>OX456984.1:16711295-17911295 GCA_949752695.1 Melanostoma scalare | reverse complement strand
GAGCTTGTGACGAGCTTAAGTGGTGCAAAGGCGAACTAGTTGATTGCAAGGTGTGGGGTAATGATTGGTTGGGTTGGTTGGTTGGTTGGCTGTAAAAGCAGGAATATAGCGTGCTGAAGTTATCTCTGTTAGCAGATCTTGAAGGGGTTATGGCATGGGCTTAATGAGTGGCAGATTATGAAACTTGCAAGACATAGCATTCGCTTAAGTAGAATAAAGTGATATGAGTTTCGACTCCAAAAGAGGGAGGTCGCTGCTAGTGAAGCAGTAAATTGAATTGGCAGTTGAAGTAAGGCCTTGTAATTAAGTTTTGACAAATTGTGGTTGATTAAGGCACTTATTAAAACTCTGGGTGAATGCTAATATTCATAGCAAAATAATTTGTATGCAAGTTTTTGTAATTTCAAATTAAAAGGGTCCTTACACGCAATCCTTTTGGGATAATATAATTGTCAGAGCTACAGAGGCAACATAATAACTTGTGTAATGCAAAGCCATAAAGATGATTGATAGCTTTGTCGAAAAAAAGGGTGCTGGACTTTGGTTCGCATTAATAATTTAGTTTGTTCACAACGAAAGAATAGAAGGGGTGAGTTGAAAACGGGCCTTTGAAGACTTTTTTTTTTAATGGATGTTGCGAAACGGCAGGCCATTCCATACCTGGTTAGGAGTATGCACCAGCTCATTTGCAAAATATGATCGGAAGAAAGCATGCCCGATGAATGGAACCTCAGCAATGTTTCCCCGGTCCTCAAGAAAGGAGACCTTCTGAACTGCGCCAACTACAGAGGTATCAGTCTTCTTAACATCGCGTACAAGATCCTCTCTGCCGTATTGTGTGAGCGTCTGGAGCCATTCGTCAACAACCTGATAGGACCTTATCAGTGCGGCTTTAGACCAGGAAAGTCCATTATAGACCAAATCCTCACACTACGGCAGATCTTGGAAAAAACCCGGGAGCTTCAAATCGATACTAACCACCTTTTTATCGACTTTAAGGCCGCGTATGACAGCATCTATAGAGAGGAGTTATATAGAGCCATGTAAACTTGTCCGATTGTGTATAGGATGACGATGGAGAACGCATGCTGCTCCATCAGGGTCGGAAAAGATCTCACCGATACATTCGATCTCAAAAAAGGTTTTAGGCAAGGCTATGCACTGTCATGCGACTTCTTCAACATCGTTCTTGAAAGAATAGTGCAAAACTCCCACGTCAACACAAGAGGCACAATCTTTCAAAGATCCGTCCAATTGCTCGGATATGCCGACGATATTGACATAATTGGAAGAACGCAGCGTGATGTCAATGGCGCGTTTATGAGGATTGAGACGGAAGCGAAGAAGATGGGTTTAGTGGTCAATGCGGGCAAGACGAAGTATATGCTGTCATCAAGAAAGGACAACCAACACCGACGTCTTGGAAAAAACGTCACGATAGACAGCTATAACTTTAAGGTAGTTAAGGACTTTGTTTACCTAGGCGCCGCTATTAATTCAGACAACGACACCAGCGCTGAAATCAAACGAAGAATAACTCTTGCCAATCGCTGTTTCTTCGGACTAAGAAGGCAATTGAGTAGTAAAGTCTATTCTCGAGCAACTAAAGTGTCCCTGTATAAGACATCATTATCATCCCGGTTCTTATATATGGCGCAGAGGCATGGACCTTGTCAAAGGTAGACGAGAACGCTTTAGAATGCTTCGGGAGAAAAATTCTTCGGGTGATTTTTGGTCCCGTCTGCATAGATGAAGAGTGGAGAAGAAGATTTAACGACGAACTGTACGTGCTGTACAGCGACACTGATCTGGTCAAACGAGTCAAGGTCCAGCGGCTTAGATGGTTGGGTCATGTAGAGCGAATGGACAACAACGCTCCGGCCCGGAAAGTTTTCGAATCCATTCCCGAGGGACGGCGCAGTAGAGGAAGACCGCGACTCAGGTGGCACACGCAAGTAGGAGAGGACCTCAACCAACTTGGCGTGCAAAACTGGAGGCAGCTAGCAGTGGCGTGGCGTCCATATAACACGATTCCTATCGTCTTACCTTTTAAAATGTGTCCCTTGTTCGTAGAAAAAACCAGCAACATAAGTCTACAACAAAGCAGTCAACAGCCAGCCTATCTTTGCCCATACATACAATGTTCTTCAAGCACTTTTAAATTTGCGAGATACACACACAATACACAAAGCATACACAAAACACAAAGCATTGAAAATCGCCGCGCAGAACATATTCTGTGTTTGTCCCTGTCTTTCCTACGATATACTTCCACCCCGGTGCCTCCCTTTTCAATACACGTTCTCTTATTGAAAAAAGTAAGACGATAATTTTCGTCTTACTGCATCTGCAATGTCTGCTTGGAAAAAATAATACAGTTTTCGCCTTAGAGTAATGTACGGCGAATTCGGTTTTGTTGTGCTGTTTTTTTTTTGTTCTACTGATCATTGTTTTGAATTATTTGCAAGTTTAAAGTGATTTTCAACCTAAATGACTTAAAGTATAGAAAAATTGGCTTCGATTAATCCACGTTTGGAATTTAAGGTACCTTCTGTTTATTCCTTATTAATTTGTGTAGGAGCCATTCCATATGAAAACGCAAAACGGTCAATCCGAAATGTTGCTATACCTCCGATTTTGCTCAAACTTTGTAGAAATGTTTCTCTGCTATCGAAATACGAAATAGTCAAAGGATTTTTTTTTTTGTAATTTTCCTCTCCCCTCCAGCCATACTCAAAGAACCGAACATAGCGATTTTATGGGCTTCAGACTTTGCACTCTTAAATTGTCTGTATTCAAGCGATTAGGACGATTAAGGTGTCATTTTAAAGCTGATAAAGCATTCTTTTCAACTCAATCAAAAGGTTTAAGATATTTGAGTTGCTTTAGAAACCTGATCCTTTTGAAATCAACACATTTTATATACATTTTTGGCATTTTTTAAGTAGTCCTGTGCCTAAAATATCAATAGTAAGTCCCTAAAAATTTTCCTAATTAAACCTTACAATAATTACAAAATAAAAAATAAAAAGTTAATCAAAAAACAAATTTTTTTATGTGCTTTACAAACATCCCTTTCAAACTTTGAGCTTTTGAAAAAAAGCCAATCTTTGGGAGCACTTTTGTGAATGTTGACTACCAGATATCAAATTGAAAGTAGGTAGAATTTAAAGGTCTATTTTTCAACTATAAGTCCTGAAAATTTCATTTTGTTATTCGCATGCACACTGAAGCTACCGCTGATTAAAAACAAGCTTACAAAAAAAATTAAAATTTTTTTTGGGTAGAACGATATTAAAAAAAGTCTTTGAAACTAAGAATTGTGTTTTATTAAAAGAATAAGCTTTTTTTAATCAGGGAAATTTTTAGGGACTTACTATTGATATTTTAGGCACAGGACTACTTAAAAAATGCCAAAAATGTATATAAAATGTGTTGATTTCAAAAGGATCAGGTTTCTAAAGCAACTCAAATATCTTAAACCTTTTGATTGAGTTGAAAAGAATGCTTTATCAGCTTTAAAATGACACATTAATCGTCCTAATCGCTTGAATACAGACAATTTAAGAGTGCAACGTCTGAAGCCCATAAAATCGCTATGTTCGGTTCTTTGAGTATGGCTGGAGGGGAGAGGAAAATTACAAAAAAAAATCCTTTGACTATTTCGTATTTCGATAGCAAAAAATAAAACACTTCTACAAAGTTTGAGCAAAATCGGAGGTATAGCAACATTTCGGATTGACCGTTTTCATATGGAATGGCTCATAGGTGATTCATTTTTCTCGACTTACCATTTGAAAATATCCACGCCACGCCACTGGCAGCTAGCTAGGGACCGAGCTGGCTGGAGAAGCATGTTGGTTGAGGCCCTGGCCCGACCCGGACTGTAGCGCCACCTTGAGTAAGCAAGGATGTTGCGAAGTTTTCTCAGAAGCCTTATACTGTGACTTCAACCTCGAACTCAAGTCTGGAGAAAACTGCACGGAAACAGTGATAGAATCGCAGTCGCTTCTAAGGATGTTAAAGATCTGGAAAGACCATCTTTGAAGACTGCTTGCTCATGAAAACATAAATTCCGCTCTCAGACAGAATGCCCCACTAAACTTCAACGAGGATGAAGTTACATTTTCTGAAATCATATAAAACTCGAGGTGCAGCAGGCCTTGAAGCCGATCTTTTTTAGGCAGCTGAAGAACAGCACGCATTGAAACAAAATACGTAGTAGACGACTTCGTTTACAAAGGATCCGCTATAGTAAAGTAACATCAGTGAGTCATAAATATCATCATCCTCATCGAATTCAAAGTACAGTAAGGCTTTGGTGGTTGTGCCCTTGCATCAAGGACCAAACCGTTTTAAGTACACACTCCTTTTAGCAATTATGAAGCTAGAAGTAACTCATATAAAATAATTTAAAAGGTTCAAGGAACTAGTCAACCACAAGAATTTACTTCTCTTATCCAAACACCAGACCACCACAATATCCACTTCCTTTCCACTATAAAAACCAGAAGGACGATAAAAACCTTAATTGAAATGGAGAAAACATTTTTTCACACAATCTTAATCCTTTCCAATTTTGCAGATTGCTTTTAGAAAAGTTTAAATTTTTTGTTCAGCAAATATTGTTTGTGCAAGTGCATTCTGCGACTTATCAGCCAAACAGAGAGATAAGTTTAAATTGCATTGCAAAACAAACACCAGCTAGGTACCTAAAACAAACACAAAGCGAACTATGAATGTAGCATCTATTTTTATTCATCAACATCTGTTAACATATTCCATTTATATTCACTGGACAGTGTCCAACTCACATTTATCACCACCATTCGTGTAGAAACTTGCAACAAATGTGTACCATCCTGATGGGAGCCAGCAGCCAGTTTTCCTATCTCTTATTTCTCCACAGACACATCGTTGCCATTGCTGGTGCCAGTGGACAAAAAAGCAGAGAAAAAAACTCTCACACAGCATGTCACTTGCAATTAAGGATGATGAATGACTCTCACCTGGACGTTAGCTAGCTTAATTTTTTGTTCTTTCCCTTTCCTTAGGATCTTTCCATGTCCTAGATTGCATTCAAAAGGAAGAGGATAGTAAAAAAAAAAAGAATTTAAAATTGAAATCTCATCCCATCGAGCTTAGTCCATTTAATTACTCTCCTTATGTAGACCATTCGATTAGAAATGAATGTCACTTTTGATTTACAGATAACGCAATACCTCATTTTTTGTGTGTCACTCTTGGCTAATGGGCAGAAAGGGTTTGTGCAAGTGATATTCTTACAGAAAAAAATAGACACAAACCTTCCATAGCATCTCTTTCAGGTTTCTTTGAGGCAACTAATAGTTTTAGAGATTTAAGGAAGAGGTATTGGGTTGATAACATTGAAAGATGGAAATCAAGCTTGAGACTAGATGTTCTAGAATTTTCATACTTAGTGGTACACACATTTAGATGTTATAAATCTAAACTCCCCTCTGTACAAAGATTTCGCATAGCTACTTTTGCTACAAATGCGTTAGATTTTTACAATCCAAAAAAAGGCGTTAGTAAGTAATGTATTTTTTTTAGGTAGAATGAAGTAAAGTTAGTTTTACTTGCAGTGTCACTTCACTCAGGGAAGAAAACAGATTGTCTCATGAAAACAAGTTGTCTTGACGTGTAACTTGCACATTAAAAGTGATTGTTTGGTAGAGCTCAGCAAAGCGAAACTGTGAATCAGTCCTCAATTTTTTTGATTTTTACTAAATCTTTGAGAAAGATCGAGATACATAACTTAACTTTCATTGAAATAGGTTGTCTTGAAGTGTTACTTTCCCATTTAAAGAGGTTGTTTTGGATAGAAAGTCCAACAAAGCAACACTCTTATAAAATTTTTTTCTCAACTGGCACTATGGTCATCAGAAAAATTAAGACAACTAAAATCTCTAGTTAAAAAAGAGGTGACTTCAAATGTAACTTGCCCTTTAAAAGAGGCTGGTTTTCTTAAGAAACAAACAAAAACTTTTATAAAAGTCAATTATTTTAATAGAAAAAGGAGACAGAACGTTTTTTACATGGATTAGTGTTCTTGGTAATCAACTCAAGTAGCCCCGGGGAATCATTGGTACAAGTTCGATAATCTGATGAACCGAGCGGTACAGCGACGTTAATGAGCAAGTTAATGAGTTGCAAAAGGTTATCCTATGGGGGTAAAATTAAAGGATCAGACCGAGGTAAGTTATGCATAGCGATGCTAAGAAACATTCGTTGAACAGCTTTAACTCACGAGATTCAGTTTTTTGGTAGGTAGACCAAACCTGACTAACAGATTCAAGGTAGGTCTGATAACTAGTGAATAAAAGTTTAGTAGCGTATGAGTTGGAAAACTCTTTAGACCAGCGATTGATAAACCCCACGGATGAGTTTGCTTTCGCAATATTGGTAAATTTGAGAAGGAAGTTTAGATCTTTGTCTCAAATCCTCCCAAGATTGCAAATAGCCGAAACTATATGGACATCAGGCATGCTACAGAAGTAATAAATTCAAAGACTAGAAGGTAAACCCTTGCGCTTAATAGTCATGGATTGATATCTGCTAACATTAAGCTCAAGAAAGTTGTAATTACACTTCAGGAGCGAAGAATCCTGAGCAGATGAGTTAACTTTTACTATTTTAATACCGCCAACGTCATAAACGAAGCTTTAGGCAGGGAGTACTCATATTGAAGTCAAAACTAGAAGAGTGAGAATTGACATTCCTCAGCATTCGGGAGATGGGTTCATTGGAGCCGTAAGAGGTTCGATGGGTGGGAAGATAGAAGAGACGGGAATTCCGAGTGTTACGAGGGTAAGTATTAAGAAAGATGGATTCGTTAAGAGCTGGGCAAAGATTCTGTGAATGAAGAGAATGTCAAGTATTTCTCTTCGATCGTATTGAGGTTGAGGAGTTTGATTCGGAGGTAATATCAAAGGATCACTCCAATTAAGACCTTGAAGAGCAAATCGGAGGAAATGGCGTTTTATGCTCTCAATTCTGGCAATGTGCACTTGTTGGAAAGGTGACCAAACTTGACAAGCGTATTCAAGAAGCGGACGAACAAATGAAATGTAAAGGCATCGGGTTACGTAGGGGTCTGCAAATTCTTTGGACCATCGTTTCACGAAGCCAAGTACTGAATTTCCCTTAAGGATTATATCGTCGATATGTTTGAGGAAATTCAGCTCACGGTCGCAAATAATCCCAAGGTCACAGATCACCTGAATGGGGGAAATGATTTGACTGTTTAGAAGATAGAGACGGGGAGGAGATTTGATGCGCTTACGTGAGGTGGTAATTGATTGGCACTTGGAAACATTTAGCTCCAAGCTGTTTTCGGAGCACCATATTGAAAATTGTCGAGATGCTGTTGTAGGTGGGAAGAGTCTTAAGAAGAAGAGATGACCCGGTAAAATTTAGTATCGTCCGCATAGAGTGAGATAGAGGAGTGTTTGATGATCATTTCAATATCGTTAATACTTAGAATGAAGATCAGAGGGCCTAAATGGCTGCCTTGGGGAACTCCGGATGTAGCTAAAAGCGACTGGATAAGGCGGATCTGAACCGAACGCTGTAAAAACGATTTTCTAAATAAGAAGAAATCTATCTCAACAGAATGGGTTCAAAACCGAGGGTGGAAAGTTTAAAAAGAATAAGTTTGTGGCAGATTTTATCGAAAGCTTTACTAAAGTCAGTTCAAATTACATCGACCTCTTTTCCATTCTCCAAGGTTGAGAGGGAAAATGAGACAAAGTCAATGAGGTTTGTTGTTGTTGACCTGCCTTTGAGGAAAGACAATTAGCTTACAGTGAGTCGTTCACAATGCTTTTGAAAAACTTGAAAGTAGCGTAGAGCTTAGCTATCGCTCGATCATTTGAGTTCTGGTTCTTACCACCATAATTTTGAAAACCGATAAATGAAAGATTTTGTCCAAAGAGAAGTTCAAGGAGCACGATAGCGCATTTTTTTTTTAAATTGCTGGAATGCCATCGGGGTCAGGGGAGAAGTCATCATCCAGCAAGCTTAACTTTGCACGAACCGTCTACGAACTTATAATAAGAAAATGACGAGATATAAACATTTAGATAGTGCTCTTAATTTTACCCGGGTAGTACCCATTCTAACAATTACCCGGGTACCCGGGTACCTGGGTAGCGCGGGTATTACCCAAGTTGACGGGTACCCGGGTAATGCGGGTAGCTCGTCGGGTACCCGGTTACCCGACAGAATAAGCTATACATGACAGTGTTATGTTATGGGTAGCGGAGAGTGAAAATTCTCTAATGCACATTGAAATATCTATCGGGTATCGACATCAAATGATTTAAATATTAGCAGGTATGAGTTCTTTAAAAACATCAATCTAGGAAATTAATAAAGGGCGTTTTGATACATGAGCACCGCAGACTCAAATCTTAATTGATATTTTTATTTTTATATTAAGATTCAATTAAAAATAAAATAAATAGGGTGGCGCAACAGAGCGGGGAGCCCTTGGGCCTAGCGCATTTCTCACAACCATCCCTTGTAAGGGAATGGAGGGGACCTACAATTTTCTGCCGGTTCCGAACGGCTAATTGAGAAAGCGCTTTTCATGGCAATGAATACTAACGGAGGACTTGCTAATTCCTCGCGAAAGGCGATACCCGTGGAAAAAACATTTTTGCCTCTGGTGGGATTCGAACTCGAACCTCTGGATTAACAGGCGGACATGAGATTATTTTGTTAAATTAAAAAATTAAAAATTAAGATTCAATTGTTAAATTTTATTTCAGTTTTTCGAGATAATCACAACAACACAACATGCAACTCAAACACTTTAAGCTATTTCACTGTTGCCAATCCTATCATCAGATTCCCTTGTTTTTATGTGTTTTTACTCCTCATCCATATTATTTTTACGCTATAAGCGGGTACCCGGTACTTTGGTACCCGGGTAATACCCGGTTCTTCGGTACCCGGGTAATACCCGATATTGCGGGTACCCGGGTACCCGGGTGGGTACCCGGGTATGCGGGTATTAAGAGCTCTAATTTAGATAGGTAGCCTTGAGTTGTAATTTGACTCTTAAAGGAGTTATTGCCTTGCTGTGTAACTTGCCTCATTGGAAGAGGTTGTTTTGCATTGTAAGTTTTTTCACCAAAATAAGTTGTCTAAGGGTGTTATTTTCTTCAGTTTTTTTTCAGATTGTACTTGCCTCAGTATAGTCGTCTGATGGTGGTGCCTGTCCCTTACAAGACGTTAGATTTATCATTGAAAGAGGTTGTCTGAAAGTATGAATTTTCTTTAGAAATTAGATTGTTTTCGTTTGTTTCCTCTCATAACAGCGATGGTTGCCTGGCGTTATTGCTCTGTAGTGTTGATGTGTAACGTATAGCTCGCGAAGAAAAAGTTTGTCTCTTAAAATACGTTGTCCTGAAACTTAAATTGGTCCATCAAATTGGTTGTTATGCAAAGCTCAACAAAACCAACTTGTTGTTAAGATCAATCTCGATCACTTGGACTGGTACAAGACCCAGGATAAAGACAAAGGTCACTTGAAATTGTCAATAAAATGTGTTGTCTTGAAGCGTAACTAGTCCATTCAAAGAGGTGGATTTGTGAAAGCATCCAAAAAAGTAAAATTCTTATTGAAATCGATCCTCAATATTTGGAGCACTACACACATGAGAAAATTCAAAATATAAGACCTCCCCAAAACAGGTTGTCCTTAAGAACAACCTCCCTTTTGAAAGAAGTTGTTTTGAATAAAAACCCGATCAAGGCAAAAAGTATATAAGGCTCCATCTTTAACGCTCAATCTAGAACTGGAGTCTAGTTAAAATTGAAAATAGATATGAGCTCTCATTCAAATAGGTTGTCCTGAATTGTAACGTGCTTATTAAGAGAGGTTGTTATCCGCAAAAAAAAACCCGGATTAAGCAAAAGCGTTACTAAGACCAATCTTCAAAGTTTGAACTGGCACTGGATCCTTGAGAATGATCAACACAACTTCTAACATCCATTTAAATAGGTTGTCCTCAACTGTAGCCAGCCCATTAAAAGAGGTCGTATTGCATGAAAAGCTAAACATAGCCAAACTGTTACAAAGATCAGATCTAAAAGCTTGGGCTGGTATTGTACCCTTGAGAATGTTCAAGATAACTTTAAATATTTAAAAACCGCAGATTAAAGTTTGAGAACATGTTCAGTAACTGTTTTTACGAGTTTGCGCTCATTGTATTTATTTTCTATTGAAAATGGATTGTATTTATTAGTAGCTTAAGATTAACGAGTAAATACTTAAATCGTAATTAGGTTCCTCATTCATTTCGTTCCAAACGTATACCTTTCAAAGAAAAAATCGACGTTACCATTTAATTAAAAACACCCCAAGCTTATTAGGCAACACAGAGAGCGGCAAGAACTCTTTAGATCCATCACCATTGCATAGTGAAATGTAAAGAGAAATGTTTTTAATCCTATGAATGTTTGGGAATACGATTTTTTTTTGATGCTCCAAAGGGTTCTATTTCAAAGCAAGTCAATAAAACGAATGTGGGTCAGCGTAAGAACACCAAAGTGACAGGTTCTTCATGGCGTAATTTAAGAGTTATATTCATCTTCTCCTTTTCCAGTGGTATGGCGCCTACAGGCGTGTCGGTCTGTTTCTGTGAGTGAATATCTGATGAACCAACAACGAACAAATCGAGATCGTGTGCCATTCTTTAATAAAACATTTTATACCCAACAGCCCAGATTGAGATATGGTTGTTGGGGGTTGGTTGGTTGAATGAGTGGATGGGTGGATGTGGTGTTGTTGGCACACTCCAGTTTGGATAAATTAATAATGATGATGAAGTTGTGCCTTATTTTCATTGCTTTTTGAATGTGAGTATACAGAAATGGTATGGAATACCTGTAGAAAAGTCATACATCAGAGAAAATGTTTGCATGGTGTTGCGTTGCTTGCAGCGCCGCTCCACCGCCGCCGCACCAAACAAAATTGCCATACTTCTTCTAAGCTGTTGCCTTAAATATTAATTGAAAATTTAATGAAGAGTTTCCTCTGAGTCAACGGAGCGAAAAAGCAACTATCTACATAAGGTATACTCTTCGTAAGACTACAACATGTGTTTGGCTGGAAGGAGCGTTGAAGGTATACCAAGTCGTACCTGGCTGCTTGTTGCTATCTTGTCCGATGAACGCAGACAATTTGGCTCAAAATTAATAATTTATTCATTTGAATTCCGATGATGCAACGTTTTGCTTTTCGAAACTAATTTTTGCTTCTTTTTTTGCTAAGAGCAAATGGTGTTATTGTTGTACTTATGAATATTTCTACATAGTGAAAGTGGGTAGATGTTATGCTAGGAGAATTAAGATAGTTAACAGATGATAGGAAAATGAAAATTAATAATTCATATTTCTTCTATTCTAGCAGCAGCTTATGTCGTCGTTATATTGAGAGCTTCTGTTAAGATGGAAGCCTAATTAACATGAACATTCATTTTTTTGGGTTTGTGTTCACAACATAAATTAAGTCGGCCATTTTTAGCAGAATATGCTACTTACCAGACGCAGTGGTGCATTTCTCTGAAAGGAATTTCTTTGTAAGTTGATTTTTTACCTAAGGTGAGGTGATTTGCTGGTGAGACAATAAGCCAATTACGCGTGGTGTAATGGTTAGCATGTCTGCTGTTACATGAAAATTCAAGGTTCGAATCTCAGACACATTCAGGTGTTTTTCCACGGGAGTCTCTATTCTTCTTCCCCACTTTTCTCCTTGTAAATCTGGTAACAGGTACTAGTCACAGGCATCCCTGGTATCCTTTCGCATCAACATACGTCGTGCTTTATATTTGTCTGCATTTGCCGGCATGCATTCTTCATAGAATCATGGATTTCGTTTTGGAAGCCTTGAGAGGCCCAGAACCGGAGATGCTGCCTCTGACCTTCAAAGCTCAAAGCTGGTGGTAAAGAATTCAAGTCTCTTGCGATTGTACCTTTGTAACCTCATATCGTTTTACAGCGTTAGATCGTGTGAGCCGTGAACAGGACATGCTCATTCGTAGCTTGGCTTCAAAACAAGGCAGGGGTCCAAAACAAAGTTGGTAATTTGCAAATTTCAATATCAACAACATTCGAAAAGTGTCTTGCATCGATCGCAACATGGTCAAAACGGGTGCGATTGATTGTGAATTGCGAAGTGAGGATAACCACAAGATTTTGCCCCGACGCAAAATCGATTACCCTGATCCGGTTTTCGATGGTTTTTTAAAGCAGGCAATGCTACTGATTATGTTTCCAAAGATGTCAACATTCGCTAGTTTTTCTTTGAAATAGCAAAGGACGATTTTCACGTCATGTCTAGGACATTACTCATGTGTTTCTTCTAGGAGCTCTTAGAAACAGTCTTTGAATTATCATCTTTCTCTTCTGTGGGGCCTGGCCTGTGTTAGTCTTATGTTGGCGATGTGGATTGTCATTATGCGCAAATTAACCGAATTTCGGCTGATGACCTTATCCCTTAATCTGCTTCAAAACAAGACCTGTTTTTGTAGTCTGTAGCACTCGTCGTCGCAGACTTTCATCTACTTTATTCCCGGCCAATCGCCCTCTATACTCCTTGGAAGGCTATTAAATCTGCCTTGCAGCAGTCTGTGGATTCTACTAATTATCCGACTACACGCAGTCCGTTAAAGGATCTTACGTTCCTAGTGCCGACCCGGAAGTCTTTGTTCCTTTTATCGTTTTCAATAGTCAAAAATAAATAAATAAACTGGGTGGTTCTTTTCCAACAATACAGCTCGGAGAACACCAAGCGCATTTCTCTCAACCATGAAATCGGTCAGGAATAGAAGGAACCTACAAATTTTTGCCGACTCCGTACGGCTTGGTGAGAAAGCGCTTCTCATGGCAGTGGCACGAAAGGCGACAGTCGTGGAAAATAATTAGATGTGTCTGGGACTCGAATCGCATCGGCCATTACGCTTACATCGTCAGCGGAGAAGTCATAAAAGACATCCCAGGTCGTTGGTTATAAAAGAATTAGATTTCCGAAATTTCTTTTAGGTGAGTGGGTAGTTCACCCCAGGCCCTCCTGGTGCTTTTGGATCTTCTTGAACATAAAGGGCTGGATAGTTCGATGTCAGTACCCAGCTGTTGTTGGATCGCTGTAAGCTTATCTTGTCCAAGTATTGAAAGACCCTGAAAAACCTTTTATGCGAATCTCCGCATAAGCTCATTCAGTGGTTTTGACTTTTTGGCTGCTGAAGTCTAACGCTGATTCTGTAAGTCTAATCCATCCACTTTGACATTTCTCATAAGCTCTGGCAGCCCACGAGATTCGGGCATTCAGTCTTTCTATCACATATCATTATAGTGTTGATCTTAAGTCAACCCTCGCACTTACTTGTTTGGCAGGTAAACTCCTGTTGGACGAGACCAGTACCCAGTAGCTACCGCTAGGAAGTATAATAAGCACAATTGGTTTCAACATCTGGGCGCCGCGCCGCCAATTTGACACGATTCAGAGGAGTCTTTCTGAATAGTAATTCGCCCAACTATCATTATTGTAACTATAAAATAACTAGGGTGGCGCAACAGAGCGAGGAGCCCTTGGGCCTAGCGCATTTCTCACAACCATGCCTTGTGAGGAAATGGAGGGGACCTACAATTTTCTGCCGGTTCCGAACGGCTAATCGAGAAAGCGCTTTTCATGGCAATGAATACTAACGGAGGACTTGCCAATTCCTCGCGAAAGGCGATACCCGTGGAAAAAACATTTTTGCCTCTGTTGGGATTCGAACTCGAACCTCTGGATTAACAGGCGGACATGCTATCCATCACACCACGGGTACCACATTATTGTTACTATTCACATTATTGTTACTATTCAAATAAAAAATTCAGAGTTGAGGAAGTCCGTTCTTGTGCCTTATTTATACCCTTTACCATAGTGCGCCCAGTATTCCCATGAAATCAGTTTTTTAAATATAAGGAAATAAGGAAATTCCAGTTGTCAATCAAAAACATGGATGGTCATTACTCAAAATAGTCGACTTTCGACCTCTGGCTGGACAATACTTTCCCCACTGTAGCTTCTTTTCATTGGAATCATGATGAAGGGAATTTGTGATTCAGTAAATGTTATTTCTCTCTCAGTTACAAGAGAAATCAATTAATTCCGCTCTCACAGACTTATGAATTTCATATCTCAAAATTAAATCTTTTACAAAGAGAACGCTTTTACAGCAAACAAATACTTTGTTCCATTTTAAGTGAAAAACATATTTCTCATGAAAAACGTCTGCCTCTCTATGGGCAAAGGCAAGCAACGATGAACGTGCTTGAGCATTGTAAACAGGTCACGGAACAAATTAAATTATTTACCCAAACTGGGCCAACCTCGAGAGCTATCGATTTCAACAATTCGGACGTCCTAGTATCCCATCACAAACAACATGTTTCTTGTTGGCAACTTGGGTGGAACAAAATCGATCAAAATGTAATAGAAAAAGCAATTTAAGTATAAATGTGGATATGTGGGAAATGGACTAAAATGAAATAAGAAATTATTTGGGAAATAAAATGCGCCCTTCTTACACTCAAAAACATTAATCGATTTATATTTTTTGAGACAGAAAAAAGAGCCTTGTTGAAAATTGCTATTCTCTGGGCAGTACCTATATTTAAACTGACTTTTTAAATTAAGTGTATATTGAAATCAGAAAGGGAATCAAGAGAACCTTATCCAGGTACGACAGTGGGCTCATCAGTTAGATGCTGTCGTACCCTTCTAAGACGCAAATTTTTTTGGGTTACACCAAAACACTTAAGTGAATGTGTTACAACATTCATGTGCTTAGAAAATTTTTGTCACGGTCTGGTTGGCTTGAATATAGAAAATTACAATAACAAAAAAAGATTTTTGTAATGAAGTAAGGTCACTGAATCTCTTGATCCTCTTTCTGATTTCAGTTTTCAACTCCAAAATAAAAAAAATTTTATTGTAATTTTCTATAAGTGTATATTGCTCGAAAGGGTATTTAACAAAGAAGGTAATACGAATACCCCTTTTAAAACAGTTTCATGTCAAAATAAGAAGAGTGGAGTTCAAAATAAGAAGAGAGGAGATCTCACCAACAGAGAATCACACCTTTTCTTTAAAACAAGCAGATAAAAAAAATATAGGAATTTAAAAGTTACAGCAATGAAATTAACAACTGCTATTGAATCAGAACGTAAGAGATTAAGCAATTGTTTCAGTAGGCAAGAATCCTTGTACTCTACTATCGATCTACTACTATTTGATCTGCACTTTTTAAAAATACTAGTCACTTGAAAACGGCAAACAATTTTCGAAACATGATAACTTCTAAAAGCTTATAGGTAAATCAGTTTAGAAACTTCTAGAAACAGGGAATCTCTTTGAAGCATTTAAAATCGAAAATGCGTCAAGCCAAGCTTCTACTTGGTAAGTTTAGTAAGGACAATGTAAGAATGCTAACTGGGTTCCTACTTAGCGTTGCAGGCTTAGGAAACACCTCAAAATACTAGGCGTAGAGAGCGATGAACAATGCAGATACTGTAACGATGAGGAAGAATCTCCGGATCAACTCCAAGGAGACTGCAAAGCTCTTAAGCACCAAGGAAAAAAGTGCCTAGGACCACATAACATAGGAGAAAGGTTACTTGAGTCCCTAAACGTAACCCAGATCCTTAGTTTCATAAAAAAAACTAATCTGGATGAAGAATAATTACTAAGGAATATCACTTCAGAAGCAGCGAGCCCAATAGATTTACAAGGTCGACGTGCAACCCCAAAGCATTCAATCATTCAAAAACCTTCAAAAATACGAGAAGTTTCTGAAAAGACTAATAAGTTCTTGAATTCTTCCCGAAAACACTTAAGCTTCCTAAAAAAAAATTCTGGAAACATCTAGAAACTGCCTGAAAACTGAAAAAAAGCTATGGAGACCTGAATAAAAATTATAGATTATAGAAAGTTAAGAAATTTTTCGTCAACTTCACGGCACTTCTTTGAAATATTTTTAAATCTGGGATCACTGATCAATAGTGTAACAACTTAGAATGGATAAAGAGGAAAGAATACTCTGCTATCTTCTGCGGTAGAAAATTGCCCACCAAGCTGAAGGGAAGACTCTACACCGTTGTTGTGCGTCTAGCACTAACATACGGTTCACAATGTTGGACAATGTACAAAAAGTTTGAGAGTAAGTCGGCGGTAACTGAGATGAAGATGTTCTATTTAAAAGCAGGAGTAACAAAGCTTGATCGTACTCAAAGTTTGAAGATCCGTAGATCACGTGGAATATACCATCTTAAAAAATATTGAGACCCAGAAAAAATTTTCAGGGAAATCTCATGCAACGTTCTGATACGATCGGCAAAGCAGAAAAAGAAAGGCAGGCAGACCAACCATTGGATAGCCTCAGACGTTGAAAAATCTAAAAAGGGGTTTGCCAACGCATTCTGAGATCTAGGTGACAATCCTTGCTAGAGAATCACTAGTGCGAAGCAGTAAACTGGGATGGCTGTTATCCTTTCGAGATAAGGATGCTCGTAATGTCGGAAAAGAAAAAAGAAGAAGAACTTCAAGACACCTCTTGAAATTTCACTTATCATTTAAATTTAACTAACCCAAAAAACTATGTAAGAGTTGCCTTTAAACTATTTTACAAGAAAAATTGTGTCTACAAATAAAAAGATTAACATAAAATTAAAATAGTAGAAATTAAGTTGAAGAACCTATTGAAATAAAAAATCAACGTTCGGTCAACGGACGGCGTAATTTAGGGTTTGCGATTGTGAAAGATTTCCTCCTAATATGATTTTTCTCATATTTACTAAAAATAAGGTATTTTGGATACAAATCCTTCCTCGATCCTCGATGCACTTTCCGCACGCTTTAGAGTAGCTGAGAAAATGCCCGGGTGAAACTTGGCTTTTGTTCAATTGATTTCAATTTCTTTCGAAAGGTTTTGATATTGGCTAGCTTGGGTCTGAAATAAACACATTGAGATCGGTAGGTTTTGGATGACACCATTACCGCCTTTCTGTTACTATCGTATCGATAACATCGATCGAGAAACAGTGGAAACCGGAACGAAATCCTATTAAATTTGTAGAATATACCTTTCCAATTTCGATAGCTACGAAACAAGGACACACCGATTTGTCAAACTCTGTAAATTGAAAAAATAAGCATGCGCACTTTTGTTGGATATTCCATAGCGATGACTATTGCGGTGGCTAATGTCGTAAAACAAATTCTTCGAAACGTGATTGGTTAAATATTCGAATTTGTTTGTGTATGATTACGGTGTTTTTTGTCCAAGCAAAGAGGTACAAATAAATTATCTTAGTACCGCAAAGGTAAAACACATTCCATTAGTTTACCGCGATAAGCGCATTTCACACTGTACAATTATTTGAACAGAATTCGTTTGATGGATGTTGGGTGGATGGGTGGTCGGATGTAGTTTGCGTTCAGACTTCAGACTTATCAGACTTTTCGTCCAACTATATGACATATATTCCTCTACTCCGTCTAACTTCGACATTTTCAAAAATATTTGAAAACCATCCAATAAGTTGGACAAGCGGTCGTCTGGGGGCACACATTATCCAACATTCGTCGTTCAAAACAAAGTCTATCCAACTGATTGTATAGTGTGCATTCCGCTAATGCCACATTTCTAGCTTTGAGAGCATTAGTCGTATGGCACTGGCACCAGCATTTCATCTTCAATTTGATACAGTTCCCAAAAAACGTGTGTATCTACCGTAGTAATGAACGAATTTGGATTATGCCTTTACCTAAGCTTACAAATTGAACTTCTCAGTTCTGACAAGCGTAATCTGTGATAAAACATTTGTAAATAAAAGTACTTTCCTCAAAACATTATTACAGAAAGCTTGATAATGTTGTGTGGCAAGAATGTATTTAAAAGAAAAGATTGAATATGCCTGAAAAAATAGGAGTCACGAAAATATTTCACTTCTTCAATTTTTAAGAAAATTAGGATTAATTCGCCTTCGCGTTAATCCATCTTCTATCTCGCTTGAAAACGGCAAAGCTAAGCTGATTTTCTGTGGAAAATCTAACACTTGTGACACGTTTCTCGATTTCCAGCTCCAATTCATTTGGACTACTTAACGCTCAAAAACATTTTCCACTTTAACAGAAAACAAGAGTACACAGGCAGCACACTCATGTTTATTTGCTTAGCGTCCATGTACAACGTAGGTAGGAAGGTAGGTGCCTCTAACAAAATTCAATTACACCGTGCGTCGTCGTCGCTGTAATAGGGGAACACGTCTCGGCTCACTGACGCAAAAAAAACCTAATTGATTTATTTTTCACTTTGTAAACCCATCCAACAATGTTGTTCTCGTCGTGTAACTAATTTTTTTTTTTTCTCTTTTCGTTCTTCGTTAAGCAGGAACGTATGGTTCAAATCACCCGACAGAAAATGGGCGGCCTAGGGCTGAGTATAAAGGGTGGCGCCGAACACAAGCTGCCAATACTCATATCCCGCATTTATAAGGATCAAGCGGCCGATATAACTGGACAATTGTTCGTAGGCGATGCGATTATCAAAGTAAACGGTGAATATATAACGGCGTGCCCGCATGATGATGCAGTAAACATTTTACGTAATGCCGGCGATATAGTTGTCCTAACAGTAAAACACTACCGTGCTGCAACACCGTTCCTGCAAAAACAACGTAAGTAACTAAACACTTCAGTAATAGACAGGTTTAAAAAAAATATGGCTGCCCAGCATGCAAGTCTATTGTTTGTTCAGACTGCCAGGTGCACCGTGATGGTGTGGTTGTCGAATGTGGATGATGGAGTCTAATTGCATTTACCGTTAGTGGTAATTAGTAATGGAAATACATCGTCTTCCGGTGTTTGTTGTTTATAGTGTGCGAGTGAGACTGAACTTGCTTGGCTGTATGAATGGATGGATGGATGGGTTTCTCATTTCCATTTTGTATCCTGCTGATGTTTTTTATTTATTCTTTTCTTCTTTTTCTATCTTAAATAGTTACTAAGGATACACCCGACTCAGACAACGATGCAACATGTGCGGAACTAAAGGCTGACGAAGGATTCAAGTCCTCGGTGAATAATGGCACAATAAGTAGGAGCTGTAGTCGACCTATGTCAATTTGCTCAGAGCCAGAGAAAAAATGGGTCGATGTTGTTTCAGGTGAGTTGTCTTGATCCTGATGGCAATAGGAGCTAACCAGCAAAGTTTGATGGGGGTCGGGAGATGTGTAGTGTTTATTTTTCGCTTTTTACCTTTTGTTTCAATTTGCAATGAGATGGGGTTTCTCTTACTCAGTGTCTATGAGTCTTCTTTTACCGTAAAGCGTAAACGATGACGAAAGAGATGGTTTATTATCCTTGCGGGGATGGGTTTTCTTTTTTTGTTTGCATACGTTGTAATGGTAAGGAGCAAGCAACTGTCGTTCCTCGTCGACAACGTTGGCAATTGTGTTTCACCGCATTCAGTCATACCTACTAACTAGGAGGCTGAAGGGGATTTTTGACAAGGAGACTGAAGTCGAGTAAGGCTCTTTCTTGTTTGTTTGTTGGTCGTTCGTCGGTAGAGAAGGATGATAAAGTAATTTAATTTATTACCGGAGAGTTCTTATTTTTTATTTTTTCCTCCTTTTTGTGGTCTTTGACTGACTGAACATTGTTCTCCGTTTGCTTGATTGGGTTTTTTCTTTTGCTCTGATGATGAAATCAATTGGAATATTCGTTCGTTCGTTAGACAAGCAAATTGAATTAGAAAATTGTTTACATGAATAAGCGCAGCAAAACGTTGTAAAACAACAAAAATTAATTTACTTGAATTCACTTTGGTAGAATTACAATGCAAGGCTTGTCAATAGCCGAAAATTGTCATTTACTTTGCGAAAGAAGGCCTTAGAAGTATTTGCAATGAGTTTTTCTCTGTCGATTTCTAAGGAATACCCAAATTCAAGATGAAAAGGAAAAAAAGAATCAAGAACTTTACGCACGGAGCCGATAAATTTAAGAAATTTCTTTAGAGGTGGTAGCAGGGGACAGCAAAATTCAGCGTTGGTAAAGTAAACCGAAAAGTCCGTTGACAATTCTTAGCTTTTGAATGCATTTCGAAGTATGAACGATATTTTTTGTTAAGGTGGTTCCCACTATACAATTAGTTGGACAGACCCGGTCCGATGGATGTTGGATTATCAAATGTAGTTTGTGTTCAGACTTATCAGACTTAACGTCAGACCTCAATTAGAAACAAAACTATTTGAGAGTTGACACATTCTAGGATTGGTCGTTCAGCCCAAAGTCTGTCCAACAAGTTGTGCTTTGTGAACCGCCAAATTTACGAGGTTTCTTCGATTTGTGTTTAAGAACTCGCCTACTAAAAAAAATTAACTCTCAGAACTCAGAGTGTATTTACATTGAATTGCAACAGCTGATAAAACTCATCACTTCATAATTAATAGAAAAAACTGGGAATCAGATTTTGAGTCAGTTGTTTGCGATCACTTTTATCCTAATTGTAATTGATCTACAAAGTTTTGTGTTTATTTTCTTTGAACGAATTTACATTCAAAAGCAATAAAGTAAACTCAACATTTGATGCCTTCTTTAGGAAACTATACATTGGAACGTTCCAAAGTCTATTGATGAATAACCACAAAGATAACGTGATTTCGTGTCCAGGGGCGGATGTGTAAGTAAACGAAATGTGACGTACTAAAATTTAAGGAGGAAGAAATCTTTTGACTGTCAATTAATTTAACAACAATTTTCAGTTTACTTATGGTTTTTCGTCTCTTTTAAAGTGAATTTTCATTTTTAACTGGCATTCTGAAAATAAAACAAACTATAGTACCAATTTTTTAACATTCAAATCCACTTATTTCGACTCAGTCTGGAAGTGCAAACTAAAGTGCGTTTTCTATCAAATTACTGTAATTGAATTGAATTACTGATTTAACATTTTTTTGTTGAGTATTTTTGAAACCTATCCCAAGATGGTTACGTTGTGGACGGATAAAGATCAGTTTCCGAAACTAAGGATTTCACATAAATTCCGATAGCATTTTTCTGATGCTGAAAGACTTCTAACTTAAGGGAAGGGTAAACCCTGGGCGTTCAAGTCATTCCGAGATGAATTAGTAAAGTTATAGTGATTTTAGGGCAGGTATGCGCGGCGAGCGAATAGAGGGAGGCCAGCCGGACGGACAATGATCCCGGCCGCGCAGCATCTTTGCTCCTTTTATGATTGGTTCCCAGGTAGCTCGAGGTCTTCTTTTGTGTTCAGGGAAGGGGAGCTCAATCTAATGACGCTTCTAATGGAATATTTTTGAGGGGAACCATTCAGTGTGCTGTTTTTCGTGTTCATCTTTAAACGCGTTCATCTCAAAACCAGTATTTTTAAAGTCTGTGTGCAAAATATCTCGGCAACTGTTGCACCGATGCTTCTGAAATTTTGCACACTTCTTTAATATATACTTCAAGAGGTAATAACACGAGGATTTCAAAAAATTTTCATTTTTCTAGATTTGACAATTACAAAATGGCGGCATTCTTAGGCAAAAAACCGACTTTTCACTTCAAATTGCCACCAAAATTTCAAAATTGCAAAAAAAAACCTCGTGTTATTACGTGGAGAAAGTTGTCTTTTAACGAAATCTTTTTGGAATTTTGATTTGAGATGATCCTGTCAAAAGCTATCTTGCACTCCGCAAAAAATCGAAAAGTGGAGGCGTCTCGGAAAATGCACTATCATTGGCTTGTTTTTCAATATTTTTGTATGAAAAGAAGACACTAGTGACTATACTCAATACTGTAGCAAATCAATAAATTAAATTACTTTATCAGATTTTTCATAAGAAATCCGCAAAAAAAGCCCTTTTTTCAGCCTCCCAGGGTTTACCCCTTCCTTAATTGGCGCCCAATAATAAGACCTCGAAATTTTCTATTTGGCTCCTTGAAAGCAAAACCACTTCATGAAGGCCATTTCAGGGAACTAGTCACTAACAAAGCCTTAGACAGAGCTCCTGAAAACTTTTTTCAAAAAATTCTTTTTTCCAACGGGCTATCTTGCCATGCTACAAAGTTTGATAACCAACTAGAGATATCCAAATCTTTCCACCAAGGCTTCAATTTAATCAATCAATGAACTTGGTTTTTGAAAATTGTTAAGAATTTTCGAGACCGTTTCTTAGACAGTTTCATTATAAACAGCTTAAAATAAGTTGTCCGAAACTAAAGAATTCACATAACTTCCGATAACATTTTAGTGATTTATTTGGCGCCTAACATTTAGATCTCGAAATTTTTGATTTGGCCCCTGGAAAGCAAAACCACTTCATGTTGCCCTTTTTAAGGAACACGTCACTAACAATGCCCCAAGAAAGAGCTCTTCAAAACTTTTTTCAACAGACTCTCATCCCATGTTACAGAATTTGATAATCAACTAGTGATATCCAAATTCTTCCGCCAAGGCTTCAATTTAATCAATTAATTAACTCGGTTTTTGAAAACTGCTGTTTAGAATTTTCGAGAGCGTTCCTTAGATGGTTTTGTTAATAACGGCTTAAGATTTGTTGTCCGAAACTAAGGAGTTCACATAACTTCCGATAACATTTTTGTGACTTATTTGGCGCAAAACACTTAGATCTCGGAATTTTTGATTTGGCCCCTGGAAAGCAAAACCACTTCATGTAGACCATTTTAAGGAACACGTCATCGTCACTAACAATGCCCCAAGACAGAGCTCTTCAAAACTTTTTTCAATTGACTATTTTCCCATGCTACAGAATTTGATAATCAACAAGAGATATCCAAACCCTTCCGGCAAAGTTTCAATTAAGTCAATTTACGAACTTGGTTTATGAAAACTGTGAAGAGTTTTCGAGACCGTTCGTTAGAAGGTTTCGTTATAAACGGCCAAAAATTAGTTGTCAGTAACTTAGGAATTCACATAGCTTCCGAAAGCATTTTTGTGAAGCTAAAAGGCTTTTGACTTATTTGGCGCCCAACACTAAGCTCTCCAAATTGTTTATGTAGCCCCTTGAAAGTGGCTTGCACTTCATTTTGATAATTTTAGGGACCCCATCGCTAACAAAACCACAATACACAGCTCCTCAAAACTTTTTTTTTTAAAAATTCTCTTCCCATGAAACAGAATTTGATCACTCAATTGGGTATTTGATATCGAGATCCTTCAGGCAAAGCTTTTATTTAATCAATTAATGAATGGGGTTTCGCATTACTGACTCCTGCTTTTTTCTTTGTATTTTCCTTGAATCATTTTTGTGGCCAACCTTTTAAGTGTTTCATTAATAACTGTGGGTTATAAATCTAATTCCCACTATTCTATCGGTAAATACTCCTCCGAGAACCATTTCCATTATGCTTTCATTATATGCTCTTAGATTCTATATCTGTCTCAATTAATACACGATACAAACAAAAACCGGTTACAGATGGAAACACCTACATTATTTCTAATAAACACATACCGCCCTTCAGTCTTATTAAATTAGAGCGTTTCACTGCAATTTGCCAGTTTTCCTAAAGTCCCTCCCTCTTCGGTTCTCACACCTTTCCTCTTCCCATTCTTTCTCTTGAAATCCATGAGAAATGCCAAAATAATTTTGGCAAACAGCACTTCTGGGAACCTGGGATAATTGGATTATCATGGTTAGAGAACTCTGTGCAAAAAGTTCCCAATTAGTAAAAGCGTCCCTGGACTAAAGATTTGCACTGCAAAGCTAAATAATTTTAATTTATACGTTTTCCGTTTCCAATTTATTTTTTGGTTCCTGTCCCCGGATATGGAACACAATTACACACACAAAACAACTGCAGTACCCCTGATGATGGCCTACGTGACTCGATACATCTACGGCACAGACAAGCTGCGACCTAATGCATTCGAAGTACGTGGTCTAAATGGAGTTTCAACAGGAATCATACACTGTGATGATCTGGCGATTTTGAGTCAATGGCTGAAGCTAATAACGGACAATGTAGTTGGATTAACACATTTACAGGTAAGAGATCAAAATTTATTGATGCAAATATGGCCTCGGCAACGTGGAAATCCTTTTCTTTCTTTTTTTTGGTTTAACAAAGCTTCTTTTATCCCATGATGAACAAAAAAATGCCAGCCATCCTCACTCACAATGGGAGGGCAAACAAAAAAGTCCGAAGAGGACCACACACAAGAGATGGGATAAGTAATCCCAGTCGAAAAGGATTATGGGTTTTGGTCGAAAATTCGAAAGCTAACAAATTCCAGCGTCTAGTATATGGCTTAGGAATATATTTTCGGAAGGACTTTTTAATCCTGGACACACAGTCTCTTTCCATCCGGAAAAGAATTGTCATTCACGTTCTTTGGTTGTGCATGTGAGATGCAATGGAGAACGATTTGTCCTTCCGGTTGTGGAACAAATGTTTCCGGTGGATATGGGTTGTGAAAGGATTGTATTTCTCTGGTTCGGATGAAAGTGCTTATATATATAGATGTATATATTTCGAGAAGGACAATGTTTCTGGGGCAATGGCACGAAGAGATGGATGCAAGCATTTATGGTGGAGAGCATCAATCAGGGAGAAGCATTCACAATTCTATGGTACAGCTGTGAGTGCAGATAAAGAACTTTAACTTCGGGAATAGCATGCGCTTATGCAAAAGTACCAGTCCCCTGACTGGTGATAGTGATATTACTTGGCAGCAGAACTTGAAGAAAAAACTTTTCCAAGTTGTTTTGGAAAGACTTGTTTTTTGCTTTGGTTGGCCTAGATACTCACTCGAAAATGTGCAGGGATGTGTTCAAGGATGCTCTCAACCCGGGAAGTGTTGTGGTGCTTTGCATTGAATTGTTATGCAAGTTGAACAGCAATCCTTACCGCAGTTTAAATATTAAATTTTGATTTGTATACGTTATACGACAAACCACATTCAAGAAAAGTTGAGTTGAGAGGATCGTTGGAAATGCCAAATGGCCGAAGAGTTCAGAAAGTTATTTAGATTTGCCAACAGTTGTTGTGATTAGGGTTCGGTGAGGTGTGGGTTTTTTGGGTTTCTTGTTTGTCGAGCAAAAATTAAAAAAAAAAAAACAGTAGAGTATTAACATGATTGCGGTTGCTTTCTAAATGAACAAGAGATTTCTGAAAAAGTTATGATAATGAACGAGGCAAGTATATGTATACTAGTTTCAGGACTCGGAACTCTAGGCTCTCCATCGATCTTTCTCTTGTACCAACTTTCTGGCAGGAATTCTGATAAACATTATTGGATCAAAACACAGTGCGATGGGTTTCCATTTATTTCGTCTTTATCTCAAGTCTTCTGCACAAATTCCGATGTGACTTTTTGCATCAGCTTTCAAATAGAATTCGTTTCTATCCTTAAAAGTAGGGATCAAGATTTTCAAATGGCAAAATAAATCTCACTCAATCTCACTGGGCGAACATTTCATATTATTTCAAGATTAATGAAAAAAGAGTGGTCCTACTACACTTTCCTGTGGTACCACACGATGACTTGTTCTCCGGGTATTCTTTTGAGATTAAAATTTTCGTCAGAAGTTTTTTCACTTTTAATTGGATTCATTAGTAAAACAATCAACTCATGCCTCTAATCCGTGCAAAGCGTTATTCGATTCGGAATCGCAGGTACTATACCTTTTTTTATCAGAAAACTCAATTTAATTTACACAAACTGAATTCGATTGAAAAATTTAAGCTTTTTAAGCATCCGAAATTGTCTACAGACTATTTTTTCATTATTTCCACACGCAGTTAATTGCTAACGGAAAAATGCAAAAAAAAATTCTTTTGCCTTCCGGTGAGGAGGTCTGTAAATAATGCATGTAATTGTAATGAATTGCAAAACGTTATCGGAATATATCCTGTGGTAATTATTTACATTCACAATTTTATCAACAAACAACCTGATACGGTCGAATGTTTCAGAATCCCTACAAGCAAATACGAGTACACACAGTGTAGACATACACCCACACACATACGCGGAATTATTACCATGAACCACTCAAAGCTTATTCAAAAGCCTTGCATAATTCAGAATCTCCTGATAGCAATTAATTGAAACAATTTGCCCAGACATGTAAATACTGATCCCAGTGTACACTGCAATGCATCCTCCCATCCAGAGATTAAAGTCCAAAATTCAATGAACTCGCATTGACATTCCATTTGATTTTTATTTTTATTTTTTCCGCAAATCCATTTGAATTGTTAGCAAAACTTTTGTGTCGTTCTTCGAGCACAAGCTTATTCTTCGATTGCACTACACGACCGACGCACGCCAACAAATCAGGTCGTATCTCTGGGGGAAATGTAAAATTTTCCGCGTGTAATAATTTTGCATAAGAATGAACCCTAAGATCGAACTCCTTTCTATATCTGTGCATGAATGGTGGTAACAAGGACCTCCTCTTAACCATGTTGTATATTTTTTTATGTTTCTGTTTTTTTCTCATTCTAGATGAAATTGTACAATCGGAACTTTGCCGTCGGCGAACGTATTGAGTACATGGGCTGGGTGAACGAAGGAGTCATCAACAATAACATCTCGTGGCAGAGCTACAAGCCCAGATTCCTAGTACTCAAAGGGACCGAGGTTATGCTCTTCGAAAACCCGCCGGTATGTAAAGCTTTGATTATTATTATTATTACGATAGTATTGATTGGTAGGCTGAACTGTTTGGATGGAGTTGGAATGCATGAAGCATGAAGCGTGGAGGTGTTCTCTAGTATTATCTTGATTTTCCATCGACAGTGAAAATTTGCATTTGCCTTGTGCTGTGGAGCGACGCGGTGGCTGTGGCGGTGGTGATAGCGTTTAAGGAACGATCATACGGTTCGTAGGTAGTCTTGTTGTGACTGTTGACGGCTCTTTCCGTTTCCAGGCTTTCAATGTTTGCCATGAATTTAAAAACTGGTCGACGATGAAGAGCCCCGGGAGCTATGACAATGAGGGGTCGACTTGAGGCACGACAATATGACAATGATGGTGGATATGATGAGAATGTAGGTCATGAAGCACACAAACATGGTGCCTGCCTGATGATGGTGCAGTTTTGTTTGGCATCAGCCGAAACGAAGGATTTGTAAATGGGAACAAGGATTTTAAAAAATCCTATTTTTTTTCTCTCTCTCTCTATTTTGAAGAGGCATCGACAGTTTGTTCTTGGAATTATTTTGAACGTGCATGCGACTCACGGCACATGGTGAAGAGTGTGGACGGCGGGAGTCCAATTAATCAAACGAACACGCGTTGTTTTGCATCATCCGTTGAGCAGCGGTATTGTAGAGTGCCCAATAAAATTGAGAACTTTCATAAAAGCATCCGACACTGGGTTTGGTATATCAGACGTTTGTATTTGTATATAACTAGTACACCAAACGAGGAGTCGTTCGATATATGTATTTGCTGAGGAGGATGAGGGAGTAGTTGTGGGCTTACCAGCTTGTGCGGATTCTGCATGGTCTGTTTGATAAGCATATACGTGAGGAGATAGAAATGGAAAAGTGTGTCTGTTTTCTGAGCTTAGGCTACTTAAAAGTGGGTCGGTACCTACTCTGGATTTTGAATGAAGCGAATTCGATATAATTTTCATTTTATTAAGTGATTTGAATTGGGAAGGTTCTTTGGCATGGTAAATAAGTAGCTTTGTGTGAGTGACAATCATTGTCGAAAGGGTGAGTTTCTAACTTGAAACCAAATCAATTTCAATGTTCTTCATAAGAAAAAGGTCTTAAGAATATCGTTCTAAGAAAGGAGACGAAAACAAATTTTGGACTTGGTAATCTTACAAGTCAATGGTTTTCCAGAGAGCTTTCCTTCGTTTATTGAAGAAAAAAAGTCCTTTATTTCTAGATCCTGACAAAATGACAATAACACACTTCAAGGCTTAACAGGTTTTCTGTTTTTAAATCACCCTTCGGAGCGATTTGGTTATAGAGACATTCCGGGAAACTGAATTTCATCGGCTTTGCAGTTTCCCGGAATGTCTCAAGGAAAGGAACTTCCATACCAATGTCACCAAACAAATCAAAAATTGGCATGCCTATCGCTATATGAAAACTTATGCCAAAGCAAGACGCTACCAAAAATATTTGGCCAAACCTGAATCTTAAACGTACCAATAGTTTGTTATCCAAATTCCAAAGACTGTTTCTACGAGCTCCTCGAGGAAACATATGAGCCCTAGACACGACGTGAAAATCGTTCTTGGCGATTTTAACGCAAAACTAGGGAAGGAGGACATCTTTGGAAATACAATCGGTAAACATAGCCTCCATGACAAAACCTCCGAAAACGGACTGAGGCTAATCGATTTTGCTGCGGGGATAAATCTTGTTGTAAGTAGTACACGCTTCCCGCATCTCAAAATTCATAAAGGTAAATGGCGATCCCCAGATCAATTAACCGTCAACCAAATTGACCATATTGCGATCGACGAATGAGATTTTCTTGTTCACGACCCACACGAACTAACGCTGTGAAGAGATATGACGTCGGAAAGCTACAATCGCAAGAGATTGCCAATGCCTTTTCCAATCGAGTGTCCCTTCAATTATCTTTGAATACCATGCCGCCGCGCCAGTATTAAGCATTGATGACCAGTGGCAGCAATGCCAAGAAGCCATCAGAACCGCTGCCTCTGAGGTTCTGGGTTTCACACGGCCACCAAAACGAAACCCATGGTTCGATGAAGAATGCAGGCAGGCAAATGCTGCCAAACAAAAAGCACGTCAAATGCTGATGCAAAAACGAACGAGGGCTGCTTACGATCAGTATAACGAGATTTAGCAGGAGAAAAGAAGAGAGGAACACCGAATTCTCAAAAAGAAAAAGAAGCAGCATAAGAAGCGCTCGTTTGAGGAAATTGAGAGGTGTCATGACTGGAACGAGATTCGGAAGTTTTACCAAAAGGTAAAAAGATAATGCCAAGATGGCAAGCCCCGAACTCAAGCCTGTAAAGACCAGCAGGGAAACATAGTTGTAGCTACTGAGGATCTGGAAACATCATTTCTGCAGACTGCTTAACGGCGATGAGGACACAAATTCCGCTGTCAGGCAGATTACCCCATTCAGCTTGGACGATGATCAAGAATGCCGTCCTCCCGACCTAGAGGAAGTTAAGCTTGCCATTGGCAAACTTAAATTAAATAAAACTGCAGGTGAAGATGGCCTTGACGTCGAACTTTTCAAAGCAGCTGGAGACCAGTTGGAAAGGAGTATGCACCAGCTGATCTGCATGATATGGTCGGAAGAAAGTATGTCCGATGAATGGAACCTCAGTATCGTATGCCCGATCCTAAAGAAGGGAGACCCTCACAATTGTGCCAATTACAGAGGGATAAGCCTCCTTAACGTCGCTTTTAAGATCTTGTCTGCTGTAATATGTGAACGTCTGAAACCCCACGTCAACAACTTGATAGGTCCTTATCAATGTAGTTTAAGACCAGAGAAGTCCACAATAGACCAAATTTTCACATTACGGCAGATCTTGGAATAAAACCCGAGAACATAATATCGATATTCACCATCTCTTTATCGATTTCAAGGCCGCGTATGACAGTATTTACAGAGACGAGCTGTACAGAGCCATGTCTAGTTTCGGCATCCCTGCAAAACTCGTAAGACTATGCAGGATGACTGAGAATTCACGCTGCTCCGTCAAGGTCGGTAAAGAACTCACCGACACCTTTGATGACGAAAAAGGTTTTAGCAAGGCGACAAACTGTCATGCGATTTCTTCAACATCATACTTGAACAGATTGTAAGAAACTCAAACGTCAACACCAGAGAAACAATCTTTCAAAAGTCCGTACAATTACTCGCCTACGCAGACGATATTGACGTAATGGGAAGAAAAAAGCGTGATGTCATAGGTGCTTTTGCGAGTATTGAAACAGAAGCGGCAAAAATGGGTTTGATGGTTAATGAGGGTAAAACGAAGTATATGCTGTCATCAAACAAAGACACAGAACATCGACGAATTGGACAAAACGTCACAATAGACAGACATAACTTCGAGGTAGTACAGGACTTCGTCTACCTGGGATCCGCTGTAGACACGGACAACAACATCAGTGCGGAGATCAAACGGAGAATAACTCTTGCCAACCGTTGCTTCTTTGGGTTAAGAGGGCAATTGAGAAACAAGACCCTCTCCAGAAAAACCAAGGTAACCTTGTATAAGACCCTAATCATCCCAGATCTGATTTACGGCGCGGAAGCATGGACCTTATCGAAAGCGGATGAGGAAACCCTTGGTCGTTTCGAAAGAAAAATTCTCCGAATGATCTTTGGTCCGGTATGCGAAGACAATGTGTGGAGAAGAAGATACAACAACGAGCTGTATGAGCTGTACCGCGACATGGGCATAGCCAAAAGAGTACGCATCGCGAGGCTACGATGGTTGGGTCATGTAGAGCGGATGCACCCAAATGCTCCGGCTCCACGGGTTTTCGAAAGCACATTGCAGGGAAATCGCGGAAGGGGTAGACCACGTTTTAGGTGGCGCAATCAAGTGGATGAAGACCTCAACCGACTTAGAGTGCAAAACTGGAGAAAGCTCGCCCGAAATCGAAGTCGTTACAGAAGGATGTTGGTTGAGGCCCAGGTTCATCCCGAACTGTAATGCCCACCTTAGTAAGTAAGTAAGTAAGACTCTACAAAAAAATATCTGGCCAAACCTGAATCTTAAACGTACCAATAGTTTGTTATCCTAAAGCAGATTACACTTTAGCTCCGTAATTGTTGCTATATCCGGACACTGCCGTATAGGTAGACACGCTGCAAGGCTCAAAGATCCGTCGGCTGACTTCTGTCTAAGCTGCATGGACGAGGAAGAAGAGGAAACCGTTCCATATCTTCTTTGTACACTCCCTTCCCTCTATCAAAGACGTCTAACACATTTGGGAGAACACTTATTTGACCATCCAAGTGATCTTAGAGACATAGACGTAGATTATCTTCATCGCTTTGTAGAAAGCTCAAAATAGTTTGAATAACGGGGATTTCCTCAAAGTTCTTGTTCACAAAGGACCTATTACTGGTTTAAGTGAGCCAGTCGTTTTCCCGACAGCCACCTTAATCAAACACTTACATAGCCCATCAAGGCATCTCTCAATTTTATCAAACGAGCGTTTCTCCTGCTGCTGATATCCACTTGAGATGTTGAGCGGGACGTCAAAAGGGAAGAAATGCGATGAGGATCTACTTCCACACTTTTAGTGTCGATACCTTCACCAGTTTCGTCGACTGTTGATGTTTTTCTTCGTACTTTTGGAATTGCATTTGCGCTTTTCTCATCTTTTTTGTATAAATTGTGATGTAACAAATAAAAGTTCTGCTAATAAATTAGCTCCAAACAAATATAAATCCATTTCATTTCATTGTACTCATTGGATGAGCTGTTGCTAGTGTTTTCTTCGAGATTCAATTAGTTCCACTGCTACCATTTGAAGTAATGTTGCTCACAAGCCAGTTAATGTGTATTTTCGCCGCCATTATTTGCCGAAAATTGCACTGGAATTGTCAAATTATTAGATCGAACGCTACCCTACTGGGTAATGATGTTTTTGCCATTGTGTTTATGATAATGCTGAACATCCACAAAATTATTATACCAACCATGCGAGGCTCATGCTTGAATAAATAAACATCCTTGAATACATTATGGCATTTCTCTGAGGATGTGAAGGTTAATAACGACATTTCCCTGGAAGCAATAAATGGCCTTGTGCTTGTGCTTGTACTTGGACTGGCTATGGCGGGCGGTGGGTTTGGGGGATTGGGAAAACTGCCAGTCGTTATATAACAGTGCGTCTCTGTGAAATTCAGGATATCACACACGTATAGACGACTTGTACATTATTTATGTCGCCTTTCGTTAAAGGAATCGTTATATAAGGAATGTTGGTTGTTGTAGAAATGGGTCAACATCAACAGGACAACACAATGTGGCGACAAGAAAATCTGCCACCAGTATGAATGATGTAAGAAGCAAGGCCTTAACAAGGAGTGTGATTAGTTGGTCATGGCAGGAAATAAATTGACTAGTGCCGCCAATAAAAGCAACTCAACTTTATGTCCTAATGGAGCTTATCTGAAATTGAGAGGTCACTCGTTGTCCGTCCTTCAATGCCTCGTCCCTCGTTATATCGCCAGTTCAAGTCAAAACAAAAAAAATGAACACAGTCACACCACTATTGTTCCATCTCATTCCATTGACTGTTTTGAATGATTTCCGTTTCCGGCAGTAATGAACTATGTCATTACAAGTGCCACCCCGGCCGAATTTAACCTCTCAATTGTCGTTGGTCGTATCGTTTCGTGAACTACCTGTCAAGGACATAAATTCACATTACCAACAGCAAAAAATAAAAGCAAAGTGTACACCAAATTCCAAAGAAACAAAAAAGAATGAATTAAGAGACTCAAAACATATACACACGCAGAGTACATCAGCCACCCGCCAGACACAATCTGCTCTGTCACGCCCACTAAAGTAATAGCCAATTGTTGAAATTTATGACCACAAATAATCGTTTGAAATAATTACTGCGGTCATTTGCACGAAACTCTATCACCTTGGCCACAGCCCGCTTTGATCTAAAGTGGCAATTTTGCATGAAAGGATAATTTCATGTTTTTGCTTTCCTCAATCGTTAGAGGAGCCCTAATGGGAATTGATTACCCACCTACCCTAACAACTTGTGTTTGCCCTGTCTCGTTGTCTGATTCAAAAATGCCTTCACACCAACACCGACGCGACAACCGAAACGACGATGGGGACGATGGGTATAATGTCTTTGGACTCAAAGTATAGGTGTCCATTAGGAGTGTCAGTATTGTAACGGTTATAACCCCAATTTGTGCCACTTGCCAAAGATTTTGATTGTGTTCACTGATTGAGTGCTATGAGCCCGCATAATGGCTAAGCTAACTGTTGATTATTATTCTCTATTCTCTGTTGTCGGGGTATGTCCTTTTTTACACTTCTATGCCATTTGTTGATGAAGTTGAAATCGTTCAACTTAACGCAGGATTGTTATTGTCTTCTACAAGCGGTGATTTTAGTTTTTTCTAGTCTTTCTCTCCCTTCTCTACCTCTCTCTCTCTCTCTCTACATATATATATGTATATATAAATGGCTCTCAAGTCTCAAGGAGGGAGATGAATGCCTGAAGTGAATGAAGTGTCTGCAAATAGTCGATGAGATTACTAGTGAACTCGATTGCCTTTTGGATTTTGGTGTATGTAGTCACATTAATCTCTTGGATAGCTGAGCTATTGTCATGCGATGTCTCTTTAAGAAAACCAATTGAATTGTTCACATTCCATTGGGATATTCAATGAGTATGTATTGCTTTAAACGAGGTGGATGGTATGGCTTATGCTGCTTAAATATTGACAAAATAAATCACTGAAAGCACAGCTTGGGTATCATGGATTTCGAAGGAAATTGAATTTCAAAAGCAATTTAGAGACGAACGAGGGGTTGATGGTTTTTATTTTTATTGAGTTTTGGTAGGTAAGAAAAACTTCTTACATGACAACCTGGGTATGAGGAAGAACGTCATATGACACAGCAGGTGGGATCCATCAAAAGAAAATGACAGTAACATTCTTTTTCTCAGGACTACAAAGGGAAAAAAAGTGGTTCTTGAAGACAGAAAAGAGATGGTTGCTGGCTTATCGACCGAGAGGATTGATTGAAAATACTCTGAAACGTGCTTAGTTGTCAAAACGGAATGAATGGCAATGCAGTACGGTTGTTTTTCTTAATTTAAAACTTTCCAAATTAAAATGAAAAAAAAGTTGTGGTATTTTGATTCTCAACTGGGACCCCACAAAGAAGACGACTACTTGAAGAAAGTAGATTTTGGAATAATGAACTAATTGAACCTTAAGAGTCTTTGAGTATTCTTAGCTACAAATTTAAAAATTGACAAGTATGATGCGTTGTATAAATTACTTTATGCGTTTTTTCGGAACACAGCAATCCTTTGTAGTCAGTTCAGCAGTGCAGTTTACCACTCCACTTAAAAGCGAATCAATGCCGAGCACTTTAGCCTAGTGGTAAAGTTCAATGATGAGTTGCAACAAAAACGCACTTTGTGTGAATAGAAGAGCTTGTGATTGCTTCGAGATCAAAATATTTATAAGGACGTAATTGAAGAAAATGAAAAATTCAGTTTTTGGCTTCATGTGGCAATAGTTATCGTACTTCAATAAGTAGAGATCTTATGTCGTATCACTGAGCTTACGAGTTTGTATACATACTTTATGCTTTGGTGATACGAGGCAAACCAAAAACAACAGCCCTTGTTTACCTCATGCCACAAAATAGTGTTGTGGTGTTATTGGAACACGGTCTCGTTATATCGGCGTTTGGGAAATTATGGTATCAACTGTGCCAGCATATTTTATGTGTAAACGAACATAATAATTATTTAAATAGAGTCATTACGATTGAGGTTGCGAACAAGAATGTTACTGTTACTTTGTCATATCTCATATTGATTAGTACTTACTATTGCTACATCCCCACCATTGGTAAGGTCTTAGTAGTACGTTTACGCTTGAGTTTTTGGTTATAGATGGCTCCAGAAACTTGAAAGAAATGTTTTCAAAAGACTTTTGTCTACCAAACTGAAACAATTACGCAATTCGTGCCTAATTGGGTAAACCACCCATTTGGACTTAAAATCTCTATGATTTATTCCTTGTCAAGAGTGGTTTTTAGACTTGTAGTTTTCGAGAAGAAATAAAACGCATATAATTTAATGTTATGACCAAGAATTTGAAGAATTTTGTTATGAAGATAAAAGTTTGCCATTTGAGCCGTTCACACTGTACAATTAGTTGGACAGACTTTGGCTTGAACGACCAATGCTTGACAATGTGAACCCTCAGACGACCGTTTAACCAACTTGTTTAGATGATTTTCAAATATTTTTGAACACTTTGAAGTTGGATGGAGCGGAGAAACATATGTAATAAAGTTGGAAGACAAGCTTGATAGTCTGAACGCAAACTACATCCGACCATCCAACATCTGTCAAACGAAGTCTGTCCAACTAATTGTATGGTGTGCACTCGGCTATTACGTTTTAAAAATGATTTCGGGTATAAGATCGCCGCGAATGGCTCGAATAAATTTCAGCCGAGAGACCCAATTTTCATCCACTTGCAGCATTTAAGGACGTAAGTCAGAAATAACAAGCCGAATATTCTCTTCCAAGATGTCAATCGTCTCAGGCTTACTTTGCGTAGTCAAACGACTTCACATAACCCCACAAAAAGTAGTCCAGCGTTGCGTTGTTAAATCGCCCGATCTTGGAGATTATTCGCAGGTTTAAGACTTGAATTTATGTCAAAATCGGCGTCAACAGCAATTTCCTTCCATGACAATTTACTGAACGTACGCAGTGCCCAGTAGTTGTCAGCTTGAATTCTTTCACGATGCATTGGCAAACCAAAGTGAGCATAAATTAAGTCACAATTGTCAAAGAGACCAACTCCGAAAAAGTATGTTTTGCCAGATTGAAAACCACACAACTAAAAAAACACCCTTTACCTTATACAGATACCTGAAGTACATAATATAAGGGCCAAATGCTATGAAAATAAAAAAAAAAAGGAAAAAGTGAGACTACAAACTTGATAGTTCGCATTTGTCTATGATTGGTCAATATCAAGCCTTTGTCTTTGCCTATGTAGCTGAACGTTAAAATTCGATACAATGAGCTTCTAACTGCTATAGATATTTATGAAAATATGAACGCAATAAAAGGTTAAACCTAAGACAATAAAAAGCTTCATCAGCATAGGCCACGACTTTGACCTAGCACTGGTTTAACAAGATCTTTTAAGCAAATATCTGACCAGAGTAGATAAAACCTCCCCCTGTGGAGAATGCCTCTAATAGTCCTGTGTCAAGTGATTTAATACGAGTGTGTATTGATATTTTTCAAATGAATCAGTAGTTTTTGATGCTGGACGACCGCAACAATATTGAGTAAAAGCCTCGATACCTCCATGGCATTGTTTTTTTCCTATAGTCTTAAGTTTTAAGGTTCTTGGGTTCATTACTGCTTTTAATACTCTTGTTTCATGAAGCTTATACAACGTGGTTTTAGTAATTTGATTTGATTGATGAAATTTAGTGCCTGGCAAATAGCACTGTATTCAGCATTTTTGAAGGCTTGTTCTGTCTCGAGAAATACGGCCATCGTGTATTCTTTGTATTGAATTGATTGCTCAATTGCTCCGATTATTCTGCGAAGTGCTCAATTGATTTGTTCTTTGTATATGCGTTTAAGGCTGCAGGGATCACATTGTTACACACCTGAGCTTGGATGTGCGTTGCTTTAAGGTTTAAGTTGTTCTGAGTTTTGATCTAAAAGGAGGATAGACTAATTGGTCTACATTGTACCCCACGAGCGGGTCACTAGTGTGAAGAAGTCAAGTGAGAGAGCCCTTCGAGAAAAACACTTTTTGGTTTAGATCTTTTGGATCTGAAAGCTTACCAGCTTGGAGGATGAATATGACTAACTTCTCGCCAACTGACAGGAATAAAAATGAAGTTTAGACAACTTCTGAATACATCCATTAGCTCACAATTGAGTCTCTCTGGCTCTAAAGCATCATTGAAGGGTCTATAAATCAGCCGGCCTGAGAATGAGTCGATGGCCTGCACAACCTTCCTACTATCAACTAATTGATTGGACCTAACATTCATGTGAGGGTCACTGGGTTCTATATGGCTGTCCCTTGAAGACTTCCTTGGAAGTGGCTACTCATACGTGACTTAGCGCCAACTTCTTTACTTATGACCCAATTATAGCGATAAGGAAAAACCATCAGGAAAAGTTGAAACAAATGGAAACATGAATTTTTCCTGATGGGCGTTTATAGCGAACAGGAAAAATATGTCAGTTGCCAGGTTCTCAACCCATCGTAGCCACACACCAGCAACTGGTACTCCTTATGCAATGCACACGAAAAAAAAAATCTGCTGTGAGTCTGTCAGTGGAATACATGGAAAATGGAGTCCAAACAATTGGAACGATTTGTTCCAATTTCAATCAAAATGAAATTGCATCAGGAAACTAGAAAAATGCAATTTTGACAGCAGATATTTGTTCAATTATATATTTTGTGGCCTTAAAAAGTTCTTTGAGTGATTTGCAATCGATTGACCTTACAGTTGTCTTTCAAATCGAAAGAAAAACTAGATTTTATTCCTTTTGGAAATTTTTCCTGATTCGTTTTCCTTATCGCTATATGTAACTGGCCCCTTAGGTGAGTATTACAGTTCAGGGTGAACCTGCGCCTCAACCAACATCTAAGAAAAGGTCTTCCAATCCCGCTGCTTCCCCGTAGTGAGCTTTCGAAAAGCCGTCTCGATCAGCTTGAGTGTTCGTTCCATTCGCTCTACGTATCCCTGCCATAAGTCTCACGATGCCTTGTTTATGTTCAGACAAAATTCAAGGGCTAGATTATTTAAGATGAAACTATATAAAGACATGCATCTGAAAAATCGTTAAATTGACTTTAGCACTTTTCTTTTCCTTCTCATATAACTATTAACACCCACATACATCATTTTCATTTATGTTTCCATCTTAATTCAACTAATTTGTCTTTATTAAGCATCAGTTTTATCTGCAGAACGGCACACCACAAAGATCCAATATCTCTTAATGAATTTTAAATTTTTAAACAAATGGATCTGCTTTTAAATCGTTCTATGACACGCATATATGTACTTCAATTTGCTCTTCATAGCTCCCTTCATCGGCTTTATTTGTTGAAGCAGAAGTGTGAAGACATCTCCCTCTGTATACTTTGGTACTTCAATTGCTGCCATGCAAGTATGTGGGATAAATAAAACACGTTCTAGGATCACTTTGATTGACGATGTTAAGCTAGATTCATCATCATCATCACACGGATACTAGAACACCCTTATCATCATCACTTGCCATTGACAATGTCTACCGCTTGTCGCTGTTTGATTGATATGCGATTTTGTACATACTCCCGCCTTCCATCAATTGACACTCAAGAGTCAACACCATGTTCAATTAGATCAGCCAGAGTTTATTTTTCTTGTCGTTTAACTTAAATAATAACCCCCCACCACCATTTCACCACCTTTTTTTATAACAATTTGTCTTAATTTGGCTTGGTATGGTCCCATATGTCGCATACCCACCAAGTGAACTCAAACTTCTTACAAAAATCTAACGCACGTGGTGGATCTGGATTCTTTTAATCCACTTCGGAAGTAACCTAAACAAATTTTCATTAAATTCTTCGAGGACTTTATATATCCCATGTGCAATGAACTTTGGCGGAAGTAAAAAAAAGAAAATAACTTTACATGACAATTTGTGGCTTGTTATGTGTGTGAGCGGGGCGAAGTTGGAAGTTGGGACAGGCCTATTCTTAAATAAGTCAGTGCACCTACTTGCTTTGAAACATATTTTTTCCCTTGACGGTTTCATTGTAATGCGAAGAATATACACCGACGACACACACCAAAAAAAAAGACAAAAAAAAAACTTGCTCGTGAAACTTATGCCAAGAGTGCCACACCACTTCAAGCTTCTGTGGATAAAGTTTTGTGCAAACACAAAGGACACAGCACCTTTGAGGATAATACTCCTTTAAGTAGAGTAAAACAACAATTTATTGTACGACTAAACTTTTTTCTTACTTAATTTAAATTTATATTAGTGTCTCGGTTTTTTATTCTTTTTTTCTTTTTAATTCAATATTCTTGTTGGTTTTTCTTTGCAGCTAAACGTCGCTGGATTATCTAAAGCGCTAGTTATCTATAAAGTTTATCAAACGATGTTTCGTGTAGTTAAGGAATCGGAGACAGTAGACAGCCGTCAGCATTGTTTCCTGCTACAGAGTTCAGGACACGAGCCACGATACTTGAGTGTGGAGACACGACAAGAGTTGTTGCGAATCGAGAACAGTTGGAATGCGGCAATTGTAACGAGTGTCATAAAACTTGGGGTGAGTGCGCACAATTTATACGACTGGCATTTCGGTTCAAGTTATTTGCGGTTAAAATACATTTGAAATGAGCTCACACGAGAATTTTACTGTTTAATGTTTTTTTTTTTTTGTAAGCAGGGCTTTTTAGATTTTTATTTTTGATGTTCTTTTTTTGCTTTGCCCCTTTTTCAAACTTTTTTTTTTTGGTGTCGTTGTAGGCCACGTTTTGGGAGTGAAAAATGTTCACTAATAAAAAGTGTAAAAGAAAAAAAAACAAAATTTCATATACTTTATGAAGCCATAAATTATCCACGAGACTGGCAGGTTTGAAGCAGTTTCAGGGATAAAAGCGAGCAAATTGTTGTTCTTATGGAAGCTAAAGCCTTTTCTTATACGTAAGCGGATGGTTTTTTTTATTGTTGTGAAGCATTTCCTCAATTCAATTAGTATCGTTCCTTGCCAAATTTTGGAAAAGTAAATCATGTCCTTAGTGATAAATTTATTGTTTTTAGCAATAAGATTGTTGATTTATAAGAATCAACTGAACAGAGAATACCTTAAAATGAAGAGCCCCAGGACTCGGTTTCGTCTCCGACTCTCTTCCTCATTTTCATAAATGACCTCTTGTCTGAAGCTTCTAATTTGCTTAACTGTTTTGCTGACTACTCGACCCTCAGCTTTTCATATTCGTTTCCAAATTCGCGTCCCTGCTCTTCGGATGTGGAACTGGAACGGTTGCGTATGATAAGCTCATTGAATTCTGACCTTGACAGCATTGTTACATGGAGTCATTTTTTTTTTTTTTTTTTTATAAAAAAAAAAAGAGGAGGCTTATATGCTAATCTGGAGAACTCAGACCTAATATCCGGTCCATTGTACTACCAGAGTAGCAGCCTTCCCTTTTTTTGTGTTGCAGTAGTTGGAAATAAGTTGGTAGTAATTTCACATATATAACCTCAAGGGTGGCGTCCATATATGAAACTGGGAGGCTGAAAGAAAAGTAGATGCCCAGAACGGGATGATGTACATGGAGTCATAAGAATCGAGTAGAATTCAATGCTTCGAAAACTCAATGCTGTCTCTTGTCGTTGAAGCTTATAATTCCTCCATTGCCATTATCCATGAATTAAAATTATCTGCAACCAAGAAACCGAAAAGCTGTCAGTACTCGGTATGTGTGTAAACGATGATCTTCGTTGGAATGACCACATATTTGAAGTCGCCAAAAACGCTGCTAAATGCTTAGGCTTCTTAAGACGATGCAGGAAGTTTTTCACCCCTTCTGATCTGGTTACAATTTATAAGGCCTTCATCCGCCCAAAACTGGAGTATAACTCCCATATCATGGTCAGGTGCTTCTCAAACATCTTTACGCCTACTTGATAGGGTACAAAATAGAGCGTTAAAATTGATAGGTGATAGTTTAATGGTAGAATAGATGGATTCTCTTGAACATCGTCGAAACGTCACCTGTCTCTCTCTCTCTTTTATCACTTTTTTTACAAACAGTGCTCTAGTGAAATAGCCAGTTGCATTCCTCCCCTGAAACAATTTAGCCGCAACACCCGCCTCGCTAGGAATGCTCATCAGTTTTACCTTGAGCCCAACTTCGGGCGTACAGTCAAGTATAGAGATTCATATTTTAGTCGCACCACCCGAATGTGGAATGCTCTACCTGGCTCTATTTTTCCCCTTCATTACGATTCACAAAAGATCAAAAGCAATGTGCATCGATGTCTCCTTTCAAATCCTCTCCTGTTTTCCTAAATACTCGCACTGTGTCCTATAACATTATAAGGGTAGTCATAACCTCTTAATGTGTGCGCTAATCATAAAAAAAAAAAAACCAATGGACGCAGATACAAATCTATACTTTTCTACTTAGGTGGGTATTACAGTTCGGGGTGAACCTGAGCCTCAACCAACATCTTACGCCAAAAATTTCGATTTCGGTGAGCTCTCATAGGTGGGCTTTACAGTTCAGGGGATCTTGGGCCCTCAGCCAACATCTGTCGCCAACAATTTCTATGTTAGACGTGCTCGATTCAGTTTCGCTTTCCAAATAAATCGGTTGAGGTCTTCCTTGCTTGACTGCGTCATCTAAGACGTGATCTCCCTGCAGTGTTCTTTCGAAAAATTGTCAATCACTTCTACATTTCCCAACCATCGTGATAGTGTCGTGATGCGTTGTTCAGTCAGTTCGTTGTTAAATCTTCTTCTCCGCACATAGTCTTCACATACGGGACCAAAGATCACGCATAGTTTTTCGAAACCACCAAGGGAATTTTGACCCGCTTCACATAAGATACACGCTTCCGTCGTACGCAGCCTTAAAATCGATAGAAAAATTGTGTATATTGATATTATATTTCCGGGTTTTTTCCAAGATCAGCCGAAGTGTGAAAATTTGATCGAGTGTGGACTTTTACTGATCTTAAACCGAATTGACGAAACTCCATTAAATTGTTGACGTTGACGTTGACGTTTCAGACGTTAACATATTACAGCAGACAAGATCTTATAACCGACTTTAAGGAGACAGCGCAGGGTCAACCTACTTTTCTCCGAGCATGTCATGCAGATAAGCTGGTACTGGCTCCTTTCCAAAAGCCAATCTCCAGCTTCTTTGAAAGGCTCGGCGTCAAGACCATCTGCACCTTCAGATATAAAGGGTTTTTCAACAGGGACGCTGCAAAAGTAGAGCGTCAGGGACAGCAAACGACGCCATATTTCTTGCCGCTCTTTTGACATTTCTCTTTAGTAAAATTTGCCATTTTATGGTGGAAAGATATGCGAGCCAACAACGAGTCGAAATTATTAAAATTTGCTACCGAAAATCGGAGTCAGTGGCCTCAACGTTAAGAGTCCAATTTATGGTCGTCATAATCGTCCTAGCAGATCAACAATTGAGCGCCTAGTGGAAAAATTTGAATCCACAGGCACAGTACAAAATGTTCCCGTGCCAGTGAGACAAAGAAGTGCCCGTAGTGTAGAGAAAAATGCTTCCGCTGAGGCTTCAGTATTGAGTTGCAGAAAGCCGAAATGTGTCTCTCACACGTAGTTCTCAAGCGTTGGGCATCTCTGTGACGTCGTTGTTGCGAATTTTGCGAAATGATCTTGGCCTACATCCCTACAAGATTAAATTGACGCAAGAACTGAAGCCGCTTGAACAACAGAAGCGTCGAATGTTCGTGAATTGGGCTGAGCAACAACTTGAAAATGATTCGGATTTTCATCGAAAAATCATCTTCAGCGATGAGGATCATTTCTGGCTGAATGGCTTCGTCAATAAACAAAATATGCGGTATTGGTCAGGCAGCAATCCACACGTACTCCATGAGTCATCATTGCATCTCGAAAAAATTACGGTTTGGTGTGGTTTATGGGCCGGCGCGGCGGCGTCATTGGGCCGTACTGCTTCCGTGATGATGAAGACCGGCGAATGAGAATCGCGACCGTTCAATGATAACCGAATATTTTTGTCCCCAATTGGATTATATGGACTTGGAGGACATATGGTTCCAACAGGACGGCACCGGTGCCACAAGCCACACAGCGAATGTCACAATCAATTTATTGGAAACCAAGTTTGGAGAACGTGTTATCTCACGAAATGGTCCAGTCGCTTGGTTGCCTCGATCGTGCGATTTGACGCCGTTAGACTATTACCTGTGGGGCTACGTCAAGTCTATGCCAACAAGCCAGCGACGATTGATGAACTTCGTACGAATATCGACCGTGAAATTGCAGCAGTATCGGCCGATTTATGCTTGAAAACCGTCGAAAATTGGGTTCAGCTTATGGACTTCTGCAAGCGTGCCCGTGGTGGGCATGCAAAAGAAATCGAGTTCCATACATATTTCATTGAATTCAATTTCATTGATATCCAAAACTGTTTTTGTTTTATTTAAAAAAAACTTTTGTAGCGCTCTTATTGAAAAACCTGATATTATATTCAAGCTTACATATATGGAAAGCTTAACTTCTTCTAGGTCGAGAGGACAGCATTCTTGATCATTGGTTAAGTTGAATAAGACATTCTGCTTAAGAGAGGAATTTCTGTCTTCATCTTTCCAGATTATCAGCATCGACTGCGAATCTATTACTCTTTTTCTAGGTCCTTACAGGCTTCATTTCCAGTTTTGCCAAACATTTTAAGAAAATCTCGTTTAAGGACATTCAGAGATGACATGATAGGATCTCTCAGTTTCCTTTAAGGAGCGCTTCTAATGCTGCTTCTTTTTCTTTTGAGAATTTCGTACTATGTCCTTCTTGCAAGTCTTCTTGTAGCGTTAACAGGCAGCTCTGGTTTTCGTGTGCATCAACATTTGTGGTGGTGTTGTTTGCTGCATTTGATTGTCTTCATTCTTCATCGGCAAATATGTTTCATTTTGGAGGCCGGGTGAAACACAGAGCCTATAAATCTGCAGTTCTGATGGCTTGTGGGCATTACTGCCACTGGTCTTCAACTATTAAAGCTGGCGGCATTGAAGTTATGAGATGAGATGGAGGCTATTCTTACCGATTGTGTCTTCGAAAATGTCCTTCTTCAATAGGTTTGCGTTAAAATCGCTAAAAACGAGCATTGCTCATATTTTTTTCCAGAAGCTCGTAGCCATTTTTCGGAATTATCGTCATCCTTTTTTGGTGGGGACACTGCCGCTGGTTTATATCACGCTTATGTTGACGAAACTAGTCCTGATGTGGGTTGCCATAATACGCTCGTTAATCGGATTTTGGCGGATAATCTTATCCTGAGTCTTAATGTTTCAGTGGCTTTAGAGATGTCGCATTTTTTCAACTCTCGAACTTAAACAGCCACACATCACACAGGCACCTTTTCTTCATCTTGCTCTTCTTCCTTTTTCGAGTTTACGAGCACTGTGATCTCGAAGGAGGCCCTTTCACTTCCTTGCTGCACCCTAGTTATCAGGCCATGGGGTACGCCACTCGGCAGCTTTGACAACGATTTGAAATACAATCTATGGCACCCCTGTTTTTGCAATTTTTTCAATGCAAGAAAGGTCATTTTTATCAACACCCATCTTCCTAAAAAGCAGTTCTAATAAATTTATTTTAACCGCAATGCCTCTCCGGTTATTGGCGAACAGGAATTTTTGGTAAAATTGAAAGCATGCTCTGAAAGGATTTTCCATTATACAGAATTTTCTATACGGAAAAAGATGTACGAAGCGTTTATTGAAGTTACATCGAGTACTCAACATTTAAACTTTCTTTGGCCACTCACTCCCTTTTCTCGGACTAAAAATGAATGAAAAACAACTTACATGCTTGAAACCCTAAAATACTGCAACATATCAGGATTCTTCGTGAAACACGTTCTATCTTAAATATTTTGTCTCCATTAATTAAGTTCTTTCAAGGAATTATGGTCTTCGCTTTTATCTCATTACATTTTGAGTCATAAATTCCAATTAAAATCCCTTGTTGGTCCTTTTTCATTTATTGATTGCTCTTCCAAAGGAATGTTACATCTTCCAAAGTGATAAAATTCAATTATGCCCTGCAGCAGTAGCATCGAGGTTCTAATTTAGTGACCCAAAGGAGGCTTCAAAGAACCAACAAAGAGTTACTATACGACGCTGTTCTATTAAAAGGACCATTTTGCGCTCCATGAGTAAACATGTAGATTCCGCTTGCTATTCCGACTTATCTCTTACATGGTACCTAATACGTAGAAATTATTTATGACAAACAACTTTTATTACATTCTATAGTTGCTTGCTGATCCCCGATGGCCACTTCAGTCTACACGTTTTCCTAACGTGTAGCCGTAGGTCAACTTTTTATGAGTTTCGTGCTGTCGTTCGTGTTTTTTTTTTTGTTTCTTCGAATGATAGAGTTGATTTAAGGACTAGAAGAAAAAAAAAATAGGGAAACTAGTTTTATGGCTCTGAGGGAAGGTCACTCCAGTGACTAGTCATCGTTTCAGCAGGATGGCTGTTGGAGCAAAGTTTACCTAGTTGTGCTACGAGATGGTCGGTGTGGGTGGTTGTTTTTGTTAATGTTTAGATTTCAAGTATACTAGCGATGCTGCAGAGAATGAGTTTGCTTTAGAAAAACTCCCAAAACCAAACCTAAATAAACAAAACAAAATAAAAAAGAAACAGCAACAACGAAGACATGCATAAATTTACATGTTTACAAAATGATGAAGTTCTAACTGTACGCTTCGATGATCTACCCTTATACCGTTAGCTTAGCTGAGAAAGAAAAAATATTCTGCTATGGATTAACTCATATGTACATATAAGCAAACAGCATACATCATAAAAGGACCTTAAACTAAAGCAGAATATGGAAATAAGGACGCTTGTGACAGGTTTTTTTTTCTATGCTTGTTTCAACAAAAAAATATCCAATAATCCTTTGTGCGAGTATATTTTGAATAAAATGAATTTTATTTTGTCATTCAAAAGATGAGGATACAAAGTGTGTGATTGTGGGCTTAGTCGCATTTAATGTGTGCAACAACATAAGGTTATTCAGATTTAGGGAGTTTTGCTTATGTCAGCAGGGTTTGAATGCCTTTTTCGTAGAAATTGGTGTCCAGATGTTTCCTAGCAGGATTTGAAAAGCTTGTAGCAGTAAAACATTGTTATTTCATTGATATTTTCGTTTTTGTCCTAAGATTTACATTTTGCTGTAAATCTTGGTCATATGACATCATTGCGTAAAGGAAATAAATTCCTTCACACTCTTTTAAGAAATCGTTTCTTTAAACGATGTTGGAATCTTGATGATTTCGTCGAACCCATTCGCCTTCAAGTAAAACAGTTATCTGATATCGTGGTGCATTGGTTTACATAAACTCACAGAACTTTGGAATCCTACTTGCCCACTTAGTTAAAAGTTTAAAACCACGTCATTATAATTTTAAAATTTTCATTCACTACTTTGGAGAACCATAAGGGACTTATTTTGGGCCAATGCTTTTTATCTTCTTCATTGAAACTCTAATATCCTCAACTCATAGAAAGTCTTCTCCAGCAAAATTTAAAAACTTCTTTTACGCTTCTGGTGTTCAACAAAGCAGTCATTTTGATACCCTCTTTTTGAATTATTCAGTGGAATGCTCATCTATGTATACAACACTTCTTATTTCCTTCCCAATAGAAAATTCCATGTAGAGTAATTTAGAACAGAAAGTATATTTGGTGTACCACAAATTTTTAATATCCTTACATGTTTAAAAGAAAATCCTCTCCAGCTAAATTTAGAAGCTCCTTTCAAGTTTGTTGTGTACCACAAAGAAGTTATTTCGGTGCTCTCTTCTTGTATCAATATTGTATCTTGTATCTTACTTACTTACTTAGGTGGGCATTACAGTTCGGGGTGAACCTGGGCCTCAACCAACATCCTTCTATAACAGTCTCAGTTCCAGTTTCGCACTCCAAGTCGGTTGAGGTCTTCATCCACTTGATTGCGCCACCTAAGACGAAGTCTTCCCCTTCCGCGATTTTCCTGCGATGTGCTTTCGAACACCCGTAGAACCGGAGCGTTTGGGTCCATCCGCTCTACATGGCCCAACCATCGTAGCCTCGCGATGCGTACTCTTCTGGCTATGCCCATGACGCGGTACAGCTCATACAGCTCGTTGTTGTATCTTCTTCTCCACACATTGTCTTCGATTACGGGACCAAACATCATTCGGAGAATTTTTCATTCGAAACGACCAAGAGTTTCCTCATCCGCTTTCGATAAGGTCCATGATTCCGCGCCGTAAAGCAGGACTGGGATAATCAAGGTCTTATACAAGGTTACCTTGGTTTTTCTGGAGAGGGTTTTGTTCCTCAATTGCCTTCTTAACCCAAAGAATCAAAGGTTGGCAAGAGTTATTCTCCGTTTGATCTCCGCACTGATGTTGTTGTCCGTTTCTACAGCGGATCCTAGGTAGACGAAGTCCTGTACTACCTAGAAGTTATGTCTGTTTATTGTGACGTTTTGTCCAATTCGTCGATATTCTATGTCCTTGTTTGATGACAACATATGCTTCGTTTTGCCCTCATTAACCATTAATCCCATTTTGCCGCTTCTGTTTCAATACTCGCAAAAGCTCCTATGACATCACGCTTATTTCTTCCCATTACGTCGATATTGTCTGCATAGGCGAGTAATTGTACAGACTTTTGAAAGATTGTTCCTCTGGTGTTGACGTTTAAGTTTCTTAGAATCTGTTCAAGTATGATGTTGAAGAAATCGCATGACAGTTTGTCGCCTTGCCTAAAGCCTTTTTCGACATCAAAGGTCTCGGTGAGTTCTTTTCCTACCTTGACGGAGCAGCGTGAATTCTCCAAAGTCATCTTGTATCAACACTCCTTATTCCCTTCACAAAAGGAAATCCTATTAAGAGAAATATAGAAAAAGAAAATTTTTTGGTGCACCACAAGGGAGTTGTAATGGTCCCTTACTTTTGCTCTAACCTGCTTAAAAGAGAATCTTCTCCAACTAAATTTAGAAACTCTTCTAGTTTGTTGTGTACCACAACGTGTACCACTTCAGTTCCCAATTTTTTTATCATTCAGTATCCAATATTCTCATCTATATAAAATCTTTGGTGTACCACAAGAGAGCTATTTTGGTCCCTTGCTTTTTGGCTTCTTCTGTGAACTTCTAATATTCTCATGTAACCCCTAGTTCTTGACTCCCACTTATCTCACAATTTCTTTGTATTTATTTATATACAAAGAAAAGAAGTCATTTTGGTCTTCTTTTTGATATCCGTCAATGTAATTTTGCTATCCTTAAAAGAATTCTCAAAACCTCAGTGTACCAAGGCGTAGTCGCTATGTTTTCTGCCTTTTGTGTTCGTCTGTGAAAGTCTAGTTAATATCCTCAGATGATTCTATCACTTCCAGAAGAACTGAACTGTTGGTTAAATAAAAAAACCAAAAAACCTACCTCCACAACTCAGCATTTGGTTTTCATAAACATAAGACCTATCTAGAGATGGAAACATACTACACATGTAAGGACTTTTATGACGAGTATGATGCTACTTTGTGAAATTTTTGATAGAAAGCTCATCACGTTCTCCTCTTCTCGTCGTCTTAAATAACTTTCTCCAACATAACCACTCCATCTAAGTTTATGACATAAGATATCGGTCTTAAGAAAAAGAACATTTTTAAACTCAGAACACGATAAAGGAAAAACTCTCCAAGAAATTCCATTAAACTTTGCCTTAAAATGGCAAACTTATCAAAACCGTGCACTTCAAGAATTTTCCTATACTTGCAAAGAACTTGCCTAAATCATTCAACTCTTTTAGTTAGAAAAAAAAACACCAATGGACAGGATTTTTCCAACATCCCTTCCCTTATTCACGTAACCCATTATTTCTAACCAATAGCAATATTTTCACATTGTCCTGTCTTTATTCATTTATTTTACTGTATCCTTCGCCCTGCAGAAATGTACTTTGTAGTGTTTATTGGACTCGAACTCTAAATTGAGTAATTTTTTTTTTTTTTTTTGAGATAGGGAGTTGGTGGTGAGCCCCAGGACGATGTAGAGAACAAAGTGAATAATTTTTTTTTTCATTTGTTTTCTTTTTATTTTCGGTACGTTGTTTTGCAGCGGAAAACCTTTGCTGTATCACATCACGGTAAGAGTGGCGGACTAACGCTTGACTGGCAATCAGGATTCTCATTAGCCGAGGGGGCGGACTCGTCAATAGTTTGGCAGTATAAGTTTTCCCAACTACGTGGGTCCAGTGATGATGGTAAATCAAAACTGAAACTTCATTTTCAGGATCATGAGACGCGTGCTATCGAAACAAAGGTGAGTGCTTTTAAATGAATTTTACTTTTGTTTTTCGTTTTTTAATTTACCTTCTCTGTACACAAACCTTTTACCTATTAACGTTAATGGTTTTCTGCTCTTTTTACTTATTCTTCCTTTGGGTTTAGTAGAAAGTTTTTTTTTTTTTTTTGGTTGTTCTTTTTGCCTTTATGGTAAAAGAAAGAAGCAAAGTTTTTTTTTTTTTGAGTTTTGAACACAAAGCTATACGAACTCTTCTATAAATACATAGTTTGGATGTAGTTTGGACAGAAAGTTCTTCCTTTTCAAAGTACAAGTTGCTGGGAATTAATTGTTTTTGTTTAATTTTCTATTTTTATTTCTCGTATAGTTTGAGTTTAGGTTATCGACATTTATGATGATAAAAAAGAATCCTTGCAAGAGTTACGACTAAGCCAGTAAACTCTCACAAGCTTATCAAAAAAAAAAGTTTGGTCAAAAGTCGACTTGAGTTTGAAAAAGCCTCTTGCTTCATTAGAATCCGACAAGAAAATAGGCAAAGTTTTTGTAAAAACACATTTGTTTTTCCGTCGATGTTCAATGAACTTTGAGCAGGCTTTTTATTTGAGTGCTTTAAACGTGTAAATGCTGTGTACGTAGTACCTATTGTCTAAAATCGCGTCAGGATGTTGTCATTTTTTTCTTGTCGTTCCCTGAATTCCCTCAAAGCCCTGGGAAGATATGAAATCGGAGGGCAATACCCAATACTGAACTCGATTTTGAATTATTGTGGAATTGAATGAAAGTGTTGCCTTCAAGCCCACACAAAGTCCATCAAAAGACATCGTAAAAGGTGCACCCACATTTTTACCAATTGCTTCATAAAGTGATCTTTAGTTAGACCGTATATACATATACAGAGACTAGGCAACTTGAATGTTAGTTGTTCAGAGAAGAAGGGAACAAGAAAAAATGATGATACTGAAAGTAAAACTCACTTAAAATGTCTTTTTACTTATTGTTCAAGCCTAAAGAATCCAAAAGTTAAGAACCCCACGGTTTCTTAAGTTGATTGCCTGATATTCCTTGGAAATCACAACATTCCAGAAGCACTTGTCAATTCTAACTCACTTACTTACTGGGGCATTATAGTTCTGGGTAAACCAGGGCCTTAACCAACATCATTCAATAAGCTCTCTTCACTTTTGCACTCTAAGTCGGTTGAAGTCTTCCACGTAAGACGATTCCTCCCCTCTCTTGCTTTCGAAACTAGAGCTCTTAATACCCGCATACCCGGGTACCCAACCGGGTACCCGGGTACCTGCAATATCGGGTATTACCCGGGTGCCAAAGAATCGGGTATCACCCGGGTACCAAAGTACCGGGTACCCGCTTATAGCGTGAAAATAGTATGGATGAGGAGTAAAACACATAAACACAAAGGAATCTGATAATAACTTGGCAAACGTGAATTAGCTTAACTGCGTGAACACAATGGCTGAAGAGCCGCAACCTCAAGAAATGTCAAAACACTAAATGTAAGTGAATACAACAACAACGCAAGACGGAGCCGCACAATGCAAAAGTTATCTTGACTTTAACTCATGCGGCTCCGGCTGCGGCTGCGTTTGCAGTTCATTGTGTTCACGCAGTAAAGTGTTTGCGTTGCACGTTGTGTTGTTGTGATTAGCTCGAAAAACTGAAATAAAATTTAACAATTGAATCTTAATATAAAAATAAAAATATCAATTAAGATTTGAGTCTGCGGTGCTCATCTGCTCATGTATCAAAACGCCCTTTATTAATTTCCTAGAGTGATGTTTTTAAAGAACTCATACCTGCTAATATTTAAATCATTTGATGTCGGTGCCCTATTGATATTTCAATGTGCATTAGAGAATTTTCACTCTCCGCTACCCATAACATAACTCTGTCAGTTATAGCTTATTTTGTCGACGCGTTACCTGCGTTACCCGGGTACCCGCCAACTTGGGTAATACCCGCGCTATCCATGTATCCGGGTACCCGGGTAATTGCTATGATGGATACTACCCGGGTAAAATTAAGAGCACTTTTCGAAAACCTGTCGAGTTTGAGCGTTTGTGATGTGTCTGGATAATCAGGCGTTACGGAATCGCAATTTAAAAGAGATCGCTACTCTTTCAAAAATTTCCTTCACACCAGCCAGCGATCCGCTTGTGGTAAGCGCGATTTTCTTCTTCCGGTTTGGGAATGGCCAACCTAATGCGAATGTCGTTACATTTGTACGTACCAGGGGCGTTTTGATCTGCCTTCCTCTTTGATCCTTAGTGATCGCGTCTGAACGTTGCATTGCCTTTTTAATAATACCAACTAAGCCGGTTGTGACTAATTTTTTCCAAGATGGTATTTTTGACGTGAAGGCTTCCACGGATCTTCGTATTTCTAGTAGGTTTAGTTATACCCAACATTGTGAAAGGTTTTGCTGAGCTTCATGCAGTATCACTTTGCAGTCTCTAACCCGAAAATTCATAAACCAAATGTTGGGTTTCATTTCCACCACTGGTGTATAAGGCAAGGTGTTGGTCTTGTTTGATGTGACTGACTCAAGCTTAGGATATCTCACTTGGAAGGTTCCTGGTACAGTAAACCATACTTGCATGGTAGTTCTCATAATCCTCAATTGTCTTCCAAACATTTCCGTTCAAATATCCGCCAACAAACAAAAACACGGCTTTTAGGATATCCTAAGTAAGTTTTGTAAGTCCGCTCACATCTGATTTGAGGAGCATATGCATTGACTATATTCCACCACATTCTTTGCATCACTAGTTTATGAGGCATCAAACGTTCAGTGGAGTTCGCAAAGGTCAACGCCATTCCAAGTAGCTCTTTCGCTACTATCCCGTTTTGCCCCGGTCCGTTCCATAGTTGTGGTACCCATGGCGTAGTGGTTAGCATGTCTGCTATTACGCGGGAGGTTTGTGGTTTGAATCCCAACTGAAACCAAAAAATGTTTTTGCACGGTTATCACCTTTCGCGAGGAAATGGCAGGTCCTCCGATGGTAAATTCATTGCCATGAAAAGCGTTATCTCGATTATCCGTTTGGGACCGGCACTAAATTGTAGACCCCCCCACCCCCCCCTTTTCCATTCCCTTACATGGCATGGTTGTGAAAAATTAACTAGGCACCGGGGCCTCCCGCTCTGTTGCACCACCCTATATATTTATGTCGTTCCATAGTAGAACATCTAATAAGTTTTTGCCTTTATATTCAAAAGGCGGACCATGCTCGCGGTATATTGCCGTTTCGGTTATTGAATATCCGAAATGTCTACTCTCTACTCGTCTCCATTTCATAATCTCTTCTAGTTCGAAACTTCGTCAAGTCACACTTAAAACGTTCCAACTCCTGACTCCTTAATTTCGTTCAATACGTCGTATTATTTTACTAGCCCCTGGTATCCGTGCAGCTCTGATCCCTGCATTTGTGCTCGATCTAGGATCAGTATCATAACAGTGACAGTGTCTTGCAGAATTGTGACTTTAATATTTGCAAATATTAGAATTAATTAATATTACATTCGTACATCATTTCAGTTTTTCATGACTTGTTTCTAAAATTCTTAAGAAATATACTGCCAAAGCTTATTTGGTACATACCACAGGGTGTTTTTTAGTAGACGTGTGATTTTCAAGAAGAAATAAAATGCATTTAATTTAGTTTAAAAAATTGATAATTTTCAAAAATGAATTTAGGGCAAGTGATCGCCGCGGCTGACTCGAAAGAATTTCAGCCGAGAGGCCCAATTGTCAACTACTTTTTGCGTAGACAAGCTTCACATAACCTCACAATAGTCCATCGGCCTTAAATCGCCCGATCTCTGAGCAAGCTCCCGGGTTTAATACTCGAAAGCATGTAAAAATTGGCGTCAACAGCTACTTCGTTTTGAGACAATTTTCCGAGTATACGCAGTGCCCAGTGATCTTGCGGCTTCAATTCTTCCACAGTTCAATTGCAAACCAAACTGTGCACAAATCAAGTAACAGCTGTCAAAAAAAGACCAACTCCGCAAAAAGTTTTGCCAGTTTGAAAACCACACGTCTAAAGAAACATCCTTTAAAAATTTTCGTACTTCCTAATTTTCGCTTAATTTGACATTCTCCATTTTTTATTAAACCATTTTATTACAGGAACTAGAATGCCAAGTGCTGCAAAGCTTGCTATTTTGTATGCATGCATTTTTGACAGCTAAAGTTGCTTCTGTCGATCCAGCATTTTTAAGTTCGATTCAGCAGTCTTAATCAATTTAAATTTTAAATTTAAAACACAAAATGTAGGTAAAACTAAATGCTGTAATATGGTAGTTTAATTAAATTATATATTATATAAAACAATTAATATAAATGTAGTGTAATTTATGGACTAAAACAAAAACAAATTATATATAAAAAAAAAATACAACAATTAAATAAATATATTTATTATGTACTTAAGTAAATTAGTAAATTCAAAAATAAAACCAAATATCGGTGACACACTGATTTTATTTAATTAATATTCTTTATATAAATTATTTTTTAAATTTAGCTTTTTGAATTATGAATTATTGTAATTGATTATGCTTAATCTTTCGATCGAAACTATTTACAAATTTTTGAAAACTACATAAAGTATTTGGATTGATTTTAGTTTTTGTTGGCATTTTAAAGTGAAAAGTATATTTTTTAAATAAAATAAAATAAAAAACAAAATATATTTTGTATAAACACAAAACTTGTATCTACTATTTACACACAAATTAACAAAAACAAAAAAAAACATACAAATCTTTAACAAATACAAATGTGCATTTATATTTTCCAAGATAAATTTCTGAGTTTTACAATTTTATCATAAATATCAAATTCTATTGCCACTGCACAAAATTATGTTTCACCTTTACAATTACAATCTTTTGAATGATTGTGATGATTATTATAACATCTGTCCAATGTATCGATATTGAAGGAGTTCGTTCATTTCTTTTTTACCGCCAGGATTATTTTGATTGGCAGTTCATTTCTAAACAGTGCACTTGTTCATCATACATTCATATATGTGATGTTTTTATTTGACGACAGAACGGTGGTCAGTGTTTGAAAGAATTGCTTTACAAAAACTATTAAATAAAACCTTTACATCAAATTTTTACCAAGTAAAATGCATGATACCAAATAGAAAGTTGGGTGCCCGTGGCGTTACGGTTATGTCTGCCTGTTGCCCAGAAGTTCGAAGTTCAAGTCTCATAAACATATAATTACTTTTCCACGGGTATCGCCTTTCGTGAAAAATTGGCAATTCCTCTGATAGCATTTTCATGCCGTGAAAAGCGCTATCTGGGTTAAAAACTCGGAATCGGGTGAAAATTGTAGATACTCTCCATCCCCTACCAAGGGTAGGGTCTGAGAGTCTCCGCTCTGTTGCCTATTTATTTATTTTTGGTAGATAACAGGTATATGACCAAATATTTGATAAAGGTTCCTTCTGTTATACACAAAAACATTGGTTCATGAAAATTTGTATGTGTTTCCTGCCAACTCCGATGCTCCGAAAGTATTGGTTTGAGGTTATAAGTGTGTTTGTGAAAGCCCTAGACTGTACTTTGGTCGCGACAAACCTTTTTTTTTTTTTTGGAAAAACCTTAATCTACTTAATTGTAAACTGAGTGTATTTTGCGCCCTGAGTAGCCCTTAGCTTACCCTAAAGTAGCACTAGTTTTTTGCTGGGGCGAGTTTAGGTAGCAAACAGGCTCTCAAAAGGCAAGTATTTTTCGTGAAACGACAGGGATTGTGGTGATTTTGTGGTTAAGCGAGTTTTGTGAACTGAAAAATATTTTTCTATAACTCATTGGTAACCTAGGTCAACTTTGGGCAAAGTTCATCGAACAGAACTTATATTTTTCGAAAGAGTCTTGAAACAAATCGTTTTGGTAGCAGAAAAGGAACAACTATCATATTTTTAATAGTTTTTTCTTCTATAACCTGAGAAAGTGCATTGTTATTCCGGTAAGGATCACTACGGACTGCCCCAACTAAATACTACACAAGATTTTAACATTTCATTTTAATTTTTTATGGTTTTTTGAGTATTCTGTGGGCTACTTGATCTTACAAACACGTCCATTGCACTATACCTGGCAAAACTCTTTTGTTATAACTTTCCACATCTTCGTAGAAAAGTCAAGACACTGCCAAGATTAGGAGCTTAAGCTACCAGCTTTCACAATATCTATACCGAGAATCCGTCACTTTATTTAAGAAGATGCAAGACTGTGGTAGAGGAAGTGCTCCGTAGTCTTTTTCAGATTTTTATAGGATAGCATTATTCAAACATATTTAAGTTTAAATGTTTGGCAAAAGAGAAGTGCTCCAACGCGAAGAAACGTTACACAGTTTTTTTGTTACCGCATATTAAAAATGTTGCCGTTTTCTTATTAACACATCATAACCTGTCAGCATCTAACGGTTGTCTATAGTTTTGCTTTTGACGATCCAATTGTTGATTGAACCCCACACTGAGGACCTCGGCAGAACCAACGCTGATTCAGGTCATGAGAAAGCCGGCTGAGATTTCATCGGCAAAGTATCGTTTCCAGTTATACCGTGATGAACTTGAACCCAAACGGGACTCAAAGTATTTAGTCTTCCAACCGCATTCAGAAATGTCGGGTTTTTTCGTTGCTAGATGGTTAAGTAGAGCTTTGAGCACAGTTTGACTGTCACTGCAGACACAAATACTTCTCCCATCCAGCCGTTCTTCATAACGAAGTGTAAAGCCATTTGAGTTGCGTACTTCTTAAAAGAAGGTCGAATGTGCCCAATGAGGTGTGTCGTATGTTATCGCAGCCCACAAAGGTACGAGCGTCAGATTCATCATCGGTTTTGGAATCAGACGTGAAGATCTGATAACAGTACTTCTTACCTGGGATAGGTTCTGGAATGAACCAGTCCTATACCGACAGAAAGTTGAAAGCGTATTTTTGAAGCATTTTTGAGTCGTGGGATTCTCGTATCGTACGGCATATTCGCTGAAAGTGATAGCCAAAACATACGCTGCATGCGAGATCCTCAACGCTTCGGTGGGAACCGTTGAAAAGCCACATCATTATGAATGTGAAATGGTCTTGAATAAATGCGATATAGGTATTAAAGGGAGGAAGATTTAGCACTGCGTAAAAAGCGGAGTTTGTTGGAGAAGACCCCAAAACAGCCAAGACTATTGTTCCATGAAAGTTGTGAAAAAAGTAACTTCTTGGGAAGTCTTTACTCTGAAAAGAACAACTTGAACTCATGGTTGAACACAAAGAAGCTGCATGCTTGGCCCTTTGAGTTTGTATACACAGAGGAACCATGCTAGCTTGCGTTAAGGCGTCGGTAAATAAAATCGACATTTGAAATTTTTGGTGGAATGCTCTCCACAGAAATTTGACTTAAAAAAAGGCAGCGGAAAAAGGAAGCAGGGAAAACGTCATGGGTATGGAGAAATGCACAAGAAAACTGTTGCTTTGAAATTTCAAATGTCGATTTATTTACTTAGTGACATCTATCGACGTGTTAACGCAAGCTAGCATGGTTCCTCTATCTATACAAACTCAATGCTTGGACTTAGGCTTGGATGTGAGATCCAACGCTGGTTTTGTTGTCTGCTCTTTGCTTTAAATATCAAATTGTTACATACGAAATTGTGTATCTTTTTTCTTTTGCTTTTTGAATGTTTGCTGAACGCTAATTGAAATACACAAAATAGTAAACATTACTGCGGGTATCATTCATTACCCATGCTCCATGCATCATTTGCAGCAGTTGTTTGCAACGTTGGCTCTTCAATTAACTCAGCCTTCATTTATCCATTCCATTTATCTCATTTAAGGCTGTCAATTTATCACCAACAACAAAAAATTACCTTCGCATCACTCCTCAAAGGAATCAATTTAACAGTCTCGCTTATATTAACATAAATGTGTTCTCATTAACGTTTAATCACTCTCATCATATCCATATTCCAACACATATTTTGTTTCATACCACCTTATTGACATGCGAAAAAATACCCCCCTCACACTTCACACACACACAAACCTATCAACACAAAACATAAAAATTAATTTATAATTAATTCTTTAATAAAATTAACATTATTATCATTAAAATAAAAGCGAAAAGACTATAATTAAATGCCTATAATTGTACGATGTAATTAGAAAGAAAGAAAAAAAACACAGAAAAGAGATTAAAAAAAAAAAATATCAATTAAATGTAACTTAGTACCTAAGTAGCTTAAGTACTTAAAGTTAATTTTTGAACAGAAAACTTATTTTTAATTGAATTGCGTGCATGAGGAAAATAAAATAAATTTTAGATTTTAGATAAAAAAAATATGAGAGCTAAGCAAAAGCAAAAGTTGTTGAACAAATTGTTTCGGTTAGAAAAATTATTATTATCATTGTCTTTGAAAATTATAAATTTCGAATACTCCTAGACTGTTTCCACATATATAAAAGAAAGAATTAAAATTTTAAGGACTTCCCAGTGGTAATTAAGGAAATAAAACGAAAGTCCATAACACAATCAATCGAAAATGGCTTTTGGACACAATCTTAACTGCCAAGTAATGGTTCTTCTAGTTATTAGGTGTTGTTTGTTGTCCCAATATGGCGTTGTCCTTACTACAGAAGGAAATTATATTTTTGTTTTATTCTGGAATCCTTAAAAAAAAAATTAAAAGGTGCTAATACTTTCTAGACTTCCTGTTTTTTGTCTTTAAATTCAAAATTGAAACTTATCACAAGAGAAGTACTCTTCTGTCGCATTCATAATACTCATTCACCTTACAACATATTCCATTAAAATAATACTAAAAAAATAAAAAATAAAAAAACAAACTTAAATAAGCAAAAACTTACAAACTAGATGTAGCACCAACATTTTACTGCACATTATTTTAAATGAAAGACCAATTTCACAATTGCACCGAAAATACCGATAGAAATATTATTGTAAGCGTACAACAGATAGAAGTTAATCATAACGTAAAAGTACAGTCATTTGGTAACTTTGCAGGAAAGTTTCAAGGGAGTTTTGAAGATGGGTGGTTTTGTAGATTTTGAGTTGCTCTTTTCGAGTTTGCACTCAATATACCACCATTTCTTTATCCATTATGAGTCGTTTAAATTAAAACGGAAATATCTAAATTCACAATTAAATAAGAGAAAATTTCCTTCAATTTATGTCTTGACAATTTTTTAATGAAATGAAAAGTTTTGAAGTATGAGCAAAGCAAGGAATAATTTTACACCCTGATAAGCTGAATAACTATCGCGCAACATATACGTTCATTTCAATGTAACAAATTTGGTCTCTACCTTTGTAGTAAAAGGACTGGTGCCGGAGTCTGTAACGTTTTAGACGACTATCGTCTGAATTTTAGGCAGTAGAAAACGTGTTTAAGAGCATGAAAAGTTGCCAAAATTTGTAAGACGATAGTAAAGTAGCTTTCCACCAAGCACTGAATGCAAGAACAAATTAAACAATCATTTAACGATGCAATCTAGACGATTGAACGATGATAATCGTCTGAAAAGTTACGGAATCTGGGCGCTGGACACTTTTCAATTATGAACTCGGTAATTCTGACAAACCCCTACCTAGGCTCTTAACAGAGCAGAAATGGAGTATGTGCTTATTTACATAAATTGTCATAAATTGTTAGCAAAAGTTTTGCGCTGGTACATACGTCCAGCTAGTAGTTCTGCGGTTCCGGGGTAAAACGCTGAACTACAGAAACTTAGCAGGGAAACCAAAAGTCCTCTGAGAACCTCAGGATTAAATAAGAGGCCAACTCAAAATCTTTACTCGATTGTTAAGGAATGCTTTTTAGAACAAGGCCAAATATTGAGCGACAAAATTAGTACAAAATTGAAAGCAATTTTGCCATTTTGCCACTTGCCGCTCTGACGCTGACACAAAGAATTCTATTAGTAAAACTAGTGAATTGCCAAATCGCTTAAAAGGAGCAAGGTAAACAGACTCACTTAGGATATCATACATGGGCTGAAATCATAGATATCAACCCAGATTAGGTGAACCCGATAAATCTACTTGACGCGGCTTTTACATGACATTGTTAGTTGTAACTGACGAGGCCATCAGATATGCTGTGGTATCCCCTGCCAGCTTCAAGGCACCTGGCACTATTGGTGTATATTCAACTATGGTGCAACATATAATCCTCTTGCTACCTAATTTAAAAAAAAAAAATTTACTGGCAGTTGAGCTTTAGAGTATTTCCTAACGACCTTGGCGGAGGGTTGGAGTCGCTTTCATACCAAAAATTGGTAGGTAAGATTATTCATTCGCCAATTTCCTACCCCTTTTATGCTTTAAAAACTGTAAAGCATCGTTTAATCGCATCACCTCAAACCCTCTGTACCAGATGCAACATGTCTACCAACCTGGAGGAGCCTGTGAGAACTCACTTCAAAATTTTGTAACCATCAGGATTGAATGCGCTCTTGACGGGACAGATTTTGCGGTGGGCATTTTCATCGACATAGAATGTTCTTATGAAAAAGCCAGCTTTGATGGCATGTGCCAGAGAACACGGCGTGGACAAACCACTAGTCTTGTTGAAATGATAAGAAACAATAAGAAATGGAACAGTGATCATTTGGGTGTGGACAATATGTTACAATAGAAGTGACTGAGAGCTGTCTACATAATGACATTCTGTCTTTTCTTTTGTGGTGCATGCTGATTGTTTCTCTACTCGAAATAGTCAACGGATCTAACGTACACGACCAAGCAGATGCCGACGATGATGCATTGCTTTCGGTTGGATGCAGCTTCAAAGCTGTTTGTTCCATACCACAAGCCTTGCTGAATTCAAATGACACCTGGTGTGCTAGAAACGTTCTTTTCTTTCTTTTTTTTTAAACGGGGGTTATTCCCTTCACGAAGCGCAGACAATTGACATTCAGTCTTCTGGTAATGTGAGGGAGTCCTTGGCAAGAGATCGGATCTGTCACCGAAAGGGGCTCTCTGTTCCTAAAGGCTATGATAAGACCAATCATCTCCTTTGCGTCAGTTGTCTAGTTAAACAAGTTCTCGCGTAAATATGGTACTGCCATGTTAGCAAATTTCAAACATCAACATGTTTTGGATGTCCTGGGGCCTGCCCCAGCACTACGTGCGCTGGTCTGAATATTCCACCTTTGGATACCTACATCATGGAATATACTCTCAAGACCATTCTCTGTTTAAAAAGAAGTTTTGTGTGACACAATTCGCACTGAAGCTTATAGAATCTCGAAAGCAGATCTCTTGACTCACGTGTATGCCAATCGTTACGATGATTTTAAGGCTGAAACTGCTTCATCAATATGCAGTAAAGTTTCAGTCGGATAAGGACTGGTTCACTCTACAATCTGAATCAAGAAAGAACTATTATCGGATCTTCAATGATTCCAAAACCAATGATGGATCTGTGGCACGTGTCTTTGTGGGGAACTATGACATACGACTTCACACCTCGTTAGGCACACATGCGTCCGTCTTTCAAGCAGAGCTGTAGCCAAGTTAAATCGCTATAAGCTGCGTTTCCAAGAATAGCTAGATAAGAAGGAGTATTTGTCTATGCAGCAACAGTCAAGCTGAGTTTAAGGCTCTACTCTACCGTCTAGATACTTCAAAAGTCATCCAAAAATGCAAGATATTTCTGAATGCGGTCGAGAAAACTAGATTCTTTGAGTCTCACTTGGGTTCCAGGCCATCACGGCTTAACTGGTAACGTGATCGCCGATGAACTGGTAAGGCAAGGATCTCAGACAGATTTTTTAGAATCTGAACTAACGTTTGATATGCCGGGGTTCTCATTGAGGGATTCCGTCAACAATTAAATCTGTCAAGAACATAACCGTTGATGGAAGCCTCCGTTGTATACAGACAATAATACAGGCAGACCAAACGATTGAACCCTACAGTTAGTAAGAAAGCTACAAAATTGCTATCCCGTAGCAGAAGAGCCTGTAAAAAACTTGTTGTCATTGCTCCGGAAAACTTTTCTTTTACCAAGCATTTAAACATGTTAGGCTGAAGTGATAGATACCACACTCTGTGAATCCTGAAGATAGAATGATTATACCACGTAGAAATACATGTCCTGCATTTTCTCTAATCAAGTAATAGATACCCACTTAGCCCAGAAATGGTGAGAGCTAGTTACCTATGCTCCTTATCATGGCAGCGTTTCCTGGCTTTTCTACGAAGACCTGCGGAGAGCTGTAACATAAGAAGATTGATGTCTGGTAGTAAAATGGTATGAATGGTCCAGTAGGTATCTCAAAGAACTCTTGACAGACAAAAAACACTTCACAGCGCTCGTGCAAACCATTCTTTTTACAATAAAAGTTGTTTAGACGTAAAATGTAGAAATTTACTCTTGTTTAGCTGTGTTTTGAACTATATTCTCGCCAAATGACCCGAAAAGGAGACGCTATAAAAAAAGCTTTTCTTATCCATCTTTCCACAATAAACCGTGGGCTAACATAAAGGTGACAAAGTCAAAATTCTGAAAAAGTACCTCAGAATCTATAAGACCATCAATTTCAAAAACTCCGAGCAAACTTCCCAGTTAACCCCTTTTTTTTGAACCAAATGACTGTATTAAAAGCAAACTGAAAATATTTTAGATTAATTTTTACAAACTATAGTTTTTTTTGTAAATATTTCAATAAGATGAATTTTTTGTTAAAATATTCAAAAGAAAAAAAAACTTTACTTTTATAAGTTGCGGTTGGCTAAAAATATGTTTTCCTCTGATGTCATTGTGTACCTCTGAATTTGAAAAATCAATTACTATATGTTTTTAAACTTATTATACCAAAACTGTTAATATTTTAATACATACATAAATCCATGTGTAATAAGTTATATTATATAAATATAAAAAAAACAAAAACAATTAAAAGAACAAAAATTCAAAATAAAATGTTATACTGACTAAAAATATTACACACGGTAATTTTATTTAGTTTCTATCGAAACCAAGTAGCTATTCGCGCTCTAAGCATGGCCTTTGATTCCACTATAGAAGCTTCCCAGAGCTTGTTGAACTTCTACATTACCCGTGCTGCCAAACAAAATTGAAAACTGAATTGCGTTGAAGTTCCTGAGATACAAAAATGAATTCGTAACTCTTTCCCACCCAGTGCCCCTGTTCTGTAACTATCGCATCGATAAAATTCGTCGAGAAACGGTGAGATTTGAAACGAAATTGGTTTTATCGCATCATCGGGGTTCTGTAAGCGATGACAGGCGATAACTTTATCACGCGAAACGAACTGGAATGAAAATACTGGAAAGGCGGTAAAAACGGGTTTCTGTATAGTCAAAAGTCGATATCCTTTTCATTTTATACGTCAAATTTTATCACTGGGTTCGTAGCAGGCGATAAGACAAGAGGATGATTATGGCTGAGCACAAAAAGGTAAAATTAATATAAAAATATTGAAATGTTAGGGACTTATAATAAAATTTAAATTTTTAGAGATGTACGCGAATATCAAAAGCGCAAAAAGAACTGTTGGTAGACTTCATGCTGCAAAATAAACGAGCGAATTCCTAAACGCAAGATTTGCCAAGCAAGTAATGCTAAGCAAAAATAATCCCAAATAAAATTTGCAATGCAATTAAAAGTATGCAAGTGTTTTTTGATAGCTGCACAAATTCACTTACAACTGCGGAAAAAAAGCAATATACTACGTTTTGGGATGAAGAGATGTTCTTGTCGGCATTTAGGAACTGATTGCTTCACATAATTTGTGCAAGACTTGCGTTTAGGAACTCGCCCCTAATTTACACAACAAATTTCACAAACAAGATTGAGAGATAGACTTATCGCCTTCCATTGGAAATTCCAGTCAAACTGAAACCGAAACTGAAAGTTATCGCATGCACTTATAGAAACCCAGTTCTTTCCAGGGGCGATAAAGAGGGAATGAATCGTTTCATTTTTTAACGATGCGATAACTTATCGCCAAAGATACAGAACAGAGGCACAGCTTTAGTTTGCATGAGTAGACACTTTACGCCAATCCAATTTCAGTAGAATATACATATTTAAACGAATAGCAGCATGTCCTTTCAATTGCCTTTATTGATTTTAACAAAACATTGAACTGATATACGACTATACAAAAGGTATTTATAGTGAAAATCCTTTTTTGCAGGAAAAATTACTCTAAACACTGCATAATCCTCTTCTATCTGCACACAACGCTTCGCTTTCGGCACCTATCAACATATTTATTTCCTCTATTAAGTCTATAGTGCCAATTATGTTGATACAACAACAAGTTTACATATCTACTATCAGCTACATTAGCTTATTGTTATAGTTATTGAAGACATTTTACAGTTGTATTTATAAAAAGTGCAAAAATCATCAAATTAACACTAGTAACAACATATCTACTGCATTTATGTATTTTATCGATTTTACTATTTACTACTATTTACTCTTTAAAAGAAAAAGTACTTACTATGAATACCTTTTGTTTCCTATAACTGAACAATAAAATAAAAACTTTATCAGCTTCGTTAAAGTTCCTATAAAAAGCTTTTGTTCTTTGTGTGTTTTAGTTGGTGTCTAGACTACTAGTTTATGTGGGTCGTGCATGAACTTAACGAATAGTTTTGTGTAGTGGTTGTCATTGATGTGAGAGTTTCTTTTGAAAAATAAACAGAGCAGATTTATGCGGAAGACAAATTTTTGGATGGTTATTTGTTGACATTACAAAGACAATATTTAGGACATTATTTGCATACCATAAAACCACTACGTTGACCTACTCTACCTGTTTCTTCAACGCTGTACTCAATCCGAACATTTCGCTTCAAGCTACATTGTGCGTTCGGAGTTCTTTGGGCACAATGTAACTTGTTGCAAAACGAGGTGAGTATAACATTGCCCTAATTTAATATTTTTAATATCTAAGCTGCTCATCCGAAAAATCTTTAAAATGTCTGTCAATAAAAGCGGCTCATTCGAAAGATCTTTAAAATGTCAATAACCACGAACGCCTTGCCTTTTTTCGGTATTTAAATTTAAATAAGTTTTGGTCAAGAAAATGGTAAGTAGTGAACTTTTCAGCGGTGTTAATCAAGTAGGTATAAACAAAACATAAATAAAAACATCTTTAGATACCTCAGATAATAAAATAAAACTGACTCACCTTTTTCTCTTCAATTTTAAATTCAAAACGGTGGTATCCGAAACCGTTTTATCTCCACTGCATTCCGCCATCAACGAACACTAAATTTAAAAAAAAAAAACACACACACTCACTCACAACATTGCAAATTGAAACGCCATCTTGCAGGCTCAACACATTGCATTTCTGCTTTTTTTTTGCCACTTTTCAAAACCCATTAGGAAATGAAATTATAAAACACTCATCACAGATCACACTTCATTTATGACAAAAAATAATAAAAAAAAAAAACAAGAAGCCGATTTCATTTACATTGAAACACAAACCAACGGCTTTTACACACCTATTCACAAATTAACACTCACAACACTGAAGATTTAAAATGGCCATATTGCAAGCTTCAAGCCTTCCTTGCAATTTTCTTTTACTTTTTCGAATGATTAATAAGGCAATTTACTCATTCATCACTTCACTGCCTATTAATAAATGAAACACGAAGCTAATTTTTTAAACATATTTTTGCAAAACTACTAAATCGCACAAACCGAACCGACCGACGACGACGAGAGAACATGTGACAAAGACAAGACACCGGAATTTTAATTTTGGCAAACCATAGCATAGCACAGACGAAAAGAAGACGACAATAAATGATGAGGGTTCGCCGGATAACGGAACTATATTGGAGAACAACCGGACGTAATAATGGAAAAATGAAAAACGATTACATATTTACACGACGAATTGCGTTGAAAGATTTGATTTTTTATTTCTCATTAAATAGGTGGAGGATTTTGTGCTTCGATTTTTTTATTTTTAACTCGAATTCTAGTAAGGGGTAAGTAACAATTTACATTAACACCGAGAAAAGAAACAAAAATTAACATTTCGCGAGCAAGGGAAATGGATACACAGGTAGGTAGGTACAGGTACATTCCGTATGTACATATATGTATTCAATGCAATCGGATGCAATTGAAGGTTTTTTGGAAATTTAAGCTACGAAAAAGGTTATAGAAATTGAAAATAAACTACACACGATGAGGATAAAAACAAAACTTATATTTTCCGAAGCCGAAAAGGGTAAAACGCACTAAAAACATTTTTTTAATAAATTGATCGCGAAGCTGACAACCGAACCGAACCGAACCGATGATGGACCACAATTAACCAAATTTTTGTGATTTCGCTGAAACCAATTTTTTCCGTTAAGTTGCTATGTTGCCTACAGTGGTTTAGCGAGAGTAGGACAGTAGGAGTAAGAGTAATAAGAAAAGTGAAAATGGAAGGGTGAGATTGAAATTGAAACTAAGACATTTTTTGTTGCCGTCTACACTAGAAATTGGGAAGTGGCGAATATTTTTAAATCGAAAGGTAGGTATAGGTATGAACTTATCAATTAGACGAATGTTGTGATAGGTACTTTGTGATTCTTTTGAGAGTTTCTTGTTTAGGCGTATTCAATTGAAAGTAGTTAAACATAAGAATCGTAAATCGATTGCTTTCTGCTATTTAGAAAATTCAAATGAATTTTACTTCCAGCCATAAATTCAAAATGTTTGAACTACCAGTTATTTTTATTATTGATTCAGCCAAAATGCAGGCGCTATTAAATTCGATTCTTTTTCGGCTATTTAAGAATTTTAAATGAAAGCGATTTTTTAATAAAAGTTTGTGTATAAAGGACCTCCCAAACCAAAGATTTTTTTTAGGCCCGACAGCGGCAATCCGGCAATTGGAGTTGTCAAAATTAAGTTAGGTATAGGTAGGTATGTACATGGTTTTGAAATCTGGAAATAAAGTGATGTTTGTGAACTCAGTTTGAGGACAAATGCCGTCATATGAAAATAAGCACACCGACGCGACGCGACAAAAAAAGTTGCGTTTTCATACATTCGTCAGCGGAAAGCTCAATTGGCCTATGTCCATTTTTTTTTTTTTTTTTTTTGAAAATGAACTAATGATGGTTAGGTTAGGTTAGGTTTAAATGGCTGTCAGGAAAACAAACTGACACACTTAGACCAATATTAGGTCCATTGTGATACCATAGGTATTATGCGAGGGAGTACCTCACTTAACAAAACCATTCGGAGCTTTTAATAAAGCGAAGGATATGCAGGGGATCTGTGTGTGCCAGATCGCTTGGATCATCAAGAAAATATTTTCATAGATGCCGCTTTCTTTTTAAAGAGAGTGCAGGACATGAGCAGAGGAGGTGTGGGATTGTCTCCTCCTCCTCCTCATCTAAGCAACTTCTGCAGAAGTCATTTGAGGGAACGCCAAGTCTTATGGCGTGTCTTCCTATCAGACAATGTCCGGTGATGACATTGATTACGGAGCTAACTTGCAATCTGGCAATTGATAACAAAAATGTCTTGCGCGTTTTGGATCTAGTCCTGGCCATATCCGTTTTGTTGCCACGCACGTGGTGATATTGTACCAACTATGATTTGTTCTATCCATTGCCTCTTGCTTTAGCATAAGTTTACATGTAGCGATAGGTATACCAATATTCAACCTGCTGGTTGAGATCGGTAGAACGGTTCCTTCTCTGGCGAGTTCATCGGCTTTGCAGTTACCCACGATATCTCTGTGCCCCGGCACCCAAATAAGGTGAATATTGAACTGTTCAGCCATCTCCCTAAGAGATATGCGACAGTTAAGGGCGGTTACTGAGTTCGTAGAAACAGCGCCGAGTGATTTGAGGGCTGCTTGACTATCTGAGAAAATCCGGATATTCGTTGAGGATATCACGTTTTCTCTTAGCCATGATAGGACCTCTTTGATCGCAAGAATTTCCGCTTGGAACACGCTACAATGGTTTGGAAGGCGGAACGAGAGACTTACGTTAAGTCGGTTTGAGTACACCCCACAGCCTACCCCTTCTTCGGTTTTTGAACCATCTGTATAGAAATGAATTGAATCATCTCTCAAAAATTCTTCGTCTTCCCAGGTCGTTCTCGGTGGGATTGAGACTTGGAACCACGGTTGCCGTTTTGGTAGGATCCTACCAAAATTGGTAGGTTTTTTCAGCTTAGGTAGGTTGGTAGGTTTCAATTCAATTTGGTAGGTTTTTTTTACTAAAACATCCTAAACAACTCTTTTACAAAATATAAAATAATCTCTAATTAATTTCTCAAAAAAAGTACTCAAATGTAACCAGTGGTCGGATTCTGTAACATTTTAGACGACTATATCGTCTGAATTTTAGGCAGCAAAAATACGGTTTTATGACCTTGAAAAAATTGCCAAAATTTGTAAGACGATAGTAAAATAGCTCTCCAACAACTACTGAAAGCAAGATTATATGAAACAATCCTTTGACGACGAAATCTACGATAAAGCTAGTCCTAAACGACGAACATGCTCGCCGAGCATGCTCGTTTGCATTATCCCATAGACGACGAACGCATTTGCCGAGCATTCCTTTCATGTAGATTCCCCACAGCGTAAATGTGTGTATTCTTCTATTAAATTGTGGCTGTCTGTTGCCTTTTTACTTTATCCGCGATATGCACACGACGACGTCCACAGCAGAAATGAGTTTGCTTCATAATAAAAAACCGGTTTGCTCGCGAGCATGGCCCTACATGGCAAACATAGAAACCAACGAACATAAGAAAATCGAAAATTTTCGCCAACAGCGAGCGGCTCGCCAACTGCTCGCCAACCAACCCCTAGACGATGAAAATACGGCGAGCGCGAGCATGCTCGGCGAGCATGTTCGTCGTTTAGGACTAGCTTAAACGATTGAACCTAGTATTTTTGTACAGTAGTATTCACATTAAATTCGTTTTACTCAATTTTGATGAAAAAAATTAAAGTCATATGCCCTCCAGAATATATTTTCGTTGCTGTTAAATTCACTTTCAATGTTAAAACATCAATAATATGTAATGGATTTCAATTCAACAAGTAAGCGAAAACTATAAAAAAAAAAAAACTAACCCAAGAATACCGAGTAAAGTCCGATTGTGATATACATAGTAGGTTGTTTTCCTTGTTTTGACAACTAGATCTTATATTAAGAATTTTCAGACTGTTTTTTTCGTCTGAAAATCTATTTTCGAAAACTGAAAAATCTTACTGAAACTTCAGACACTTTTGACCAATCAGAGCGACGAAAACTGACAGTAGTTTTTGAACTCCCGGTGCGTTGAATGCGAGCATTCAGTTGTCGAAGCCTTAAGTTATTTGTTGGCACTTCGAAACATAAAGATCTAACAAATTTCGTTTTTAATTTACTGACTCTACCTCACACAGCAGCGGAAAAGAAATTTTTTGATTTGTCCCTAATAAAAACCAAACTAAGAAACAAATTGGGATTCAATTTAATAAACAGTATAATGTTAACAAAAGACTTGGCCGCTGTGTACTTGTGTGCGTTATGAAAAATAATTATGAAATATTGCTTTTTATGTTGTTTAAATATTTTTTTTCGAAAAATAAACTCAAATGAAGCTTGGTAGGTTTTTCATTGAGTTGGTAGGTTTTTTTTAAAAGTTTGGTAGTTTTTTTTTCTTGACAACGGCAACCGTGCTTGGAACTAATGATGCAGTTTTACTAATTTGTGTATGCTCTTTCGGAATCTGAAATCTGTTTTGGTCTATCTCTTATAGTTTTTCAGATAATGTACATTGTATACACCCACTTTGTTCTAAGAGCCAAATTTTTCATGCTAAGTTTATTCCAAATTGATCTAAGAGACATTAGCCGTGTTTTATTGGTAGTTTATATTCACTTCAGCAAAACATCGCTTATGGAAAATAACAACTCTAAAGTAAATAGCGTAAGTGGACAAAAATAACTCACTTGCCGAAGTGAACAACAGGGATGGTTGGTAAATGGAGTTTATGTTGAAAGTGAACTTGGTAAGTGAATATGTATAGCCAAAAAAGCGTTTTATTGAGACTCGCAAGTGAAGTGAATATAGAAATTCCCAATAAAACACGGCTTATGTTGAAAGTGAACTTGGTAAGTGAATATTGCCAAAAAAGTGTTTTATTGAGACTCGCAAGTGAAGTGAATACAGAAATTCGCAATAAAACACGGCTATTATTGTATGAAAGAGAATAATTTTGCATAGGGTGACGTGGTCATAGATGCACCACCCTCTTTTCAAATGATCATAACTTTTTTAAAATAAGTCGTTTCTAGTTGGCTTTTTGATATCCTTTTGATAGATTAGTTCTGAAAATATTTACAAAATTCAACTGTCGATATGATCTGAAAATTTGAAGTAAACATAAATTGTTCGAAAAATGGCAAATGGTGCATAGAGCACCATGGTTGGTACTAAATGCACCAGTCATATGTCCACAATGAACCAGTGTGCTTAATGCACCACAAATTGATTTAAAGCATTACTATTTTTTATTAAAACAAAAGTAAACAGAAAAACAATAAATAAAAATAAACCGAAAGACTTCATATCACACAAAAAATTAACAAAAATAAATTATTCTCAAAAAAAAGAAACAAAACTAAATAACAAATAATAATTCCTTTCAACGAATATTTAGTGAACCCAGGGATTCGGAAAATTTATATAAGGAGTGCTGCCGTTTGGTAGGTCCCGATACAGTAGGATCATTGAGTGTGCATTGAGCACTATGCTTGTTTGGTGCATTTTGCACCACCATGGAATTTTTGATACAAATTATAGCTGTTCAAAAAGAACGTAACAAAACTACGCACTCTTCACATGAAAATAAGAACAAAAGTCCAAGCAAATCTTTTAGTACTTTCAAATGAACTAACACTGGAATTTCATGGAAATATTACAAAAATTAACTCACCTTCTTTTTTTCTTTTTTCGCTATGAAAGTAAAAAAATCTCCGCACACGTGCGACAGCTAAGAGAAACACTACCAGACTGAACTCTACCGTGGTAGCTGGAAGTAACGGATACATTTGAGTGAGCCATACGCCAATACAGTGGCGTATTTGGCAAATATAGCTATGGTGCATCTTGCACCACTGGTGCATTTATGACCACATCACCCTACACATTCAGAAAGTCATTTTGTTCTAAGCGCCAAAGAATTCTTTTTTGATTATTGGACTTAGAACAATACAAAAGAACAATAGAAAAGAGTACCTATCATAGATTTACTGAAAGAGCATATGACCAATCGCTCTAAATTTATATTTTTGTTCTAAGTCCACGTTTTTTTTAGGAGAATGCATACTTGTATGGTGGCTTGTTCTATGTCCATTTTTGGGTTATTTGCTTTCTAGATTATTTAGAAATAGGATTTAGATATAGAGATTTTATTATTAGTTATAGAAAAAAAAATGGCAAGAGAACAAAAAAAGTCCAATGAGCAAGAAATGAGCTAAAAAATGTGACTATAATTTAATTTAAAGACAAAATATCATCCCCTGTTTTGGGCTTTTTTGAGCTTTCCGCTGACGATTTTTATTGTCACGACAGCAAATACGATGACATCAGCGTTTCTTAAGCTGCCACAACTGCAAAAGCACATTAGTTTGTGGGACCCTTTATACTGACAAATGAAAATAAAGCTAAATAGCAAAGAAGGGAAAAATGAAAAATATATTGTTAAACACACAAGCGCAGATCTATAGTAAGCGGGTTTTTAAAAAAAAGTGCTGGCTATATTGAAATGGCCTCTTTTTTATAATAAATGTGAACAGTACTAAAATTTTGACAGTTCAGGCAAATAAATTGAAGTAACAGACCGTAAAAGCAAAAAACAAAATAAATTCGGGCGGAAATTAGTATAAACTTAGCTTGAAAACGAAAATTTGAAATGAAAGCTTAATTTTTGTCTAGAAATACTTGAATCAGCACAAAGCTGCAGAAACTCTGTTATCATCATTTTTGCCGTCGCGTCGCGTCGGTGTGGTTCACTGTACATCATTTTGACAACTGCAATTGCCGCTACCGCTACTGCAAAAACTCTGTGGCTTGGGAGGCGCTTAAAGGGGGTACCTAATTTAAACTGCCAAAAAAATAAGAAGTTAGTAAATCTTCAGTAGAATATGATGGCGGTACTGAAATTTAAATATTGAGAGTCTTTCATATACTCGGAGGTCGATAAAGTTACTTGTTTACTGTTCGACCGTGTTTTCGGAAATAATAGACGTTTCAAAGAGGCTCCAGGGCATTAAGTAAGGCACAACAGATCCTTGTTATGTCTCGTGTGAGTATTGTGTGCGTATTAAGAGTGTGAAACTTGTATGTTTAGAATTTGAAAATTTTTCGTTTTAAGCGCAATTTTCTCAACACGTGTTTTTTTAAATTGGTGTGAAGCCTAGCTCAGCGAGTTCTTAACTGGTTTATAAAAATGAAGAAGGCAATTTTTCGTACTCGAGTTATATATTAACTGAATGTAATTGTTTTTTAGTATTAGGATAAGAAGGTTTTTCTTCTTCAGAAAAAGAGTTAAAATAAAAATTGTTAGGGTCAATTGGGGTAATTGTAAACGATTTGGCATTTTATGTTTTTTTTTAACTTCTTATATATTTTTTTTTTTTTCTTATATTTTTTCCAGCGAGGCTTTGTGAAATTGAGAATTGATGTTGATTGAACTTAAGCTTGAAGTGTTTGGCCTTTTAAAAAATAATATTGTCAAATCTGTTAGTTTATCTGTTTTCGTAAAATTTCCCCCGATATTTTTTTGAAAAAAGAAAAAATAGGGTAAATGAAAGTAAGGCACTCACACACACACACTTTGGAGTAAACGTGACCTATAAACCAAAACGAAAACATTTGATGAAGAAAATAAATCTAAATAACGATGGAACATTTTTCCAACCACCGATTCTATTAAAAATAACTGCCTCAGGAACCGCGTAAGTCTCTTCGGCTTGCCGGTATGTCTTATTTTTGTTCCTCACGTCTCCTACTACTCGTGAGATATCTTCTGACGTATAAGATGGAGGTGCCGTTTCTTGATTATAAGAGCGTAGGCATCTTAGTGAAATAAAATAACAATAGATCAATGCTGAGTTCATTAACAATGCATGTTTACAATTACCCCATAAAACGTTTACTTTTACCCCATTTTGTTGTTCACATTTACCCATGATCTAAAAAAACGTGGGGTGATTGTAAACAGCAAATAACTTTCATATTTTGTTATGAAAAACAAAAAGAAGCACATAACATGCGTTAACACTTATATTTTACATATCTAGAAATAAAAAGTCACTTACTTTGATCATTTAAAATAATGTTGCAATCAATTTTAGTTAACCCTTAAAAAATTTAAAACACCAAAAAATTAGTCGACCACGCCAATGATCAAAACGCAACTAACTAATTTACAGATTGCAGCTGGCACGTGCCTGCATATCGGGAATATACCGTATTTTCAAATTTTGTCATGGCATACCTTGATAGAAAAGTAGTTTTTGAAAAATTAAGTGTGTTTACAACTAACCCTGTTCACAAACACCCCCCTTGACCCTACGGTATTTTTACTTCAAACTCGTGTAAAAACTTAAGTTTTCATTTTTACTCAAAATGTTTATTTCTATATGAAAATGTGCGACCTGAGGACTGCACACCAATAGAAGCCTTCGGCCGTATCGCCCTATTGTTGAATAGGCGTAACTTACGTAAGGCGTGACTCGCTTATTTACGAACAAAAGCACTTAAAAAAATTTTATATCTAAGAACATCAACTGCAGTAAATCTTTTGGATGTTTGGAAATTTTTTAGCAAAGCAAAAAAGCCAAATTGGTATGTTCCTTGCTAACAAGCTACTTGGTAGAGTTTTGGCCATTGCGAAGCCTAGTGACCGTTTGATGTCTTTTAATTTGATGACGTAAGGACAAATATGGAATATTGTCCCGAATACCGTGTGAGCAGGTGGAACAGTAGTGAAAATGACACCCAAATTGAATACAATTTGATAGCCAAATTTATGAAGCCTCCGGTAAAAGAGTTAAAAGTGAGACTGGATGAAAGTGTCACTTAGCAAAACCATCTTCATTCAGCATTTGAATTTAGCAATGCAAATACTTGGACCGTTTACACAGTTGATAATTTCGTTTGATGAAATTGTTTCCACGGGGTTATTTTGAATTTGAAATTTAATTTCGTACTGCGTTGGGCTTAATAATTTTGAACACATTTAAACTTAGTAAATAATAAATAATATTAACGTTTGATAAAAAATCGTCCTTTCAAAAAAATGATTCGCTAAGTCCTATCGAAAAAAAGTCCCCCGGGATACTATTAATGTATCCTACGAATTATTGCCACCAAAATTTCTGTGGATGGAATTCGTGCCAAAACAAATAAGGGGTGATTTTTTAGCTGGTTTGGTTTTGGCAACACTGGTTTTGACAGCTGACGTGTGTTTAGTACCTTGTGTCACTGTCAAACAGCTTCAGTTTGGTTTGCAATTTAACCATGGATCGTCTTACAAGTGAACAACGCTTGCAAATTATTGAATTTTACTATCAAAATTCGTGCTCGGTTCGAAATGTTCATCGCGCGCTGCGAGGCGAGTTTGGTGAACAGTTAATTTCACGTTTCGGGCCGGTCAATTAGCCGCCTAGATCGTGCGATTTGACACCATTTGACTATTTTTTGTCAAGGCTAATGTCTATAGGGACAAGCCCGCTTCGATTGACGCACTGGAAGCCAACATCCATGCATTCATTCGTGAGATACCGGCCGATATGTGTGAAAGAGTATGCCAAAATTGGACTCAGCGGATGGGCTACCTGAGACGCAGCCGCGGTCAACATTTGCATGAAATTATCTTTAAACATTAAATTGCAAGGTTCAAACTATCGATTCAAATAAATATTTCATTAATTTTTTCGAATTTTTTGTATTTTTTAAAAACAAAAAGTTCTAAAAAAAAAATCACCCGTTACAAAAACTGTCAAACAGAGGGTTTTTCAAGCGTTGCTGTGAACGTTTAGTTCACTTTTCAGAAAATTACGCTCTTTCAGAATGTTTCTGAAAGAATTTTACCCCCACTCCTCAAAATATGAATGTTATGAGTTTCTGTGCACAGGTGAAGAAACAGGCCTAATATAAAAAAGTACAGTTTTTTGGCAAACAAAAAATAAACTTTATTTTCAGTAAAGCTATGGAATACAAATTTGTGAATTATTTTTGATATTAATTTAAAACTAATTATTCTAACGTCTATTTAGTTTTTGAGTAAAAAAAAAACCGAAATATGCCTCACAGTCATTGAAATCCCAAATGGCTGCTTGGGGTCTCAATTTGTTTAGCATTACGAAACGATCTTACATGATAATGATGATAAATCATAATTTTGGTCTTTGGACGAAACAAAGTCTATGGCTGTTAGACTTTGCCTTTTCCTTGTTCCTGCCTGTAAATAATCACAAAATTCAAATACAAAAGATGGGTGCTTATAAATAAATGTTAAACACTAACAAGAAACTTCACCATGGCTGTTTGGAAAAGTTTCAAATTCTTATAAAAAAAAAATAAAAACAAAACATACACGTCTACTGTTAACATTTCAATGGTTTTTCTATGACTATATTTACATTGGTTGGTGTTTTATTCTAATTTTTCACCCATATTGTTGAACTTTTCTTATTTTAGTTTTGTTATTTAAAGCCTCAGTTACACTGAATTTATTTACAGAAAAAAAAATTCAAAAGAGCTCATTTCTATCTCTTGTTTTCGAAGAAAAATGAATCTATTTTATTGTAACAAAAACAAAAAAGTGTTCGTTCGTTTACTTTGTGGCTTCTGAACTGGTACTAACTATAAGTAGGTTTATAGGTACGAGTATTCTTAAAATACTTTGAAGCATTGAATCGAATTAAATACAATTTTCGATTTTCTATTATCTACACAGCATTTTCATTGTAAATATAATATAATATTTATAAATTTAATGTTTTAATTTTTCATATATAAATTTAGACTAAATTGTTGTTTGTTTTTGTAAAACTTGTTTTATACTTAAATGGTAAAATATTGTAACTAAGTATAGTACTTTTTTATCAGTAAACTTGTTAGTTAGTTTAATTTTCATTCTAGAGTGTCGGTTACCTTTTTTGAACTACAAACATTTTTTTATTTACTTTTCTGATAACAAGATGGATGTCCTTGTTTAACGAAACCTAATTACAAACCTAGATGCACGTTGCTACAATTAATTTAGTTTGATAATTTGATTGTTTTGTTTTTTAAATATTTATACATAGTATATTTGAAATCTGGCAAACGGTCGATCTCAAACCTCAGCACCGTCTTTGGAGGCTGTTAGACGAACTTGTGTGGCTTCTACGGTCACGCCATTGATAGCGAGTTGATGATCACGCCATGGAGTGGTGAGTGTCTTAAAGCGCTGTAAGAGTGAGAAAATATTGTAAGAAGTTGTTCTAAATAAAGTTAACAAGCAACCGACCTGCCGAATACTACCTGATGTCGTTAGGAGCTTAAAAATAGCCACAGCTGGTATCATTATCACTGACGATCCAGCTATGCACCAACCCAGGGCATTCGCCCACCCGGGATAGGTATATCCTTCATAGCTCAGTGGCTCGTAACCAATCAAACCATAAACTGTAATGAAAAGGAGAAAAAGTGGAGCCAAGAACCTCCAACACACCCGCCAGTATGTGCCTGGAGCGAAGCCAATCATATCACGGATGTCTTCACAGAATCGATCGGTTCCTAAGTTTTCAAATTTATTGAAATCCAGGCATTCGTTACAATCATCTTCAAGTCTTACCATATATCCACGATACAGCTATAGCTTCGAAGAATACTGCTATTAGAATAGAATATCCAGCAGCGTATCTATCCAAAAGTTGGAAGAAATAAAATCCACCTTGGGTGCAGCTAGCAAGCCCAACAACAAAGTAAAGAGAAAACAATCCTGCGACGAATACTTCACGATTGCGACCGATTTTTGGAAATTCATCGCTTAAAGCTGTGATAATTGCTTCTGATCCTCCAAACTATTAACGAAAGAAGCAGTTTTCTAAACAATTCCGAAAGTCAGAGGACACAACATATTACCGAACTGTCCAAGCCCAAAGTAAGCAACATCATGAAGAATATCAAAGCCCAAAATGTACTTCCCGGCATGGTTGCTATTGCTGCCGGATAAACAACAAAAACCAATCCTGGCCCTTCTGTAGCCACATCTTCAATATGCTGACCCGAAGAGTGGGCCATATACCCCAGCACGGAAAATATCACGAAGCCAGCTATAAAACTGGTAGCAGAATTTATGCAACTCGTTAACAGTGCGTCCCTGTTGAAGGAAATGAAAAAAAACCCTTAATGTTTCCCTAAATATACTCTCGTCTTTCAAATTGATCTTACTTGTAAACATTGTTGTGATATTTGTTGTAGGAGGCATACGCCAGTAATACACCAAAACCAGGTCCCAGTGAGAAGAAAACTTGTGTGGCAGCATCAACCCAAACCTCGGCCTTGTAGATTGCATCAAAGTTCGGATTGAGATAATATTGTATCCCCATTGCTGATCCTGGCAGTGTTATACCACGGATCAGGAGAATCAATAGCACTGCATATGGAAATAGAGCGGTAAACCACACCACTTTCCCGGATGTACTGATCCCCTTCCATAGTGAGAAGTAGCAAATGAGGTAGACAACAAGCAGACAGGCTGCCATGTCCCATTTGATAGCACCGAGGTCGTGGATGCCACTACTTTCGTTAAGTTCCAAGATATAACGACTGCCGAAGTGAATCATTAAGCATAGAATAGAATTATGTACATCATCTTCTACTTACTTGAAATATTCGGATGCCGCCGATTCGAACTTCTCAATAGGAGCCACGGTTGTTTCATTGTTGAATAGAGTTTGGTTGAACAAATCCAGACTGGCATTGTAGATTGGTGTCACAGACTGTACTACTTCAAACTAACGGATGGTGGTGTTTTATAGATAGTGTGGTTGTATGGGTCAAAACTCAACACTAGTAAGCATAACTTACCGGTCTGCAGTTATCCGTATTCCAAGGATTCTGACATGAAGTCCATGGCAAATTTTCAGTAAAAGAAGCAAAGAAAAATCGTAAGGACCAAGCAATGATGACATTGTAATAGAAGTCAACGTAAAACGCAATCAGCACCACTGCGTATCCGATTCCTAAGTTTTGGAATAAATTAGATTTGAGTCTTGGATTTAGGATATAACTTACCTTTGAATAGTGGAACCAGTCTTCCCCAACATGTTATTGCTCCTTTTCTATTGTGTTGGCCAAGAGCTAATTCCATATAAAATAGGGGAATACCACCAACTAACAACATAATGCAGTATGGTACCAGAAATGCGCCTTGAATGAACATAAAATAACAAACGGGTATTAGAACAAACTACTTAAACCACTAGCGTTAATTAGTATTTTGAAGCTAATTATTGTTTTGAAGTTTAATAACATTTTTTAATTTGGTTGTCAATAAAAATTTATAAGGTTTTGCTGTGCGGTGAAGGCTTAGTATATCACTGGAGCGCCAGCCAGTGCCTCCGCGTTTTTCGCAAAGACGACTAAAAGAGTAATCACATCCTGGCAATTCACATGGAGTTAGTTTAGCGTATACGATGATACCTCTAAACATTCACAGACGTGCACATGCAGATGCGAGGCGTATATTAGTTTTTTGAAGCTAATTATTATTTTGAGGTTTAAAAAATTTTAAATTTTGTTTCTTAATGAAAAATTATAAAGTACTAGATGTACCCGCAAGCCGCAACTTCGTCCGCGTGGAATAGTGACTTTTGGCAGCACAGCACAGAAACACAGACAGACAGAGCTAATTTCGGATTTGTAAAATTAGTAAGGATGTCCATCTACAGGTTCTAGACTAACTGTACCAAAATTCATTTAAATAGGTTAAATAGTTTGGGCGGTAAATAATAACAAAGAAAAAAAGACAGACAGAGTTAATTTCGGACTTATAATATTAGTAAAAACTGCCGTTCCCGTGGAAATCTGGTGAACGCTCCCGTAAGAATATGGGAATGAGTTAAAGTTTATGTTACTCGGGGATAGTGTAGCATTCTGACGGTGGAAGAATTTTTGAATTCGGTTCAGTAGTTTCTAAGTTCCCATTTGCGTTCCCGTTCCCATGAGAATATTGGGATTAAATATATCCTCTGGTTCTAGACTATCTCTGTACAAAATTTCACTTCAATCGGTTAAGTAGTTTGGGCGGGAGATGTTAACATAGAAAGACGAACAGGTCAGACAGAGCTACTTTCGCATTTATAATATATGTAAGTACTCCAGTTCCCGTAGGAACATGGGGATGAAATAAAGTTTATGTTACACGTTGATAGTGTAGCATTCTAACGGTAGAAGAATTTTTGAGATCGGTGGAGTTACTTCTATATTCCCGTTCATGTCCCAGTTCCCGTAGGAATATTGGGATAAAATATATAGCCTATGTCCTTCTTCAGGTTCTAAACTATCTCTGTACAAAATTTCATTTAAATTGGTTCAGTAGTTTGGGCGGGAGATGGTAACATAGAAAGATGGACAGACAGAGTTACTTTCGCACTTATTATATCAGTAAGGACTCCAGTTCCTGTTGGAATATGGGGATGAATTAAATTTTATGTTACTCGGGAATAGCGTAGCATTTTAACGGTGGAAAAATTTTTGAAATCGGTGCTGTACTTTCTAAGTACCCGTATACGTTTTCGTTCCCATGGGAGTATAGGGATAAAATATATAGCCTATGTCCATCTTCATTAAATGGAGCATGCATGTGTCGAAAAGGATGAAAGGTAAATTTTTTTCAAAATTTTGAGCATTATGGAAGTACTTGCAAACATAAGAAGCACTACCCCGCCAGGCAGTTCCATTGCTATGCATGGAGCTGATCCTGGACCGAGCAGCAATGTTCGGGTCAGAGCTATACGGATTCCGGGGGGCTAGCAAAGTAATGCGACGAGTTGGACGAAAATTTAGAGTCGCGAGTTGGAACGTTGGAAGTATGACTGGTAGAAGTCTCGAACTCGAAGAGATGATGAGAAGGAGGCGATTGGACATCTTGTGTGTTCAGGAAACGAAATGGCGAAACACAGCAAACAAAGCCCGTTTCTTAGATGCAAAGACCAAGGCTTACAAGATGTTCTACTATGGAACAGAACAAGGTAGGAACGGAGTCGGTATCATCCTTGACCAAAGTTTATGTAACAGCGTGTTGACCATTTTGAAGTCCAGTGACCGTTTGATGTCTCTTAAATTGGTGATGGAAGGAAAGGTCTGGAATATCATCAGTGCATATGCTCCCCAAATAGGGTATGAGCAGGAGGGAAAAGATGCATTCTGGCTTGATTTTCATAACCTACTTAAGAACACCCCAAAAAAAGAGTATTTGTTTGTTGGAGGAGATTTGAATGGACATGTCGGGAAGACAAACGAGGATTATGAAGACTGCCATGGAGGTTTGGGATTCGGCACCAGGAACACTCCTGGTGAAGATATTCTAAATATGTGCAAGTCATACGGTCTAATCGTACTAAATACCATGTTCATCAAACAAGACCGACACCTTATCACTTACAGCAGTGGAGGAAATGAAACCCAGGTTGATTACCATTTGGTAACCAATTACATGAAATCTCGGGTGAAAGACTGCAAAGTGATACTAGGAGAAGCTGCCGCTCAACAACACCGTCTTCTTTTAACAGAATTTTTTACGGATGCGGTGAAGGAAGTCAAACAAACAAAGGCTCCTAGGAGAATCAAGTGGTACAATCTGGAGAAAACCAAAGGACAGCAATTCATTTCGTATATGCAAAGTCAGCTGTGTAATACCATCGACGCAGCTTCAAATGCAATCACGGCACAAAATATGTGGGATCGCCTACAACGAACCTGCTTAGAGAGAGCCTAATCACTGTTAGCAGTCTCAAAAGGACACCACCAACAAGCTAAAGAAACCTGGTGGTGGGATGATGAAGCTAAAGCAGTGATTAGAAAGAAGAAAGCAGCTTTCCAAGCTTGGTCGAAGTGCCCCTCAAGAAATGCAAATGAAAAAGCGCGTCTCAAAATGGAATACAAGAGCTGCAGAAAAGAAGCGAAGAAAAAGTGTGCCCAACTTCAAGCAAAAAGCACGGAGGGCCTGTATCGAGAGCTGGTAGAGATTTCTGCCCCAGCTGCTGAAGCAAATCAGGCAATCCAAGAGCTAAGACAAAGCAACTTGAATAAGGGAGCAACCAATTTCAAAATAGCCGCTCAGAGAAGGAGAAATGCGCAGGAGATTCGTTCGCCGAAGTTCATAAATGATGCTCAAGGACTGCTACTTGTGGATGACGACAAAATTCTTCACAGGTGGCGACAGTATTGTGATTATCTTTTGAATGAACAGTTTCCTCGGCGCCACTTTCCAATAGCTGCACCTAACTTTACGGAAGTATCCGACGTCACAGTCGAAGAAGTTAGGGAGGCAGTTAAGAACTCCAAAAGAGGCAAAGCGATTGGGCCAGACGAGGTACCATATGAGTTTTGGAAAAATATGGGAGACATCGGGTTGAGATGGCTCACGATTCTCATCTCCAAACTTATAAGAGGTGACAGTTTGCCTAATCAATGGAGGGAAAATTTTTTTCTTCCAATGTACAAGGGAAAGGGAGATACCAGAAGCTGTGACAACTATCGTTCGATCAAGTTGATGTCCCACACTATGAAGATCGTTGAGCGGGTTTTGGATAGCTGACTGCGGAAAATAATAAGGATGTCTGATGACCAATGCTGGTTTGTCGCGGGTAAGTCAACTACAGACGCAATCCAAAGTATAAGGATCATTATGGAAAAACAACGAGATGCCTTAGAGGATTTGCATATTATGTTGGTTGACTTCGAAAAAGCATTCGATCGACAACCACGAGATCTGATATGGGTGGCCCTCAGACACCGAGGAGTTCCTGAAGCCTATGTGCGAATAATTATGGACATGTACGAGGGAGCAGTTACAAAAGTGAGGTGCCCAGCTGGAGTCACCGAAGAATTCCAAATAACAGTAGGTGTACATCAGGGAAGTGTCTTGAGTCCACTGCTCTTTATTGCTGTTCTGGATTATTTGTTCGAAGGAAAAGTAACGGACAATAAAGTACAACAATTATTCTTTGCTGACGATGGAGCCATCATAAGCGAGGATCCTACATCCCTGATACGAGCACTTGACGTTTTGTTGATGGAAGGAAATGGGTACCGTATTAGCGCTAAAAAGACTGAATACCTGTGCTGCCCTTTTTCTGATCCAGACAAGCCTATTCCAGACATTTATTTGAATGGAAATGTGCTTCCCAAGTGTGAAAAGTTCAAATATCTGGGATCTATGATCAATAGTGAAGCAACTTGTGATGACGACATCAATCATCGAGTAAGCGTAGGGTGGATGAAGTGGCGAGAAAACTCCGCTATCTTCTGTGATCGAAAAATGCCCCCTAAGCTGAAGGGAAGACTCTACACAGCAGTTGTCCGTCCAGCTCTGACATACGGTTCACAATGTTGGAATGCACAAAAAGTATGAGAGCAAATTGACGGCAGCCGAAATGAATATGCTTCGGATGACAGCAGGAGTAACAAAGCTTGATCGAATTAGAAGTACTAAGATCCGTGGATGTTCAGCACGACCGGCTCAGTTGGTATTGTCATGTTCAAAGGAGAGATCCGCAGAACCCCGTCCAAAAGGCAATATCGTACAACGTTTCAACAAATTCGCGACGAAAAAGAAAAGGCAGGCCAAAACACTCCTGGTACAAGCAAATGCAAAAACAGCAGCATTTGGTTGGCCTCAGACATGGAACAATCCAAAACCGGGAGGCTTGCCGACGCTTTCTGAGGTCAACGCGGCGTACCCCACAGGCGGATCACTAGTGTGAAGCAGAAAAGTGGGAGAGTTGTGATCGCTTCAAGGTCACTACTCGAAACGCCGGAAATGGAAAGAAGAAGTCCATCTTCAGGTTTTAGACTATCTCTGTATCAAATTTTATTTAAATCGGTTTATTATTTTGGGCGGGAGACGGTAACATAGAAAGCCGGACAGGCAGAGTTACTTGTGTCACATTTATAATATTTGTTAGGATTTCTGTGCGGTGACAGCTTAGAATACCTCTGAAGAGCCAGCGCAACGCCTCCCCGCTTGTCTTGGCGGTTCACATGAAAGTGAGTCCAGCGTATCCAATGACACCTCTAAACTTTCCCAGACGTGCTCATGCAGATGCAAGGCCTTACACGTCTAGGAATCACAGATCGAGGTACTAAAAGAGCAATCAAACACACAGCATTGGCACGTAACGAATAAATGAAAATACGTTTCACAAAGTTCAAAGACACAAACTTCAACTCCTCTGCAAGGTACTGATCCTGGATCGAGCATCCTAAAAGAGGCTTAAGAGGCACATGTTGCACCGTTGCAAGAATGGCAAATCGATGAAGCCAGTAGACATCTGATGTTCAGAAACAGAAAGCCGGAATACAGGAAATAGAGCTGGTCTTATAAATGGTAGATATATATATATATTTTCCAAAAGAGAAGTCTTTGGAAAAAACGTAGTCCTCGTTGGATCCGAGTACGCCACTATGGACATTCTTGTAGAGCACTCAATTCCCAGCAAATCCCACAATCGACAAAGATTGTACTACCATAAAATTATTTTGAGCTGTAGACTTTTGAAGAAAAAAAATCAACAAAGCATGAATGAGCATTTTTTAAGGCTCATTGAACTGTGTTATACATAAGATTTGTGAGCTCATCTGTTTATGACTTTTTCATGCTGCCACACCTCTACTATTGAGAGGCCGTGGCATGTCTAGCATATCCGCGAATTGATTTAAAGTTCGAGGTTCGAATACCAGAGACATCCTGTTGTTTTTCCATGGTCATAGCGAAGAAACGGAAAGTCCCGTGAAAATAATTTCGCTGCCATAAAAACACTTTCCCAGCCATTTCTAAGCCACTCGGAACTTGCCATAAGGTGAGGGCTCCCTAAACTCCTTTCAAGTTGTGGATAAACGCGCTCGACCACAACGCAACCACCACCTACACAAATGTTCATAAAAGCGTTCGTAAAAATTCTTGAAACCTTTTGTGCTGTTTCGTGTATTTAAGCTGAAGGGAAATATTTTCAAATGAACACAACTCTCACACTCAATTTGATTTGAAAAGAATCACTGTTCAAAAGAATGCAACAGCTCAACCCTAAAGCAACACCTCAAATCTCTAGTAAATGGGATCACTTAAATGCGAAGCATAAGCTTCATAACTTCATAACCCATAAAGTTCACGCATCGTTTGACACATGGTAACCGCACTTGGTGATGGCTTGGCTTGGTACAGATTTTATTTTATCCTTTTTGAATTTCAATCGCCCTAGCTTTTAGAGCCGCATCTAAGAAGGATTAACAGTCATGACAAGAAATGGAATAAAAGCGTAAGTCCTCAACCCAATAATATCTTTTCTCGTTCCGTTTTTTTTTTTTTCTCTCACAACCAATGAAGTATAATCGCCGTATCTTAGGAAAATTATCCTTTTATCGCCACATTTCTACAAAGTACTTCTCTTTTACCAGAGGAAAGTCTTAAAAGCTTTCTTCTTTTTTTTTTTTATTTTGTTCATCTCCTCAACACCGCTCCAACCTGTTGAACTTTATTGCAAGGAGGTAATTTTCTTTCTTCTGTTTCTATGGCATGAAGGACAAACGGAACGAGGAGTGTGAATGAGGAATGAGAAAAATGGAAAACCTACGATGAATGATGAATATTAATTTCCTTGTTCGTAATATTGCGGATGAGAGTAATTTTTGTGGCCATCTCTGACAATCTCAGTCGGGTTTAGTAAGTTGTGGTATGTTCCTAATCCAAAAAGTGGTCACAATTGACTTTGGCATTGGGGGTGGGGGAAAACGAAAAACTCACAATAGAACAATGCATAAGGGATTTGAGAGTCTGAGTGAAATATGAGGAAAAAGTTGTAGTCGCACTGTGATTATGGAATTAAAGTCAAGACACAACATATCATGGCATTGAGTTTTACCCCAAAGAAGCACAAGACGACGAAGGACGACAACGACGGCAACTACAACGTGCGAAAGCAGAAATAAAAAGGGGAGCGTTTCCTACTCTTTTTGTATCCAGCTCCTTTAAGATCCTTCTTTTTTTTTCTTAGTTCTTGTCACAAAAGCACTTAACTTTTGTTAAGTTGTTGCTGAAGGAAGTGTGGAATCATTTAATAGCTTCATCATTTGATTGAGCGACAGAAAGTGAAGGAAGTTTTATTTTAGTGTATGCGCAACAGTTGTCACATGATAATTGGTCTCCATGTGTGCAAGATACTCTCTCTTTGCCTTTGTTTCATTGTGCGGTAAAACATTTTCATTTTGTTTGAATTGATCATTTTTCAAATAAGCCATGTGGTTTCATATCATGAATGCAGTAATTAAAGGCTTTTGTAGTCCAATACATTTATATTTAAATGTATTTAAACTCGAATATTCAGTTTATCAGTGCAAGCCTGAAAAAGCCTTAAGTATTTTACATCATTGCCAGGTATAGCGACTAGGAAAGACTTCCACGGAATTTTTTTCTGATGCGCTCCTATTGCGAATAGGAAAACGCTTAGAGCTGTGTGCTCTCAAGAGACACCCTTTGTGTAGGAAACAAGGTGAATACTTTTCTAAAAACAAAATCATTCAAAAATACATCTTCTTTGCAAAAAAAACATGGTTGACAACCCCATAAATTGACTAAATGAGAAGTTTCGATGGTTGCTGTCTATGGTTTGACAGTTGAGAATGTCAAACTGTGTTCACATTTCTTTTCAGTATGGTTTGGCAATGGTACCGGTTGCGTGATGGTTAACATGTCTGCCTTTCAATCCAGAGGTTCGTGGCTCGAATCCCAACATAGGCAAAAATGTTTTTCTGTGGATATCGCCTTCCGCGAAGAATTGACAAGCCCTCCATTGGTAAAATAATTGCCATGAAAAGCGCTTTCTCGATTAGCCGTTCGGAACCGGCCGAAAATTGTAGGTCCCCTCCATTCCCTTACAAGGCGTGGTGGTGAGGAATGCGCTAGTGCCTGGGGCTTCTCGCACTGTTGCGCCCCCTATTTATCTACTTTTTTTAAGGTTTGGCAATTCATCATAAATCGCTGAGCGCCTGATCAACGTTTCCAAATAATGCTTTGAAAATAATAATTCTGCTCCCAAAGTTCATGGAGCGCTTCGTCTATTTAACTTTCAGTGAGCAAGAAATTTGTGAACTAGAAAGGAGTTACAGTTACGATGAATGGTGAGCGCCATCAAGCCATGCTGACTGATTTTTCCGTCCAAAAACTGACCAGCTCTATATAGAAGTCAATAATTGTGATAATTTTGACACAGTATGGCCAGCTTTCAACGCATTTCTCACAACCATGTCTTGTCCATGTAAGGGAATGGAGAGGACCTACAATTCATGGCAATGAATTAATTAACGGACTAAAACTTAAACGACTAGCCAATTTCTCGCGAAAGGCGCTCTGTTGGGTTTTATTATGTTTATTCAAACCTCGAACCAGACATGCTAACTATCACGCCACGGGTATGTACCACATTGGACAAAGTTGACAAAAATTGAACTTATCGAATGGACTATGTAACTCTATAACCGTCACCTAGGACATATGCTGAAAATCACATTCAAAAAACAAATGCCATGAAATCATTTCCCTGATTATAATAATATAATAAATTCATTCCAACAAAACTTCTATCTTGTCTTCTTCTTCCACCTTTTTTGAGGTTACGAGCATCTGTTTCACACTAGTGATCAATACGCTGTCCATTTAGCTCTTCAGCGCACGGATGATACCGACTCCGTTTTAATCCCGACCAGTAGCGGTTTTAGGGTAGGGCGAGGTTGGGCGATGGCCCAGGGCGCCAGACAGACCCCCCTTCGCGCATGTTCATAGTTCGAGGTCTACTTAGTAGTAAAGTCCCTAAATAAAGCGGTTTTTTATGTTGCCAATACTTGAATGGAACACAAAATTCAATCTCTCCGATCGGAGTGCATTTTACCGGGAATCCCCGATCATAGAAAAACACATTGCCTATCTCTTTTTAACATTTTGGTTAAAAAGAGCTAGCGTTATTTTAGAGAACCGTAACAAACTCAGCTTAGACGATTGTAGGGGTCTGGGTTATGACAACGGGGCGAATATGAAAGGAAAATTGGGGTTCAAAGGAGAATTCTCGATATAAACCCCTTAGCTGTTTAAGCACCGTGTGGCTGTCATAGCTGCAATCTAGTACTATACGATGCCGCTAAGTCATCCGTAGTATCAGTCACTTTGTTTGGGATACTTCAGAGGTTGTTGACATTGTTTTCAGCTTCTGTTCATCGATGGAAAATTCTAACCGATCACTTGAGACTATATACTATAAAAAAAGCTCAGTGACACACGTGGGGAAGCAAGAATAAGCAGTGTTAAAGCAGTCCGTTATCAAATTAGCTATCCATAATGCTTTAATTACTTTGGCTATTGAAACTCAGAAAACTGATGTTCAAGTGTCTCGTGAGGCTGCTACTCTAGCCGAACAGCTAAAAGATTTCAGCTTCATAGTTTTATTGATTGTTTGGTATGACATAGGGGGAGTACGGGAGACTTGAGCCACTTTTTGCTTAATCGTTCATAAAAACTTGTCTATTTATCTCAGAGACATGTCGAATACATTTTTGTAAAGATACATTTATCTGCTTCCAGAAAAGCCTCATAAACTTTATTTACACTCATCTGAGTTTTGCCAAATCCACAAAAAGTGGGAACAGATTTTTGGCTCAAGTCTCCCGCCTGGGCGGGAGACTTGACCACCTCCTTGGGGAGACTTGATCATACCTAAATTCTTCGAGTAAAATAAAAACAAAGATAGTAAAATCAATTCGTATCTTATTAAAACTCATTTTTATTATATTTTATGTGTTTTTAATGAACATAAAAACTCTTTAAAAAAAAAAAAAACTTAAAAACATAAATATATCTTTCATAGTAAATAAGAATAAAAAAGTAAACAAAACAAAAAAAATAACTTCAAAAACATAACATAAATAAATAAATAACTTAATTTCTAATTAAAATACCAGAAGCACTGGCTTTTAATTGCCATAAATGTAGTATTAACCTCTAATTGGTATCACAGTTAGGGCAGATAAAGACCTCATTGTCTTTTTTGGTCAGTCCAACACATATCTCGTGCACGTATTTGTTACATAAGACGCAAAGACGCATATCCATAATATCATCAGTTTTGCACACAAAACAAAACCATGTTTCGTCATGTTCTTCTATGTCCATTGGACTGTTTAAACCTTCATCGAAATTTACTTCGTTAGAAGTTTCGCTGTCACTTGACTGCAAAACTTTTTTTTTTATTGTAGCAGGTTTGTTTTTTTTAATTTTATTTTTTTTCTCTGCGGCTGATTTTGTAATGTTTTTTTGTTCTTCAATAATATTTTCTTCATTTTTTTCGGGTGTCTTTGTCAAAATCTTAGTTTTTCCTGGTTGTCGACCTCTTCTCTGTACCCTTGGACCAGCTTTTGGGAATGGCCGGATCATACTGGGACTTACTATCAGATTTCCAGATCCAATTGTATGGGAAGGAATTGATAAACCCTTTGATAAACCTCTTGAAGTAGAGGGAACTGAATCTGGATCTGGGACTGCACCTAATGACACTTCCACTGGTACTGCAACTTCGTTTTGGACTTCTACTGGAACTCTATTGATGACTTCAAGAAGTTCTGTTTCCATGTTTGGCCGATCTGTCACTGCAGAGCACATAAAATCATCATCGGTGAAAATTTCGCTGTTGAAAGGATGAATCCCTGCCCTTTCAAAACCACTGGTTATATTCCTTTGATTAAAAGCAAGTGGCATTGCTTCTTTCACGTATGAAGGAATGTTGTAAATTGTCACAGTCTTCCCTGGATTGGACAACATCCAGTTATTCATTGCAGCGTTGTATCTGGACTTAAAGGAAGAAAACACAGTTATATCCAGAGGCTGCATTTTGTTGCTGCAATGAGGTGGCAATGTCAAAAGTGTTATGCCATTTGTCTTCGAAAAGTCGATAGCCTCAATGCTCATGTGACTCTCATGGTTATCCAATATAAGCAGCACCCGATTCTCCATCGAACAATGAGAATATTTAGCGAAGTGATGAAGATACTTCAAGAATCCATTGGACGTCATCCAGCCACTTGGGTAGGCATCTCCCCCAGATCCTTCAGGTCCGTTCAAAACAAAAGTTTCGTTGAACTTAACTCTTGGAAAAACAAAGAAAGGGGGAATGCTATTTCCAATTGCATTAATTGCGAAACACACGGTGACAAGGGTTCCCCTCTCTGCAGATGTTGCCTGTCCAACCTGACGATTTTTTTTTGCTGCTAGGACCTTCGGGCATTTCTGAACAGTTGTGCACCCAGTTTCGTCGCAGTTATAAATGTTCTGGGGTTCGAAATTAAACTTTTCACGGACTTCTTTTAAATTAGTAAAAAAATCTGAAACATTTTTTTTATTAAAGCTTGTTGCTCTGGACAAACTAGTTGCTTCTGGTCTTCGCAGGCTTATTGATGAATTTCTTTTTAAAAATCCTCGAAACCAATCACGTCCAGCCTGTTCTTTAGCTGACCAGCTCGGAATTATTGCTTTGTTGTTGGCTTTTGCAAATTCATAAGCTAATCGCATGGCAGATGTTCTTGTGAGTCCATAGTTCATTTTGCTGCATGTGATGAAATATTCAACCAGTTGTTTTTCTTCTTGTAAGGTAAATATTTGAGCGTTCTTGTACTGACTTGCTTTGCTCTCAAATTTGTCAAAGCTAGTCTTGCCGCGTAAATACCTGGTCAAGGTTGTTCTGTTTATGTTATGCTTATTTGCAGTTGCCCTGATTGATTTGCCTTCATGAACTTCTTTTAATGCTTGTTCAATCATTTCTTTCGAAACCACACTCCTTTGCGCTGCTCCTTCCTTTCTTTTGTATACAAATGGCATTTTAAATATCTAAAAAAGAATGAAATTTTTGCATTTATAACCTATTCTGACAATAAATATCAACATACGGGAGACTTGAACCACTGATCAAGTCTCCCCTAAAAAAATGGCTCAAGTCTCCCGCTCACGTTTTTTCACAATTAATAGTTAATAACTTTTTTGAAACATAAGACAGCTTCATTTTGTTTTATTATTAACAAAGTCGAATTAATGTTTTATTAGTTTATGTGAACTTTTTTTAACTTACCGTGATAAAAAACTTTTTATGTTGAAAACAAAAAAAAAAAAAAGTTTAACTTTTTGCGCCAAAAAACACCCTTTCTCATTCACCAGCCAAAGTTAACTGAGGATCAAGGATATTTTTTGTGTGCAAGTAGAATGTCGTGGGATGGAACGTTTGAGTATACTCATGAATGATTTGAGTGGTATTTGAGTGAATTATTTAGAGTGGCTCATGTCTCCCATATGGTCAAGTCTCCCGTACTCCCCCTACTTTTTCAAATAAATATTGTAAGTAAATCTCTACAGTCAAGAGACATGGATCTTGGTAAATGTACAAAAATGTTGAAAAAATATTGCAATTTCTTGGAAGACTACAGAAATACAGGCTTTAAAAGTGCTATTTTAACTGCGAAGGAGTTGGCGGAAGAACTAGAAATTGAACCTGTGTTTCGAGCTACAAAAGAATTCGACGTGTTAAGCGTCAAGCTGGTGAAATTGCACGCGATGACCCTATTACTTCTCCAGAAAAAAAAATTGAGGTAGAATTTTTCAACTGTCTTTTGGATACTACATTAATTTCAGTCAATGAAAGGTTCAAACAGTGGAATCTTGGTCTAAAACCAAGAATCTAAGCCAGTAAAACCCGACCTTGTCAAGCTCTATAGTGATCTCCAATCAAAATTAACTGTAGACTCTAAATCAGACATAGATGGTTGTATGTTGTGTGATGAACTTGTAAGTCTGATATCCTATTTGCCTGATCAAAATGTGGTTACTTCCATTTTTGTTTTAAATTTCATCAAAGATCGCAACTTACAAGAACTGTATCCAAATGTATGTATAGCATTGCGAATCTTATTGACTATACCTGGAATGGTTGCTATGGGGAGTGGAGTTTTTCAAAATTGAAGCTGATAAAAACCTATCTTCGCCATGCCAATATCTCAATCTAGATTGACAAGCCTAGCAACTTTGTCAATTGAAAACGAAGTTGCTGAAAACATCGACTTTGATAACCTTATAAAGGAGTTCGCTGATAAAAAGGCCAGAAAAGTAGTTGTATTAATTTTTTATTTCTAATAAATGGTTATTTTTATAATAAATAATTATTTCTTCTAATAAATAGATATTGAACTATTGGGTTTTTCTTTTTTTGTACGGGTTTGATTTGCAGTTGGAGGGTGCCGTAGAAATCTCGCCCAGGGCGCTGGTAGTGCTAAAACCGGCACTGATCCTGACCCATTCCATAGTAGAACATCATCTTATAGGCTTTTGTCTTTACATCCAAAAAATAGACTCTGATCCTTAACTATGCCATTGCGCTTATCAGACTCACAACATGTTTACTACTCTCCTTCTCATTATCTCTTTCAACTTTGATCAGTCATACTTCTATAAACTTCCAAGTTACGGCTTTTTAACTACGTCCAATTCTTCGCCTTGTTTTAGCATGCCCCGGGATTCTGTTCGGTCCAGTGTCAGTACCAACTGTTTTCATTTTTGAACACGAAAGTGCTCCATGTTTTGAGTTTGATCGGATTTTTCCACCATTTGTGATCTCTAGTCGTGTAAGCCCTGGGATCTGCAGGGACACTTCTGGGTGTTTTGTGTGCTGCTATAGACTCAATATGATGTAAATTGCATAGATATGATTTCTCTTTAAATTGCTTAGAACGACAAGCAGGTGGTGCTCGTGGTGTGATGGTTAGCATGTCCACCTGCTAATCCAGAGGTTCGAGGTTCGAATCCCAGCAGAGGCAAAAATGTTTTTCCACGGGTATCGCCTCGCGAGGAATTGGCAAGTCCTCCGTTAGTAAATTCATTGCCATGAAAAGCGCTTTCTCGATTAGCCGTTCGGAACCGGCAAAAAATTGTAGGTCCCCTCCATTCCCTCTCAAGGCATGGCTGTTAGAAATGCGCTAGGCCCAGGTGCTCCTCGCTTTGTTGCGCCACCCTATTTATTTCATTTATTTTGACAAGCAGGTAGGCGCTTTTGGGATATCCTAAGCCGTCGTCGTCGCAGCACAAAATGCCTTTAAATTTACTCCTATGTATAAACCTAGACAATGTGAATTCTTAGCTGTGCTACCTATGGACAAGGGGAGTAGTTCAGCACTTCGTCGATATCTGCCTCATATTTCAAGAATTAAGGCCAAGTCGATGGGAAAAGAACAAACTATTAAAAGAAGAAACTTTTTAAGTACCCAATGGAATAAGCTACTTCACCCTCTACTCTTTCCTTCAAAATACCCTAAAATATTGTTACCAAATAATTAACCCAGCATTTTATTTGGCTTATGCATTTTATTATTATTATGCATTTTTCTTATTGATTAATTTTTGCATATTTTGGCTGACAGCATCACAAAACGCCAATGCTTGATGCTTATATTGTATAATTGTTTATGAAAAGTAATCAAAAAACCACTATTAACTAAATAGTGACACAGACGGTAATTCAATTCCGGGCCAAGTTTCACATTAACTTTAAATTACTTCTCAAATTAAATAGGCCAAAAATGAAGTTGAATACTAAACAATGATTAGTTCTCCTTCTTAGAACCCATTGGAATCGCTTTTAATATTATAGATGGAAAAAAGTTTAACGCCAGACACCGATAGTATGGACTCCTTTTTTGGACACTTCTCAGTACCCCAATTTCCGCTTTTTTTCAAAAGAAGTGATTGCACCTCGGACATAGTAAACATTAAACGCCATACTCCGCTTCTAAAACCGCTCAAGGGCCCTAATACAGTTCCAGGAAATTATGTACTTCCGGTCAATTCGTCTGTGCTATAATTGTTTCTGTCATTCGAATAAAATCCTCATTAACCATTCTCTTTGAGATTGTTTCCTTGTTCCCTTACATTTGACTTCAAAGGTTCAAAGCTATCGTGAGCTTTTAATTGATATATATGACCTATCGGAAGATTCTTTAAGATCAATCGAAATGCAAATACCCTCAGCGAATTAATTAAACAAAAATTGGAATAGAAATAACCTTGTTAGCCTTAAACTGTCACAAAAATCAAAAAAATCTAAAACAACAATCGCACTTCAGTTTAAAAATGACACAAATGCCTAGCCCAAAAAAGAAAAAAAAAAACGAGCGGGAACTCAAGATATTCAAAATGGAGTGACATTTTAAATCTAATTTCAAACAAAATATGAACGAACACCCACCTTGGGTATCGACAGATATTCATCTAATGACGTCACATAATCAAATTTCCTTGAAACAATATACACTTTACTTTGAGTCCACGTAAATTGAGTTACTCTGACGGAGGTCTCTCACATCGATGAGTTGGGTAAAGGAGGCAGAGGGGGAGGTGAAAAGTCATATCTTTTATTTTAAAATAAAATGTTTTACCAGATTCTTGGATACTGTGGCAAGGGGGGGGGGGGGGTAAGGGGGTAGAAAGTCAAAGAAGTAGACCCTACAGCTTGTCCGTCGTCAATTGAAAGCAGCTGTTAAGTACTATCGATACCTTTCATCAAGACAATAGGGTTCCACATAGACATGGAACATATCTCTACTATGAACTTTCCAACCAACAACATAGTCTGACGCCCTTTACTTGGTAACGGCGCGGTGGTGATGGTGGTGATGATGATAACGGCAATTTTTATATTATTTCGCTTTTAGATCGCTTTTTGATGTAAAAGGGTTAATTTTGATGTAGTGGGTGGTTTGGTTGGGGCTGGATGGAGAATGGAGTGTTTGAAATCGAATGGTATATACACTTGATGACTTGATGTTGATGGCAATGGCAAAGTGTTGTGTAGGTTCAGATATGGTGTTTGCCTGCTTCTGAAGCCAGTAGGGTGACATTTGCAGTGATGATGGATGTGAATAGCTCAAGAGGGTATTTATGATGGCCAATGGCCATAGATGTCTTCCTATACATGGAGAATGGGTGATTGGGACAAGCGTTTCGAAAAATATGAAGAGAACCAGACAAACGAAATCTCTTTACTATTTTTTGCAAATATCAATGCCAGATGTAATGTGTAACAACGTGGAAAGGGAAAGTGTATGTTTGAGTTTAAGCCCTGACTATAAATAGAATATTTACGATTTGAAAATTATTTTCGATCCAAGCAGGAAATTTACAAAGGTCAAAGTGGTGATTGAGAGCTAATCTGAAAATATGAATGGATGTAGCATAGCATAAACTACAAACGAGACTCTGTCTCAAACGAGATAAGATCAAATCAAGCCTTGAACATTCAAAAAAGTCTAAAATTTTTCTGAAAAAATGTTACATCTAAATCGGATCTGGGAAGTATGGTGTAGAGTTTCTCAACAGTCAATGAGTTTTTCATAAAAAATATACAATAATAAATAAGTCCTAGGTACTAAGCTAAAAGGGACCCAACTTATCCGCCCAGTGCTTTGAGATTGTTTCACACTTTATGCAAAACACCCTGGGGACGAAATCCAGGAAATCCATCATCTATCGTCATCATGATCACCTGACAGCATATTGTGCTCCAATTTAGCTCTTGAGTCTGTGAATTCTGCAATGAAACATATATTTTTGCGTCCTACTCGGCTGCGAGAGTCTCCAAAGACATCAATATAAGTCCTTTGGTTCAGATAGTATCCCTGTGGTTATTTTGGAAAGTTGTTCTTCTACGCTAACAAAACCACTGATGCGAAGGCTTTCCTATGGGTCCTATTCTTCTGGGTTCGTTCCGAGATGAAAAACTGAATCTTTCAAGCCCTGCCCTAAAGAAGTCGAATCTTCCTTCCTTTACAGCTACTATGTTACTACTATTGCACTAGCTTCATTCTTTTGGAACGTCATGAAACCGTTAACTCATGAAATATCTTGAAGATCGAAGGCTTCATAATGAACGACATTACGGGTCTTGTTTCAAAAAGCCCACTGGTGATCAGATGGCATATCTCATCAAAAAGTGGAACCGATCTGCACATTTTTTGGGGTAAGTAAGGTTATTGCGCTCGATATTTCTAGACATTTGAGTTTCGAATCAGACTCTCTTATCGAAAATGAGTGCTTATGGTATCTTCTTCTTTGAAAGTACCTTTTAGACAAGTTGTGTTGGATGGTTTTAAGTCTGATGCTCACTTTAAAACTGCTGGTGTGCCTAGTTGCTCCGTTTCACCATCGACTCTATTCCCTATTTTCATAAAGGATATCTTGTCTGAATTCTCTAAATTATTTTACTTATGACTCAACCCCAGCTTTTCATATTAGCTTTCAACTTCACATCAATGCTTTTCACATGTGGAACGGGAACTTTTGCATGTTCTTAGCTCATTGAACTCTAACCTAAACGGCAATATATAAATAAATAAATAGAGTGGCGCATTTCTCACAACCATTACCTTCTGAGGGGATGGAGGGGACCTACAATTTTCTGCCGGTTCCGAACAGCTAATCACGGAAGGGCTTTTCATGGCAATGAATTTATATTACTATCGGAGGACTTTCAAATTCTCCGCAAAAGGCGATACCCGTGCGAAAACATTTTCGGATTCTGTTGGGAATCGAACCTCGAACCTCTCGGTTAACAGGCAAATAGGGAAAGCTTTACCCAACTCTATTTTCTCCCTGCATAATGATCTACATGGAACTAAAATAAATATTCATCCTATTTTTCTAACACTTGCACTCTGCTTCATAACATTGTAGGGTTTTTGTATATCCCTTGGTGTTTTAAATAAAAGTCGTTTGGTATCAGATATAAGCTTGTACGTAAATGTTGAAAAAGGAAGACTCGATCCATTTCTGTAAGCGAAACCTTGGCACATCTCAGGGATTCTTTTCTGAGTTAATTTTCTATCTGAAAACTAGAGATGTATTTTGAAACTTGGAATGAAAACTCCTTTATGCCTTTAAAAGGAGAATTAGCGGTGGTTTGAAAAAGATAAGGTCAGTTAAAGAGACTGGGTATGTCTTACCCAGTTGAAACTGTTATAATTCATAAGAAAAACCTAGAAAATTAGAACATAAGCTAGAGGCTTAGGAAACATTGATCATTGAGGCGACTGTTGCGGCTAAATTGTTTAAGGGAGGAATGCAACTGGCTATTTCACTAGAGCTCTGATTGTTAAAAAAAAGCAATAAAAGAGAGTGGGGCAGGTGTAGTTACGTGCTACAACAATGTTCAAGAGAATTAATTGATCCTGCAACTGAACTACTTTTTTTTAATCCCCCTTCTGTGGTTAAAAATAAAATAATACGATGAAGACTTTAATGCACAATTATACACAACATGACTCAGTTTTAAAGCGCTTTAGTGGTTACTTTCATAATGATAATTGTAATAATCGAATTGTATGTTTATTTTCACACTTCAGTGAGTTTTTTATTGATGGAAAAGTATCTCACTTTCTCAACAATCACAAATTTAAAATTTGTTTATAGAATATTGAACTTACCACCGCCATTTTTGTAACACAAATAAGGAAATCTCCAAACGTTTGCTAAATCGACAGCGAATCCAATAACCGATAATAAAAAATCGACCTTTCCTCCCCATGTTTCACGTTGCTCTGGATCACCGGGTACGTCTCTTGGAGTAGGAGTTTTAGCAACTTGTCCTATTGGTGACATCGCCAAGGCGACGTCGTTTCCTTCTTCGACGCCGCACTCTAAGTCTGCAAAAAAAAAACATTAAAATGAAAGAAAACAAAGTATTTTTTAATATTTAATCAAATTGAAGAGACCATAAAATTGTAATCGGATTTTCTGCATCAAATCCTCTGTTGTATGCAGATAATTTTGATTTCAGTGTAATCAAATAAGAAAAATGCTTTTCATTGAACACTAACAGGACAGTGTTTCCGTTTTGAAAAAATAATGTTCCTCATAGGCCACCCTTTCCTCTCAAAATAGAATCATCGCAAATAGTGAATCCCCGGTAAAGGAAAGTGAGTAGGTGTTAATTCAGTCAAGCTATCCATTAACATTTCAAACCTATCAAGTTAAAAATGTTTAAAAAAGTTCATTCATAATGTCAAACTAGTCCATCGAGACTCATTCCTGACCAACACACGCCTTGTTTTCTTTTTTTAAAGCCTCTTGACAACTTGTTGAAGTCATTGGCATTGTCAGTTTTTAAAAATACTCATACAGAATGTGTGTGGAGTTATGATTTAAATGCCATTCACATTCAAAACAGTTGGACATTGAAGCGACATGAATTGTTCTCGACAAGACCAAATGTAAAAAGGGAAAACAAAAACAATATACAAATATTGTTTTATAATGACAAAATTAGGAAACCTCTTAAAACAAATGCAGCAAATTTCAATGTCTTTGTGGTTATTGAAAAATACATTGGTTCGGACTTCAGAAATCAGCAAAGAAACAAAGAATATTTCAATTTAGCTTGTCAAGGGGATTAAATGAGATAAGATGTTGTACTTAATTGCCTTAATTCATATTCACAGTAAGTAGTATGCAATTTGCATGCAATGCGATTAAAGTAGTTTGTAAATTAATTGAATTCATTTTAAAGCAGTTTTCAAATGACTGGATTATCCAGCCATTGCAATTTAATCAATGGCTTGCGGTGAGGGCGTTGTCGTCAATTCGTTCGAGTTAGCACGATCGCATGCCAAGTGCGAGCTTTCACTACTATTATTTTAAATATTTTTTAATTGCTGTAAGTTTTACCATTTAAACAATTTAGAGGAAACTTCGCCTGGATCGAATTAGTTGCTAAATGGGGAATACTTCACTTTAAGGAGAATAAGCGGGAACAAATCAAACGATTGATTGAAGTTGGAGAATGATAAATGCTGGATTTTTGTAGCCTTTCTGAGAAACTTTCCGCTCAAACGCACCACAGCTCCATAGTAATCGAATAGTTAGGAAGCTTTGAAGTACATCGTACATAAATAAATTGGGGGGGAATGCACTGCTTAGCGGAACTAATAAGTAAGAGTGCTGACAAATAAACGAATAACAACAACGCAAGACGATTATGATCTGCCATTAATCATTAGCTGCCCAATCGCAGTGGTCTGCTAGAATTTTAGAGGAATATCACAGTCACAACGGATGGATTCGCCTTAGGGAATCAATGATGGACTACGCAGCATTAAAAAATTAGAGACTCCTGAATGAGATACTCCGATGTATTTAGTTAAGTGTCTTTCTGGATCTTTCAATGCAAGGGCAGAGCATTGAAATAGAGACGGTGACAAATGAGGTTCCTGAGAACTATTAGCAACTCTCTAACCCCTTCAGCAGGGTATAACAGCAGATGTGCAGGCACTCCAAAAGGACCTGAAATTTCAGATAAAAGCTACGATTTCAGCGTTGACAACCCAAATAAAATAAATTAAATAAATAGAGTGGCGCAACAGAGCGAGAGCCGAGGGTCTAGCGCATTTCTCACAACCATTCCTTGCGAGGGAATAGAGGACACCTACAATTTTCTGCCGATTCCGAACGGATTGAGAAAGCGCTTTTAATGGCACTGAATTCACTAACGTATAGGACCAGCTCACTCCCCGCGAAGTCGACACCCGATCTGCTGGGACTCACGATCCTTCAACCATGTCAACCACTTACGCGGAAAGCAACACCGAATTCTCAAAAAGAAAGAGTCGCAGCATGAGTAGCGCTCGTTTGAGAAAATTGAGAGATGACATGATAGAAATGATTGCTTCAAAAGCTTTACAAAAGGTGGCCTTGAAAGAAAGCCTGAAAAAACCAACAAGAAAGCTTAGTGACAGAATCGCAGTCGGTTCTGAGGATCTGGAAAGATCATTTCTGCAAACTGCTTAACGACGACGAAGACACGAACTCTGCTCTCAGAGAGACATCGATGGCTGGTACATGTAGAACGAATGGACACCAAACGTTCCAGCTCGGTGGGTTTTTGAAATCACATTGCAAAGAAAGAACAAGAGGGGAAGATCTCACGCAATCAAGTGCAAGTAAACCTCAATTGACCAATAGTGCAAAACTAGAGAGAACTCGCCGGAGATGGAAAGATGTTGGTTCCGAACTGAAATTTTCACTTAAGTACGTGATATGGCATATGGTTAATAAAGCCGTATAAAAACCATCAAATTCGCATGGGTAAGTAGTGTTGTTGGCTATGGTCTGTTTTCCACCACACTGCACTTATCGATTGCAACAATTCGCTATGTGATCCATATGAAGACAATGAAAATAGCTCTTATCGTTAAAGGGCTCCTCGTTATGTCCCGGCTTTCACTACAAATTCACTCCACTCTCCCTAAACGTGCTGATTGATTTCCAAATCAAAATTGTTCTTAAAAATTCACTGAATGAGTTAGTAAATATAAGGCCTGTCTTCCAAACCCCTTTCATCTTCATCGCACTAGAAAACTATTTTGAATAAGATCGCAGCGCCTAGTACATTATCACTTTTATCACACTGATGGTTGTCGTTTTAAGTTGTTGTTCAAGTTTTTGCCAATCAATATATCTAAATCAGGATGTGGGAGTTTGTCAAGCAGACACGTGGTATATATTAGCCATACATTAAGTATGTATTTTCAGTCCCACTATTCAATTTTTTATTCCCCCTTTGATTTCCCTCTCATAACAAAGACCATTCGCATAACCCATTGAAAGCACGACATATAACTAACTCACTTTTAAATACCGAGACAATTAACCAATTAGTTTTTCACACTTGCTCTACATAGACATGTTCTACACGCTTAATTTAAATAATGAATTGTACAGCACTCATCTGTCCTACTCACAATTCGCATTTTATTTATTATTACATTTTTTATGGTGCTTACCTGAATCCAGATGCGTTTCGAATTCATATGTTTTTGCCATGATGTACTTTACAGATCTTTTACCCAACTGCACTACTGTTGTAATCACTCTGACTGAATGTGAAATTTAAATATTAGCATAACTTCATTTCGTTACTACAAAATAACCACAGCCCAATGCACAGAATCCCATGTGTTTCCGGTTTGTTTACAAACTCAAGCCACAAATGCACTTCAAAGTTTAATAACGTCTGAATGGAAAAGAGCAAACTAAATCTCGGTTTAGCTGAAGTCACTAAAGTAAATCTGGAATGCTGAGGCAATGGATTCTAGCAGATAGCTTCACATCCGACCTACTGGTAGGGAAGCGTTTAGTAAACTGAGGCCATTTTTTAACGTTCCGGTATACATGTGAATCGTGATGGTCGTGAATCTTGATACAAAAAAGTGGAAGCGGCAGCAGGCGGCAGCCACCTCAAACGGAAGGTTGTCTAGTAATGCCAGTGGCTGGGCATCGGAATTGACACTCGCAGGGCATGTAGCTAGTTGCACTTTTGTACTTATTTGTGGTCAATAGATGCGTCATTTTATTTAAATAGATTCCCACGCAGGTGGAATTTCTTAAAACAAGTATTTATTTATTTTGTATATTTGCGCACTGTAACGCTAAACGGGTTAATTTTCATTTGAAATTGATGTTCGGCAATTTAAAAAGTTGTCTTTTAATCAAGAAAGTGTAATTTGAGAAGAGTGCTAATTCTTCTCTAGTAGATCTAATCAATCATTTGATCAAACGAGGGTTAGAGTTCAGTTATAAGTTTCTTAAATCAGGAACAGCCTTTAATGATCTCTTAATTGCTAATATCTATATTGAAGCATATAGAGTCATCTTAAATAAGGGTGAGTAATCTAAAGAAGGGTTAGTTCAGTTGGACCTTAGCGTAGTGAACTATATGCAACCTTTTTAATTCAAATGTCACTTGATGAAGAGACAAACGGAGAAGTAGATTGTTCAATTGAAGCAATTAATGATAACAATTAATTGTTACTTTGGGTCCATGTTTTTGGAAACTTTATATTGTAGGCGTATTTAGTGCAGGTATTTAAACTGTAATAATTAATATAGACATAAAATTGAGCTAATTTTAATGCAACATCATGAATATTCAAGGAAAGACTGCCAGGTGTTTGTATACTCTGTCGGTATAAAAACAACTATCTTATCGCAGCTAAGTTTATATTTCAAACTAAAGTGCACGACTGAGTGGCACGTTTTCACCCAAGTGTATAATTAGAATATAATTTCCGAAAGTTTGGGAACGGATGAGATGCTAGTTTTCAGTTAAATTACGTTTTTTCTTTTAATGTGCAATTCAAATGCGTAAGAATTTTGTATTAAATAAGTAGGAAGTTTTCTGTTTGGAAATTCCTCATTCAATGCTCGAAAGAGTTTTTACGTCTATCAAATGGAAAAGTAGCTTTACCATAACTCACTCTGTTTGAATTTTAGTTAAAAGAAATTTTGAAAATAATTCATACTGAATAACATGTGGATGTGGATGTGGATGCCACATTTGAAACGTTCTCTAGCTCCTTAAATCAGAAAAGAATTGCAGGGAGGCACTCATTGAGCTCTTACAAGGGACCTTTTCGAAAATTTTATCACTTGGAATTACGAGACAGATGAGGCTCTTCTCTATGAAATAAGCATTTTGAGCGGAACCACTAGGTACAGGTGAATGTCACGAGAAAGAATCAAATTAATTGTTTGTGAACAAAAAATGTGCCCAACAGCTAACTATAAAAAAGCAATTTACTCTTTTAACTCTCCTCTTATCTGGACGATTCTCTTAGTCGGACAGAATCTTATGATTGGATGAAATGATTGCATTTTGGTTTCTTACTTCTTTAGTGGAAGATCTTTTAATGTGACATACTATCTAAAGCATTCTCTCAAATGTACTCAAATGTCAAATGAAATCAGTAATAATAATTCTATAAAAAAAATATAATTATAATTTATCAAAGTGAACACACATTCCTTTACTCGGTGTAAATATTTTCTGTTTGTAATAGGAATTCAAATTACTCAGTCTACTCATGCGTTTTTGTATTTAATCCCAGCGGTGATCGGTTTAATGATTGGGAAATGTAGAGGTAGATAACGTAGTAATTCCAATCAATGCAAGTGACATAAGAATTAGAGAAATAATTTCGTCCTGTTATAAGTTTTTGACAAAAAACAGAAAGTAATCAGTTTCTGTGAAAGGAGTTCATTTGGTAACATGCAGTTGAATGCGGTCATCGGCTGGATTACGTAGTAGTCCACATACTCTTCTAAGAACTCCTTTTTGAAAACATATTTTTTTTTAGTATAACTAAACTCTCAATTACACATTAGCCTACCTCTATATATATACAAATATACATATGTACATTTTCTGAACTTAAATTTTTATTGGAAACAATTTCCAGAATTTTTTTTTTTTATTAAAAATAACTGTGAGCCGAAAGACTGTCCCGATTATATAGCTATGAACGGCTCTATGTTTCATTTCATTTCTCGTTGCTTTTCATGGGAATCAGTGTAATTTCGCGAAAGGCGATATCCGTGGATAATCATTTATTGTTTTTCTCTTCAGATTCAAACCACGAACCTCCCGCGTAACAGGCGGACATGCTAACCATAACGCCACGGGCACGGTTTCTAGTAATTACCTTTTGACAATGGACGGTATATTTGTTGTCAGTACGTTTTGCCATTTCACAATGAATAGCCTTATTTTTGAACAATACTCTTTTGCAAATTGTTATCGCCGATATTTGTCCCCAGTTTCTGGAGAAAGCTTTCGAAAAAAGCAGACTTCACGATAACACTTCATTTGAGCTAGCCCTGGGGCCCATGTGCCCGAAATCGATTTTAAACACAAATGGTCTTTTGTTTAAGACCAGTACCATGATATTGAAACTTATTTTAAAATTTTTAGTTTCATTTTGAAACTGAAAAGAAAAGGGCCTTTAGATATACCAAAAATATCTAACATTGTCAATAAAGCATTTTTGGCTTTAAAGTCTTTCAGAGTCTGCAAGATAGAGCGCATTTTCGAAACTCCAAACGGTGGTCATGTTCTCTTTAAAAGAGATGACCTGGAAACCCTATAGCTTATAGATATCCATAAAAAGTAAGGTTTTGATGGGATCCCACAAATTTTAATGTTGAAATGTGCTGCACTTTTAGCAACAGCACTGACGGATATTTTCAGCCTATCACTTTCGAAGGGTAACCATCAAGGTAGCCTTGTATAAGACCTTAATCATCCCAGTCCTGCTTTACGGCGCGGAAGCATGGACCTTATCGAAAGCTGATGAGGAAACCCTTGGTCGTTTCGAAAGAAAAATTCTCCGAATGATCTTTGGTCCCGTATGCGAAGACAATGTGTGGAGAAGAAGATACAACAACGAGGTGTATGAGCTGTACCGCGACATGGGCATAGTCAGAAGAGTACGCATCGCGAGGCTACGATGGTTTGGGTCATGTAGAGCGGATGGACCCAAACGCTCCGGCTCGACGGGTTTTCGAAAGCACATTGCAGGGAAATCGCGGAAGGGGAAGACCTCGTCTTAGGTGGCGCAATCAAGTGGATGAAGACCTCAACCGACTTAGAGTGCGAAACTGGAGAGAGCTCGCCCGAAATCGAAGTCGTTATAGAAGGATGTTGGTTGAGGCCTAGGTTCAGCCCGAACTGTAATGCCCACCTAAGTAAGTAAGTACTTTCGAAAGGTGGATTTTAAGAGGACTGCAAACCGTCCCACATTACACCAATTTTTGAATACGAATCCAATGAAGAATCTTCAAATTATAGACCAATTTGTAAAAAATTAATCCTTTCTAATTTGTTCCACAAAACTGTTTTTGACAAGCTTTCCTTTGAATCATGGTGTTTTCTACCAGATTTTCAACACTGAATGAATAGCTAGACAACCACACGGTTTTCAAATTGTTTGTGCTATTTTCTGACTCTCTCTTTACATTTACACTGCCTCAGTTCTGGGAGATCTACACCTACTACTCAGTTGGGGTATTACATAACATCCAAAATTAAAGTCGTCAATATTTGCAAATAGTTATTATTCTTGTTACATAATAATACCATCTGGTCTCCTAGTTTCTGACAATTTCCGACTTTTTTAACTGTCCCCAAAGTAAATAAGTAATAAATTCCCTTTTTATTTTTGGACTATCTTACAAAATAGAACAACAGTTTTTACGACAATTAAGAAACTTTTTTGAAATAATCAGATTGTGGTGAAATACCATTCTTCTTCGATCTCTCCACAGTTTTCCAATACCTTCTAATCAAAAGCTATGGTAAAAGTTACATCTCTTAAATGTATGCAAGAAGGACAATCATGTTCAAAGAATTAATTTCAATAGAGTGTTTTGAAAATGAAAAATTAAATTTTGGCTTTTATTTTTTCGAATTTAGTTTTAAGCTCTTAGGAAATTGATTTTGGATATTAAAAAAATTCATGAAATCACGAAAATGCTCATGTTGATTTTCATAACAAATATTTAACAATAAGAATTGTCTCAGACCCAAAATCAAGGTGCATCGAATTTTTCAATGAGCATCTCTTGGAATAACTAAGCCACACTGAACAAATTCAATATTAATATAGAAAAGTTGCTAAAAGCTCCGTTCTACAAATAAATTTTCTAAAGCAGGTAATAGAGAGAATAATTTTTTATTAGCCAGAACCGTGCGTCGCTGCGCCGTCGGAGTGAATAGCTAGACAACCACATGGTTTTCAAATTGTTTGTGCTATTTTCTGACTTTCTCTTTACTTTTGTTAATAAAATGATGATCATCTCTTTTTATTTCACTTTAAAACACTTCAGCCTTTTTTTGAAAAACATTTTTGTATTTAACAAAATGTAGCTTACTTAATTTAAACTTGTTTGTGATTCTTAAACTTTTTCTTGCAAAAAATCAGCTATTCTTAATAAAGTTTTAAAAAAATTCAAAATTGTACTTTTAAGGTAAATGAATTTAAAGAATAAAATGGTGATAAGAAAGAAGAAAGAGAAGAGACTCTTTACCATTTTTTATTTGAAAAACTTAAAAATTTTTGTGAATACACATTTTAAGTTCTGGAGGTAACGCCCTTATTCTATGTCTTCATTTCACTAAGTTCTGAGAAACGTATGCTCTACTCATTGAACACTTTTTCTTGGCTCAAGTTGGGCCTCAATCAGTCTTAAGTCACGGACGAGAACAATGAAGAAATATCTGGGAAGGGTTACACCATTTGTATTTTCTTTTCTTTTTTCAATATTAGTATATTTTTATTTTTAACGATCAGTAATTGTTTATAAAAGAATTTCTCCCACCTGTATAATATCAGGTCCCTATTGAGGACTATATAAAACACATTATCTTCAAATCACTTCCAGCACAAACCACTCTATCCAACCAAACACAAACACACACACGCTTGGATTAAATTAAACTTGGATCACTTTTCATAACTTTTATCATGAATTTGGTGAACACTTTTTATTAACCAACAGACATTTTTCAAAAGCTAAGGTATTATTTTTTGTAACTTCGATATTATGGTGGTCCTTTATTGTTCAGAGATTTGAACAAGCCAACGGTAATAAAACTAATGGATGGATTCTAAAAACGATGGTCTTTATATACCCTCGAAGCTCGAACTGAAAAGTTATAAGAAGATTCTGGTGCCAAATTTTAACTCTACCGTCAGTGCAACAATCTACCGCTATATCGTCAGAGTAGACTCACAGCGCGCAAAGAATCAGAAGTCGACTCTGTTAACGCATGCGGATGAAATTTCAAATGCATTTCATAGATTCATATTGTGTAGCTCGCTGTTATGAAAGATGGAAGTGTGTTTGTGAGAGAGTAATGAATGGAGAACAATATGCCGAGATGGATGAATAGAAGTGGTAAATTCAAAGGAAATAGTTTCCATTTCCGGAATATTATTTTAAGCAGTTGTACAAAGAATTTGAAATGCTGGCAAGTTTACCTACATACGTTGGGAAGTATTCTGTGGAAAATTTGAAAAGAAAGTCTAGTCGAAAGTGTTTCATGAACTCGGATGGTTGAAATCAAAGTAAATGAAAAGCGACGGGGAGTTTTAAAGGGGTATTTTGTAAAACATAATATAAAATTGTAGATTAGCAATCTTTTCAAGCAGATAGTAATCTTAAGGGATTGAAATAGAAATAGGTTTGTTTGGTGGAAAAATTAAGGGTGAGTTGGTTTTAAAGGTAATTGCTGAGTTTCTCTCAACCATTTCTTGTAAAAAAGTGATGGAGTGGAATGGGCCAACATATATATCTGCTATTTCGAACGGATAAGTTTGAAAGCGCTTTTTATGGCAGTTTTAGGGACTCATAGTATTTATGGCGACCTAGTATATATATGCTCATTCCAAAGTCTGTACAAATGCAAGTACTGACAGCTTTTGGTTTCATTGAAAAAGATACCATTAATGGTAAATGACAGTGGCAGAACGTTGGCCTTTAGCGACAAAAGACAGTATCGGTTTATTGAAACATTTTCCTCGGTCATATAACCAAATGTAGCAATGCTGTCAATATTAGAATTCAGTGAACTGAACATACGCAACCTATTTAGTTTCGCATCCGAAGAGCAGGGATGTGAAGAAGGAAACGGAAATTAAAATAGAAACCATGTTTTGCTTCAACAAGTCATCAGATAAAAATTTTTGTTTATGTGTTGGACCTTACTAAGTCACGCTAAAAGCACAAAAAAAGTGATGAAATCTCTGTTGAATTTTAATCCCAATTCACTTTTGGAAATCGTTTCGTTATGAATTTGAGACTCCAACTCTCCATTTCACTTCACCTTTGGAAACCGTCATTGTACTCTCTCTCAGTATAAACATTCTATTCCCGTCCTCAGTCTTTGCCACTTCCATCTCACAAAAACTAGGATAAAAACTTTTTAGTGAAAAAGTGGAGACAAAGTAATAACTTAAATCACACAGAGGAACACAAAATAAAAAGTTCTTCAGTTTCACTTTTTTCGAAAGCACAATAGATAAAAGAGAAACAAAGTCCGAAAATGATTCCTCCATGTTGTTAGAAAAATTGTGAAAATAAAGACACGCATCACCATATAATTTGCTTTTAAATCTATTCAAACTATCCTGGAATGAAACCTAGTTTGACTTCAGGTGGAGACATAGTATAAAGCTCTTCTAAACCAAAACGATTTTGTAGTTGTGACGAATTTCTGTCACCCAAACTACAATTATTGAGAAAAACAATCTCTTTTTTTGTCGCGTCTGTGTACGGACTTTCACGGGGGATGTTTATACTGGTCCATTTGTTGTATATACTTAGTGGACAAAATTGTAAGGGAGGGCATCAGTTGAAAAGTGCTTCCCAAAATCAAATCAACAAGCAGGCTGTGTTGAAACTTCGTCTCTCTTTTTCTTCCCTGTTACTCCAATTTGTAAGTATACAACGTTGTGGTCGATTATTTGAACAATGTATTAATTTTGGTCTATTTGTTGCTGCAACAAATTGATCAATGTAAACTTCATCATGTAAACTTCTAAGACATCAATTTAAATCGATGAGTCCCTTAACCATTTACATTTAAAGTGGTTCCTCACGTTTTCTTCCAAGAACTTCTTTCTCCATCACAAATAGATATTGCTTTCAAACAAACTAGTTGGTATGAGTTTATAAATAAGTATTTGGTTAAAGGCCTCAAAAATGCTATCCTATTATTTATATCAGTGTAGCCGACGATACTGCTGGGGCATAGTAAAAACTGACACTTGTCTTGAACTTGTACAACAGATTTCCACTGCTTCTATGAGCTGTGAAGCGACAAACTGATAAGCTTTTTTTGCTATTGATGATAAATAAAATGTATATGAAATTTTGTTCTACTTTGGAGAAAATAGATCCTGAGCATGTAACACAAAACCACAAGTTCTTGTAATGCAAGAATAGTGTTTCTCAAGTTCTACAGCACAAAGATACAAATTTGCTTGCTCATCTACAAGTACAATAGATATAATCCTACAAATGGCTCTTGACTTGTAGACTTCAAGCTTTGTGTTACCTACATGCCCCCGGCCATCAGGTTCCATCGATTGCGCTGGTGCCGCAATCTTAAAATCATTTCCAGCCTTTAATGGAGACGACATTTCGCTGGTAGTCCAAAAAGTAATGCCAATGGTCATTGTATCCACAGACTATTGTCTACTAAAATATAGAAGGTCTTTTAAATTTTCATAAATAACTTTATTTTAAGAAGCTGATGTTTTTATTTGCTGTACGTTTCACCCTGTAAAGAGTTTCAGTATTGTTTGCACATAGACACAAAAACATACCATTGATAAAAATGAATCTAAATACCAGCTGAATATACACAACTTAACATACAAGCTGTCACCCACGTCTATTCCGATTATTGGCTAGATAATTTCTCTACAACAAGACTTCGAGTTCGTATAGCTATATGCGGCATAAATACTTGAACTGAGTGGTTGTTAAAAGACTCTATATTGCCAATTTTGTATTTATTCCAAATGTGAGTTTTAAACGAGCATGTTGTTTTCGGATAAATTGTTTCAAGTTATTTAAAAGTGTATTTTGACTAAAAGTATCAACGTAGGTACCTCTTTACCTTTTTAATTTTCTTATTTGGCAAACATTTTAGAATTGTGAATTTTCATTTTAAGAACAAAAAAAGTTAAACATACGTTTTTAAATGTACCTACTCCCTACTTGAAAACAGTTTTGTTGTCGTTTTAGTTCCTCTAATCTGCCAACGTGTAATCACACTCAATTTTACTAACGCACTTAAAATCTCGTTTTTGATTATACTTGTGACTTTGTAGATTAACAGCAGAAAAAAAATAAGCAATGTCGACTACCATTCAGCCATTTTTGTAGGCCTCTGCAGTCGTTACTAATTTAATTTTTTTTTAAGTGCTTTATATATGAATGTGTATGTGTGTCCGACTGACATAAAAAAACACAAATTGTTAATTGCATCATTTTTATATTTTTTCTCACAGAATGTTTTCTAAGCTCACAAATAACCACAAATTAGTTCTGCTTCCTTTAATATATTTCACGGATGATAAACTTTGAGCTGACGTTTTTGATTTGTCAAAACTGCTGTGTGAGTGAAAGTCCATGTATAAATCTGCGTAAATTGTTCTCAAAAAGATATCGGCTGGAGGCAGATTCCGGAAAAGTGAGTTTTAAATGCTCACAACCACAATCTTTTAAATAAGGATTGAAGGGTATTGTATCCTTCTTCTATCAAAAGAATTCACATTTACTACCATTTAAAAAAAAAACTCGACAGCAGTAAAGTTTCGGTTGTTTGAAAACCCATTAGATGACGTTACATGCTTTTGTTTCTTCACCGACAATTTTGTGTCGAATATGTATCATAAACTTTCAATGCCCAACTTTATAAATGGTTTTTAAAAATAAGCTGGGTACTGAATTTAAAAAACATATACCTACGAACGTCGCCATATTTATATATACTCTAACAAGTTTATACTTTACTAGCGACCCGCCCCGGCTTCGCACGGGTACAATGCTGATACTAAATACACTACAGAAAAACTGTGAAGGTTGTATATAAAAACACAGTGGCCCACTATGGCTTCGCACGGGTATAAAATATATAGCCTATGTCACTCACTGAAAAAATGATTTAGATCGATCGATCCAGTAGTTTTGATTTATTCATTACTACATTACTGTTTGTTACGACATCACATTACAAATCTTTAAATTTCTCGGCTTTTTCTACTTTAATATACATGTATTGTACATATAAACCTTCCTCTTGTATCACTCTATTCATTAAAAAAAATTGCATCAAAATCCGTTGCGTAGTTTTAAAAATCTAAGCATACATAGGGCATAGAGACATAGGGACAAAGAGAGCGACTTTGCTTTATACTATGTAGTGATAGTGATAGCGATGATAGTGAAGCTCAGAGAATGTGTCCCTCAACTTTCTAGATGATTTCGTCCAATCATATCGATTGTATCATTATAATTATTTTTCCATGCAAATTTGCTTTCAGCGATTGAAAGATAATTGATTTATTGTCTTTTGTCTTACAAATGTTGGTAAAATTTTGATTGCTAAACTAAATTTGAGGTAGTAAAACAAACGATTCTATCAACAATAGACGATTGGACGATTATCGTCCAATAAGTAACTGAATCAGGCCACATATTTCAAACACGTTTTTTACTACCTAAAATTTAGACGACATAGACTTATGTCGTTTTCCATTGGACGAAAAGAACCGTCCAGGAGCGTCCAGAAGCATTCTCAAACCGTTCCATTGTTGCAAAAAGAACGCTTCTCATGATTCTGAGGAGTGACAGCCGCTTCTCGATTTGAAGTGAGAATCGACTCAAGAAGCACTAATACATGCTACTCAAATGTCAAAAAGAAAATTTTACATAGGAAATATTTTTGATGTGCAATTGGTGTTTCACTCACACAAAGCCAACACGTTAAGTTGAGCAAAAATAATTTTAGGTGTTCCATTGGTTTTTAAAATGAGTGCTTCCCCGAGTGAAACCAATGGAAAACGCCATTAAACGTTACGTTATCTAGGCCAGATTGACAGATCGGGCAGTCCTTCAATATTAAAATCGAGCACTTATAGAGGTTTCCATTCGTGAACTTAAATTTCTAGAAAGGAATTAATGCCAACGGTAACGAGAAAATTATTTTTTGTCATTTGTGTCTTTTCCCCTCGGTCAAAGTAGTGTCTATCGAACTGACAGATGATTGTGTTGGTGTTGGTACATGAAGAGATAATTCTGAAAATTAGGATCTGCAAAACTGATCGAAAATTGAAAGAAAAAATCTAATGTTTTTTGCGAATGGATCGCAAATAGTAGTTACTTTTATTGCAATCGGATATACGTTTGTTTAAACTCTTGCGTGCTCAAAACAACAAGAAAATAAGCGGATAGCGAGGATAAACATCCCGCTTATAACTTAAGCGGATATAAACTGCAAGTGTTCCCAATGTTGGTGTACATGAATTTTTGTAAATGTCACTATAATTAGTTAATCATTCAACCGTTTGACAAAACAAGTATAAAAACATCCCCCTTCCTTCAAACACAGTAGAAAAAGTAATTGCATTTTAAAACCGCAGAGAAAGAACGAGGATAGGATTTTTGACAAGCGTTGTTTTTAGGCTTAGTTTATATCCGCGTGCAAAAAAAAGGTGTCAAAATGAATACCAAAAAGATTGATTCCTTTTACCAATGTAAGACCCCATTAGATTGTACACGAAACGCAGCCAATGCTGAGGGATATCCTTTTTCCTTTTTTAAAAACATTGGTCACTGAATGCACAATTTCTTACAACCTCCATCCATATAGAATCGCACATCGCTGACTCTTTTTTTTAATTTGACGTTTTCTTTTATTGGTTTCTGGTTTGTGGTTTGCAAAGTGCAGTTGAAGTTGGTGAATAAACTTTAAGAAAATTGATGAGATAAATTTGATATATCCAGTAAACAGGTAAATTTTCCAATTAGCTGGCTAAGTTTAGTTTCATTATTAGTTGTTTTTCAATCAAACAGACCAGAATAAAATTATCCGTTTGAATATACATTCATTGGTATGTACATAAACCAAAAAAGAAAGCTGCCCTTTCAGAATCGATTTTTAGAGGTGCTCCTTTCAACCGTGAGCGAAAAAATATAAAATAGAAAAAATATTTTCATTATATTAATGGCGCTTTTTGCCACATCTCCATTTCTATTTCTATACTTTTTTTTTTGCTATTAGATCACTAGCCCATGATGCGTGCGAATGGTTGCTTAACAATTCACTTGAATGAGTTTCTGTTTACGTTGCTTCCGATCGTTTCTTTTGTTTATTTATATTTTTACTATTAAAACCAGCTGTTTTTTGTTTATATTTGTTATTTGGGAGACCCCTCATCATTATGCGTCGTCGATTATAAAATCAACATGAACTTGTAAGCTCATCGGATTCCCAAATAGAATTCAGTTTTGGTTAGTTTTGCTCATTTTCTAGTTTTAAAATATTTATTTACTTGATAAGGCTAATGCCACTGAGCAGCTTTGGAACCGATTAATATTTATTATATATGTACAGTGTACATATTTATTTGCACGACAATCTACTTTTGCATGTGTGCAGGCTTGGAGCTTGGGTCTATTTCGCATTCATGATCATTGGCTTTTGTGGTGTGTACACTCGTAGCTTGTTTAACACTGATGGTACCTTTACATAGCTCTGACAACAATTTGTGGGTGTCTGACTAGTAGCAGTTTGTTTCTGTTGTTGCCTGCTGTATGTTGTTTAAATTTTCCGCGATATTAAACTGACTTGTGAAGTGTTTTTCCATTTTTTGTCAAATTGAAAAGGTATCAACTTGAAACAGTAAGAGTTGGATTACTTAAGGTGTTGCAATTAAAACTTGGTTGCCTTTGTCTTATAGTTCTTCAAATTCTCCTTTGACCAGCTATGGCGATGACGTTTGTTAAAAAATTCCAAATTGTATGACCTAAAAACCAAACTTATTTTTTGTTCAAAATTTAACCGCAATACAAACAGTAGTTGTGAATACTCAAAGAAAAATGTGGCAATCACACTCTTGTGTTACGCTTTCGTGGCTCTCACTTAAACCGAGTCGCAATTTATAAACTGGTGTACGTAGATAGTGGCTTGCTATTAACGAATGTCGTCATTTTTTTAGTAAATGCTTTGAAGTTACACAAAAAAAACCACTTGGATCTCTTTACGTAAACTCGTAAAGTTCAAAAACAGATAATGTGAACCCAAGTGAGCTGTGGATATTGTTTTTACCGGACCGGCCATACATTTAGCATAAATTTGTCACAAAACGGAAATTTGAATTTAATCAAGTTCCATTTGAATGAAAACAGATTTGTATTGTTAAAGGCTGTACTGTCGGTTAAAAAATGTAACGGATTTAATTTCTTTGAATGGTAATTTAATACGTTTTTGTTTACATTCATAAATATTACCAGGAAAAATAAAAGCGCTTGCCAATAGGACTTTATTTTCAATTTTCCGCTCATAACAATAAAAGTCAATAGAACAAAGCAACAGCTCAAGATCAAGATAAAAGACAAGTGTATACGTACTCAACTATTTCTAAAAACAACAAAAATTGTGTTCCGATATGGGCCCTGTTGCGCAATATTTATTCAAGCTCTCCTAGACAGTTATCGCAGACGACTTTTATGATTAATAAAAAAAAAATACAGAACATTTGAGTCATGAACTATCGCAAATACAGATCAAATATGTGTAAAAAAATCCTACATAAAATTGCTAGTAGATCGACTTCGCAGCTAGCAAATAGGTCAGTTCACACTTTAAAATTAGCTGGACAGACTTTGGTCTGAACAACCAATGTTGGTTAAAGTGAACCCTCAAACGATCACTTGGTCGTTTTCAAATATGTTTGAAAATGAGATTTGACGACAAGTCTGATAAGTGCGAACTCAAAATACGTCCACCAGACTAATGTCGATTTCCATTGGTCGTTCGGAAGCCTTCTGAACGCTTCTCAAACCATTCCATTGGCATCAAATGACAGTTCCTCTCCTCGAAAGAACAGAAATTTGATTCTTGATTTGAAGAAGGAAGCGAAGCCAGAAGCACTCACACTGAAACTGCGCACTGAAAATAGCGCTTGACGTTTCACACCGATACACAAAACAAGCAACGAAACTTCAAAACAAATAAAAGTGTTACTTTAGGATCCCGGATCGGAGAGTTTTTCCGGTTTACCAATGGATAACTGCCTGAACAGAATGGTGTAGCAGTAGGAGTAATAAGCAGGACTGTCAAGTCAAAAAGCACCTGAGGAATGTAGTAAAGCTCATCTACAATGGTGTAGCATAAGGCAGCACAGCAGCGCACTCAAAAGTCGAAGTTCAGTGAGCTTGTACTATTGCTGCTACTACTGCTACTGCTACTACTACACATTGTGTACACTTTCATGGCATTTGCTTACTTTTAACTTTGACAGTGCTGCTTACTACTACTGCTACACCATTCTGTTCAGGGAGTAACTCTTCTTACTAATTGTATTGTGTGAACCACGCTAATTACTGAACAAATATACTAAAGATAAGTCTCCTGTAAGAACTCAATGCTGTTTTAAATTCAAATCCATCTCATTTCAGACTAAAATCCACGCCGGGGTTGAATGAGCTAATTAAGCTCTTAAAGAAGAGCCCTCATACTTTAGGTTCTGTGAAAGCTTATTAATGAAACGCTATTTGTTTAGTTTTTAGTTCTATTCGATTCTACCCAAGAAATCTGCTCTGATTTCTTCTTTTTGTTCTTTTAAATATTTTTTTTACCGTTGAAGATGGCAGCGACCTGGTCTTCGAATCAAATCTAAAGTCATACGTCTAAGATAAGATAAGGAGTCGTTATTAACTCGTAAAACACAAAGCCAAGTCAGACAAAATATTAACAAAACGCTGGAACATTTATGATAAAATCTGTGAATGACCTCGGTTGGTGGCTTTTTATATTGATTCGCCATTGCCAACATCAGAAATCTTTTTTTCTTACGTTGGTTTTTAAAATACTAACTGGAGTAATTTAGTTAGTAGGGGACTACCCGCTCTGTTGCTGCACTGTATTTATTTATTTATTTAGTTATTTACCTGGAGCACTCAGAGTGGTGTTTAGGTCTATTTTAGTACTAGATAGCAATATTCAATATATATTGTTATGGGTTTCCAGATGATGATAGAAAAGCGAAACACCGTGGATTGATGAGGAGACTAAGAGGTTAGGAGCTCTCATCATGTCCGCTGCGATTATCTGTAACCTAGTTGGAGAAAATGCAGGACATTCACAGAGGAAGTGCTTTGTAGTGTCATTATCTTCTCCACAGGATTCATAGATTCTGGTATCACTTAAGCCTAGCAGGTTTAAATACTTGGCGAAAGAGAAATGGTCCTTGGATAGACAAACAAAAGTTTTCTAGAATAAAAGTGTTGTAGTTTTTTTATTAAACGTTTTCTGTATCCAACAAAGACATGCGATCTACGGTTGTGCTCTTGAAAGATCCAATCGTTGAGAACTTCGGCAGACCAAACGCTGGTTTAGGTCCTGAAGAAGCTTTCAGAGATCCTTGCCTTGGAGGTTCATCGCCGATCTGGTTCCCAGTTATGCCGTAATTGAACCCAAACGATGCTCAAAGAATTTAGTCTTCCGATCTCATTCAAAGAAGTTCCTTGATTACTTTTGAATTGAATTGAGTAGAGTTTTACGCATAGCTTGGCAGTACATCCATTAGACGTTAGTCAAAAAATATGCCGCTTGCGAAATCCTCAAAACTTCAATGCAGATGATGCCATAGACTTCTATTTCTTCTTGTTCTTTATCCGGCGTCACGAGTATCGTCATTTCGAAAATATCACAGCTCTTCCACTAAATTGCTGCAAATTAGTGACCCGCTTATGGGGTACGCCGCGTTACTGCGTGAACACAATGAACTACGAACGCAGCCGTAAGAGTTAAAATAAAGTTAACTAGTGCGGCTACGGCTTGCGTTGTTGTGTTTAAATAAAAAAATAAATAGGGTGGCGCAACAGAGCGAGGAGCTCCTGGGCCTAGCGCATTTCTCACAACCATGCCTTGTGAGGGAATGGAGGGGACCTACAATTTCTGTCGGTTCCAAACGGCTAATTGAGAAAGCGCTTTTCATGGCAATGAATTTACTAACGGAGGACTTGCTGATTCCTCGCGAAAGGCGATACCCGTGGAAAAGCATTTTTGACTCTGCTGGGATTCGAACCTCAAACCTCTGGGTTAGCAGGTGGACATGCTAACCATCACGCCACGGGTTGTTTTGTATACGTGTACCATGTACCTGTACTTAATATTTTTCTGCTGCGGCTCCGTATGTGGCTGTGAATCAAACGCAAGCTTTGCTAAGCAAGTCTAATGCTAAAAGCAAAAATAATCCCAAATAAAATTTGCAATGCAATTAAAATTATGCAAGTGTTTTTTAATAGCTGCACAAATTCACTTACAATTGCGGAAAAAAAAGCAATATATGTACAACGTTTTGGGACTTCTGCTTTGAAGCGATTTTTTTGTCGGCATTTAAGAACTTCTTGTTTTGCATAATTTGTGCAAAACTTGCGTTTAGGAATTCGTCCATTGTGTTCAGGCAGGTAAAATCAGAACTTTTCGGTACACCTCTCGGTTTTGGATTATTGTAGTGTAAAGCCAATCAAACGAAGATTTCGTTGCATTTGTCTGTATCAGTAGTGTTTTTATCTACCCTTCTTCTTTTTCCTTAGTGATCGTGTCTGAAAGTTGTAGGACATTGCCTTTTTGTCGAGATTCACTGAATCTGTCCTTTGAACTTGACAATACCAACAGACCCGCTCGTTCTGTTTTTCTTCTACGACAATATTTCTGGATTGAAGGCTTCCACGGATTTTGATACTTCTAATAAAATCAAGCTTTTTTAAATCCTATTCTTGTTGGTTTGTAAATACAATGCTCCTTTCAATTTTAGCTATTGAATTTCCACACCAACTAAACAAAACCAAATTTATTCTAAAATGGGTGATGACTGCAGCTGTGAGTGTATCTGGACGCACGAGATGGCAATGAGGCGATTGTTGTCGATTGTAAGCAAAAGAATAAAATCAGTAATTGTAATTTCTAATCAACTCAAATTCCACATTTTAGATCCGACAAGGTCAGTCTTACTGCACGGATACGGAGTGCATCGATCGTAAGTATTTCTTTTTACGGAGAAATGAAAAAAAATTCAAATAATTTGTTTATCAAACATAGTGCCCGCGAACGTCCCAACTGCAACAAGGAGCGATGACTCCAACTTTACGATCTTGGCCATATTCATGGTCTTATCTTTAATATTGTATTTCTTTCAACCTTCCTCCAGAACCCAAAGGACTAAATCTTTTGGCAGACGGGTACTTTGTTCAAATCCAATATTTTCTCAGCAACAAAACTAATTAAATTTCATTTGCAGGACCCACCCAGTGGTGACACCCCTCCAGCTGTCAACTAGATTCTTTGGAATTTATTTACAATTTGCTGAATGGAAAAAGACAGAAATATTATATTAAATTTATATATTTACATATATACTTAGCTAATAGCTATTATAATATATATGTACTATTCTAAAGCAACACATGCAACAAATCTCATAAATCTTCAAATGGAAAACAAAACAAAAAACTCACAATTTATATCAAAGACGAAGAGCTTGATGCTCTTTTTTTATATGAATACGTACCTACAATTATGTCGAGACTATAGTTTTTTCACTGGTGCAATTTTTTGTTTAAAATTTTAATTCTTTTTTTTTTTTTTCAATATTTAAAAAAAAAATATCCAAGGAAAATCGCTTGGAAGAAAATGGTTATTTTACACAAGCAACAAAAATGTAGCTATGTAATTTATTTATGTATGTGACAAATAAATTATTCCAAATCACCTTAGTTGTTCAACACAGTCTTATTCAATTTGCTTATTTTAACCGAGGTTGCAACACAAAGCGGAGAATTAACTTTTTAAAGATTACTTGAAGGTAAGGACAAGATGTTCAGCTGGGCGCTGGGGTCAACGAAGGATTTCAATTCAGAGCAGGGGGGTCATTCCGTAACTTTTCAGACGATGATCGTTCAATCGTCTTTCGTAGATTGCGTCGTCAAAAGATTGTTTCATATACATGGCTGTTCTGATTTTCGACCGGATTCAAAACGGATACCGAAATTGAATCCGTACGGATTCAAAAAGTGTGTTCTTATTTCCGAACGGATTCACTACTGATTTTATGTTACAAAAACGTTTTGGAAACTAAATTGTTGTGTTCATTGGAACTGTTTACAACTTTAGTACATGTTAATGCTAATATAGTTTATCATTTTTCAGTTTTAGCAATTAATAATGTTCTACAGAATTCACCAACCGCATTCAATTCCGCTAACAAAATGATAAGCGGATTGAAAACGTACAAATTCGGAATCGAGAACTGCAAAAATTCTAAAACGGGAGAATATGGCCTCCGAACGAAAATTAGAACAGGGGTCATAGTCTTGCTTTCAGTGGTTGGTGGAAAGCTTTTTTACTATCGTCTTACCAATTTTGGCAAGCGCCTGGAGTGCTTTCCTCTTTATTACAGCCGTTGACTACTAAAGTACATCAGCATGGAGCTATAACATTTGATGATTCTACATCCTTGTAGGAAACGTTTAAGTAAAAGTTTTAGAAGGTAGTGGATACCGTATTTGTCCAAAAAAGACTTAGTACCTCTGTCGTCCATGTTCTGATTCAGAAATGCCTATTCCAGACATTCACTTGAATGGAAATTTGCTCGCTACTGTAAAAAGTTAAAATATGTGGGATCTGTGATCAATAATTAAGCAAAATGTGATAAAATTATCGAGTATGCGTGGCCAAGAACGAGAAAACTCAGCTATCTAAGCTGAAGGAAAGACTGTACGATTGTGCGTCTAGCATTTTCATACGGGATACGCTTGAAAATGTTGAACAATGTATTGAAAGTATGGATTAAAATTTACAGCAGCTGAGATGAAGTAACTAAGATTGGTAGATTTAGAAATCTGGAATCTTTCACGTCAAAAATATTATTTTGAAAAAAATAAGCAAGGCCGGTTCAGTTGGTATTGTCAGGTTCAAAGGAGAGATCCCGAAACCCCGTTAAAAAAAAAACGGAAATATCGTACGAACATCAGACCCGATTGCAAAGAAACAAAAAGGAAAAGAGAACAATTTATTCCTGGAACAGACAGATGTCACGACATCTGCATTCGGTTGGACTTCGAAATCAAACAATGTGTCGCCCGTGGCATATGGTTAGCATATTTGCCTGTTACGTGGGAGTTAGAGATTCGAATCCCAAAAGCATCAATTTTTTTTGGAACTGATTTCGCTTTTGGAGAGGAAATGGCAAATCTTCCGAAAATATATCTACTGCCATTCTCGATTAGACGTTATGCTCAAGCAAAGAATTGTAGATCCCTCCATTTACCAGGGCACCCAGCTCTGTTGCGCGAAAAAACTTATTTCAAAAAACACGTAGCCCTTAGTGAAGTGAATTAAAAATCAAAATTTTTAGAACAACTGTTGGAAAGACTGCCTCGAACCAAAAATAAACAGGCTTGACTTTGATGTAATCGTTCGAATAGCAGAGCACAAGCGTTCACGTCAACTGCTTTTGCCTCTTCTGGACTCTAGTTGTGCTTTCATTTTTAGTTCTACTTTCCCCTGCAGTTTTGCTTCACCGGTAGTACTACTTTCGTCAATAGTTCTGCTTCCGCCTCCTGTTTTGCTTTCGCGCGACCAACTTATATGACCAAATAAATAATTTACTACCACTTCGTATATATGAAGCATTTTTATATTCAGCCCTATCGAGGTAACCGCTGGAGGCTGGAGCTGAATTCTCTCCGATTTCCTACGATTCGGAGACATTTTGCTTCCTGGTAGTTCGCCGATCCGACGATGGCGACGTCCTGCGATAAGTTTTTGCTGCAGAAAGTTTTAGTTTTGGGAATGCCATGATGCGTTGCGGAGAAAACTCCGCTCCGACGCGACGGTTACCTCGATAGGTCCGATTTACAGTCTGAACTGAAGATCAGTGATAGAGACGGTTTGAATTGTAAAACTCTCTACTCACGCTCTTAATCCAGGATAATGTTTGTTGGGATCAAAAAACAACAACATCTTTCTGTTCATTTAAAAATACGCCTCTTCTACATTTTAGACACACTCACGGAATTCTTAAATTGCTATATTTTAATTAAATTTCAAAAAGTTCAATCCCAAAAATAAAACATTGGTCTAGTTTTTGTTAAAAAACGGTAATTACAGTAAAAAACAAAAAGAAATTTTAAGAAAGCCCACCGCATGCGTCATAAAGAGAAGCTCAAGAATCGTCACTATTGAGCTTCGTTACTATCGTCCGAACCTTCATAATTACATCTTTCATTTTCTCATATGCCCCAGTCGAATCGGGTAAATTTTCAAAGTTGATAACATCACTTACACCCACTTTGAAGTTATCTCCGCAGGGAACTTTGTCAAATGGTGAGAATTTTAGCAGAGGGGTACCCAGCAACGATTGGGTGCAAGCTGCCATGGCAGAGTTAGGTGTTTGGGGCAATGGCGAATTGGAAGCGCCATTGGTCTTAGGAGAGTCTGAACAAATGCTATCGGTTGACCGTGGTACGTCTATTTTAAGAAGATCGAGTTTGGTCGGTGTCGATGTTAAACTCAGACTGGCCTTTTCAAGTTCAAGAACATCGTCTATTAGTGAGTCATCATTGTCTGAAATTAAAATCGTGCTCGACTGCAGTTCTTGCAGAAGACGTTTCTGTTTTTCTTCCAAATCTTCAAGGCTTGGTGAAGGTGAACGATTTCCAGGAGTTTTTGGCCCTGGTGATGCTGCCGGCGGTGAAGGTGGCGGCGGAGGCGGTGAATGTTCGTTTGGTGGTGGTGTTGGCGGCGGTGGTGGACGAGTGAACTCAACATTGGTATTAGTAATATTCCCGTCTTCCTCAATTTCCATTTCTGATGGTTCCAGCGAAGGTCTTTCATTAATAACCTCGTCTTCTGCCACTTCTTTCATCTTCTTGCGTTTGTACCCTTTGGTGACGTTATCGCCTATTTTTTTTATTAGTTCCTCTTTGAAGTCATCTGGGTTGAGTGGTGGGACGTTGTGGTATTCAAAGTCCTGCAAAAATGAAATCAATGAATAAAACTTGAGTAAGTAAAACTTGAACAACACTCACGTCATAGAAGTTTGGGCCGGGATCGACGTTGAATCCCGGAAAGCCAACGATTTTGTTAACGTCATACTTGTTTTTGTCTACATCGACTTCTCCTTCCTCGTCTTCTGGGTCACGAACCGAGCGGCCCTAATAAAACACATTATCAATGAAGAATATACATATACAATTTCGTTCAACAATACTTCCGAATCGAATAACGAGATTCCCGAATGAGCTACTTTGGCGTCCTCTAACCATCCTGGCGGATATCCGTAGACTCTCATTCTGTATACGAAGAACGGCAGCTCGCCGTGGCGTATTCCTAAGGCCTCTCTTAGATTTTTACTTATTTGTCCAGGTCGCAGATGCGCGAAACGCTGTTCAATATCTACGTGGTAGCGATCGCGTCTCTTACCATGCATTTTCTTTGCTTTGTTGATTTTGGTCATGTTCCGCGGCTTGGGACACGATCTTAAATCATGATCAGTCCCTTCGCAGTTGAAGCACGATTTACTTTGCTTGGGACGAACGCAATCATCATCAGACTTCTTCTTCTTCTTTGCCGATGATTCAGAGAGAACTTCTTTGATTGTCCGTTTGTATGATGGGATTTGTACAGCATTTACTTCCTCAGCTGGCTCAGTGTCAATCATGAAAAGACTAGAAATATCCATGTTCACCTCTTCTTCTTGTTCCTCCTCTGGTGGCTCTTGCACTTTGCTTTGAGAATCATCTTTCACCTCAGGCTTGTCTTCAACTGTTTCAACTGCATCATCATTTGGTTCAGGTCGATTAGCAACGGTTGCTACTTCTAATGTTTCATCTGCTATCTCTATGGGACCGCGAAAAACTTGGATGGACTCATCATTGTCAACAATCAAGAAACCCGCTTGAATTCCAAAAGTTTTACGTAAACTATCCAAAACTTGTTGCCCTAGATCTTTGAAAACATCGACATCTTTAAAATTAACCTCAAATAAAAGGTTGTTTTCATCGCCAAGATCTGAGATATTCTTGGTGTTTTCCAATTCTGATTCAGTTGTTAAATTGATGGCTTCTGGTGAATCTGGAATTGTTATTGAACTGACATCAACCTCCTGAATTTCACAATCACTATCTGAGAGTATGATTTGTTCCCTATTGCTTGGGTTTTTACTTCCCATGATTGCAATTCAATTTTTTTTTTAGTAAAATTTGTTAATATTTATAAAAATTGAGAACAAAAACAAACACAAATTCAGTAACGTAAAAACGTCAATCAAAATTGTGAAAAAAGTAGCGAGTGCGCTTGACTTTTTTTAATTGGTGGTTAAGCTGGCTACACACGCAAGTGACTCGTTAATTTAACTGGTAAATAAGAATTTCTAAAACAGAATTAATTTTTTTTTTTCGCTGCCAATAAAACCCGAAAACAAAAAAAAATCTGTTTGTGATTGCGTGAGTGTCTTTTTCTATCGGTGAAACTAGTGTCCATCAAATTGACAGATTATTGTGTTGGTGAATTAAGATGCAATTAATGCAATTACAAAACTAGTTTTTTTAGTTTAAAAAAAGCTTGATTGAATTTGGAAAACCAAAACAGGTCATGAAATCTTTGATTTTTGCACTATTTTCGAATTTCGTGTTATAGCGCTGACAAGTTGACGGAGGTGCTGTGCTGTTGGCATCATTTTTGCCGTCGCAGCAATGCAAATGTATGAAAATATTGCGTTTTTTTGTGGCGTCAATGTGGGTATTCTCATATGCTGCTGTGTAACTAATTTCTTATTTCTTATAATTGCAATTTCAGCTGCTACGATTGCAAAAACACTTTGATTTGAAAAGTCCCATATTTGGTTCCAAATATTTTTTAAAAAACAATAAGAAAACTCACGCACTGAATGCACCCTTTTATAGCATGATACCGACTTAGTGTAACGCCTGCTTTAAAAAACAGCACACGTCAAATTTGTTTGATTTTTTTTATCTTCATGTTGGTAAACTGTTCAGTGAAGAAGTCAAACAGCCAAAGAAAAAATTAAATCGTTCTTCAAAAATATATTTTTAATTTTCTCTTATTTCACTAAAAAAGAGCATACCAGTTGATTAAAAGCAATTTAAAATCATCCCTCAATATATTTCCTACCAAAGTTGCGTGTAAAGATACGAATAACTCCAGCATTTTTCTAAATTAAAAGGCTTTTTCAAAAATGTCTCACCAACAGCTCATTGCTGATTTGAAAAGTTCCCGCGAAACTGCTGAGAAACGATTAAATGAAGTAATTTCAAAACTTTCTAAATGTAAAGATAATACGAAAGCGAAAAGTAGCGCTGCCTATAACACTGTCCACGCTATTTGCATGGCAATCAAGGACAATGGCCAATTCTATGAGATCTATGCTGATGCAATTGAAAAAGTGGTTGGAGACATCTCTGATCACCACTGGAATATGTTTGTCGAGCTGTTGCGTTTTATTCTCTCAGAATTCTATTCAAAGGTAGAGTTTTTCAATGAATAATGGAAAAATAAATTTGTATTCACTGTTTTTTCAGAACCTTTTCAAGAGGTCCGTTTCCCTAGCCTTTCTGGCTACATCAGACCGGATTGTGACGGCGGCTGATGTGAAATCCCATTTAAAGCTCTACTCACGTCAATTGTACTACAGTCACTCGCATCTAAACGAGGATCAGGTTGAACACATTTTTACGGCAATAGCACAAATCGTCGTCAAATGCACGGAAGTGCAATTTGAAGATTTGTTGGATGACTTCTACACCAACTTTGTTGGTTTTCCTTCGATGCTGCAGACGGTTATCGTCAAACAATTGGAAAAAGCAGCTACTGTCTTCGAAAAACTTTTCTCCGCTATAACTGCCCATCAAATTCCCAATGAGAAATTGGATAGTTCGTTTCTTCTGCTTATGAAGTTTTTGGTTAACTTCATTCATCTGGACGTCACAGACAAGAACACAGTATTTTCTCAGAATTTCCTTAGAGCCTGTAAAGATAATCTTTCTTTTAAAAGAAACAAATACCAGAATTTCTCATTGAATCTGTTTTACTACTTAGTCAAGCTCTTGTTATTTCCAAACACACTTGACTTCAACAAGAACTTTGTTGACATACTCCAAAAATTTGCTACATTCTTTGACCGCTCTGAACTTTGTGGGGAGCTGTGGTTTATGGACACGATAGTCACCATGACGAGAATTCTGGACACTTTCAAAGCACAAAAGACATTCCTTCAAGCCATGAATGATGACAGCCACAAGGAGGTGTACACTTTGATTGAGAAGCTCATGAAATTGGCGCATGGCGTCAACTACGAAAGTGGACTCTGGACGTGTTGCAATAGTGTTCGAAAGCACATCATCTTCAAGCTGTGCAATATTCAGTTGATCATGTTCGAGGTGGCCGTAGAGCAAAGCTTCACCAAACCTGAGCTGAGTTTAAGCGTCTACACAATTCTTAAGCACACTCTCTCCGTGGCAGAGTACTTCAAGTGTAGCACCGTTAACTATGAAGTTGCATTGATCATGAACGGCTTAGCGCGTTGTTCGCAGAATGTAAAAACCAAAGAACATGCTGAACACCTTGCGAAAATGCTGACTCTTCCACCAAAAGCCCAAGCTTATCTCCCAGAGAATGCTGCAAGAACACTGCTAAAGTGTCTAATGCATGTTCAAAAGATTAGTGATAACCTATTGGGACAGTTGGAGGCATACGCGTTGTACATTGCTTATTTGGTCGAGTCGAAGTCGGACACGGAGCTTATTAGGAAATATATTACGGCCTTCTATTCAATGGAGCCCTGTGTGTGTGTTTTGGAAACGTTGGACGAGTCAAACTCTCCGCTGAAATCGAATAAATTCAGTCGTGGCTTTTTGCATTCAATGGAAACAGGAGTTTTCTTCAAAATGCGAACAAACAACATTCTAGTCACTACCTCACTACTTAAATCAGCGCCTTCAACTATCGATTTAGTTCTTGTGGCTCGTCAGTGTCCACAGGTCAAAACGTCCGTTGAGTTAGAAAGGAAGTACAACGAACTGAAAGCCAAGTCTAGTCTTACACCTTTGGAGTACCTCGCTATGGGTCATATTTGCAAAATCCGGGCAATCCAACAAATGGATGACGTTAAGAATCTGTTTAAAATATCAAAGGTTAGCGATGAATCCCTGCCACATATAGCCGACTCAAATAAACTTAAACTTATGGATTTGACAGCAGAATCGCAAATCCAGCAAATAGCGGTTGAAAGTGTTGAAGCATTCAGCAAGTTTTTTGAATTTTCTTCCAAACATCCACTGCCTGATGAGGACTTTTTCGTTGAATGGGAGCCCTTAATCGATGATCTGGCGATGTTGGCGAGACTGTTCCACTTTCGTGGTTATATCGACTACGCCTACAAAGCCTGGCAATTGCTTCTCCAGGTGACAATCCATGTCAACGATATTCTCAATCGAATAAGGGCATTGGCTTTTATGTGTGACGAGTCGGCTTTCATTGAATTGTATGACCCTCACTTTGACATTGAACAAGAAATAAGAAGAACTGAGGTTGGAATTTATGAGTGCCTCATGAACCTAGAATTTCTTACACCACGCCGACAAAACTACGTACTCATTTGTCTTTGTAATATCGGGTGGTACTTGGCAATGAAGGGACGCTTTGAAGAGAGTCAACTGCTGTTGGATCTTGCGCTATGCAAAGTCGAAGAACTAAACGAACGAAAGAATAAATTTGAATTGGTACGAGCGACTCACTTGGCTGTTAGTTTTCGCATCAAATGGAAATTGCTTAAGAGTGAATCGAAAAGGACAGCTTTTGCTCAAGTAGACAAGATACTAGACGAGCTGCGAGCTGTAGTGTATTACACTTCTGAAGACACTTTGAATTTCCCGACGCTGCTATTTGCTGTGGTTAATGACATCAGCGAGTTTACCACTAATCGATTATGTGAACCAGCGACACTTCCATACGTTCAAATGGTGTTGAAGCTGGCACTGGACACGGGTGCTGCTTATCGGGTTGTACAGTTTTTGGCTTTGTGGACACATATCAACATACAGTCGGAGAATTTGATTAAATGCCAGGTAAGTTCTTGCTCTTTCCTTGAGTAAAATGGAGCCCCTTTTCAATTTGTTGCTTTTTCAGATTAAACTTGATCTTATTGATATCCTATTCCGAAATACCCATACGTCGAACTTACCCCTCAAAGCCAAAACAAATGTCAAGCTTAAAATTGAATCCAACGGCATTCTAGTGGATACCTTCCGTTCTTACGGCGAAGAAGCTGTACGCAAAGCAGTTTATGTAAATCCAATATCACCAGTGCGAGTTGTAAGTCTTTATATTTGTTCCATACACTTGTAATCTCCCTTGTTCCTTTTCAATAGAAACACCAAGCTCCAGAAATACAACAAAACTTGGAAACTTTCCTCATAAGTCATGATTCATCGTGTGGTTGCGACAAATGTTTGCATGGATTTCTTCGTTGGCAGTTCTTCAAAGTCGGCTGTCTGAATGCAAGACTTTTGTATCTTGGCGATGTTTACAAAGATGCCGAAACATTCTATTTTAAAGCAGTGGAATGGTGTGCGCAAAATTGCCATAGGAGTTACACAAAATTCCACTTCAAGGAGTACGAATTTTCCATGTTAGTTCAGTACATAAACCTTCTTCGAAAAACCAAGAACTTCAACGCTGCCTTGAACCTTAACGAAGCCTCTCTCAAACTTTACAATAAATTCGAAAATCTCTTGGACGGTGCTTATCACATAAACTTGTCGATTCAATTGGAATCGACAACAGCTGAAATGCACAAGAAGTCCTTAAAACCTAAAACACCTCAAGCAAGGAGGCTACTAAAGTTCAGTCCAAGCGATTCTCAAACAAACCCGATAAAGCCGGTGGTAGAAGCAGCGCCTAAACGTAAAGCAAGAGTCAAAAAGGAATCACCACCAACACTCAAAGAGAGAATTGATGATATCATTTACAAGGATGTAGCCACAACCCCTGCTACTCAAAAATCAAGACTGAAATCTTCAAGACGAAAGGAGAAAGTGGACGATAGAACAGATATCGATGAAATTTGTAAAACTGTGGAAAAAGTAAAGCTATCCGGTGACATAATACCTCCCACCATTACAATCACCTCAACTAGGAGGAGAGTGGGTGGTGTCAAACCCAATCTCAACGCTGCAATTATAATTGCAGACGACGACGATGATTCGCCAGTGCCAAAGGAGAATATTAAAGTACCAAAGTCAGCTAGTAAAGTTGAGAGCACGCCAAAAACGACTCGTGGACGAACAAAAAAAGTACCACCAGCTACAATTGCTGTATCCAAAGCTGGAGCCCAAGAGAGTAGAACAAAGTTACTTAGAAGGCGAATTTGAACAAGCAGTTTTGACTGAATACTGAAGCCAGTTTTACTTTGCACTTGTGACAAGCCTTAGCACATACCTAGTAAGTTTTATGTATTTATTTAAGGCAAATCGGAGGAAAGGTTTTGCTTTAATTAGAAATTATTATTAGTTTAATTGTCAATCAATTGTATTTTCATACTTATTGTGCGTTGTTTATGAGATTCAAAATAAAACGAATGAAAGTAATACTCATTGAGAAGGTTTTTTTTCTAATAGATAATTGATGAGACTTGATTGTGGTACCCGTGGTGTGATGGATAGCATGTCCGCCTGTTATTCCAGAGGTTCGAGTTCGAATCCCAACAGAGGCAAAAATGTTTTTTCCACGGGTATCGCCTTTCGCGAGGAATTGGCAAGTCCTCCGTTAGTATTCATTGCCATGAAAAGCGCTTTCTCGATTAGCCGTTCGGAACCGTTAGAAAATTGTAGGTTCCCTCCATTCCCTCACAAGGCATGGTTGTGAGAAATGCGCTATGTCCAGGGGATCCTCGCTCTGTTGCGCCACCCTATATATTGTTATAATGGCCTTTATTGAGTGAGTCTTTATTTATATTTTATTGTAGCTGAATTTAAACACATATTTTCATATAACTAGATTGCACAATTTACAGAGAAATGGTATATTTCTACCTTACTACTGAAAAAGATGTATAATATTTAAAAAAGTAGTATTATCACAGATTCAAATTATTTTAGAAGGAAAAGCTGCATGAAAAAACCTTCATTGCAATTGTTTAGAGAGAGAAGCGGGGGTGTGATCACAAAAAAAGATGTTGTTTACATAATCAGATGATTACATATAAAGAATATAAATAAATATGGACAAAACAAAATAGAGGCAAATTAAATAAATATCACAGTTTATGTTGTATATATGCAATTAAATATATGAGCGAACAATTAACAAAAGAAAACAGTTAAATAAATTAATTAAACAATTAAAGTACAAACATTAATAACAATATCAAAATCAATAAATATATGCTTAAGTAAGTAAATAAGTTAATAAATAAGTAAATAAATAAATAAGTTAATAAATAAGTAAATAAATAAATAAATATATTAATAAATAAATGAATAAATAAATATAAATTTGGTTAAATAAGTTAATAAATGAATAAATTGATTGATTAATAAATAAATGAATAAATAAATATAAATAGTATATAAATACAAATAAATAAATATTAATAAAACAATGTTTACAACACCTTAAGTTGCTAAGTTCAATATTAGGTTGTTATCAGAACAACTACACGACAATCGATAACGATCATATAATTTGGATATTCGAGTTTCAACTCTTTCAATTTTTGCTAATTCGTGTAGGTTCTCAGTAGAATAGTGCCAGGGAAGGTTAAATATCATTTTTAAGATTTTATTTTGCATGGTTTGTAACCTGCGGATGTGACTGTTCGCACATGTACCCCAGACGGGAGAACCATAAAGCATTATGCTTTGAAATATAGCTTTGAACAATAAAATTTTATTTTCAACACTCAATTTGGACCTACGATTTAATAAAGGATATAAAGTTTTTAACGCAATGTTGAGTTTGTTCAGAGTTTGCTGAATATGCAAACTGAAGGTCAAAGTTTTGTCCAGATGTACCCCAAGATACTTGGCACTAGATCTCCACTCAGTTTGAAACCCATTTAACTGAAGCCTATTGCTTGGAAGTTAACAGGCTTTTCTTTTTCTAGTGAAAAAAAGAGCCTGAGTCTTAGAAGCATTCAATTTTATTTTCCAATCACCGCAATATGATTGGACTAAATTCAATGCAGATTGCAGATTGATTTCAATTACGGAACCAATTGAATCTGTTGAGTAAATGCAGGTATCATCTGCAAAAATTGCGGTTTTGCAGTTATGGGCTTTTGGAAAGTCGTGAGTGTATATAATATACAGTAAAGGACCAAGAACTGATCCTTGGGGTACACCTGCTGTAACTTCAATTACATTGGAATAACAATTATTTCCACAAACTTTGAAGGTACGTTTAGAAAGAAAAGACAATATAATTTTAACTACATAAGGCGGAAAATTTAAAACAAGAAGTTTGTGAATAAGCCCTTCATGCCACATGGAGTCAAACGCTTTTTCGACATCCAAAAGGACCATTCCTGTGCTTTTACCAGTAGAAAGACTGATTTTAATATCTTTTGTGATCCTGTCAACCAGATGAACAGTGCTGTGATGTCTTTTAAAACCAAACTGTTCTTGTGGCAGAATGTCATAGCGATCAACATGTTGCAAAACTTTGTTTTTAATCAATTTTTCTAAGCATTTACTTAAAGCATTTGATGGTTGAATGAGTAACTTGCAATTAAAATTAAAAAGCATCAACATTACTTTCTTAAATGAAGTCAGGCTTCTCCAGCACTCTGTTTGTTGGCCTCGACGTAATGCTGAACTTTCCTCCCCTTGATACCATTTCAAGATCATTTCCCGTTTAATAAGAAGTGATCTATGCAACAATTGGAGCTTTGAGGATCTCACAAACAGCATTAATCACTTTTTCGTACTCGGTTGCAGACATTTTAATCCCGGAGTGTGGAAAACGAAATAAAAACAACACGATAATTGGCTAGGGCCCGGCCCGGTCACTCACTTATTCCAACTATCTGGGGGAGGAGGCCTACAATTTTCTCATGGTTCCGAACGGCTAATCGAGAATTTACTACCGGAGGACTTGCCAATTCCTTGCGAAAGGTGATACCCATGGAAAAACATTATTTGGTTTGTGTTGGGACTCGAACCACGAACCTTCCACTCAAGAATGCTAACCATTAAGTCACGAGCACCAAGGTAGGTGCTAGCTACTCTGAAACCTGAACTTATGACCGATATGTTCAAAAGACTCACACGAGCCCCTCACAATGAGAGCATAGACGGAAGAGTTATAAAAACTGAACCGTTTGTGACTTTAACATCTCTAGTCATATAAAAAGAAGTCAACCCTCATTAGGGTTCATCGGTAAACGGCAACTTTGATAAGCCCATTGCGTACTTTCTGTGTATTTTTTTCAAAATTCTTTGTCCAAGGACACCATAGTAAACAATTTTGTCTTACTAGGAAATGGTTCTTGTATACAAGCAAAATGCATACCCTTATTCGTTTGCTTCCCGAAAAACAGGTCTACCACCATAAAGGTTTTTCCTCCTGAGTAGGTGTAGACATGTAGTTCCTTGATTTTCTGTTTAACAAACAAAACTAAATACACTCCATGTTATATGTGTGTCAAGCATATGCTTCTTTGCCATGCTAACACAAAAGTAACTGTCACCATTACATAAACCTTGGTTCTATTCCTAAAATCTATATCTCCTCTAATCCCAAACAGAAACAAGCCTCTAACACGCGAACTTTTTACGACAAGTTTTCTATCTTACGATTTATGTTGCCAAACCAAACCACATGTGTACTGCGGTGGCACTTTAAGGTACCATACATCAACATGAAACAGCAGCAAATTTTTTAATTAGAAGACAAATTCATGCGAAGTCACATGAGACTTGAACCACCAGAGAAATAATCGATGATGGGTTTCATGAAAGCGAGGACCCTCGTGGTTTGTTATTAGAAAAAAAGTTCTTCTAATAGAGTACCTAACTAGTTTCTTATGAGGCAAAAGCTACTCAAAAGTATATCAGTATATCTAACACTCCCCTCTGATGGATAAACCTCTGATTTATGACACTGTAATACTCACACCTAACTCAGGCAAAACCGAACAGCATGACATGCAATCGAAAGTCAATTGCTTTGTGCTTTGAGGTTGGCATTTGTATAGGTATCTTCCAGCATTGGGGACTCCTGAGAGTTCCTGCGAATACTTTTACTTTCAGTTTCAGTTCGACACAATAAACGTTGTGACACAAATCAAATTCTGCTTGGTTCCGTTTCGGTTACACAAAAAATAAAAATAAAATTTTTTGTCAAAATATGAGGCAACGTAGTGAAAGAGAAATTGCTTTGAAAAAAGCCTACATAGAGGGCTATCGACCGTTTGTAATGTACCATCCGGTAGGAAACTACAAAGGTCGCTATCATCAGAGCCAAATGCAAGGTTATGGCGTCAAAACCTATACAAAAAAGAAGTTAGTGTATGATGGTCAGTGGAAGGATTCAAAATGTCATGGACAGGGAACTCTACGTCGAATAAATGACGATGGTACATCACATCGCTTGTATATTGGACAGTGGGAAAACGGTAGACGATGTGGTGAGGGTAAAATGTTTCATTTGAATGGAACTTACTATGGATGGTGGAAGGACAACAAACATTGTGGCAAAGGTATTATGTGGTACAAAGACGGACGAATTTATGTGGGAGAATGGGAAAATGGTTTATATCATGGTGCTGGAGTTTTGTTTTACTCCAACGGAAACAGATACGAGGGTTTCTTTGATAATGGAATGAAACATGGTGAAGGTCTATTTGTGCATAGTCAGACTGGTCAGGTTCAAAAAGGCTTGTGGTATCAAGATGTCTGCAAAACTTCTTTGTTGTTTGATGAATTTAGAAATCAATGCATCCGGCCTACTCCTTTGCCTATTCCTGAGGTATGTGGTTAGAGTTTTGTTACAAGAAGCGCAATGATTTTGTATGAGATATGATTTTTCATTTCAGAATAAGCTTCTCGAACCGAACAAACTCATTAGGGATCTCTTCAGAGAATATTTACCCGAAATAAAGGTCAAAACGGAAACGGTAAGTTAGGATATTTTCTAATTCTTTATATGGTGTTGGGTATTTGAAAAGATGTTTCGTCTGTCATTGACTTGATAAACATGGAAAGTTTGACAAAGTTTTACAGCCCTACATAACTTGTGGGTGAGCAATGTTTGCTACTTCTCCAGCCAAGAGACCTACGCTGAACTGACTTAAACAAAAAAGAAAACAAATTTTGAATAAATTTTTTACAATTGGTTCGGTAATGGTTAGCATGTGCGCTTATTAAATTGAAGTTAGGTTTTTCACGCATTTCACAAGGAATTGGAAGGTACTCCGAGAGCAATACTGCAATGAAGAAAGCTTACTCATTCAGCCGGGATCGGCATTCAGTTCGGGATCAGCAAAAAATGACGGGGGTCGGTGCAAAAAAAAATTCTAATTTTTGAAAAGATGCTGTGCGTATTGGAATCTGATGCAAATTATGGTTCTTATCCACCCCAAACCTAATGGATGCGCTATCTGTTCACAAAACGTTTTTGGCGAGGATCTCCTTCCTTCTCTTGTCGATATAGTCGCTTTACCCGAAAAAAAAAATTCCTTTTCTTTGGACACCTCTTCTATTTAGAGTTGAATAACAACGGTATATTATATTCACAAGTGGAGTTCTCTAAGGGTTGAATCCAGGAAGTTGTTATTCTAAATACGACTAGTCTATAAGAAAGTTAGACACCACGTTCGTTACCTTTACTCGGACGATAATTGAAGACTCGACTTACACAGCACCACAGAGAAGATACAACAAAAGGGCGAACCACACACACACACAACAGCATCTGTCCTCAAATTAATTTTAGAAACACAACTGTATATTCCTTTCATTAAAACACAAAACACGGTACGATTTTGTTGTGTGAAAAATATATATAAAAAAAACACACAATTTATTTTCTCCGGTTTAACAGAAAGAAATACACGAGACACGACTTGCCTATCTGATAGACAGAACAAGACTAAAGAACTACCCTTGTCTCTTATTCTAAAGTATACAATTCAAAGAGAGACATAAATAACTACTGCATACTTCTAGGACTCTTCAAAACACGAATGGTTTAAGTTGCCATTCGTAACAGTCCCAGCTAAAAACCTCTGTTTTTATACTCCTGTATCTTAATTGATGATCTCCTGATCGGTGGTCTTCTAGCTGAGTGTCTCCTGACTAACCGGTAAGATGCAGATTTTTTTGAACTGGACGGCTCAGTTTGTTAGTGGCCGTCGCGTCGTGACTTCCTTTCCTGGAAGCAGCTCGCATATTCGGTCCATCTCCATTCGGACTCTCCATTTTTTCCGCTCCTGTAGGGTAGTCAGATATTTCGATTGCCATCGCTCCCAGAAATGCTGGACCATCTGACTTCTTTCGTTCCAAAGTTTAGCTCCTGTCTTCTCTGACCTTCCGTCATATCTGAAAGGAAGAGATAAAATTAATGGTTCACCTACCAAAAAAAGTCCCGGCGTCAACGCCTCAACGTCCGAAGGATCGTCGCTCAATAGGTACAGAGGACGAGAATTGAGGATAGCCTCTATCTGGGTGAGTAATGTTCCAAACTCCTCGTAGGGCAACGTTCTTTGCCCGACTATTCTTCTTAGATGAACTTCATCGATTTGACAGAAGCCTCATATATACCTCCTTGGTAAGGTGCTGCAGGGGTCATAAAATTCCACTCCGTGCCTTTTAGATGTAAATGATGTACTGCTTCTTCATCTGAAAATATGCTTAAAGCCTTAGTTAGTTCTTTTAAAGCTCCAACGAAACCTGTTCCGTTGGCGCTAAACATTTTTTGCATCTACCCCTCCTGGCGATAAACTTTTTAAAACAAGCAATAAATGCCATTGAGGACAAATCTGATACAATGTCAATATGAACCGCAATGGTTCTGAGACAAACAAATATTGCCAAACAAATATTGGACCCGCGTAATCCACTTCTGTGGCCAAAAACTGGTTTCCCAATTTGGACTCTATCGGATGGTAACCCCACCATCAGCTGCCCTTCCATCTTTTCGTTCATACGCACGCAAACAACACATTTTTGAATGTGATTTCGTAGTCCACTACGTAATTTTGCTATCAAATATAATTGTCTAATAAATTGCATCATTACTTGGACGCTTCCATGCTTCGTCTCCCGATGAGCATAATCAATTACCAATTCTGATAACCTTGATCCCTTTGCAATGATCTTGTTAAGAAAATGATTGTCAACTACTGTCAATATTTTGTTCTATATAGGAAGTAGCATAAACATGTTAAAAGAAATTGTGAAATTGTAAAAAAAAAACTGTATTTTGTTAAAAGTTTCAACGAAATAATAAACATATTGTTATTATTATAATGATTACTGGATGTTTCATCTCGTAATCAAATTCCGACCTGCCTAAACTTCCCCCTAACCTCAGCAGTCCTTGCTCATCCATTATAGGTTGTAAGCTTATCAACGAACTTTTATCTGTCAAATGCCTTTCAGCATTTAAAGCGGTTATTTCCTGGTTGTAGTATTCCTGTTGATTTTTCTTGATGAAATATTTCATAGCCGTCACTTGTTCCGTTTAAGTGTGTGGCGACACTTCCGTTTGGATTCTTCCTCTCTAAGATCTCCTCGCTATTTCTTTAGAGTTTTGGTTTCGTTCCTTTCTCCGTTTAATCCAGTTTATCATATATATCCTGACATAGCTAAGAATGTTAACTATTCTCTCCAATTGATTTCTGTAATCCAGTATTGATACACTAGAGTGACTACTGTAAAGTCTTATGTGTACTATTTCCTCAATAGAGATGAGATAGAATGAGATGAGATAGAAAATATCTTCACTTCATTTCCAACCTCCTGGTTAATGTTCTCCTAATATTAATCACCGTACCTAATGCTAACTCGCTGCTATCCGAAAATCCGTGGATTTGAATCCTTGAAGTTCTTGCTGTCCCCAGCTATCTGTCTATTTTAAAATTTTCTAAATAAACAATAGAGTTCCAAATTCCATCCACCTGTTCTCCAAATAAAAGACGGTCTACTATCATAGTCAATTTTTAATTTCCATAACTCAAATTTTCCTAATAATTGTTACCGGAGAAATATATAATTTGGGTCATATAATTGTGCCACATGACTCACAATCCTTCTTTTTATTAGTTTGCCATCAAATTTAGGGTTTTTTACATCTAATGTAAACCTTATCTATCAACCATTTCGGTTCTGAAATGGTTGTACCTTCCCCCTCTGAAAATATCAAAGATTTTTCAGATGTAGCATCGATTGCCTTAACAACCTCCCGATTGTTTGATTTCCATTTGCGCAACTCAAACTTTAAAGTTTTTGAGATGCAATCGATTTCCTTTGCCAATTTGATAGCTGCTCCAGCGGTATGAGATCCTGTCACATAATCATCCATGTAAAAATCCTCTTCTATTGCCTTAGTAGCAAGTGGATATTCTTCTTTTGCCCTCCTGGCAGTTTCTATGGCCGACCTGACGGTAAGGAATGGTGATGCCGTTAATCCAAAAGTGACTACTGTAAGCCAATACTCCTGTAATCTTCGTGAAGAGTCCTCTCTCAAAAAAATCTTTTGCAAGTTCCCTTGACTCCTATCCAGCCCTACCTGATTAAACATCTTTCATATACATATAGTTTCGTATAAATCTATTTAAAGCTTCGGTCCTAGCAATTGAATATCATATCAGTGACAAACCTTTGTCCGTTTTACAATTTGCGTCGAAAACGATCCGAGTATCCTTCGGAATACAATGATGCGGTATGTAATATACTATTTCCATTGATCTTGGCCTTTCCGAGGCTGAACAATATGTCTGATGTGCAAACTCTCTCTCATTTTATTAACATACATTTCTTTTGCCTCCTGATTTTTAGCAAGACGTCTTTCTAAATACAAAAAGCGTCTTAAGGCAATTTCCTTAGAACTTCCGAGCTCTCTCATTCATTCTCTCTACAGAATTTGTACGACAAATCTTTCTGATTCATCCCGTTTGAAAGTATTTTGACATGGTTTTCAACTAACATTTCTCCTCGGTTCATTGTGGACATAAATTTATTTGATCCTGTTCCCACAGTCTCTCCACGAGTTTATCAAGTTGGCTCTTCTTCTTGGTATCGGATACATGATATTGACTGTCCAGTGAGATCATTCACCTCATCCGTTCGGTTTCCAAATACTATAACCCCTACCTGAGTTTTCATTATGTTACGTTCATTACGTTGTACACCTCATATCCCTCAATATAACTGACAATTCCACATTTGAAAAAAGTACCACCCCAAAAATTAATTGAGTCGGAAAAGGATTCCAAAATTCTGGATCCGCCCAGAGAATGTCAGTTGGATTATGAACCAACTCGGGATCATGTCCTCCTGTCTTTGTGAGTTATACCAAGGAATTATCTTTAGTTTGATCCTTTCCGTAATTTTAAAAGGTGCCCCGTTGATACCCACAGCCTTCCTGCAAGTGGACAACGTTGAGAGCTTGTACTCCTGTACTATCCTGTGACTTAAGACATTTGGTTGTGACCCATTATCAAAAGACCTCTTATTGGGCCATATCTAACTCCCTCTACCTCAATACCTACTGCAACAGTAGGCATAATACTTAGCCTTGTACCTAAAGAATCGAAAAGAAATGATAAAAATAAAAATAGAAAAGTAGGAATAAATAATTTTGCGTGTATAGAGAAAAAAAAATGATTTCCAAATTTCAATATCATTATGTTTTCCGGTTCTGATTCCTGCAGCCTCCTGCGTTTTGTCGATCCTTCGATGAGTCAGGGTTTCCTTTTCCCCTGCATGTTGTCTACTCTAGCTTACTCCATCCGTAGAGCCAGAATGTTGCTTTGCTCGTTTGCTGCTTACTTGGACACAGCATGCTGTTGTGGTTTGGATCCTTTCGGCATTGCTCGTTCCTGCACTTTATAGCGGTGCATCGTTCTTTCCGATGCCCTTTTTTCAAACAATTACTACAGATGTTGCGTAGTAACACAAATTCCCTCCATGAATTATAATTCAAGGCACTGAACTCCGGGCAGTAGTACACCTGGTGCGTTTCTATCCCGCATGCATCGTAAGGTCCTTGTGGTGGCAATGGCCTTGATGAACCTCCTGGCCGTGACGACTGTACCGCTGGTCTATAGTCACCTAGAGACCTAGCTCCTGCTGTTGTTTCCAAGCTGGATTGGCACCTTTGTTTCGATCTACTGGTTTTAATTCTTACGCCACGTATTTTTGATGTCGTGCTTCTGTACAGGAAGCGTCAGGCTGAATTTAATTTTATTTTTTGGGTCCTCCTTATTCGTGAATACCGGTGTTTGCTCCTGCCCAGCTAATTCCTTTAGATGTTTTTTATGAATTTCCGCGGCTTTGAAGTATTCCACTTTGATTTTCTCCATTTGGGCTTCCAGCCAGTCTAGCTGCTCGTCCTCTGCAACTTTAACCAACTCCATGAAAAGTTGGTTGGCCTTGTCTCGATTTTGTAGGAGTCTATCCGTTCAAATCAGTAGCCCCTCCTGAGACACTGAACTTAAATCCACCGATTCAGCAAATGTCAGCGATCTTTTAATAGCCCGTTGGAGCGATATCAATTGTTTGTCTCCTGACTCGCTGGTTGCTGGAGCGGCCTGCTCTTTCTTTCCGTTTGCTTTTTGTGGAACGAAAAACCTGAACCTGAAATATTTCCTGCCTAAGATTTAATAGAAATCAACGTATGTATATGTGTTTATGTGAAATCATTTAAATAAAAATATTTTCCCAACTATTCCCCCTTGTCTTCAAGGAAAATAGAGAACCTTTGCACAGAACCTTTCTAGGTTCGTGTTGAAAGAAGACGCAAAAAAAGGTTGTTTTGCTCAATTAATGCTAGTGGTCATGGCATCTCTGCGCTCGCGCTGAACATCCATCCGCTCCTAATTCTTTGCGAAAAATTTCTTATCCTTCCTGGAATATTATTTCTTGTTTGCAAACATGACTTCAATTTTAATTCTTCCTAGTATATCTTCCTAGTTCCAATATATATTTATAAATACACCTTATAACCCTCCTTGCTAAATTCCACTATTCTTTTTGTAATATATAAATATTTCCCCTTGTGTTTATGGACATTTCACTTCCTAGCTGAATTTCCTTTGGTTTTCTTATAATATTTTCCCAGTGTTTATGAACACCTCTCTGTTTCCTAACTACAACTCATATATTCTTTTGCGAATATATTTTTCAATGCGTTTCACTAGCTTACTAGCAATTAATATACTATATTGGTTTTAGAATAAATTTTCACTGTGTCTATGAACACTTCTTAGCTTCCTAGCATCCTAGCACTTAATATATTCGTTTGAGAATATATTTTTCACTGTGTTTATGAACACTATTTTCCTAGCTTCCTAGCCACAACTCATATATTCATTTGAGAATATATTTTCCACTGTGTTTATGAACACTATTTTCCTAGCTTCCTAACCATTGATCACATATTCGTATGAGAATATATTTTTCCACTGTGTATATCTCCCCGATTGTTAACTGGCGTGCAATGTGAGTGTGTGTGAAAGAGAAAAAACGAGTTTGAATTGAACACAATACATTCCCACTCTCTTGTCCTCAAGAGAGAAAGGAATAACATAAAAAATATTTTGTCCTCAAAACAACCATATATCCATTTTCTCTTGTCCTCAAGAGAGAGGAAAAAAACTTTATGATATCTTGTCCTCAAGATAAAGGAAATCTCTTATCTTTGCGATTTTAGTTTGATCTCCGGAAACTTGAGTTCCTTTAATTTTCGTTCAACCAAATTTTCTATTCTTCCCAGAACATACAACTGAATGAGTTGTTATGGTAACTAGGGTTCGACCTGAACACTTTTCCTTTTCCTTCCTACCTACATACCCATACTAAATAATTTTCTAACTTCTCCTGAAATTTTCTTCCCCCGTCCTCGGTAATTTTGATCAAAATATTTGCTTATTTCTTCCTAGAAATGTTTTGACTTGTCCCCAAGAAATTATATTTTTGCTTTGTGCTAGCGGTCATGGCACTATATGTAAATGCTCGCACGTAACACTTCCTTTCCTTTTCTAGCGCTAGAAATTTCCTTTCTAATCCCTTAGAATTTTCCGTAATTCTTCCTAGAATTTTTCCTAATTCTTCCTAGAATATTTCTAAATTCTTCCTAGAATATTTTTGCTTTTATGTGACCGACGCGTCACCGTGCTCGCCCTGCACATCATATTTTCCTAACGAATTGTTTTCCATAAAACATCATTTTCAACCACTTCCTAATGTGATTCTCTTCCTAACCCTACAATCAGATGCTATTCAATTAACACATGAATTATTCGTTCACTTTAATTACAACATCCTATTGACAGCTTTCACTCTTTCACCCACTCACTGCACATTGAATTTTTACTTAAAATAATTTCTTACCTCTCGTAGACATTCTTATTTTTTCTCAAAATATACTAAGTAGGTAATTTGTATTCTAAAAAATTTAATTTTTTCACTATTTGCTTGTAGGTATGTATAACTTGAACTTCACAGTTGACACTTTTACTTGCAATTGCAATGAAATGACCCAAACAGAAAATTATACCGGTGGAGAAAAAATTATACCGCTGGAGATCAACAACGTTATCTCGCCGGCAACCAGTTTCATGTGTATGTATTGGTGACTGTATTTTGCACACTGTTGAATGTTGATCATCGCAATGCACCGTCGCTGTCGTTTGCATATGGTTTTGCTTTTTCTTTTGCTCTGTCAGGTAGAGCGTAGAGGCTGAGCTAAGAGCACAGTTTTTTTGTGTGTGGAGAGAAAATTATTTTCGCACTTGATATCAGTGTTCTTCCAAGTTCCAACTTCATAATGTGGACGAGATCCTTTGTCTTTGTGTGTCTCTCATACAATTTTATGTTTGATTGCGCTGCTGGCTGTGGTATCTTTTTGTGAATGTACCTAGTAATATGCGGTGGTTGTTAATAAGCGAAACGTTGGAATGTAGTTCCGCGCTTGAGTTTACCAATATAAAACAAATATGCCTAATTATATGCCTACCTACCTAGCGATATGTGGTGGTTGAACGATGCGAACGTTGTTATATTGTTCAACGCTTGTGTGTACCAATATAAATACATATATAGTTATGTACCTACCTACTAAGCGATATGTGGTGGTTGTAAATCACCGAAAAATGCTGGAAATGGTGGTTATGACGCACCGAAAAGTTTATTTATTTTATTAAAAACTATTATTATGATATGATAAAATAGGTAGATGTTGGTTGTGAACTGCAAATCCCTGCAGTTACTCACCACTTACAAACCATAGTTATGTCTGCGTGATTCCATTTTTTGGCTCCTGCGCAATTCCTTTGTTGAATTTTTCCTTGTAGGTACCTCCTGGCGCTGGTTCCATTATTTAGTACACTTTGCACTTTACACTCCGATTTTTTTTTTTTTTTTTAAACACATCCGGCTCGAAGGACCAAAATGTATATTCCTTTCATTAAAACACAAAACACGGTACGATTTTGTTGTGTGAAAAATATATATAAAAAAAACACACAATTTATTTTCTCCGGTTTAACAGAAAGAAATACACGAGACACGACTTGCCTATCTGATAGACAGAACAAGACTAAAGAACTACCCTTGTCTCTTATTCTAAAGTATACAATTCAAAGAGAGACATAAATAACTACTGCATACTTCTAGGACTCTTCAAAACACGAATGGTTTAAGTTGCCATTCGTAACAACAACTTTATTTTAAGATTTCAAGTCCAGTTTGAAATCCGAAAATAAAGTGGTGTTAATGATTTCATTGACCCAACTTTATATTCAGCTGAATACGTGTATCACAGATAGTTCTCGTGTTACAAAAGCAACAATGTAAGCAAATTGAAGTCGCGGGGCAAGAGAAGCATTGGTTTTCTCTCTTGTTTTTCATTCCTCCAAGCACAGTACTTAACCATTTCGGGACGGATGGTATACATGTGTACCAGCTAGTTCAATTGTCCTTTGTTGATACTTTTTTAAGGCCTCTTAACTTATTCTAATATGCAAAAATTCTATAAGCTTACAGCTTGGATTGCGTCCCGAAAGTGTTAAATCCCTTCTGCGGCGCGGCGCAGCTTTATAGGAGAGTTTCAACCGTTATTCGGCAATACCGATCCAATAATCATTTCTATTACGGAAGTTACGAGAGTAAAACCAGAGTGTTCACGGCATGAAAATAGGTTCATTCGTTAAAATTTACCCATAGTTGACCCTAGACAACACTATGAATTATCAAAAAACCTATCTCTGCTATTTGAAGAAATTAATGCTTTCGAATACCCGCCGAGCCAGAGCGTTGATATCCATCCGCTCTACATGCCCTAACCATCCTAGTCTCGCGAAGGGTATTCTTCTAGCTATGTTCATGTCGCGGTACACCTCATACAGTTCGTTCTTAAATAGACTATTTAGATACGAGACCAAAGATCAAGAGAAGTATTTTTCTTTCGAAACGTTCAAAGGTTTCTTCATCCGCTTTAGATAACATTCATGCTTCTTCCCCTACAGCAGGACTGGGATAATCAGGCTCTATTTGTAATCACCAATCTTAAAACCATAGTTATCTTGATAACACTGTGGTACCCGTGGTGTGATGGTTAGGATGTCTGTTAACCGTGAAATTCGTGGTTAAGGATAAGGAGCAAAAATGTTTTTCCACAGGTACCGCCTTTCACGAGGAATTGGCAAGTCCTCCGTTTGTAAATTCATTGCCATGAAAAGCGGTTTCCCGATTAGGCGTTCGGAACCGGCAGAAAATTTCCCCTCCATTCACTCCCAAGGTATGGATGTGAGTCCTCGCTCTGTTGCGACACCCTATTTATATTTTATTTATTTACCTTGATTACACTCACCAAACAATTTTTTTTTTTGATTCTAGAAAATCTCTTGTATTGACTTCATCATTAAAATAAGAGCGTAAGTTGAATTAATTTTTTTAATTTTATTTTTATTGTATCGATTTATTGGGAATTGTTATATTTTTTGAGATTAAACTTATTTTAAGTACTTAGATCCTAAAATACACACATTTAAACGTCTTTAATTTAAAATAAAAATTACAAATCGTATTCATGGTACTTAAACTGCTTTCAACAGAAAGAATCAACAGATATTCATAAAAATGGATTCATTGCAGGAAGACAACTGCAAATTAAACTTGATTTGGACCTGCACTATTTCTAGTTTAGATTAAAAACTTTTAATTTCTCAAAAGTGCTTTAATAACTTTAAGTAAATTCTCCCACACTATATTCTTATATACTAATAAATAAAAACTAAAGATTATTTTGACGACAACTCGCCTCAAGGCCATACTCCTAAGTATTGCATTAGAATTATCACATTTGCATTTGTTTTAAATGTTTGTTTTTTGTTATTTCTTTTTATCGTAATAAAGTTTATTTTAAAAAATTGCCTTTTGTATTTTTTCATCGTTTCATTGATTTATCTCATTGCTCTATTTGCAGGAAACTTCTAGGACTCAGAATTTAAGTATTTCTAAGAACTCAGCTCCAAATATCACATATCAATCGTTTGTTTGTTTGTTTGTTTTAAGTAACGCATGGGGTTTTTCCGACAAAAAGAAATAATTCAAATGTTAGACAATCTCTCCACTGGCACCGTAATTGAGTCCATTGTTTCGATGATGATGCTGATGGTCCATATGATCCTGTTCCATTTGTTCCTTGAGAATCTCTAATTCCCGTATTCCGGATACTGTAACTTCGTATTTGTGAGTCACTAGGGAACGATAGAAATGTATGGCGAAAGCCAGAAATATAACCAAAACGGGAATAAGTACAATGCAAGCTGACCACGCAGCAGGTTGACTGAGGTCGTAAAATTTAACCCAACATAAAATCGCTATTTCCAAGAGAAATAAAATCAAGCCGAGTAGTGTGGAGAAGGCCCAAGCCGTTTCGATGTACCAGTGGAGACGTTCATGCGGCGATTCGTGAACTAGTGAGATGCTGTGCAGATTGCATACTACTTCTATGTTCGGCAGGATACATGTACTGATCATCAGCGCTAGCATATGGACTGCTACCAGGAGTGTGGTGCAAATGGCGAATGCTACAAGCATACCAGCGGGGACTTCTGTGTCGTTATTCAACTGAACTTCAACCATTGCCACCTGAAAATAAAAACACACATCAAATGAAATTCATTTAAATTTAATAATGGAAAATTTATACAAATACAAAACTAAAAACAAATGTTGTTGATTCCCATTCTTCTGAACAAAGCTTTTTCATTACTGACATCATTTACCTTGAATCTAAGACGGAATTCACATTTCCATAGCAAGTCTTTTTCAAATAAAAAAGCTTTTTGGTTTTATCCTGTTGACTCATATTCTTAGTTTCTTTTTGTTTCTAATTTTCTCTTTTTGGGAAAAAGCCAATAACTTGTCTCACCAATAAAATACCAAAACTTTTTTTTAGACTGCAACGCACTACATATGGTAGATACGAGTAGCACATCATCAGGTGCGAATTAACAACCGATTCTTTTAAGTTTCTGCGCGCAAAGATGAAATTCTTTTTTGCTGAATACACCTCTCTACCCCACCTACAAATAGACACTATAAAAGTAAATGAATTCTTTTGCTCGTGGTTAAGCAGAGTCTTTTCTTGGCATCATAGACACTACCACTATAGCCAAAGACATTGTCGTTCAATAATTTCTCTGCATTCAATGTCTATCGTTGAAGTCACCAAAATTTGATAAAACTATTAAAATTGAACATTTCAAGCGAGTAATAATGGGTTTATTTTGGGAATTTAATTTTCTTCTTAATTTCAAAATTAGGTGAGAAAAATAAAGGTCGAACACTGTGGCGTATGAGTAATAAAAAAAAATTTCATTCGATTTCGATGACATTGTTTGGGTTCATGACTTTGCGAAACCAATTTTGCTGAAAGACGTCAAGAGCAATGGAATTTGTATGTTTCTGATAGGTTTTCGTTTACATTCTCGCGAAAGGCGATACCCGGGAAAAAACATTTTTGCCACTGCTGGGATTCGAACCTCGAAACTCTGGGTTAGCAGGTGGACATGCTAACCATCGCACCACGGGTACCACAAATGATAAAAGAATCAAAATTTACACGAACTGTGAGGAGTTGAGTGTTAAAAAAATTAAATTTTTGGTTTAAGCTTAAATGCACATGCTAAGAATTTGGGGGTGTGATGATTTTCCAGTTTTTGAGGTCGCAAGAAATTTGCAGTTGTAAGAAGCACAGGAGTTTTGAGCTTTTAATTTACTTGTTACAGTTCGAAAATGCGGTTCGAAAATTGTTTGGTGGAAGACTGGAATTTATTAGAGTTACGGGTTTTCTTTGGATTGTCGTTCAAATGGGGCATGCAAAAGAAATTGAGTGAAAATTTTCTAACATTGAGGTCTTTGCAGATATACATATTGACTATTTCAGAAAAAAGATCAAGAAAAAGGTGCATTATTCAGTACTCAGTCACCCATGTGGTGACTCAGTACTGCCAGAAATTCGGAACAAGGGAGTGGACTAGAGTGAGTCTTAACGTTCCACGCTTGTCGGGAAAAAGTAAGCCTAATGCTCCCTCAGAGCTGCGTAAGTATTAGTTTAAGAGATCATCTGCCATATTTCTGGAAACCAATACAAGAATAAAGGCAACACAGTCATATCTAGTATCTCTGTTTTGCTTGATGAAGGATTTCAACAAAAGAACACATATCTGAGCACAAACATATTTAGATTGGAATCAACAAAATTAAGGAACCTCAAATTCAGTCGCAAGCAAAACAAGAAAGCCTCAAAAAAGAAAAAAAGTCAACAAACAAGCGAATGTTGTATTAGAAAATTCAGAAGTTAACATATTTATAAATGGGAACCCTAATCACATCCAGTAGAAGTTGAAAGCCCCAGTTGGAAGGCGGGGTACAACGCAGAGAGCCACTCAAGCAGGCCTTGGAAGAAATAAAACGCAGAACAGCAAATTCCGCCCAAGCTAACGATGGTTATGCCCGTGGCATAATGGTAAACATGTCTGCCCGTTATGTGGGACGTTCAAGGTTCGAGTCCCAACAGAAAAATAAAAAATGTTTTTCTACTGGTATCACCTTTATCGAACAATTGGCAAGTCCTCCGAAAGTAACTTCATTGCCATGGAAAGCGCTTTCTAGATAAGCAGTCCGGGATCGAATTGAAGAATCTGGAATCTATCGAAGATAAAGACACGAAATTAGAGAGCACGCTCAAAGCAAAACCCAAGTCGCACTACCAGCTAGTAAGTGTTCTTCAAAAAGAGAACAGAACGAGCAGTCGTGAAGCTTCATGGCTCAAATAGTAGAAATTATCGGCAACATTCGAACGCAGAGATATGAACTTAAAAAGGTTCTGCGAGACACAAGGCAATTGCAGAAGTAAATCAACACAAACACAATCGTCAATTTACTGTGACTGATGGAGCGATCCATCGACCACCAAAGTCAATGAGAGTTCGAAGAGAGCTCACCTCGCACTGCTCACTGCTCTAATCTGATCGCCCACGTTAAGGAAACCGAATCTATGTCGCGTGAAGTCCGCGACTTTGAAGACAATATTGAACAGGATAAGTCGAGGAGCATTCACCGATATATAGACTGTCAGTGATCTAAAGCAAATGGAATCAAAAAGTATGGGGTACATTTAGATCGTGTTAGCATTCCAAAACAAACAATAGTAATTTTGCGGCAAAAAAAGGGATCATCCATTGGAATCATTTTTCCATTCTTTCCTTTTTTTCGTCTTCGGCCGTCCTTATGCGCTGCTGTGTTACACTTTATACTTTAAATTAAACCGTCACACTTGGGCACCACCTATCTGAATTCGAATTTTAAGTCAGTTTAGGACGAAGAAAATTGCGAAAGATTTACGTTTTCTTTTAGGGCTTTTTGCAATTCACTCGAAACTGGAGGATGTACGGTCTTAACTGACGAAAATTCTGATTTAGCGGGTCGAAAAACATGTGCGTAGAGGGTGGCGCTCGATGTACAGAAAACCATTTTTTTGTTTGTGCCGGTGTTTTTTTTTTTGGAACTAAATACTCATACTTTCGAATGTAGAAAACCTCTCAAAATGTTTTACACCTTTAGAAACATGATTCCAGCTGGCGAGTCTGTTCTTTTGTTGAGAATCGGGAAAGGTGCTGCTTATGGTGGCATTCATTTATATTTTGAAGCTCTGTTTAGATTATTTTTTGGGGGTTATTCATGGCGTTTGAATTGAGTTATGCTTTTATGAATGGATTCCAACTTCAAATCAAGAATCGAAGTTATCTCCTTAGAGGCGATCTTTTTGCATCAATGAAACTGTTTTGTGAGACGTCAGACGTCTGAAAGCTTTCGGATGACTTTTTTCGCTTAACGCAAAGCGACATTGGTATAAAAATACCCTCTTAGGGGCCTGTTATAGCGATCAGGAAAACGAATCAGGAAAATTTTTCAAATGGAATAATAACTATGTTCTCGTTACAATTGAATAACAAATGTTATACCAATCGATGGCAAATCACTCAAAGAATTTTTTGTGCCCAAAAAAGATATAATAGAACAATGATTTGCTGTTTAATTTATATTTTTCTATTTTCCTGTTTCAATTCCATCAGGAAAATAGAAAAATACAATTTTACGGCAAAGTATTTGTTCAATTGAACATTTTCTTGGAAAAATAGATTCTCTGGGCTGTTTACTATTGATTGGTATAATATTTGTTATTCAATTGTAGCAAAAACATAGTGATAATTAATTTCGAAAATTTTTCCTGATTCGTTTTCCTGATCGCTATAACTGGCACCTTAATATGATCTGAAAAAGGGTAGCATAATGAAGACGATAAATGACAACTGATAACAATAAGCAATTGTCACTTTTCATTAAATTTTTTGTGGATTTATAGATTTTATCGACATTTTTGTGTTGCAACTAAATAGTGACTAATGGTACTTTCCATTGGACGAAAAGAACCGTCCAGGAGCGTCCAGAAGCATTCTCAAACCGTTCCATTGGTGCAAAAAGATCGCTTCTCATGATTCTGAGGAGTGACAGCCGCTTCTCGATTTGAAATGAGAATCGACTCAAGAAGCACTAACACATGTTACTCAAATGTCAAAAAGAAAATTTTCTTCAAGGAATATTTTTTAAGAGCCATAGGTGTTTCACTCACACAAAGGCAATTACGTTAAACTGAACAGAAATTATTTTGGGTGTTCCATTGGTTTTTAAAATGAATGCTTCTCCGAGTGAAACCGATGGAAAGCGACATAATATTTCGGAATTTATGTATGAAATTATCACAGCGTAAATTCAATTTTGCATCCTCCTTAATCGCTCTTTGTGATATTGTAAAATACATAAACACTTTGCTATGTTAGATAATAATCCATGTGGTTATAAATCACAGAATCATTAATGTGGATGACTTTAATCTTTTATCCTTAAAATCTTAAATAAATCAATTCTGATAATGTGAGAAGATTAAACACTTCCATCTCTTTCAACAAATCATAGAGAAAATAAAGACTTTTAATGATTTGTTTAACTGCCGTCGTGGCAGCATTCATAAAGAAACAACTGCCTTCAATCTGCCGGGTGAGTAAAGAAAAACAAATAAAATTAAATCTATTTTCTAAAGTAAACACACTATCAATTTTGTTTGGTGCAAGTTTTAAGGCTATTTCGCTTACTTTAAGAACATTAAATCTATTTTCAAAAAGAAGTACAATCAATTTTGCAAGAATTTAGATCTTTTCGGTTTCCAGAAGTTGCACCAGATTAGCCAGAATCTTTATTCTTCTCACTTCATAATGGAACACTTTACATCAAATGAAAGAACGTGAAACGTTGACAAATGGAAAGTATCAACTATTTTCTGAAAGATCCGCTCACAGTGCTTCCAGTTCTCCAAATGTTTAATGATAAAACTTTCAAATTTTAACATGAAAAGTGTTGAACCGACATTATGGTCGAGATTTATTGAAAATATTTCGTTTATAAGAATTTCTGAAAAGGATTCTACTTTGATAGAATTTGTGTGTGGCCCTTTTTAGCTTGGATTTTCATCTTTCTGCTTTTGGTATGTCAATTGTCAGTTCCTTAAAGGCGCCACGAGTATCGTTATCTCGAAGGCATAACAACTTTTCCTCTGGATCCCGTTTGTGTTTTATGCCGCATAGTGGGGTCACTTGTATGGGAGAGCTGAAGAAAGTTCATCGAAGTAAATTTTCAGTAATGATGGCGATTTCAGAAAGAATTCACTTCAACCAATCGCGACTCATTCCCAATACCCACTAAAAAATCATTATAATTGACAAATACCCTGGTTTTGTTCTAAGTAAACGTTCTTTAACGGCGAATAGTTAAATTAAGTTGGTCACACAAATATTTGATTACTACCGAAGCAGAATCTTATGAGGCGTGTTTTGCGTACGAAATCTAAGACAGAAAGGTTAGATACAAAAAATCGTATGGGGGAAGTCTTTTCTCTCCTTTCAGTCGCGAAGGCCAATTTCATAGAAAAAATTACTAAAATTGATAAAAAAAAATTGTTTAAAATCAGCTAAGCCAACTATCACCACGCTAATGTAAGCTTATTCTTCGTTCTTCAATTAACTTCTTAATTCAAGTTGTTTCATTTGAGGGGAGAGACCACTTTAAAATTTTCAAATTACATACTTCGAACATCTTAAGAATGTTATGGCCAAAGGAAAACTGAAAATATCGAATAGATGAAGAGTTATCGCATTTAGAGCGCGAGAACAACATGCGGTTGGGTGATGAGTCAGGTAGCTCGGGCCGTTAAAGGTCCTTCGCTTCACAATACCCTCTACTGTTGACCTTTTGTATGGAAGTGGAAGGTCTATTGTACGACGAATTCGAAGGTCCTATTGTACGCGCCTGGAATCGCCGATTAATCCGTAAGTTACTACAGTTAATAATTTTCTCGTAGTGAAACTTTAAACGCAATTATCTCGAAACTACTTTTTCAAAGTAGTAGTCGTGTCGTGCTGTAGCTCAAAAATTAAGGGACCGATTTGGATGACTACTCTCAGTAATATTATCGAAAGGATATACCTAAAGTTTGAAAGGAAGCGTGTAAAGAAATAATTTTTCGGAGGTCAAATATGTCGAAAAAATTGCCGAAAAATCAGCTTTTGGATCAAAAAGGTTCCCAAATTTAGAATTTTGCACTTATTCATTCAATTTCAGGTACATATATCCTTCCCCTTAATATGTCACTAAAAGAATGAACTTTGGTAAATTTTTCTCAGATCAACCGAAAAAGAGTGACAACGGCAGCACTTTTCGATGTCGCCTGAAACAGGTTTCCGGAAAACTTCAATAACGCCGCCATTTTGTTAGTCATCGAAAAGATAATTTTTCTTTGAATATTGGACAGCTCTAATAAACTTTTCTCTTAATTTTTAAAATTATTGGGGTATTTTATTCCCTCTCAAAAAATCTAAAAAAAACATGTTTTTTAGGCTCCTAAAGTGGTTTCCTCCCTCAATGATTTTTGAGTTATAAAGCGTGATCAAATTTAAAAAAAAAAAAAACACTGGACATCTTTCTTAGCTTTTGAGAAATTAACATTAAATTGGGTCACTGTGCGGATTCGCAGGTATTCGTAGCAAATTTTTTTTAATGTTAACTTTAAGCATCCCAAATAAGCACACTTTGAGTTCACCTAGAATTCACAAGACATCTTAGGAAACTTCAAATTCACATACGATTTAAAAAAAATTTACTTTGGGTGTCTACGTAGGTGTAAACAATTAAGTTTTGGCCTGAATCCTTGGCGTTCTCAGATTCTCTTTACTACAAGAAACATGAATGAAACATTAGGCCTGTTCGTTGAACTTTCCCCAGGGTTGACCCAGGTTTTCTTGACAACCCCATGAGTTGTCAAAAAAACCTGTTCCAGTCCTCAAAAAAAGCTAAACCACAAATCGCCACACATCTCTGTCATTTAAATAAAAACACATGCCGTTTGACAGCCCTCAAATCGCCACAGCAAAAAGCTAGGGCGAGTTTGGGGAAAACCTATGGCTCAAAAAACACTCAATTTGACATTCAGGGCGGATTTAGGTTTCTCAAAAAACGCTTTGTGGCGACCCTAGAAGAAGAGAGAGAAACTTAAAGTCGCCCTGAATGTCAAATTGAATGTTTTTTGAGCTCTAGGGTTGACTTGGGTTTTCCCTCAACTCGCCCTAGTTTTTTGCTGTGGCGATTTGAGGGCTGTCAAACGGCATGTCTTATTATACAAATGACAAGGATGCGTGGTGATTTTGTGGTTAAGCGTTTTTTGTGGACTAGAAAACCCATGTTTTTTTTGACAACTCATAGGGTTGTCAAGAAAACCTGTGTCAACCCTGGGTAAAGTTCAACGAACGAACCTATTAATAAGTAAATGGTTACTTAGTGCCCGCACGAGCCGTTGTGACGTTTTCAAAATAAATTATGAAAAGATACATTTATTCTCAAATAACATCTGTTAGTTCGACAGCACTTATATTTAAGATTTATGAAGCCTCCCTCAAGAAGAACATTTCAATTAATGAATTCCATTAGCATTAAATCAGTCAGCATCAACCATAAATTACATATTATGGTTTTATTAATTATGATTGTGTTGTCTTCATTTCACATGCACTGAATGACCTTTCTTTGCAAGATATTTAGGTTATCGTCAACCACAGGTTTGGTAACATAGAGATTCAATTCGTACTCCATTTGCCTGAAATACATTGATTTCAAACCAACTGAAAGCAAAAACCGAATTAAGCCTGTGGGTAATTTGGCACTGCCTCTCCGCAGTTGAATCTCGGATTCCACTCTGTGTCTTCAACTTCTAAGCGAGTACTCAAGTTGTATACATATCAGTAGTTTAATTCCTTTTAATACCACAACTTATGAAAGCATAACCACTTATAAAAAACAAACAGCTGGCTCTTTCTTCATATCGCACATAAGGTTTGTTTTGCTGCCAAAAACTAAAATGGTTAAATGGTGAGGATTACTTCCATTACTCTACAGAAAAAGCACTGGATACGTTACTATTTATGGAGTGTCGAAGTACTTTACCTACACTGTTTGCCTAAAAAGTTAAAGTTTGAATGTGAACTGAGATGATAGACAACTCTACGTTCTTGATAATTTGAAAAAAAAATATGTTTTGTGTTTGTCTTCAATATGAGCTTGAAATTGTAAGGAAAAAATAACTACATGATCTTATTTGCTCAATAGTAGACAGCCTTCGGCCAAATCATATTAAACTTGAGAGAAATGATCAACCAAAATTTATAAATTAAGTTCCTTTTCAATAGAATCTTGAATTAAAGTAACTAACTAACTTATTTGGTCAATTCTCAGGCAGTTAACTTTATCATTATCTACACCAAACATTGTCTAGGGACTCAATAAATAGCAAATAAAATTTTTCTTGGGTAAAACTACGACAATGTGAATTTTGTCAAACTCACGGATTGACTTCTACATCATGAAAAAATTAATGAAAAAAAAAAAAAAAAACGCATAGAATGACGCTTCTACTGCCATTCTAATCCGAATATAATTTTAACCAATCTAAATTCAACTGATGTGCTCCTTTTTATTGATGTTATAAATTACGAAATACTCGCAATTGCTTGATTCGGCATTTCTCTCTATTGTTAGAATGTATAACTACCCCAATCAATTAAAGTGCTTTATTTGCACAACTATAAATCGCAATTAATTAAAGTCAACATGTGTTTCTCTGTTTTGTTCGCATTTTAAGTTACAAATTCGGTTTTTTTTTATCAATAATGTATTCCAAGTGGCTATAACAAAACAAGTACGTTGCCAGCAATAGAACAGAGAAGCAAGTCCTATTTATTTCTGTAGGTTGTATGTAGGAGCACATATTCCGCTACACTGGCGCATTGTTAATCGTAATTCAGCCGTGAAAAAGTCACATTCATTCAATTTAAATTTACACAAAGATAAAAAAAAAGAAAAAAATTCACTCACCATTGCAAAACCTGACAGCAAGGCTGATGTCTTACTCGATGCCTTGAGTTTGGCGCGACTTAGCTGCAGCTTCCTCCATGATAGATAGCTTGGCGAATGAAGATCTTCTCCGGACTGTGACATACTGCTGCTGGCGGTACGCCTTGGCTGGAAACGAAATTGAGACGCTTGTTGTAAGTGTTGTAAGCGGTAGGGATTATTTAGACGCGCTGAGGCTGGGGGAAAATTTGCGTTCACGTTTGATGTCGGAGTAATACGCAGGGGACGACAACAATCACAAAAATTATAATCGTGCGGTAAATTATGGACTAGGTTGTTTAAAGGCGTAGTCTCCGATCGTGTGTTGCAGCTCAAATTCGATCGCGAACAACTGAGACTCGAATACATTTTTGAAGGCGAATCAGAATTAATGTCTACACACAAATATAATTCTATTCTGTTCACTTAATTTAAAAAAAAAAAAAATGTAAATCTTTTGAGATCTCTCGAGATATTCTCAAAAAATGTAAAGGCAAAGGTGTTGGTTGGGTACATGCATCGGATTAAGCAGATTTCATCCGAGGGAACTATAGCCGCAATTTTGCTCAATCACTCAACTCAAAAATGATGAGGGGTGCTTTTAATTGTGCACAATTTCTATTTTAATTGAATATTCACGAGTGGATTACACGCAGGGGTATAGAACTACAAGCAAAACAATGGAAAGAAATTTTAAAAATAATTTAATTAAACAGTAGTTAGTCTTTTTTTCCGATTCTCAGATAATGGCGCACCGCAGTTAGTATTCAACACACACTGCAGGGGTGGCAGTCTGAGTAATAAGGTGGCAACTGCTTCACGGAATTCAAATAATTTATTTCCCCGTAGATTCTATGAGAACAAGCACTGTATTGGTTATTTTGCATTTTTTTTCTTCAAGTTCACTGGCGACAACAACTTCCAATTCTGGATTTAATTGGTTATTTCTTCTTCACTTCTCATTGAACCGAACCCTATAAGGCCAGGGAAGCAATTTGTAACAATTTTCTTTTAGTCCATCGTCGTTAAGGAATTTTAAAAAGCAAATCAATCAACACGACAACCAGGTAAAATTTACCACGAGGAGGAAAAAAAAGCAAAAGCAAGGAAAAACATGTGTGACCATATGACAATCGGAAAGTATATACTTCGCGGTGAAGGTTATTTTTAAAATTGGTTTGACTTGGATGGATATGGAGTATTTAGAAAAACAACATCGTCCGATATACACGATATACAAAAACGAATGACCGTCGGCGCCGGCTGGGAAAGAGCTCTACTAGATATGCTCTGTTAATGGCAAACTCTTAGGTGTTTACAAATACAATTAAGTGCCGAGTGCCAACATGTTGTGATAATGCGAATTTTCTCACAGTATGCTCTTGAATTATTTCGATTTGGATTCAATTAAAAGCTTTGGTATACACACGTAATAAAAAGCTTGGTAATTGTTATTGTTTTGTTTCAAGCAGGGTTGCCAAGACTGTATCCATAGGTTTTTGAATCAACATTTCTGAAGAGAAAGCTTTCACATGAGTGGCACAAATCGATTGGAAGTACTTAGCTCATGTGTATGTACTTCCCTTTTGTTTTGTGTTATGAAACAATCAAGACCGTTGATGACCCGAGAAAAAAGGATGACGACAAAGAAAAGTACAAGGACCTAGGGATCAGCACGTGGAACGTAAGCTCTTTTAAGGCATAACCTGCAGCCGCAAATCAGATATAAACGACATCCAAGAAATGCAAAGGAATGGGCTGCACATAAAAAAGATGAAAAACTGCGACAACTACTAGGTTTGTTCGTTGAAGCCTTAGGGTTGCCCTGGGGTCACCACAAAGCGTTTTTTGAGAAACCTAAAGTCGCCCTGAATGTCAAATTGAGTGTTTTTTTAGCCCTAGGGTAGACCTAGGTTTTCCATCAACTCGCCCTAGCTTTTTGCTGTGGCGAGTTGAGGGCTGTCAAATGGCATGTATTTTTTTTAATGACAGGGATGTGTGGTGATTTGTGGTTTAGCGTTTTTTGAGGACTGGAAAACCCAGGTTTTTTAACAACTCATAGGGTTGTCAAGAAAACATGGGTCAACCCTGGGTAAAGTTCAACGAACGGGCCTAGTATTAAAAGGAGGCTAATACTAGGTCCATTACCGGTCCATTGTACTACCAGAGAAGCTACCTTATCTTTTTTTGGTGCAGTGGAAGTCAAATGAGGTTATGTAATTTCAGTTTTAGTCTTAAGCGTGGTCGCCGCATTCAGATGAATATGGTAGACTGAAAGAAAAGTATAAGCCCACCGAGTGATTCAAACCCCTGCACCGCTGCCGCATTATGGAGACTGCTACAGACAACTGATAACAGACAACCGAAATAAACGTTTATTTGGTGTCGAATTGTCGATGTAGATTCAGACTACCAGACAAAATCCAAGTAATGAGCGTATTATGATAATCTGCATCAGGGTTAAATTCGCCAACATTAGCCTGATGTGGACCCACGCCCACACCAAAGAGAAAGACGATAGTTCCACAGACTTTTTTGCGAGCTCATCGAGAAAAATAGGGTGTGTCTGGACACGGCCGTGCTTTTCACATGAATAAGCTTCGCAAAGAGTAATATTTCATCCGATTCAGCTGCAGACGTACAGACACCATAGATGATCCGCTCGACCGCATTTATTCTTTCAAAATCATAGTTGCAAAGATTGTGCAAAACTCAGACATAAATACCAGATGCAAACTCCTTCAAAAGTTTGTACAATTGGGAAAATAATGAACAAGATTTAAGAAGAAGATTCAACAACGAACTGCTTGTGCTGTACTGCGTCATGAACACAACTAGAAGAGTATGACGATGGCAGTGACATGTAGAACGAATAGACAAAAAGGCTCTGACTCGACGGGTTTTAAAAAGCAAAGAAGGCACGGAAGAGTAAGACATCGTCTGAGGTACCGCACGCGCAAAATCATATCATTTGACTTACGCCTAACGATGATTCCAAGGCTGAAACTGCGTCAGAAATACACAGCCAACTTTCCTTCGGTTCAGGACTGGTCCACTCCAGAATCCAACCCAGAAAATAATTGTTAAATCTTCACAGATTGTTCTAAGACCGATGATGAATCTAAAGCTGGTGACTTTGTCGAGAGGGATCACATACGACTGTTCCCATTAGGCACATACGGAACGGTCTTATAGCGGAGGGGTATGCTATCCAAATGGATGTATAGTGAGATATATTTGTGACTGCAGCGAACGCCAAGCTGTGCTTGAGGCTTCAACCCTCTAACTACTTTCAGTAAATTTTGTGAGTTTCTTTCGGGTTTCAGGCCATCACGACATAGCTAGAAACAAGATCGCCGTTGAACTTGCAAGGCAGGTTAGGTTAGGTTTAAATGGCTGTCAGGAAAACAAACTGACACACTTAGACCAATATTAGGTCCATTGTGATACCATAGAAATTATGCGAGGAAGTACCTCACTTAACAAAACCATTTGCAGCTTTTAATAAAGCGAAGGAGATGCAGGGGATCTGTGTTCGCCAGATCGCTTGGATCATCAAGAAAATATTTTCCTAGATGCTGTTTTCTTTTAAAAGAGAGTGCAGGACATGAGCAGAGGAGGTGTGGGATTGTCTCCTCCTCATCCTCATCTAAGCAACTTCTGCAGAAGTCATTAGAGGGAACGCCAAGTCTTATGGCGTGTCTTCCTATCAGACAATGTCCGGTGATGACATTGATTACGGAGCTAACTTGCAATCTGGTAATGGATAACAAATGTCTTGTTCGTTTTGGATCTAGTCCTGGCCATATCAGTTTTGTTGCCACGCACGTGGTGATATTGTTCCACCTATGATTTGTTCTATCCATTGCCTCTTGCTTTAGCATAAACTTGCAAGGCAAGGATCTCAGATTTTAAAAACCAGCCACAGAGAACAAAAACGCCCAAAATCGAATTCGTTATCCAAAGATGTTGGTTAAGGCTTATGTTGAGGTGGATATTGTAATGTCCACCTAAGTAAGTTACACTTTTTTATGTTACTGTGTTTAAATAAAAACAAATAGGGTGGCGGAACAGAGCGGGGAGCCCCTGGGCCTAGTGCATTTCTCACAACCATTGCCATGTAAGGGAATAGATGCGACCTACAATTTTCCGCCAGTTCCTAACGGCTTTTTACGAAAAAGCGCTTTTCATGGCAATGAATTTACTATCGGAGGACTTGCCAGTCCCTCGCGAAAAGAGATATCCGTGAAAAACAATGTTGCTTCTGTTGGGATTCAAACCACTAACCTCACGGTTAACAGGTAGACATGCTAACCTTCACACCACGGGTACTGTGTTTGGAGATCGATTGTTTGATGTGAGCAAAAAAAGGGCTACTAAAATTTTACCAAAAAGCATAAACAGTTCTGTCCTCAGTTAATCAACGATTCGAAGTTCCTAATCAATGGTTAAGTTTCAGAAAAGCCAAAATATGTACTCGCATCATAATCATATCACTTTTCGAAGACACTCATAAGTACTCTGGCTTATTTAATTGCATTAAAACCATTGACAATCGTCAAAGATTATAAAAACAGCAAGGAAATTAGTTTTCAAAAATTGTAACAGGAAGAGATTTAAAATGGAGTGTCTATCTAGATTAGAAGACGATCACCTCCATTACAAAAAAGAAACAAAGTATCAGTATCGGATTGTAGCATGCATAAGCTTTTTAGATTAGAGAACAAAAAACAAATAAATAGTTTCCGTTTAAATTGTGTAAAAGAACAATGATAGAACTGTGTTAAGGTCTCGAACTTATATGCGATAGTTTGTGCTTGGTAGAGAATCAAAATCCAAAACTGGTATAGTTAAGTACACTCAAATGTCTAAACGAAAAAGTCTTCCAATCAATGCTGAAAACAACAGAGGAATCAACAACATTCGGGCATTTTTTGTAAACTAGCTTCATGAACTTGCGATTTCAACAACGAAACCGCAACTGATAAGAATTCATTTAAATCGAAAAATAAGCTAAGTTTAAAAATCTTAGAATGCAGCGTTTGTAGATCTGTGCGGAAGTGTGTATTTGCTATCTTACAAGTCTATCGACTTTCATATATATAAACAACAGCCTGTATACAAACAACATACGGCACAACTCATGGTCACCCTTGTGTTATGCTTAGAATCGGTAGAACTAAAAAATTAATTAAAAATACGTGAAAGCGAAAATGTAAACAAAACCGACCCAGCCGAGCAATGAGATCACTGCACCACCCCCTCGTAATAAATTGCCGACAAAGTGAACGCTGAATGCTACATGATATTAAATTTAAATTCTTTAAGACAATTCTGAACTACATTTTAGCTATTTACCTTATTGTTGTACTGCTGTTGCTGTTGATGAAGCTGCTGCTGTGACTGTGATTGGCTGTTGCGCTTCCAATTGGCTAGAATCGAAATCTGTGATTGTACTGATGCTATGTGATGGCTGCTACTAAGCTGGTTTTGTAAATTATTCGATGATTGCAGATTATTTTGGCTACTCTGTGTTGAAGGTAGAATCAATGCTGACCCATTTAGTTGTTGCAAGCTCGATGATTTTCCATTAATCGGTGTAGCAAGTGCTCCAAGGGCAGTTTCTATGCCAGATGTTGTAGTGGTCCACACTGACATTGCGAATAAACAGGAATTCTGTGGAGAGCCATTTTGATGCAATGAGTGTCAATGATGAAAATGCAAATTATATTTTATCAAATAAACAACGGAAAAGTAAGCGTAAATAAAAAAGATATGAAATTAGCCGGGATTGTGAGAAACTAGAAGTTTTTGCAATTCGTCGCAAGAAGGAACTTTTTCAACTGGAGATGGAGAGGTAAATGTCAAAATGACAGTAGTTGACATGATAAAATTTCTAGTTTAATGCCAAATAGAGCTCGACAATAGATGGCAGCTAATGCGATATAAAGATAAATGTAGTCTTGGGGCGTAGGCACAAGAGTTATTCCGAAAGTCGTTGGAGACGGTTGTATTTGAATTTAAATTTAAGAAAAGAATTTTCTTGAACACGTTTACATAATAAATGGTTATCTTTTTGGTCCGATGAGGCTTACTTTCGATTTTAACTCTCGATTTGACAATAGCAAAACAGGAATTATTTAAGGAGCATTGACGAGATTTGAGCAAAATATTTTTGGGACGATGTTTTCATGTTTTTCGGCTCAAAAAATTTATCAACATTAGTAAGACTATAGTAAAATAGTTAATCATTTTTTACTGGGAGTGAGGTTATATGAAACCATCTTTTGATGTTAAATGGACGATTCGACGATAATCGTCTAAAAATTTACGGAATCCAGGCCCAGCACTATTAACGGAATACTGTATTGGCTACAAGCTTAACAGCTATTATCCAACTAAGATACCGTTCAGACTAAATTCTGTCTAACTAATTGAACAATGTGAACTGTGACGGTAATGACAACGCATCTAAAGACAAAACTAGCATAAATACTTCTTCTTCCGTCAATAAAATTGTGTTACACCGCTTCAAACGGTCGTTTTGTGCACTACGATGGTGTTCTTATAAGCTCAACTCACATACTCGTGAAGATCACATCTTTTAGATTTCTAAGAAAAATTAAACTTACAAGAAACCAATCAAGTCCAAAAGGTAGTTCTTAATAGAATCTTATTTATGTTGCTTTTTCAAAAACCCCATCTGTCTTCTATAATTAACCACACTGGTCTTATTAGCTTCCTTTTGAATGCACTGCACCTTTGTCTTTAACAAATTACGGTTTCTTTTTGTTTTCGGTTCCTGCCAGTAAGCAACAACAGTCGCCATTCTTATCAAATCGATATATCTATTAAAAAACACAGCACTTTCTGACGAAAGAGGTAGCGTTGACGTTGACCACTTGAAAGTTCAACACGCGGTCATTGATTTGCGTTGACAAGGTTGTGGGTGCACTGTATCGATTGTTAAATTATGCAAGTAGCCGACAATATTTTACTTTGACCGTGAAAGTTTTTATTTAATTCTTGGCAATTGAATGGGTTGAACGTTTGACTGAGTTTCCGATAGTAGTTTGAGTAGCAACTGTGGCATTTGAAATGAGATTTTCTTTTTTTTTATTTAAGAAAGAGAAAAACTATATTTAGAGTTTGATTTTATTTTTATGTTACAACAGTTTAGTTTATTTAAGAGGAGTCTGAGAAGGGATGCTAAATTTCTTGCTCATTTTTTTTGTGAACTACAACACAAAGCAAAAAAGCAATAACCGGAGCTTCAAAAGGTTCTTTTCGGAGGAAATATTTTAGTTCACTTATTTGTTATAAGGAAAATTTCTAAGTTTGCTTCTTCAAAAAGAATGCTATTTTAACGCGTAAAATTGTAGTTCCGGCGCACTGTTGGCGTGAATGCAATAGTAAAAAAAATCTTGAGTAGGATATGGGTTACTTGGGCATGGGAATTTTCTGATGAGCGTGGGAAAATTCTGAGCGAGCCAAAAGGGTGCCGTCGGTCTGATCAAAGGGAGATAATAGCGTTTAGAGTCACGTAGGTTGAAGATCCTTACGATGGGATGAGAGTAAAGAAAAAATGAAAAGTAATGTTGTGTGTGTGCTAAGAATCAAGAATAGACACGATCTGTTGATAGATCTTAGAACGGGGGTGTGAAATTTTGGTAATTTGTTGATAGATATAGGAATAGGTAGGACTGAGATTGTGATATGAGATAAGAAAAAAGAGACAATAAAGGGGGAGATGGTTTCTATTGAGTATTTTTTATGGTTTTTTGTTTTAGATTTCGCTGGCGCTCGGAAGTGTTTGATTTTTTTTTTTTTTTATAAGTTTGGAATTTGTGCGCCGGTAGGTGAGGGTAATAGGAATGTTTTTTGGTTTTGGCTGTACGCTAGAGAATTTGGTCACGTCCGATATTTGGTTGGGGGCATAGATTGTGTATGAGCAAGTCGTTTTAAGGAAGTGACCCATGTTCGCATAGCAATAAAATCCATGATCAATGTTGAAACCGAGTATCTGTGTTGTGTGATTTTTTATTGCAGAGGAAGCATCTAGCAGGTGATAAAGTAATACACATTGTAAGGAAAGATGATGATGAGATTATGAAAATGCTATGGTAGGTACATTTTTTTTTTTTTTTTGTAATTGATTGTGGAGAAGACGAAATAAAATAAATGAACTGGTTTCCTTTTGTATTATAGATTTCATTGACAATTGGTGGTGGTTAGTTTTTTTATGTAAAATAGAGAATTTTGCCTCGACCGATATTTGTTTTGTTTTGATACATATCTTGTACTCAATGAATTTCGTCACATCCGAAAATTGGTTATGCATAGCTATACTGTAAAGTAAGGATGCGACCCATGCGGGTGTGAAATTTTGGTAGTTTGTTGATAGATATAGGATTAGGTAGGATTGAGATTGTGATATGAGATAAGAAAATAGAGACAATAAAGGGGAAGATGGTTTCTATTGAGTATTTTTTATGGTTTTTTATTTTAGATTTCGCTGGCGCTCGGAAGTGTTTGATTTTTTTTTTTTTTTTTTTTATAAGTTTGGAATTTGTGCGCCGGTAGGTGAGGGTAATAGGAATGTTTTTTGGTTTTGGCTGTACGCTAGAGAATTTGGTCACGTCCGATATTTGGTTGGGGGCATAGATTGTGTATGAGCAAGTCGTTTAACAGCTTAGCATGAAAGGTTGTTGTCATGTGGTTGTTTTACTCTATACCGTAGGGTAAGGAAGTGACCCATGTTCACATAGCAATAAAATCCATGATCAATGTTGAAACCGAGTATCTGTGTTGTGTGATTTTTTATTGCAGAGGAAGCATCTAGCAGGAGATAAAGTAATACACATTGTAAGGAAAGATGATGATGAGATTATGAAAATGCTATGGTACATTTTTTTTTTTTTTTTTTTTTTTTTTTTTTTTTGTAATTGATTGTGGAGAAGACGAAATAAAATAAATGAACTGGTTTCCTTTTGTATTATAGATTTCATTGACAATTGGTGGTGGTTAGTTTTTTATGTAAAATAGAGAATTTGGCCTCGACCGATATTTGTTTTTGTTTTGATACATATCTTGTACTCAATGAATTTCGTCACATCCGAAAATTGGTTATGCATAGCTATACTGTAAAGTAAGGATGCGACCCATGTTTTGTTTTGAATTTTGAATTTTGTTGGCAAGATTTGAAGGTTTGGGATTGACTTGTCACATCCTGTATTGGTGGTTGTGGTTGGTTTTTATTGAATCCCCCCCTAGAGTTTCTACTATAAAAAGCAAATGTTCTCTGAGTCTTCTATTCAGTTTATTTTTGAACAATCGTCTGATCGTCTGAAAAATCTTTTCCCCCAAAAATCATCTTCATTATATCATGTCTTTCCTCAATAAAATTAAAAAAGCAGTGAGGCCGTCTACCTACCAAAAGCCCATTTTAAGCCTTTCGAAGGTTGTCCAAAAAAAGAGGTACCCAATACTCAAGGCAAAGAGGTGCAACACCAAATTTGGGGAGCAAATCCTCATTGAACTGGAGGAATGCAAGGTAATTAAAAATTAAAATTTATAACTGTTCAATTTTGACTCCCTTTTTTTCTTAAAGGTTTTCCTCCCTAAAAGATGCAACTTGCAGCTGGACGAGGAAGACGTCCTACAATTGGACCGCTGCTGCTTGGAAGTAGTGGGCCCATACGGGGAGATGTCCGTGGAAGTTGACTTCCACATGAAAGATGACGAGTATCAGGAGCCACAGCCACAGCATCAACAGCAACAATTTCAGCAACAACAACAAGGTCAGCAACAATATCAATTTCAGCAACTACAACAAGGTCAGCAACATTATCAACAACAGCAACAGCCTCAGCAACAGCATCATCAGCAACAATTTCAGCAACCACAACAAGGTCAGAAAAATTATCAACAACAGCAACAGCAACAGCAACAAGAACAGCAACCGCAACAGCCTCAACAACAACAGCAGCTGGAGCAACAGCATGAAAACTATCAAGAACAGCAGCCACATCAACAGCAGCCGCAACAACCACAAATAGTTGAGATCTTGGATCAAATCATATTGCAGAAACCGAAGGAAAAGAGGAAGCAGAAGCTTCCAGTTCAAGAAGAGGTAAACTATGTACCTCAATTGTTTTTCGATAAAAATAACAATTTGTTGCAATCTCAGAAAAATTTTTTTCGATAAATAAAAATAAACCGAAAATTGAAATAATTTTTTTTATTTACTTCTCATTATTATTTTCAGAAAATAAAAGTCTTGAGCGACTCTCATATAAACATTAAGCGGTTCAATTTGAAAGGCCGCAAAATTAAAAACTTTTTGAAATAAAAAACTTAACACAAATTTTCTTTAGCCTTTTTAATTATTCGGTTTCAGCTATTGTCATAAAAGTATAGTTTCTTTTTAGTTTTCTACCATATTTTGTTGCCTCATTTCTCTTGACTAGGGTGATATTAGTGGCATGATCAGTGCTTCTAATGACAAGTTTAATTCGCCAAGTACTCGAAAATGGTTATCCTGGACACGTCGTCGCTCTTCTTCGACAGCATCAGTATTAACTGAACCTATTAGATTGTGTGATAAGACTTTGAGAGTTTTTTGTTCATCGACTTCTTCGTAATGATTTTCAGTGGGGCCATATCTGGTGATGTATTCATTTCGATCTTCAGATGAATCAACTGCATAAAGTGTTTTCGAGCGGAAGCTCTTTGCTGACCGAGGTGGAAAGGAATTCCTCGGTACACTCTTTGATGGACCAGGAACTGGCAGTATTGGCAAAAGCCTGTCCTTGTAGTAAGGAATGTTTGTATGAAATTTGACATCACCTACCTCGTAGTATGCATATGAGTAGGCATGATCGAAGGTCACTAGTTGAGGTTGATGTTGTTGTATTTGTGGTATGTCTTTCATTGGTTAATGAAGTGGAATTACAGAAGACGTCGATGGAGTCTGTGTCACGGGCATATTTGTATCCACATCACCAGCAGCAAAATAATAATCCAAAGGTTTGTTCAAAGGTTCAAAACAATCCATCCTCATAGCCGGCGCTAATTTTTTGTGATCATTTGACCTTTAACAAGGAAAGTTGTTAGAATCCATAAATTTCTGCCAGTTACCGAAGGAAATGTCTATTTAAACCTGGAAAATGTATGTATTACTGTGAGAAGATATCGATAATTCTCATTTTCAGATGCAAAGATACCCATGTCAAATAATGACTAAATTAATGGTCAAGAGAGAAGCGCTTGGACAGTTGTATTTTGACGGCAAGCTGGATTTGAAATAATACATTTCAAAGATTCTTTTATTTTTAATCTATTTATTTTAATCTTTCGTACAACAACATTAACTTCTTTACTTTGAGCATTCTATTTTCAATCAAATAACATGCACAAGTATCAGGGCCGTCTTGGCATAAATTCTTTGACCAAGGGCAGTTAACAAAATGACATCCATGTTTCGATGTGGTAGAGGATACGTTTCTATACATCTTCAAGAAGGATAAGCATCCTGTCAGATATTCATGATGTTCCTCCAGCAGCTCATGTTGATGTGCTTTCATAAAATCCAGGATCTCATCGAAAATGAACTTGATATTTATGTTGGACATTATTGTCTGCTATCTTGTCAATGTGTTACTAAGGTTCAGTTGGATTTGCTCGAAGATTTATATCGGATTCGTCTCTAGTAATAATTTCAGTTTTAGCTGTCAATGGCATTTACAAAAAAAAAAAAAAAAGTGTTTCTCTAATTTCTCGACTTCAAATTGAATATATTGTCTGAGTTGTTCGCATGATTCAACAACATAATTCTTTGTACAAGCGTCACTATTGCCTTTGGTAGCTTAAGGTTATTGAAGTCGTTTAAAATCTAAATTTTGAACTGCTCTGATCTGCTCTGTTAACTGGTCTGATCTGCTTTTGAACTGGTCTGATCTGCTCTTTTAACTGGTTTGATCTGCTTTTTGATCCGATTTCAAACAATCAAGGGTGTACTTATACTATTTGTTTGTGGGAGTTATATCTATAATATAAAAATAAGACGGGTTTTCCTTCCTCACGCTATAACTCCCAATACTAAATCTAAAAATTTACATATAAAACGTAGGGGAAACATCGTTCTCGAATTCAGTTCTTATTTCCAAATCAAAACTGTACTACAATGATGTCTAATATCAATATATGTCTTATTTTAAGTAGAATGTCCAGTTTTTTAAGTCAATATCAACATGATATGCTTGAGGAGCATTATGAAGAGTTTCTTGGAAATATTTCTTTCTTAAGTAATTTTAAGGACGTTGACAATGATATTTCGATTTACGGATGTCATTTTACAAACTGTCTTTGGTCTTCAAATGCATGTCAAATGGGGCCAGATACTTGTGCGTGTATTAAGATTGAGGATCATGTAAGCAGAGTTCAAAAGATTATGAGTTTATATAAAAGATTGAAATAAATACAATTATATAAAAACAACACACACAAAAAGTTTTTGTTTAAGAACTTCACAGCTCGACACGAAAGATTTTCAATCGGCGAATGGTTGCTATCAAAGCCATAAATGATTTATGACAACTGACATAGTTGAAATCATCTCATACTACGGTTTAATGACGTTTATCGATGCATTTTCAAAATTTGCGTGGGCGATTCCTTTAGGAAATAAGACAGCGTCATCTGTTACAGAGGCAATGAAAACGATTTTTATAAAAATCCTCACGACATCCCAAAAAACATGCAAACCGTAGATGGAAAAAAGAGTTTTTCAGTAAGACGTTTTATATTTTGACGAAATTCCATAAAATAAATCATTATTCAACATTCAGTTCATTTAAGGCATCAATTGTAGTTTATTTTTCCATAAGCTGAAAATGTGTCTTGCAAAAAAAAGAAATTCTTTTTTCCATGAATTGTTTTAAGTTCTTTGGATCGTGACCCTCATTTAGTAAATTTCTAAAGCTACAACGAGAGGGGCCCCTTTTGTTTTAAATAGAAACTGTCTATGTAAACTTGGAAAATGTATGTATTACAGTGAGAAGATATCGATAATTCTCATTTTCAGATGCACAGATACCCATGTCAAATAATGACTAACTTAATGGTCAAGAGAGAAGAGTTTGGGCAGATGTATTTTGACGGCAAGCTGCATTTCAAAGATTCTTTTATTTTTAATCTATTTATTTTAATCTTTCGTACAACAACATTAACTTCTTTACTTTGAGCATTCTATTTTCAATCAAATAACATGCACAAGTATCAGGTCCGTCTTGACATAAATTCTTTGACCAAGGGCAGTTAACAAAATGACATCCATGTTTCGATGTGGTAGAGGATACGTTTCTATACATCTTCAAGAAGGATAAGCATCCTGTCAGATATTCATGATGTTCCTCCAGCAGCTCATGTTGATGTGCTTTCATAAAATCCAGAATCTCATCGAAAATGAACTTGATGTTTATGTTGGACATTATTGTCTGCTATCTTGTCAATGCGTTACTAAGGTTCAGATGGATTTGCTCGAAGATTTATATCGGATTCGTCTCTAGTAATTATTTCAGTTTTAGCTGTCAATGGCATTTACAAAAAAAAAAAAAAAAAAAAAAGTGTTTCTCTAATTTCTCGACTTCAAATTGAATACATTGTGTATGTAGTTCGTATGATTCGTCAAGATAATTCTTTATAGAAATATCTCATACATCTTCATACACCTTTAGAGCTGTGAGCTGGGTTTATGAGAGGTGATCCCCCTATCAGTTTCAAGTCCTCGTCCTCATCATCAGACAGGTTCTGAGGCATTATTTACCTCAATAATGAATAACTACCTCAAAATAAAGCAAGAAGCTTCAGGGTGGCCAAGTATATGTTTATCTGAAGAGGATAAAAACAAAAATATTGCGGATTTTCTAGAGAAGGAAAATATCAAGCTGAAATTTTCTGAAATCTCCGAATTCCGAAGAATCTCCAGACAGTTGATGGAAAAGAATTTTTTAATAAGCATTTTGAAAATCTTACGAAGCAGCATCAAATAAATCATTACTCAACATTTAGCGTTCTTAAAGCATCGATCGTTGAACGATTTAATCGTACCTTAAAATCACTCATGTGGAAGGAATTCAGTGTGAATGGTACATAAAGATGGATTGACATGGTAACGTCGTTAAACCATCGTTAATCGTACAAATGAGAAAACATTTACTCTCAACAGTATATAACCGTGTCAGAATCCATGTTATTTTCAAGTTTAAAGTTGAAGGCCTGTGAGAATAAGTAAATATAAACATGCATTTGAAAATTAAAAATATCAAGATTTCAACTTTCAAATCCTGTCACCCATCTCTTAGAATATTTTCAAGGTCACCCTGTAAAAAATGGTTTCTATGAGCCCCGATAGGTACTTATCTTGTAGAAAAGTGATTCGTAGGAGAAAAAATAAAGTTTTTGTTAAATGGCTTGGTTTTCCTTCTGAACACAACTCTTGGATATCAGCACATCTACAAACTCATTTATAATATGTCTTTTAAAAAAAACACGTAAATTGTATATATTAATAAGAAATATTTATTTTTCAAACATGTAATTTTTTTTTTTTTTTTCATTAAAGTGAGTTTCATCGTGGTTGTTTTTAATGTGTTTATTACTATTTGTACTGTCGATGAATTTTTTTCGATTGTCTCTAATTGAAATTGAAAATATGTTCTAAGTTGATTACATACTCCATCAACATATTTCTTTGAAGCTGCATCATCACTTTTCTTCGGGGGTCTTGAATATTTTAATCGATTCCTCTTTAAATTATAATCATCGTTTTCAGTTTTGTCAAATCCTTCACCAGCTGGGCCAGGCAACCCTCTTTCTCCTTTCAATCCTATAGGACGATGTTCACCTTTCACTCCTCTGGGTCCAGGTCACCCTTTCACTGTTCTATTTGAAAAACGTCCGATACTTTTTTTTACTGAACTATATTGGCCTCCTTTAATTCTTCAATAATTGAAGCAATCTCGTTAGAATGATTCTTGTTACCGGATTGTTGTGATGCAATAAGAAGTCTTAAACGATCTACGAGTTCGTTTGGATTGTCCCAGAAGAATTCTTTCTTATTATTTGATAATTGCATCAATCCAGAACCGATTGAAGGTGAAGTGACACTAGGATTATTATCATCATTTAATAGTTTACTTATGATTTCCCTGTATTTATATCCTCTATGACCTAGTATCTGGTTTCTGGAATCGTAGGACCTTCTGTAAGCATTGGTATTATACATTATATCTTTATACGCTTTTAAATCTTCTTTACTATATAAGGAAGTGTTAGGTTTTTTCTTGAATATTAGTTCAAACAAACCCTTCGTGCCGTTATATGTCTTATTATTAATTTTTAGTGCTTTTCCTCGAATTTTTAACTCTTTGTCCCCGATTTGTAGTTTACCATTGTTCAAATGAACTCCATACACTTCGTCAAGGGATTTAGAATTATTTATTAATAAATCTATATATGACTGAGGAGTTTCTTCAAATTTTTGTTTTAATTGCAAACCAAAGTTGCGAGCAAGACTTCTTCTTCGCACACGATCACTTCTACTAGTTCTGTTTCTAACTGACGATGGCTTGGACGTTTTAGGGGTTGATTCATTCATGAGTGAAGTACTAGTGTTCTTAATATTGGGTGTTCTAAATTCATCATTAACATCCTCATCGTCATAGTCATCGTCATCATCATCTTCATCATCACCATTTTCATTTTCATAATTCAGTTTTATTTTCTTGTGCGGAGACTCAAAATGATGCTGTTGTTGGGGTTTTTTCGAATGTTTTCCTTTTGTGTGTTCTATTATATCTTTAAGAGGTTTCGTAATAGGTTTGAAAGTTTCTTCAAGTTGAAGTTCGAGCGCTTCTTTCCTCTCTCTCAGAGCTTTATACTTTTTTCGTAGAGCATCAGTAGTCTTAATAAGCTCTTTTGTTAAATCTTCATTTATTTGCATCATAGTGTAGATGTTGAATTATAGAATGTAAATAATTATAAACTGTGATGATCTGCTTTTAACTGTATCAGTTTGAGCACTGTATACCTTCGAACAGATGCAGTACGACTGTTGATCGTGACTGTAGTTAATCTCTTTTATAGTTTTAGGAAACAGACAAAGCGTTTCTATAACGACCATTATTACGAGGGATCTTTTGTTAAATCATCATTTATTTGCATCATAGTGTAGATGTTGAATTATAGAATGTAAATAGTTATAAGCTGTATTGAACTGCTTTTAACTGTATCAGTTTAAGCACTGTATACCTTCGAACAGATGCAGTACGACTGTTGATCGTGACTGTAGTTAAACTCTTTTATAGTTTAGGTTGCCAAAAAGTATTAGAGGATTAATAACGGGCCCCTCTAATTGGGGGGGGCAAAACAAATGTTATGATGAGTTTATTTCAACATAAGAACGGATTAAAATTTGAGAATATTAAATCCGATTATTGTCTCTATTTTCTTTTCTCATATCCCAACCTCAGTCCTACCTATTCCTATATCTTAAAGTAAGTACATATCAACAAACTACCAAAGTCTCACACCCCCGTTCTAAGATCTATCAACAGATCCTGTGTATTGTTCGCACTACACACAACATTACTTTTCATTTTTTCTTTACTCTCATGCCATCGTAAGTATCTTCAACCTGCCAACTGTAAATGTGCCTCTAAGCGCTATTATTTCCCTTTGTTCAGACCGACACCCTTATAATAACTTCTTGCGTTCTTAAGGCAGAGAACCATATAATCTTTGAACATCATTACAGTTAAAGTGGATCCATACACCATACCTAAAGAGCATGATTATAAGTCTTCTAAACATATTTTATTACTTAATTTATTGAAATTTTTTATGGCAAAAAGGTATCGTCAAATCGCTCCTATTAATCTAAGTGATCATAAATGAAACACCTTTACTTTGCTTTAAAATTGAATGACACAAATTCACTTGCTTTAAACAGCTCTAATACTGCGTAGTAGCTTTTAATCAAAAATTACCTTATTCCTTCCGGGGGACGGGATTGTTCAACCCCTGACAACCTTATAGTAATTTCTTTCTAGAAATCACCATCCTTACTCTATAGCATATAATAAAACATGCCAATGACCTTTCATACTAATCTGTAAAATTTCATGCTCATGTCCAATCTATGCCCAAACAAATATCGAACGTGATAAAATTCTCTATCGTCAAGTATTAACAAATTACCAAAATCTCTCATCCTCGTTCTAAGATCTATCAACGGATCGTATGTATTGTTCAAAATACACACAGCTTCAATTTTTCTTTACCAATTGTCCACGTGCCTCTAGACGCTTTTATTATCCTTTGTTCAACGCCGATAACCTTATAATAATTCCTTTCAATAAAAAACCATCCATACTCATTGGCATAGAGACCAAAGACCAATCATGCTAAGGTGTAAAATGTACACACAAATATCGAATGAGACCAAATTGCAAGAAAAAAATCCAGCCATCACCAACCGCCAGTGAAATCTAATACAAAAAACCTATTCGTTTGTTTCACTTCGTTTCTGCCTGTCATATCAATCCGACGATATTCACAACAAAATATACCTTTGCCTTTGTATTAGCATCATCATCTTTCCTTACAATGAGTATTGGTTTATTTTACCTTTCTATGCTACACAGATACTCGATTTCAACATTGATCATGGATTTTATTGCTATGCGAACATGGGTCACTTCCTTACCCTACGGTATAGAGTAAAACAACCACATGACAACAACCTTTCATGCTAAGCTGTTAAACGACTTGCTCATACACAATCTATCCCCAACCAAATATCGGACGTGACCAAATTCTCTAGCCTACAACCAAAACAAAAAAAACATTCCTACTACCCTCACCTCACCCTCAAACAAATTCCAAACATATAAAAAAAAATCAACCACTTCCAAGCGCCAACGAAATCTAAAACAAAAAACCATAAAAAATACTCAATAGAAACCATCTTCCCCCTTTATTGTCTCTATTTTCTTATCTCATATCACAATCTCAGTCCTACCTATTCCTATATCTATCAACAAACTACCAAAATTTCACACCCCCGTTCTAAGATCTATCAACAGATCGTGTCTATTCTTGATTCTTCGCACACACACAACATTACTTTTCATTTTTTCTTTACTCTCATCCCATCGTAAGGATCTTCAACCTACGTGCCTCTAAACCCTATTATCTCCTTTTGATCAGACCGACGGCACCCTTTTGGCTCGCTCAGAATTTTCCCACGCTCATCAGAAAATTCCCATGCCCAAGTAACCCATATCCTACTATCTTGCCAACTGATTTCTTTTATTACAAAAGAGTGAAACCCGGAACAGAAAAATGATAAAGCCCCTTTCCAGGCAGTCAGTGTAAACACTTTCAGAGGACTTAGGGATTCTTTCCGAAAAGCAAATAGATGGATCTGGGATTCAGACTAGACTCATCGAAACAAAAAGCCTGCATTCTTGATAAGAGAATTTGTTGCCAAACTCTATCAAATGTGTTAGAATTATCAAGTGCAATGATTCAAATCTCACCAAAACAATGTAAAAATTGGTACCACTTTTCGGTGAGATAAGCCATCACATCACCAGTGAATCTTTTGTTACGCGAGCGACACTATCAGTAATTTACACACCCTTTGTCTTCAAGATATTTCATGGCTTGACGTTTCCAAGGCTTTCAAAAGAAAGGACGTTTTTGCAATTGGATGGCAATCAAATGGGGAGAAAGATTTGGCTTTTTTAGGGACAAATGCAGTTTTTCAGTTTACAAATTCGTAGAAGAACATCTCTCCAGAATATCGGCATCGGGGGGTATATAACCGGACCAGTAAATTTATGAATAATGAAATCTTTGAGGACTGTCGTAACTGAGCTGTGCGAAAAAATATCCTCTCTCTCTATCAAATAGTTCACATTTACAGTCCCGAGCTCAGTGAGCGCCTATATTTTATTAGGAAAAGTCGAGAAAGCAGCAAACTTGGCTGCTGGTAAGTAAATTTTGTAGAAAGAAGTCACATGCGAAAAACCACTGAAGACAAGGGAAGACATTGGGAACGACGAATGGTTAAGTTTTTGACACTTTCCATAGCCGGCCAATAATTTTAGTTCCGTTTGGACGCAACAGAATACTTTGCTTTACAATTTGGTCATGCAAAAATTGGTATTACAAACTGAAGATTCTGGCCCGTTTGAACAAATTTCAACACTTTCAAGCTCAAATCAAACCACAAATTGTCTTCGGGGCATAACAAATCAGCTGATGTGACATCACTACCCTCGAAAACATGCAATGACCAATTATAATTTCACAAAAAAATGATAAGGCCATCTCAATTGGCCTTCTGGTATTGCCACACAGTTCGTTTAGAGACTTTTTCTGTTTTTGCTCGGACAGAAAACGTAGTCTACCGATATTATACAGAAGGTTTATACGTTGAAGCCCTGGGGCTGCCCTTTGGTCGTCACATAGCGTTTTTTGAAAAACCTAAGCTCACACTAGTCAAAGTAAGTGTTTTCTGAACCCTGGGTTTGCCCTCAACTCACCCTGGAGTAGCCCTTGGTTTTGCGGGCGAATTCAGGTATTGAACAGGGCTGTCAAATAGCATATATTCTTCTTCAAATGGCAGGGATGTGTGGAGATTTTGTGGTGTAGCGTTTTTTGAGAACTTAACATCAACTTTGTTCGTCAACTCATAATGTTGACAATGTGTGGAGAAGAAGATACAACAACGAGCTGTATGAGCTGTACCGCGACATGGGCATTGCCAGAAGAGTACGAATCGCGAGGCTACGATGGTTGGGTCATGTAGAGCGGATGGACCCAAACGCTCCGGCTCGACGGGTTTTCGAAAGCACATTGCAGGGAAATCCCGGAAGGGGAAGACCTCGTCTTAGGTGGCGCAATCAAGTGGATAAAGACCTCAACCGACTTAGAGTGCAAAACTGGAGAGAGTTCGCCCGAAATCGAAGTCGTTATAGACGGATGTTGGTTGAGGCCCAGTTTTACCCTGAATTGTAATGCCCACCAAAGTAAGTAAGTATAATGTTTTCAAGGAAACCTGGGTTAACCCTGGGTAAAGTTCAACGAAAGAACCCAGTGGTCCAATTTGCCTAGAAGAGATGATACTTTTGAACTCCCACAACGGCATGTCTCTGTGATTATTACAGGTAACCAGGCCACATTTATGACGAAAATGTGTAACCAGCCGTAGAGACAAATATGAAGACACCTCTGTTTTAAAGCTTTGAGTTCACCCCAATTACTTAAATTGAAGGAAACTCAGCACTTGAAACTTGTCCAAAAAATTAATTCGAACTTAAAATTCAGCATATTTCCACATAAAAGCCTCTTTATTTTGACGACATCTCCTACAATTCAAAGCCTGTAGTGTAGGTGTGGCTAGCACTATTAATTTGTCAAGTTATGAAATAAAGTACGTATTTTCAATCTAATAAGCTGTCATCAAATTAAGCAATGTCACTAAGTTATTCAAGTCAATCGTTCAAATCGTTTGGCGTTAGTTTTTAATTATAAATTCAAGATGCATGAGTTGGTTACACGTGTTAGTTACTAATAAGGAACCCCACTATAAATCGTAGATGCTCACCTATCACAATGACATACCTATGAATGAATTAGTAGAGTAACACAAATTGTCTAAACCGACATTCAAGTTCACTTTCTACAAAAGTCGTTCAACTGTGGTCCAGCAAACCATAAAGTGTTACGATAAATCGATTTGTCACCGAATGACACATAATCATAATTGCAAACTCTTCAAGCATACTTAGAAAAACATGTAAAATGCTGTTTTAGTTGAGAAAGTTTAGCATCCAAATGACAAGAACAAGTCATTGGCATGTTGATCATGTGTCAACCAACGTCACAACACAAGTATTTCTCGATTGAATCAGGAACGGCTTTCCCAGCAATTATCTGGCTGGCCAATAAGTTTTGAGATCTTATGATTTATGCACATATGGAGGTACATACATATATAAATGCATTTCGATTTCGATTGCCAATTTAGCAACTCTCAAAGTAAAAACCCATGCAGTGACACCCTTAAAGCAATCACCTGTTATGCCAATGTAATTATCACATTTTTTTTTTTTTAAGGGCCAATTAGAAAACTTGTTAAATTTATTGCTCAAACGACAAAGGAAAAAAGATAATAAATAATAAAACAATATAGGCTCTTATAAGCCGATGACACTAATCGTCATTTAGCATCAATCATCCCATGTGCACTGGGTACTCGGTACTGTTTACGAAACACAGTGTGTTGTGTGGTTTCCATTAAAGCGAATTCAGAATAAAACGACTTTGCATTTCCCATGGAAAAGCGCAATTTTTTCAAATAATGAAGAGTTTTACTCGAACTCGAATGCAGTTATTATCGTTATTGTGTGCTTTTAACCATATTTCCATAAATTGCATGCCGGCATGAGTGCCTGGGCATGACATCAAAGCTCATCGGGTATTGTGTATGGGTCTGTAATTATTCTTGTTGTTGTTATTCCCAGATATGAAATTGACAATCAGTGTAAACGGGCATATTACGTCGACATCGCTGGTCGATAAAGTCGTGCAATCATTTTTTTTTTATTTTCTTTTTTTTTAACGCGATTCCGAGTATAGGTACATGTTTGACTATGCGGCCTTGGAATGTATTGTGGCGAGTGTGCCAATGCCGGTGCGGCGTTTGGGTTTGTCGATTTCGCTGATGATGACCTTATGACATTGGGGTGTGCTTCAAATAGGGAAGCGGAAACTCCAGTTTCCCATTGTTGAACAACTGAAAATTACATAGTAAAATAAATTCACTTTGTTCAAGCAATGAATACTTTCTATACAATTCCGTCTATGAAAAGCCTGTAGTGTACATAATTGTGTGTTAAAGCACTTCTCTATAATTTGGCCGATACGAATTGAAGTTGTTATTATAATTTTAAAATTTAAAAAAAAGTCGTGTTGTTTGATAGGACGCTATTATAACAATGGTGCACGCAGCAGCGTAAAACTATACGCTTCTGGTTACGTGTACCGTTAATTTTTGATTGGAAGCCAAGTCGATGAATATATGGATATGTCTGCTAAAATAAAACGTAGGTAGTTGCTTAAGGGGAGTTGGTGGTCTAGAATTTTCGAAAAATCGTTTTTTTTTTGTTATTTTTGAACGAATAGTATCTTAAAAATATACTGTTAAAATTTTATGACGAAGTTCTGAGTATTTCAGGATCTACAGCCAACTAGAAGGTCAGGTAAGCAGAAGAATCGGTGAGACGGGTTCTATTGTTCTCTAGTTGCAGCTGCTCGGGTTCGTATATTTGACTAACACTAATGTATGTTTGTGTTGTTTGACTAACACTGATGACATATTTTAGTTTTAAGAGTTACATTGGTTAGTTGAGCGTGGTCCTCAGGGAAAGTAGGTACATAGGTAGGTAGAATGAGCTGACGGTTGATCTTATTATCGTCACACTTAGATCAATGTAGATCCATTGTGATACCCTGGAGTATTGTAACGTCCTAGAAACCTATGAGTTTATGTCTGGTCAGTTTTTAACCATTTTTGTGGCCTTAATGATGTTTAACGGGCTGCTTCTCGAAGTGTCTGATAATTCTTCTAGTTCATTGAAAAAGTATTTGCCTAGAAATGTTTTCCTAATGTGGCAGATTGCTGGGCATTGACAAAGGAAGTGAGTGGTGTTCTCATGTTCATCTTCGTCATTGCATCCTCTGCACAGGTCATCGGTGCATTTTCCATTTTCTGTTTGTGGTAACCTAGTAGGTTATGTCCAGTTATGATACTGATAAGCATTCGTAATGAAGGTCTATTCAATGATAGCAGCTTTTCAGATCCGTTCTTATCGTATTTCGGCCATAGTTTCCTGGAAGTAACACAGGAATCTAGGCATTCCCATCATTCATTGGATTTTCGCATTATTTTGTTACAAATGATCTATTTAATTTCACAGGGTGGAATCCTGATTGATTGATCAATGAGAGAAGGGTCAAGTGCTGATCCTTTCCTCGCTAGTTCGTCCGCTTTTTCGATTCCCGATATACCACTATGACCAGGAACCCAGCAGAGTCTAACGTTATGCTTAGCTCTTCGCGACAGCTAGAAACAAGCTTTGATTTGACAAGAGTGGTAGAAATCGCTTTTATTGCTGCTTGGCTATCAACGAAAAAAGTGATATCAGCATGTGATAGCGCCATCATGGACACCTGTTTTGCAGCGTTTGTAACTGCCAAGATCTCGGCTTGGAAGACGCTGCTGTGATTTGGAAGTCTGAATGAACTGGCTCGGCTTAGGCTTTCTGAAAAGAATCCTTCTCCTGTTCCAACTTCCATTTTGATTTTGAACCGTTGGTATAGATTGATATAGACGTCTCGTTCAGGTAAGGAAAGTAACATCGCGTGTTGAATTTTATTGAAAAATATTGGAATATTTTTGAAATTTTGAACTTTTTTTGTTTTGCGGGTGCCAAAAAACAAAAACTACTGGACCGATTGATGTGAAATTTCAGTATGTTATTTTGTACAGTTTTAACTATCGCAGGAACTAAAACAAATAGTTTCGTAAAATATTTATATATTTTTTAATTATTTTGATTTAAAATAAAACGTACGTTTTTAAATTTTTATGTTGAACTGCCCGCCATTTTGTCAAATTTTTTTTTCTGTTTTTTGGTTCATACACACAGGAACTACTGTGATAGCTATTTTTATTCTGATTCAATTGGTCAACTTTTTTTTATTTCAGATCAGAGGGAGAGATAAATCACCCCTCACAAGTGAATTGAATTTTTTAGAGAGGGACATTTCAAGTCCATTGTTTAAGTTGAAAACATTTTTTTTTTTGTTAGAAGCTTCTTCTTTCTGTAGTTAATAAGTAATAAAATAAGTGTAAAAAATTTGAAAACATTACTCATTGACTTCATGCAGACATTTTTTTTTAAATTGTTTAAACTTATGGCCACTAGACCACCAAACCCCCTTAAGTCGGATTGTAAAAGAAAATACACAGAAATTGGTAAGCTTTATCAAGGTAAATAGGGTGGTGCAATAAGGCTATGGAAACCTCTCAGAGCCAAAGGCATTTGAAGGACCTACATTTTTATGTCAATTCCGAACGGCACGGAAATGAGAATTTCATAGGAATTGACAATTTCTCGAGAAAGACAATATCCGTAGAAAGAAAGTGTTATGGGTCTGATTGGATTTGAATCTCGATCCTCCCACGTAACAGGCAGAGTTGCTAACCATTACGCTACAAGCACCCCTTTATCAAGGTGAAAACAAAACAAAAACTTGTTGCTTTATTAAAACTACCACAAGTGCATTCGCAACCAGCAACACCACACTCGAATCATAAAAAATCCATTGTGGTCCCCGAGATAGCGGATGATAAGGGGGCTGTGAAACTAGAATGACGGAGAAGTGATTGTTGGTGACTGCATTATTGGGGCTGAAGAGCTTCACCAAACCAAATGTGTACACTCCCTCGTTTTGATTCCGCAATTGTGGGGGCGAGTTGTTTTGCCAGAAGTCGGCTACACTATGCATCAATTTCATTAAGTCTTTCACAGCGTGAGTTTTCAGTAGGCCAAGGGTTGGAGTTTTTAAAACTCTCTTTTTCGGAATCTGGCCAATGAATGAGCTTTAGGATGCTGTTCGGTACAGGTTTGGTATGTCGGTGAGTTCGTGAAAGGAGTTCTGTTTTTCTGGTGTGGGTTTTGGCTCTCGCAGAGAAAGTCGAATAACATCTCCTCTGCCTCCTCGCGATGGCATTTTCTACATAAATTGGATGTGTTTATGACCACTCTTATAGTGTGGGTATACCTTACCTACTATATGAGGATGCCAAAAAATCGGAGAGCGCCGCCGCCGGGGCCTTACTAAGCTGGAGTAGAAATTAGTTTTTCTTCTTAGAAATGGGTGGCCATAGATCTCTGGTAACCCGACAAATTTCTAAAACCGACCACATATTTACCATTGACAGTTTTTAGAAAGCTTTGATAAGTACTATTTTGAGTTCAGAGTTGTTGGGCTCGCTATATTCGACTGATGATGCCAATTTTTTTTGCCATCCCAGATATTTCGTTAAGGTTATCCCAAACCAAAGCGATTTTGCAATTGTGACAGCTGCAAAAACTTTGTTTACAGGATCTCTGTCGGGGCGTCAAATGCAAATGAATGAAAACGTTACGTCTCCTTGTCTCTTAAATTTAGGACCTCTCATAAAGCGCTATGTTTATGTAATTTGACAAATAAATTTTCGCTGCAGCAACTTCAAAACGCTATGTTTTGGGAGAACCTTAACTGGGAGCTAGCTTATATGCATACAAATTAGGGTGGTCCTTATTTAGGGTTTGTCCGAATTTTTTTCACGATAGTCCTAAATCGGTTCTAAATCTATTAAAAAAAATTTATGCCAAGTTATAGCTCTTAAGTTGAAGCTTAAGTCAATTTTACGGATTTTCTAATTCTACCGTCGTTTATTGATTTAAATGAAAAAAAGATAGTAATTATTTTTTTTTTGATAGATTTAGAACCGATTTAGGAATATTGTGAAAAAGAATTCGGACTAACCCTAAATAAGGACCACCCTAATACACATATACGATTTTGGTAAGTATTCGTATGCACCATTTTATTCCCATTAATGCCATGGTTTTCAGCAATCTAAATTAATTTAAAGTGTTCGTTAAGCTGAGCAGTCATAAACTACTGCGACACTTTTCTACAAATTCGGATTTTGTGACTTATGAAGTAATAGCTTCTATGAATGCCTGGCTGTCTATGAAAATCTCAATGTTTCTGTTGATCAATTTTAGCGAGGTGAGATGATTTGTGGCTGCGCGGACTGCAAATGCCTTTGCTTGGAAGACGCTGCAAAAGTTTGGCTGCTTTATTGATATTTTAATGGGAAACTAGTCTAAGAAGACTTCCGAGCGTATCCCTTCGTCCTTTTTGGAAGCGTCTGTTGAGAAGGAGTCATGATATGATCTTATAACCCTGTTGTCCTTTCTATTGACGAAATGGCGGTTTGGGACACTGGAAATCAATTTACGGTGTGATGCAAAATGCAATAAAGTTTGAATTTTTATATCGGCATGATTAATGATTCATGTATAGATTATTTTTTTTGTCGAGCATCAGAACTTAAAAAATAACATGAGAAAGAAATGTCGTTGGAATAGACTTGTTTTTGTAAATATGACTATCCGCACCAGCTGTTTAATATTCCATTGAAACACTCAAATTTTTTACTCCTTTTTTTTCAATAAATATGGCGGTATGGTGGTGGCTTGAATATTCGCTTCGAATGCTTCATATGAGTTGCTTGTGTGTGGAAATAAACTAATGACTCAATATAGTCCCATAAAAATTAATGTTTTTGAATCAAGAAATGTAAAATTACTACACGAATTGCTTGTTAAGGTTCATTGGATGAAGTGAGGGGTTCAGAAAAAAAGTTGTCAATATCCACTTTTACTTTTTTGAGTAAGAAACGAGAAAACCATCTAAAATTCATCTGTCAAAACATACGTGGCAATCTAAAATGGACATAGACAAGTCTGTTTTAGTCACTAGCTTTAAAACACAAATTTTTATTAAATACAGACATATTTGAAAGTGAAAATTCGACACCCAACAACAAGATGGCGTTATTATTTACAATGCAGGAAAATATATAGATACTCTCCTTGGTTTCTATACCCTTCTAGTGCTCTATGAACTTCACGGTCAGATTTGTTTTCTTCAAAAATTATTTCAACAATTTGGAAGAGCTGTTGTAGAGCAAAGTTTCAACGAAACCTTCTCAAAATCAAAACCCACTGAAAAATTTTGCGATGAATGCATGTTATTTCCAATAGTGAGTTTGACGTTTAAGAGAATGGAGAGAGTATGCAATCTTTCATACATCGGTGACATTATATTTGCATTTTATTATCCTTTTCCCTGTTTAGTAAAAGGCGAACACGAAACCATAAATTCAATTCTTCTTTTCTCAGATGGAAACAGATGGATGATGAAACGAAACAAGCTTAGCTTCAGGTAGAAACATAGTATGTTCGTTCGCTATGAACTTTACCCAGGGTTGACCCAAGTTTCTTTACCAACCCTATGAGTGGTCAAAAAATTTTGGGATTCCCAGTCCTCAAAAAACGTTAAACTACAAGATCTCCGCACATCCCTGTAATTTGAATAAAAATACATTCCCGGTTCATAACCTAAACTCGCCCCAGCAAAATCCTAAGGCGAGTTAATGGTAACCCAGGGTACAAAAAACACCCAGTTTGATATTTAGGGCGAGTTTGGGTTTTTCAAAAACACTTTGTGGCGACCACAGGGCGACTGGACAGGACTTCAACGAACGAGCCTAGTGTTATGACAGTTCAAATGACAGCTAAGCCAAATGTCAGCACTACAAAACATGAAACCACGAAATGCATGTCCCTTTTTGTGTGAAATGTCGCCATACCAATTAGACTTTAATTTGAATATGCCTACGTTAGAGAATTTCTTTTGTGAAATATAAAAGAGTCACTAAAAACGAAAGAAAGAAAAATAAATACTTCGCTTTTTTTTATTAAGTTACGAATACGCCACAGTGCACAGCAAATACATTAAATGAATCACTATCATATTAATCAAGAATTTCCATGAAAAAGGAAAAGAAAAAGACTTTTAGTGCTTAGCAGATATCACTTCCACATATTCTTAAATTAAATGAGAAGCTATCATTTTCAGCTGACCTGAAATAGTTCCCAATAAAGAAAGATTCATTTAGTTCCAAGAATTGTATAGTAAATTCCTCTCATATAACTAAATTTTGTAAATCTTTGTATTGGACTAATGGAACACCAAAAACTACCTCTGCTCATTCGTATAAAATTTGCCTATACGTCAGTGAAACATCTACACCACAACAAATGTTTTGTGGGCCGTATAAAATAAACGTACAGGAAAATATTCTGATTTCGAAAGGAGAAGCTAGATTTCTCAAAATTTTAGAAATGTTTTCCTTGTGCCAAAGCAAGTTTTTGAAAGGCTCCCGCACTCTTTTTTCGCCAAGGGAAAGGGTTCTTTAACTTTTAAAATATAAAGAAAAGTTTGAAAAACTACGACGCTATCTGAATCAGTTAAAATCGACGTTTTTACGCAATTTACTTTACATTTCCCTCTATCGGTTGTGAATCTTAACAACCATTGCAATCGCCAAAGATTGAAAATAATTGTTTAAATATATTCACACATTGCTACAATAACAAGAGCAGATATTGCATCCAGTCTTACCAAAACTAATACACAACATCAACAGGTCTGCTTTTTTTTCCTTTATTTGAAAATACCCAATTAGTTTCCCACAAAAGATGACTCATGATTGCGAATGTTTCGTATTCCAAGCAACACTATGCCTAATCGAAATACAATTTGGGGCTTTTAATTTGTTTCTTTATTTTTTTTTTTGCTTCCAACTTCCAACTGCCTGCGAGTAGGTAAATGGCATCGGCAGTTAATCTGGCACACTCCCCAAAACAATGAACTACGTACCGTCTTCAGTTGCTCGTTTTTATACGTGACCGGCATACTTGAATGTGAAAAAAATTCACCCGCATGATCATTGTTCTGCTTCAAAACCAGATGAAGTCAATTAATTTATATTGGAATTGAAATTGCATCTTTCGCGTAAACAATTAATTGCTCTCGATGCTTCAATCAATTCATTGAAGGAAGAAAAAAACTCAAATTTAAAAAATTTTTTAAAATGTCTTGAGTAGAGTGCGTGTCGTTTTTAATTTGAAAAATTCTTTCACTTTGTACACTCAGTAGGTTTGTTCGCTGGACTTATATTTTTACTCACGGCTGACTCAGGTTTTCTTGACAACCCCATGGGTAGTAAAGAACAACTTGGGTTTTCGGTTCTTAAAAACACTTTTCCACGAAATCAGCTCACACATCTGTCATTTGAGGAAAAAAATCTGTCCATTTGACATCCCTGTTTGTTATCTGAACTCGCTCCCGCAAAAACCTAGTTGCACTTTAGGACGAGCTGAGGGCGAACCAACCTATTGCCTACATAAGGTTAACACAAAACACTATAGCCAGCAATGCTAAGTACTATTCCGATTGCTTGCTTTATTGAGCAAATGTTCACCTACTTGAGATTTGAATTGACATTGATTAAGCCTAGATTGACATGAATATGGCTGTTATAACTTAATCGTCTATCTTCTTAATCAAATACCCGACTGATTTGATGTTGACTTACACTATAATTAACTTTTAACCGAGTGGTTTTCCCTTCACACTTGTAAATATTTAACTATGCATACCTACTTCCAACACGAGAAGGAGAATTTATTTCATATTTAATAAATTCCGGGTAACAACACTTAGAAACAAAAGCCTTATCACAAAAAGTCTACTAGGAAGACGTATAGGTATTACTTTTATCTCGTTTACAATTTACATTTGTAATGAACTGATGAACAAATGTGTCATAAGATGCCAGCAAAGTGTCTGAAGTAATCTTTATGAACGAGGAGCATGAGGTATACAATAACAATTATTTATAACAATGCTCTAAGTATGCAAATCGAGACCCATAAAAGCACCTCTATCTTCTATCTTCTATCTGTACAAATATTAATAAATTACTATAAACAGTTAAACAAGCTATTTCGAATTAATGATGAAAATTTTCCAATGATTTGTTTATATATTCTCGTTCGTAGAGCCAGTTTATCTCTCGCACCTTAACCATCGTACAACAAATGTGTTTCTATTGAATTCTCCATGCATCTTAGTTAAAGTCAAGACATTTTAGTTATGATGAAAGTAATTTCACAACGTATACAGTATAAATGGCGCCCGACGCTTGACGCCCGACATAACAATGACAATGCATTCAAATTAATTTCAATTGAATTGAAGTGTTCTTTATTGTGGCGCACGGTCTGTTTGTCGTCGGATTGGCATTTTTAATGGCCGCAACTTTGTTCAAACATAAAGTCAATTGCTCGTTAAAGTTGTGGCATTTATGGCACAAGAATGTTTTGGGCTTTTATTACTTTCAGATACAATAAAAGAGAAAGGGAGAAACACCAAGCGAGTGATTCTAGTCTGATTTTGAGATAGAAATGCGGACATGAAGCTGTATAATCATGATTTATTAATAGAGGCCAGTCAGAGAAAACTGATGGAGGAGTTCAAAAGGAGAGATGCTTTACGATTAGACTTGAGCAAAATGCCATACAGACGATAACAACAATTTTATAGACTACTTGAAATTGCATATAAATATTTATGTTGGGTGCTAAATGTCAAAACAAATACTTATTTCAATGAGATGATAACAGATTCCAAAAGTCACAAAAACAATGAGTGCGTTGTTGCAAAATTTCGGTCAGTTTGTGTGTGTTTGGTAAATTCTCTGTTTCTGTCTCTATTTCTATTTTGTTTGTCGTCTAGACATATTGTTGTGGTGACAGACTGACAGCTCTGTATGTCAAAAGCAATCTCGTTATACTCAAAAGTAATTTTCTACCACAACATGCCTGAGGACTTCAGTTTGCTATCATCAGTTCTGCTTATTCATTTGTCAGCACTTTAATGTTATTTCACTTATTGCTTTGTGGAGAGACCACCTATACTTTAGATAGAAAGCCCAAATTGAGTTGATTGCTACACAAGTCCTTATTGAATAAAATTTATATAAATATTTGAATTTCATTTCGTTCAGCCCGAGATGGAAACCTAAAAAATGTTCAGATAGCAAAAAGCATTCCGTTCATTCAATTTGTGTAGATTAATCTAATGACATTTTTTCGTCTCATTCTTTGTGAAGAATTTTAAGAAATTGCCAAATAGTCTAGAAGTGGAAGCAAAACTTTGGTAGGGAGAAACAAAGTCGATTTGGGGACCAAGTTCTCATGAAAAGTGGTAACATAGCTTTGATATGGTTTTTCCTTCGTGTTAAGAAAATACCAAGAATTCTTGTCACAAGTTTGGAGTGGAGTAAAGGAGCTTAATCTGTGGTGTTTTTCCGACAAAATAAAGTAAACGAAAAACACATGACAATTTATTTACACCAAAATTAGATATAAGTAAATTGATGCTTTTTTCGATGTGTAAATGATGCTGCTCGATTTTCAACTATATTTATTTGCAGCCATTTTAAATTTTAGACTCAAACATTGGTGTACTTTCAAAGATCCGCCCAATTGCTTGGATATGCCGACGATATTGACATAATTGGAAGAAGGCAGCGTGATGTCAATGGCGCGTTTATGAGCATTGAGACGGAAGCGAAGAAGATGGGTTTAGTGGTAAATGTGGGCAAGACCAAGTATATACTGTCATCAAGAAAGGACACCCAACACCGACGTCTTGGACAGAAAGTCACGATAGACAGCTATAACTTTGAGGTAGTTAAGGACTTTGTCCACCTAGGCGCCGCTATTAATTCAGACAACGACACCAGCGCTGAAATCAAACGAAGAATAACTCTTGCCAATCGCTGTTTCTTCGGACTAAGAAGGCAATTGAGTAGTAAAGTCCTCTCTCGAGCAACTAAAGTGTCCCTGTATAAGACACTTATCTTCCCGGTTCTTATATATGGCGCAGAGGCATGGCACTTGTCAAAGGTAGACGAGAACGCTTTAGGATGCTTCGAGAGAAAAAATCTTCGGGTGATTTTTGGTCCCGTCTGCATAGATGGAGAGTGGAGAAGAAGATTCAATGACGAACTGTACGGGCTGTACAGCGACACTGACCTTGTCAAACGAATCAAGGCTGAGTCATGTAGAGCGAATGGACACCAACGCTCCGGCCAAGGAAAGTTTTCGAATCCAATCCCGAGAGACGGCGCAGTAGAAGAAGACTGCGACTCAGGTGGCGCACGCAAGTAGGAAAGGACCTCAACCAACTTGGCGTGCAAAACTGGAGGCAGCTAGCTAGGGACCGAGCTGGCTGGAGAAGCATGTTGGTTGACCGACCCGGACTGTAGCCGGGTAGCCACCTTAAGTAAGTAAATTTGTGTACTTTTATTTTATAATAAAAGCGCACTTCAATTGGCTTTTACTACCCTTATATGAGGTATTAGTAGAAGACACCAATGCGTATTGCTTTTGAACTTTTGTGAATCGTATAGTGCAGAAAAAACAGCGTCCGGTAGACCATTTTAAATACGGTAGAGAATTTAACAAACAATCCTTCTCCCAAGGTAAGATTGTTCAGCATTTCTAACAAGGCAGGAGTTGCGGCTAAATTGTTTCAGTGGAAGAATGCAACTGATTTATTTCACTAGAGCACTGTTTGCTGCCAGCAAATTTCCAATGTTCATAGAATTGAAATATGGAGAATCCTTAACGGTTGTGATGAATGACGGGGTCTAGCAGATCTTGATACTGGATGGTTCACTAGGTTCGAGAAATAAGACTTTCCTTTCATCTTCTTATTTGTACTTTCATTACACTAATTTTCTTACCGCTGTACAATTCAATTTATAACCGCACAAAGAGTACCACTTTGTATCTCACTTATCCAAACTTTATATGACTATTTCCCAATAAAAACTGAAATACCGCTTGCATCAGCAACCTTCTTATATAGAAACATATCACCAATATCGAAACCTCTAGAAAAGACAACAACCGTCGAGCAATTTCGAATAGTTTTTGTTATACGAGTATCTCCTCTCCAATCATTATATAAGTGCATGTATACAAACAGCCCTTATTCGTCGCACTCCTCAATTAAATTTGTGTACGGACACACACTGGCCCACAAACAACAACATTTGAATATTCTTAACGAAAGATTAAAAATGTTTCCTTCCTTTTGGAAACAACGGTATTTACAGCTGGAATCAAATTAAATTCTCTTTGCTGTAATACTCTTTGGTCTGTGAAGAACAAATAAGAACTATGTTAAACACCATATCTGCTGATGCGTCAACGTTTCCGTCGAGAAAGCACAATGACCAATTAGAATTTCGAAAGAAGTTACTGAAGACTTCCTTGGCTCTCTCTCATACTGCCACATAAAAAAGTTCGTTATATTGCATATTTTAATATATAATATTCTTTTAAAATTAAGTGCCTTTCATGTGTATTGTTTCATACTTAAGTGCGGCATCAAATTAATTGTTAATAGCATCTCATAATTAATCTACAAGGAATTTCCTTAATAACTCTATTTTTGCTAAAGTGTACTTATTTATAATAATAATGAAAATAAATACCGAATGGATAAGGAAAGACTTTCATGAGATAGAAATCTAGTTTCACAGCTCACAAAGCAAAAACAATAGATGAGGTTGTTGTTAATTTCTCTGAGAACATTTTCACAGCAGACATTTTGAATTTCAAACCAAAGTCATTAGAAATTTTCCATAAAATAAACAATAGTTGACCTTAAGACTTGCAGATATATGTACATACGAGGTGTGTTCAAAATGTAACGAGAATTTTTAAATTTCGCGGGTTTGGAGAGCCCGACTGTATAAATTTTTTTTTATTATCATGCCCTTAAAGTACGATAAATTTAATACAAATTCGTTGATCCATTTTTTTTCACAAACGAAAATCGCCGAGCTCGAAAAATACGTCTAACGTTAGCGACTGTCAATTTAAAAAGTAAGCAATGAATATTGTTGAAAATTTTTTCAGGGGCAGGTGTACCAACATAACAACTCTCCAAACATGCGAAATTTAAAAATTCTCGTTACTTTTTGAACACACCTCGTATATGTAGAAAAAAACAAATAAAAGACACCACCAAATTCGAAATTCCGGAAGTCAAATAAAAATTTCAGATACATGCTTCCACTACTAAAACTATACTAAATACTATACAACAACTATAAAAGAAAAACGATTATATTATGAAAGTTGAGTGGTGAAAGGGGTGTAACGGTAAGCATATCAACCTGTTACGTGGGAAGTTCGAGTCCAGAAGCATCAAAAAATGATTTCGATGGGCATCGCATTTCGCGAGAATTTGGTAAGTCCTCCTATAAAAATTTCACGGCCATTGAAAAGTGTTTCCTGGATTAGCCGCTCGGAATCGGCAAAAAGTTGTTGGTCCCTTTCATTGCTCACCAATGATTGAGAGACTACACTAAACTCCAAAGCTCACCGAGCTCTGATGTGCCACCCTATACGTTTTGTTTTTTATTGAATTAACTAGGTGTGCCAGCGACTTCGTCCGCAAGAATTGGCATAACATTTTTATGTATCAACCGATTGACATGAAATAAAAACTAAATGTTAAGTGAAGCTTACCACAATATATTACTGTTACTACTAACCCCATCTAGATAGGATAAGCCGTTTCTGAGATTAGCGTGCACAAACAAACAAACTGTTACGTTTTTATTATATGTACAGATATAGATTTTTAATTATAATATTTTCCAGTTCAGAGGGAAGTCTTTTTGGATTTATTTTGCAACTAACCTGGAAAGTCTCCTTCTCAATTATTTTTTTTAAGTTCTTATGGCTTTGAAAGCGACCAGTAAACAAAAAGATTTACAACCATGGGTTTGGCTTAGCTATGTTGATGATATCCATAGGAAATCTACTTTAAGAGTCAAATAGTTCCTAATATCCTATACAAAAAAAGTGACTTTTCTTTCCATGCTACATCGGCTATGTAAATGTAAACCACCTTTGACTGCAATTGCAATCAACTTTCTAATCAAATGATAGTTCAACTTGGTCTAACTCATTTCAAATGATGCTTATAGTTCTTTAATTTTAAAAATTTGTACCCAAATTTGGATTTGTCCGTAAGCCCGTAGCCAAATAAATTTCTTTAACTCTTTGTTTCTATGATAAGATTTGCAATCGCTGTTACGGCTGGCGCGGCAGTGTAAGATCCTTAGCGATACGTTTGGAATACTTATTTGGAATTTGCAAAAGAATTTCGTTCAATTATTTTCCATTTTCATAGTTTTTAAGCAGTTGGCAGCCCTATTTCACGAAAAAAGTAACCAAAAATTTTAGTTGTTTAATAGATCGATCAAAACAGAAAAAAGGAGCTTTTCATTGAAAAATGGCAATTTTTCTGCTCCTAGCAAGTCTTGTTTTGTGTTTGCTGATCTGCTTTAGATAACTCTAGAGCTACATTTTCTGCTCATCGTTTTGAGTAAGAGAAGATTTGTGTCAAAATCAGCTGCTTACGTTTGCGTTTGTGTTAAACTTTCAATTTAAAACCAAACTAACTGTGGGACTACACGATCAAAATATCAAATTCTTTGTCGTGTTTCTGATGTGCCGAAAGCGACATAACAATTTGCCAATTTTTATTAATTTTCAGGATACCGGCAGCCAAAAATGTTTAACGATTTTTTAACAGTTGGTTTTTGACACCAAGACCCTGTAACACAAAACTACAAGTACTTGTATTGCAAGTGAGTCATGAAAAAAGTCTAAAAAATTCTATAACTATAAGTTTGCTTGCTTTTCTTAAAGTATAATTAATGAACATATTATTACAAGTGGTTTTTGACTTGTAGCTTTGTGTTACAGTGTTCAAGTGTACAAGCTACTTGCAGGACTAAGTCCATTACATCTGTAGAAGAAAAACAAGCTTGTGGCTTTGTGTTATAGAAATTCCCAAAACTTGTCATATTTCACATGTATGGCAAGTACTTGTAGCTTTGTGTTACAAGCCGCAGTCTAAGTTTTTTTTATATTTTCCATGTTGAATGATTCATTAAGTTGATTCCTGAAAAATTTAACGACTGATGCTTCAACCGATTATTCGCTCTGGAATAGCAGCTATAAGCGCTTGAAAAGACCGCAGTTACAAAACCCGCCAATAAAATCTCTAGACGGGAATTGGATCGGAGATCCGAAAGAAAAAGCTAACCTGTTTGCAGAACATCTTGCGAATGTTTTTAAGCCATTCCCATTCTGAAAACAGCTTACAGTTTATTGATAAAGTAGATGAAGTTGACATACCAATTGTCACACTCAATGAAATAAAAAGTATGTGTCGAAATCAACTGTCGAACAAAAAATCACCTGGGTACTATCTAATAACTGCTCAGGTTATGAAAGAAATGCCATAAAAAGCCTTCATAAAACTCCAATTCATAATAAATGCATGTCTAAAGACCCAATATGTCCCACATCATTGGAAAACTGCTGAAGTAATTGTTATACCAAAGCAAGGTAAGCCACCAACAGAAGTGACGTCATACAGACCAATATCGCTTATACCAATAATGGCAAAAGTCTTTGAAAAATTGCTACTGAAAAGACTTAGCAAAGTCATAGAAGAAAGAAATCTAATCGCAAATCATCAGTTTGGATTTAAAAATAAACATTCCACGATAGACCAAGTTCATAGAATAACGGATGCAGTTGAAAAAGCATTAGAACAAAAACAAGTATGTTCGGCTATATATTTTTAGATGTTGCTGAAGCATTCGACAAGGTATGGCATGAGGGGCTAGAGTACAAACTGCAAAGGGACCTACCCAGGCAGTACTACGAAATACTAAAATCTTATATCTCAAACCGGCTCTTCAGAGTTCGGTATGATCAAGAATATTCAAAGCTAAGTAAAATACAAACCGGTGCCGTTCCAGTGGATAACAACACCATTATGGCTACATTTGCAGATGATACTGCATTTTGGCATCCAACGCTACGTTCAAATATTCATCAACAATCAAGCTGTACCTTACGCCAATACGTCCAAATACCTTGGGATGAATTTGGATGCTAAAATGGAAAGAGCATATCAAAAAGAAAAGGGAAGAGCTCAACTAGAAATATAGAAAAAATGTACTGGTTACTCGGTAGAAATTCTGATCTGACTTATCTGCCGAAAATAAAATAATGCTTTATAAACAAGTACTTGGACCTGTTTGGACCTTACTTACTTAACTCAGCGATTCATATAGTGACCTACAAATAGAAATGGTTACAGAAGTTGTAAGAAAAAATGCTGTATCACACAATCAGCGACTGCATAGTCATATCAACTCTGAAATTGAGTCGGTATTAAATACGAGAGGCAATGTTCGGAGATTAAGAAGAACCAAGCCTAACGAGCTAATGGTCTAAAAGTCATGGCATGGGAAGCATTAAGTTTGAGTTTCCCCTAAAGCGATTATATTATTGAGAAAGAAAAATCTGTTGTCAATCATTCATAGATTGGTTCTGATTACGGAGAGTTTTTAGTGAGGTAAGAATCCCACACTACTTGGTGTCGAATGCTGCCAAGTGTCTTTTGAAAATTTCCTCATGACAAAAAAAAAAAAAAATTCATGTTTGTTGCTCTGTTCTTAACTGCTCCGCCTTTTTATCGTTCAACATAACTTCTGTCTCCTTCTCATAGTTTTAAATATTGTACTCAAAACACAATAGCAAGTTCTTGACACACTGCCGAGCACATTTTTTGCCAACTTAAGTATGCCAGTTTTAAGGTAAAAATATATTTGTTATTAGTTTCTAAAAAAAACTTAACGAACCAAAAAATAATCAAATAGCTAATCAACCATTGATTGTGTAAAGAGACACTGAAGTAGTAACGAGAAAGTGTCTTGAAAACCTTGAAGCGAAAAGGGATAAAAAACGAAACTAATTACAAAATATCTAAGCAAACCGCGTGCTGTTGTTTTCCCCTGTTTTCGTCAATGAAAATTTCAAATGGTGCAATTGTATGGAAAATTAACAAAGATATGGCGTTGTCACACAAAAATAAACCTAGAAAAATAAAGTATGTTTAAACTTACACGATATCTGTAACAAAACGTCAAAGTGTCCTCTGCACAGTGTTTTAAAAAAAAACCTAGTTGGCAAACAAGGTCCTGCTAAATCTACCGGATATAAATTACACAACAAACATTCGAGTATTTTCCCATTTAAAGTTCCATCTTTTCTTTCCACTTCTCTCACACAGAAGCAAAAAACTTTTCCAACAAATGTTTACTCAAATCGTATTTTAGAAGTGAAGTTATCACTCTCAAGTAGATCCACTTCCAAGTTAATGCAAACGTAAATATACATTATCATCAACGTCGCTCGTCAAATTGCAGGCACATCAACCTCTAAGAAGGCACGTCTCATGAAATGGCATAGAACACCAACGTTCGCTGAAACCATAACGACAAAACAAAACAAACAACAAACACTATCTCTTTTTAAGTACTAAAGTATTTTTAATAAGTCACTTAGCTGATAAAAACAATCAAAACATTACAAATATTATAAAACAAGAGGAATAAAATAAATCGAATCCCTAAGTACACACGAGATGACAAGAGGACGGGACTATACAATAAAATAAAATAATTAATTAAGTAACAAAGAAAAGACAAACATTTCAATCAGAATTGAGGATCAATTGAACTGAGTGACTTCTTGCGCTCGTTCACTTCAAATCGCTGCATTATTTTGGCAACAATACTCGATGGTGGTATGTCGGGATTTCCGGTTAGTCCACGATAGCCCAATACACTGTTTTCATGTAACTGACCAGCCAGCTGAAGACGCCTCACAAACGCTTCTGTATCGACACCTCGCACTTGGGATGGCTTGAGGAATCTCTTTGGTATGCGCGACAGAATGTCCTCCGAGTCGACTGGACCGAATCCCAAATTGATGAGAATGGCTTCGGGATCGGGTTTTCTGGACTCCAACAAGCTATCGACACTTGAGTAATGACTCGAGTCAGAGTGAACTGAGCTATCTCTGATGAGGAAACCCTTTCGTCGTGTCCGAGGGCTTGGTATTTGAATTGCAGCAGCCGCGCCGCACTTCACTATCGGGCTGATTGGCATAAAACTTGGCAGGCTAGAGTAACTGACATCGTGCTCACTGACACAGTGTGTGCTGTTCATGTTGGGGCGCATGATGTCAATAGCGAGAGGCATGCAACCAGAGTTGTTTGGCGTACTGATGATGTCGCGAGAATCACTGATCACGTTGGTGTAGCTTCGCGAGCGTTCCATACTCATTTTGGTTACTGTCACTTATCACAACTTCACAAATCACGATCGATTGTTCAAGTTTCTTTAAGAGGTAAAGAGAGGTTTTTCCCCCCAAAGGCGACTTGAATGTTTTTTATTTTTTTTTTTAATTGTTTTTCTCTTTTCTTACCGACTTTTCTTTGGTTTGTATACGTTTCTTTTTCAAGATCAAGTTTTGTTTGTTTTGCTTGGTGTTATTCAACAACGCTGGAATCTGTGCATGTAAATGTCGATCGCGGCGGGGCCAGCCAGAGCAAAGCCGATGTCGATGTATCTATGTGTGGTATTCGTATTACTGTGTGGGCTTTTATTAAATCGAGCTTTTTCGCACGTTCCTTTTCTTGCGCCTTCGTAACGATATCTTTGCCAGAAGCAACTGGTGCGTTGTTAATTGTTTACTCAGATGTTCACTATTTGCTGACATTATAATCAAGAAATTTCAACACTTTTTCGTTTTTTCTTCTTTTAATTGTTTAATTGTTAATGCCGCTGCAAGCGTTATGTTAGAGAAACGAATTTGAAATAATTTTGATTTTGTTTTTGCACAACAATTCACTTTGTTTTTTTTTTACTACATCGTCAGAGAGCTGTTATGCCGTTGTGCCACAGCTAGCTGGGCTTATTAAGCTTACTGTCCGGCCAGCTGAACTCGGTTTACTGGCTGTCTCACTCTTGGTGGCGCTTAATTGAACCTTGTCAAAGTCTACAGTCTACACTTGACTTACACGAGAGAAAAATAACAAAGCTTAAGCAAATCGCGTATGTAAGCTGTCTCGAAACTCGATGATGACAATGTGTGTTTAGTTTATGCGGTTTCAAAGTAATTTTGTTGCAAGCTCAGAGAGTGGAATGTGCCACAGAATAATACAGAAATCGAACGTTGAAATGGCAAGTGCCGCGATACGAATGTATTTAAGTTGGGAAGGTAGACGGCAATGTATGAACGAGTATGCTTTGATATGCAAATTAAAAACGGAATAGATGGGCAACCTTTTTACTGAGAAAACATCGTGGAAAAATTTGGTTTTTTTTTGTAGTAGTAGTCATGAATTTTGAAAAGAGGAAAAAGGGGGAGAATGAAAGTTTTTGAACTTTTTTTTAATGATAGCGAAAAAAAAACTTTTAAAGACTTGGCCAAAAAATTTAAGGGAAAAAATCAAGGGATTCTGACCAACATACCAACATTTAGGAAAGCGTTACCGGAAAAGGGGGGAAGAATTTATTTATTTGCTCGCTAAGCCATTGCCCTAAAACAAGTTCGACTGATTGCGGAACGGTGAACTAACGGATCCACGAAGAGTTTTGCTTTGGGAAATCCTTCCTTAGAAAAAAAATTACTTTTTTGTAAAGCGTCGTCTTTAGCTCTGAGAAAAACTCTTGGTTTTTCTAAAAAACAGCATACTTAATTACTTAAGTGGGCATTACAGTTCGGGGTGAACCTGGACCTCAACCAACATCCTTCTGTAAATATAGGGTGGCGCTACAGAGCGAGGAGCCCCTGGGCCTAGCGCATTTCTCACAACCATCCCTTGTGAGGGAATGGAGGGGACCTACAATTTTCTGCCGGTTCCGAACGGCTAATCGAGAAAGCGCTTTTCATGGCAATGAATACTAACGGAGGACTTGCCAATTCCTCGCGAAAGGCGATACCCGTAGAAAAAACATTTTTGCCTCTGGTGGGATTCGAACTCGAACCTCTGGATTAACAGGCGGACATGCTATCCATCACACCACGGGTACCACATCCTTCTGTAACGACTTCGATTTCGGGCGAGCTCTCTCCAGTTTTGTACTCTAAGTCGGTTGAGGACTTCATCCACTTGATTGCGCCACCTAAGACGAGGTCTTCCCCTTCCGCGATTTCCCTGCAATGTGCTTTCGAAAACCCGACGAGCCGGAACCTTTGGGTCCATCCGCTCTACATGGTCCAACCATCGTAGCCTCGCGATGCGTACTCTTCTGGCTATGCCCATGTCACGGTACAGCTCATACAGCTCGTTATTGTTGTATCTTCTTCTCCACACATTGTCTTCGCATACGGGACCAAAAAACATTTGGAGAATTTTTCATTCGAAACGACCAAGGGTTTCCTCATCCGCTTTCGATAAAGTTCATGCTTCCGCGCCGTAAAGCAGGACTGGGATGATTAGGGTCTTATACAAGGCTACCTTGATTTTCTGGAGAGGGTTTTGTTTCTCAATTGCCTTCTTAACCCAAAGAAGCAACGGTTGGCAAGAGTTATTCTCCGTTTGATCTCCGCACTGATGTTGTTGTCCGTGTCTACAGCGGATCCTAGGTAGACGAAGTCCTGTACTACCTCGAAGTTATGTCTGTCTATTGTGACGATTTGTCCAATTCGTCTATGTTCTGTGTCCCTGTTTGATGACAGCATATACTTCGTTTTGCCCTCATTAACCATCAAACCCATCTTTGCCGCTTCTGTTTCAATACTCACAAAAGCACCTATGACATCACGCTTATTTCTTCCCATTACGTCAATATCGTCTGCATAGGCGAGTAATTGTACAGACTTTTGAAAGATTGTTCCTCTGGTGTTGACGTTGGAGTTTCTTACAATCCTTTCGAGTATGATGTTGAAGAAATCGCATGACAGTTTGTCGCCTTGCCTAAAGCCATTTTCGACATCAAAGGTCTCGGTGAGTTCTTTACCGACCTTGACGGAGCAGCGTGAATTCTCCAAAGTCATCCTGCATAGTCGTACGAGTTTTGCAGGGATGCCGAAACTAGACATGGCTATGTAAAGCTCGTCTCTGTAAATACTGTCATACGCGGCCTTGAAATCGATAAAGAGATGGTGAATATCGATATTATATTCTCGGGTTTTATTCCAAGATCTGCCGTAATGTGAAAATTTGGTCTATTGTGGACTACACCACACACCACATTGATAAGGACCTATCAAGTTGTTGACGTGGGGTTTCAGACGTTCATATATTACAGCAGACATGATCTTATAAGCGACGTTAAGGAGGCTTATCGCTCTGATATTGGCGCAATTGTGAGGGTCTCCCTTCCTTAGGATCGGGCATACGATACTGAGGTTCCATTCATCTAAAAAACAGCTGTGTCTGTCAAATTACAACTTTTTTGTTTGATAGAAACAAACCTTCAATTATGTATCTGATTGCTTATTCGTTTGAGCGGGGTGCTGCTACTTACAGTTGTAGACCTCAAAAAAATTGGCAATAATCGAATTATGAAGCTGAGATTTGAGCATTCTATTTTTCTTCGAAGTATGATGAAATTAGAGATGTCTTTAGAGGCTTTGATTGTCATATCAATATCAGTAGGAATTGTGCCGAATTTCAAGTTCTCAGCCCTGAACTTTTCATTATTCTGGGCCCTACTTCCCTTGTCTAACTTAACAGAAAAGTCTCCAGATAAAAATACCTAGAACTTTTTCAAAATGTTTGGAACTGAGTTTCGTTGACATTTTTCATACTAAGAGGTAAATGGCTCCACAGTTTCGTTGCATTTGCGGCAAATTGGGGTTAGAATCCAGGTTTTGCTTTCTCTGTGGGTGGTTGAAGAATTAACTTAGAAAGGGGACAATAGCAAAAGCGCTTTAATTGATTTAGAATCATCGTCATATGCAACTCGGCAAACATCGAAATCTACTTACATATTTAAATCCCTAAAGCTTCAGAGTGAACTAATGTTTTCTGTCAGCAAATTAGTTTGAAATTGGGCAAACTTCAAAGCAAGCCTGGGGCTCATCAGTTACTTAAAACTACTACCAACCTAAGTTAAATTGAATAGAATTAAAATTTTAATAAGTTTGAAACTTTTTTTGTTCCTAGAAGAAAATAAATAGGTAATAATTCTGTTTACAGAATAGAGAACCACGAACTTCTTAAATTTCCACACGTCGTCGTATGTAAATTTTTAGTAAGAAAAAGTTTCCCAACCCCTGGCTGGCTTCGCACACATACTTAACTCATTTCAGTTTTAACAAAGAAAGCTTAACAAAATCAACGACATTTACCCAGCTGGGTTGGACACATTCAACGTGCAAGTCAAAGTCTAAGTTAGAAAACAATTGCAAAGCGCGACCGAAGATAAAACGACAAAGTAGAAGAGAAAGAGAAGGAAAAGCTATTCTGAGTCTTATGAGTGCTTTTTGTGGGGCTTTAGTCATAGTGCTAAATACGGTCTTAGGCTTGCAGCTGGGCACACTGAGGTGTCTTATTGATATGCTATCGATTGTGCTGTGAAAAAGAGCAGACTATTTGTCTGATTTAGTAATCAGGCCAGTGGACAAAAATTCTAACAGGGATTGCATAAGCTTTCAAGCTGCAATCATAATAATCAAATATTCAAATGCGTTTGACACTTTGATTGTACACTTAACACATTCCTAACATCCTTTTATGGGTGTCTAAAATTCAAATTAAATTTAATTTAAACCTAATGCACAGCCAGATTTTAAATCAAACAAAAGTCACCAGATTGGGATACAGAATAACTAATGAGGCAGATGTTAGGCCTTCTTTTTTGGCAGCGATCGGGTGGAGCTTTAAAATGTATTTATTCAATAAAATTCATCAATGACAGAAGATAAAAGCACAAAATACAATCGTCTGTTGGAATTGAAATCGTGCATCGATTGATTTTGTGACTGACTTCAACAGTTGTAAACTTCAAAGAACAGGAAGTAGGTGCCTATCTCCATTTTCTAAATCTTCTGACAAAAACGATATCAAGGGAAACTGTTATCTTGACATCTACTAACAAAGATATTTGCAAGTGGTAAATATGTATGTGCATTGTTTTTTTTTTTTTTTTTTGAATATTATAAATAAAACACAAATAGTAAAATGTGTCTGCAGTAGAATTTATAACGACAACAAAAGTCTGGAGATATTTTAAGAATTGAACTTTTTTTTGAAAGTCATGACATTTGCTGCTCCCGGAAGGCAAGGGGAAGACTATTGACACGGTTTTTTGTGTTTTCACAAGTATTTTTTGTTGTTGTTGTGCAAATATGCAACTGTGTGGGCAGCTGTGATTGTTGATCAAATAATTGAATTCCCAAACAACTCAGGGGTAGACAGGTGGACTTGAAATAAGTTAGCTGGTTGACAACCTTTAGAGAAGCTTGTGACCTCTTTTTCTCAGGTGAATTTTTAAAGAAAGTAAGGTAAAATTGGATTGAGTTCAAGTTTCAAAAGAAAGTAGTAGGTAATGAATAATGACGTACCCAACGGATCAGAAGAGCGAAGCAGAGAAGTGTGAATTAACCAAATAAAATCCACCATGCTCATAACGCTGAAAAGAAAGAAGAAGAAGAATGGATCCTTAGCCTGTGGAGGTAGTAGTAGTAAGTTTATTTCTTAATATAACTCAGGTATTCGACAGTACGGGATACTTTTCCCGCTACTTGGTAGTTGGTAGTTACTAGTTAGATTCTCGTTGAACTTAGGCTGGGCGAAGTCATTGTCTATGCTGATGATCTAGTCACCATGCCTTCGGGAAGATTCACAATAGCTCTCCGTGACCTTTTCCAGTCAGTAACTAATAAGCCCATGCAACTGCGCCCTAAGTTGCGGACCTATTGCCATTCTTACAAATACAGAACTTGTTATGTTCACAAAAAGGGTAACATTCCGGATACAGTTCCACTCACTATAAGTGGAAGGCATACGAATTCAAAACATCTAAGAAATGTTCTGGATCATAGACTCAATGGAAAAGAAAATTTAGGAAAAGGAGAGAAAATCCCAAATCAACTCTTGCACATTTGGGGTAAAACAGCTGATTTTGAAGACCAGCATGGCGGTATTTAGTGTGGCAACTGGCAATGCTTTCTTCGATTCCATTCGGATTTTGTGAACACAAATTTTAGAAGTTCGTAGCTTAGCTTTCCGTGTGGAAGTTTTCTACGATGGAATCTATAATAGGGCTGAATAGACTTTGAATGGATTTACACAATCATAAATAAGACCAAGTGTCACATACATACATCTGTTTAGTATATAGCCCATCAATACAAAAGGCGGTAAGTAAACCTCAAGAGCACGACCAAAATCAAAAGACCTGCCCAACTTAGAGCTATGAGAGCGGCACTATTTGTAGATCTGGAAATTTTCCTCTGCTATTTTATTTTAAGTTCACAATAAGATATAAAGTCTCCCGCATACTTCAGCCATTTTCTATTATAAGCAAAAATGTTTTAGCATTTTTTTTAATTTTTACTTTGAAGCTCTACAACTGTTATTATGACAGTTGAAATTCAATCTCAACTCAATCAGTAGACAGTGGGTATCTACTAACAAATCAATCAAAATATTAAATGATGGTAAAAACAATCACATTTAATTTCATATACAGGGTGGTCCATCTAGTAGATTCTTTTTAGATCATGGTGTTTTGACACTAAAAACTGTTTCCCATTCGAGATCTTGTGGGAAGGTCAGTATTAAACTTTCGTGAATGAGTCACATTTCGCTTGAAATTGAATATTTGTTTCAGCATTGCGTTCTGTGTAGCCCAAACAGTGTGTTTCAAATTCATTTTCAGCCAACAATCCGGAATTCTACTTGCGATTATAGGTATCTACTATAAGGCAAGTTTTGAAATCGTTCAGAAACAATTTTTTTTATATGTATAACAATTAAATATGACAATACGATGATAGAGAATACGAAAAAAGTGGGTTCTACAATTCTGTCTGTCTGTCTGTCTGTATGTCCGTACAGACAGACCCGCTTGACCGATTTTCTTCAAAATTTGTCATCCTACAGAGGGGTTTTTGGAATTGGGCCTCTAGGTCTTAAAATAACGGCACCTAAAAATACAACCTATATGATAATACTTTTTTTTTCTCGAAAACGGCTCTAACGATTTCGATAAAATTTTATGTGAAGGATTATTTTTCAATTGTCTTTTTTATGATGTAAACATTTTTATTTTTTGAAAAAGTCTAAGAACGGTACCGCCATAGTACGGTTTTTTACGAAACCGACTTCCTAGTTAATGGCTGACACGATTTTGATGAAATTTCATAGTTCAGGGTGTATTCTAGTCTAGAAATTTAAAAAAATCGTTTTTTTTTATATTTAGATAGTTTAGATATTCAAAAATATCTCCCTAAAAAGATTTTTCAAAATTCAAATTATTTCCTAAGTTATAGCAGTCTGTTGAATTAGAATTTTACTTAACGCGAAACTTTAAATGCGTTTTTCTCAGAACATACTTTTTCAATTATTATACCTACGATTCCTCGAGTTCTACTGGACCGATTCACTTGAAATTTTTAAGGAATCTTCTTTATAGAGCCCTTTCGGGCATGAATCAGCCTCATCCTCAAATATCAATTTTTACTATTTTTAAAAAACTCGAGAAACTCAAAAAAAGGTTATTATTATTTCTTTTACTTATCGCTGGTTCATGCGATAGCGACATCATTGCAGATTAAGAATATTTTTTTTTTTTTTAACTCGGATGACTAGGAGGGTTGAAATCATGGGTATGGTCATGTGTTAATTTTTTGAGACACCCCACTTCATCACCTGCTAGAATTAAAGCTTTCAACTTTAAAAGAAAAATTCTGTAATCTTTTAACATTTATAAATAATTGACAAAAAAATGGATACTAAAAATATTGATTGTCTTATTTTTACCACACTTTAAAGATTACTTAAAATTCATGTCTCTAGACTAGAATGCCCCCTTAAGAAGTCGTTGGTGAATTTAGAAAGATTAAATTTGGAAGTTTTTATATTAATTTTTTTTTTAATTTAATTTTTTTGAATACTTTCAAAACAGTATTGCTGATTTATTTCAATTGTTTTGTCAAATCATCTTCTAGAAAAGTCTTAAAACTTGCATACCTAACTTTAAATTTATTTTTTTTTAATGGAAAATACAAAACCGATTTTTTTTATAAGTATAAGCGACTGCAAAATAATAACGTTTTTAGAATTTTGCTTGAAACCTTTGGAATATTTAATTTTAATTTTTTTCAATATTTTGCGTGGTTTAATTCAATTTTCATAATTTAAGTGTAGTTGGCAGCCCTGAGCCCACCAAATATATTTAGAGCGAATACTAAAACCTTTTACTCAGCCTTAAGATTTTGATATCGTACTTAGCACACAATCGCAAGTTCGTGCGACCCAGTTGTGCCCATTTTTTGTAAACTTTTGTAAACTTTGTAGATCATTTAAATAAAAAACTACTTTCATTTCAAGACTAGGAAAAACTAGGAAACAAAATTGTTTAATCGAATAAACAGAGGATTAGATATTTGTGCTTCCTGAACCTTCTAAAAGCTAGACGATTGGAAAAATCATTTTTATGCTGATATATACATTCACTTATTTTGTAAAAGAAACAAAAAAATTACTAATTTTTAATACGTTCAACCTTATTTGGTCCAGTAGTAGGTACGCCGCCGCTCCGAAAAGGAAGAAGAATATACAACACAGACTACCATCACTGTGCGGGTTAGACGCCTCGTAGCGTCGTTAAGATTGTTTCAAATCATTCGGTGTCTTTGACATTTGGGGCTGCTATACACCACATCATTTAACTTTTCTATCATCGGCTTGTCATATAAGATAATTATTCCCATAAATTTTTTATGAGTGCCCAGCTTTAGCGCAACCCAGACGGTTGTAAAATCTAACAATATTTGCCATGTCTGTCAACGATCTTTGTCTATCTCCTTAAAAGCTTTGGTATTCTCTAATCAAAGTGAATGCTCTAACTCCCCCGAGTGAATACCTGGAGAATTGACGGCAGATCTTACAAACTTCTGCGTCTTGCGCCACTTTAAAGAAATTTCGTATTTAAAATCGCAAGATAGGTCAGGCACATCAACGCCAGTAATAGGAAAAGTTGACTATTTAAACTAACAACATAGTAGAGTAGTACTCGAAATAATAATTTCCAAAAAATGCCAAAAAAAAAACTAATTAAACAAAAATTTGAATAAAATTAAAGCAAACTATTTCAATAATAAACGATATAAAATATTAGTATCACAATACAGCAAATCAAACAATTGCTCTACGAGTTATAATCAATTAAATAACATAATGATGATGTTCTTCAATTAAATTTTCATAGATATTATTCAGTTGTGTTGCATTTCAGAACAAATATGTCAAATTTAAGGTTTCAATCATAATGAAACACATCTCAATTATTGGCACAACAAAGATAAAAATAATAAAAACTAATTGTCACACACCTAATACGTTGATTATATCAAATGAGTTTGACTACAATCATCAGAACCCATTTGGATTATTATTTGTTATTAATCTATAAAGCCCGCTGTTGTGCTAAATTGGTTGTTTATTAATGAATATTTCTTTTGCATTGGTGTGCTTTGACCCGTAATAGAGTCTGTTTCTCGCAAAAAAAGTTTTCGATATATTTTCGTTGATATTTTTTCATTTAGGAAGCAGTTTGAGCCAGTAATCGAAGGTCAAATATGAAAATTCCAATTTGCTATTCTCTGCTTGTATAGGGTGCGTTATCGCTCACATTAACTCTAAAACAAATCAGTAATGAGCACTTTTGTTCAAAACAAGCATTTAAGCTCAAACTCAAACTGAAGTACTTTAGCTCAGAAACAAATATTTAACAACTTCAGCTCAAAAGGATTTCAATACAGGGTACTTCTTCTCAAAAACGAATCAATCAATGAAGACTTTGGCTATAATGCAGGTTAGTGTTGAGTATTTTAGCTCCAAATCAAATCATTACAGAGCACTTGAACTCTAAAATAAATCAATAATGAGCATTTAAAGTTTAAATCCAAGCACATACCAATTTTGGGCACTTTAGCTCAAGAACAAATCAATATTGAGTACCTTATCTCAAAAACAAATCTGTACTGAGTACTTAAGCTCAAAAACAAATTTATATTGAGTACTTTAATTCAAAATAAAATCAATAATGAGCACCTTAGCTCAAAAACAGGTTAGTATTGAGTACTATTCAGCTCGAACAAAAATGACTATTGAGTACTTTAGCTCAAAAATAAATCAAAATTGACCACTAAATTAAAGTGCATTGCTTAACTGATTATGGAATTATTGAGTAGCGACAAAAACGCACCTTTATTCATTCTATTTGCCTTTGCTTCAAGTATTTAGGAATGTGTGTGCCAAAACATTTCAAACAAAAGTGTTATATTTCATGAAATAATTCCCGGAAGTTTTGAACGTGAAGCACGATAAGTTCCCATGTTTTATTTAACTATTTTCAACTTTTTTCTCTACTTACTCAAGGACTTTGTCAGGTGTAACATTTCTCTTTCTGTTCCATAATTCGTTGAAGCTTCATATGCAAAAGAAGTCCGTTGTTTCAGCACTCAAATACATAAGCAGACGTTCAACGTGTTTTGATGATGAATTTTAACGAAAACATAACAGATAATAACCATTCATCACTATCATCACCATCATCATCATAATAAAAACATTGCGTAGATAAAATGAAAACCCTTTCCTGCTTCGTTATGGTTTTTTTCCCCAAGAAACCAGAGATGTTTTGTTTGTGTTCTCTCTGTAATCTATGCAAATTTGTACGTATTTTTCTCCTTAATTTACGTCAGTCACATCAAACCATAAAAATTACAAACAAAAGGTAGGTACTTGTTGAGTTTTCTAGTAAAGTTTACAATGTACACATTGGCGGGTAATTTTATGAAAAATAAAAAGTACTCTTTACGATCACGATGATTATCTGGAAATGTAGTTATTTAGGTGCGGTACTTCCCTAAACGAAAGATTAACTAATAAATTCGTATGCCTTGAGGGCTTGTTCTTACCTATGTATATTGCATTTCACTTAATATTTTTTCACGAAATTGTAGTCTCATTGGGTTAACCGCAAAACTCAATTAGCTGGCATATCTACACTTATTGAAAATGTAATGTAAACATTTGCATATTAATTGCTTTATTTATTTATGGAAATGGAAATTATTATTAAATTGCACGTAAAAAGTCGTGTTGCATGGCATTGGCGATAAATTGAGCATATCTACTGGACTATGAAGTTCGTTATAATGAAGTATCCTTGATACAGAACAATTAAGTGAGTAAATCAACCAATCAAATGTTGTAACTAAAGAAGTGTTTTAAAAACCTGCCCAGATGTTAATTGAAAATGTGAGAAACCAAGAATTATTTACTTTGGATATCAAAACTTTAATAAAATTGAAAATTTCGGATCATTTAAGAAGTCGCATTGCCTAGAATGAATGAATGAGGGGATGAATCGAAAGCAGGGACACCAATCTCGGATCCAATGTGGTTACCGGGATAACGGAAGGTATAAGGTCTAGGAATGAGAAGGGGATATCTGGTGAATGTATAATTGAAAATAGGTAGCCTCATTAGGTTAGGTTAGGCTTAAATGGCTGTCAGCAAACCAACTGACACACTTAGATCAGGACTATGTAATTTGTGATATACCATATGAGGTGTTAGAGGGAGTACTTCAATTTATCTTAACAATTTGCAGGTTTTAATAAAGCGATAGAGGTCAGCTCAGCCAGTGAGCTATCCTCTTTAGGATTCTTGAGTGGCGATGTAATTGCCATTTGACTGACGTTATTAAAGGCTCCCTCTATGTCAATGAAAGCGCCACGTGTTTTGTGATGAAGGAAATATTCGATAGAACTTATAACGTTGTTTAGGGCCATTTCTACCGATTTTTCCTGGAACAGGCTGGTTGTGCTGTAAAGATAAGAGCTTGATCTACATATAGCATTACACAGGTGGATATGAAGGAGTCGTTCTAACTTCTCAAGAAGAAGTGATGATAGACGGATCGGTTTAAGATCTTTGGGATTTACGTGGGAGGGTTTATCGGACTAAGGTACAAATAAAACTTTGACTTCTCTTAATTGTAAGGGAAAGACTAAATCAGAAACCAAAGGATTTCTTAAGGGGGCCAAATTTGAACGCACAAAGTGTTTTTTCTCCTAAGGAATTTTCAATCATTTCGTTTGCAATACTGCCATGGAAAATAATTTCTCATTTAGGAATTCAACAGCAACAGAAAAATTTTCCAATTGTGTTCATGCCCCTGAAGTTTGGCTCGCCAAGACCGAAACAAATACATGACGAACGAAAATCACCGAGATCATCGAAGAAGTAATCATTTTCCTTTGTTGAAAAGTGCAGGACAGAGGAGGTTTGGGATTGTCTCTTCTTCCACCTCGTCTAAGCAGCTCCTGTAGAGGTCGTTTGAAGGAACATCGAGTCTTGTAGCGTGTCTTCCCGTAAAGACACCGATTGCATTTTGATCTAGTTCTGGTTATATACGTTTTGTTGGGACTCAAGTAGTGCTGATGTTTCTAATCCCTTGCTTCTGTTATCCCTGGCATTTTGCTTTATCATGAGTTTGCAGGTAGCGATTTTTCAGTCTGCAGGTTGAAATCAGTATGGCGGTTCCAGTTCTGGGGATAGTTCATCGGCATTGCAGTTCCCTAGTTCCATGTTCCACCCAAGAAAAGTGAATGTTGAAATGTTCAACCATCTTCAAGAGAGAAAGTAGACTTTCAGGGCGGTTACTGAGATGGTTGGCTGTCTGAGAAGATTCGGATATTCAATAAGAATATTACGTTTTCTTTTAGTTACGATATCAGCTATTTGATCGGCAGCAGAACTTCTGCTAGGAGCACGCTACAGTGGTTTGAAAGGCGGAATGAGAGACTTACGTTAAGTGGCGGGTTTTTTAGTGGCGGGTTTAAGATGTCGCTTGAAGAAGTGTTCGCGCTTCGCGGAGGGCTGTTTCCCTAGTTTGAGTCAAGCTTGGTTACTCACAGAGCAAGTGGGATGATATATCCCACACCGCCTCGTCGGGGCGTCCTCTTCATAAATCGGATGTGCTAATGTCCATTTTCATGAGTTTCCCAACGAGTTGTGACACGTGAGAACGCAAATCAATGACTGGAGTAAAGGCCCACTAGGCTGTAATAGTTTTTTTCCTGGAAACTTGATAAGTTTCAAAAAGATCACCACTTGCAGTGGAAGTTTCTAGAAAGTTCTGGTGAACTCTGTTCTTTTCTTGTTCTAGCGACTTGAGTACAGAGGTTTTGGTTTCGCTAAGTTCGACCTTGTCAAAGGCAGACAAGAACGCTTTAGGATGCTTCGAGAGAAAAATTCTTCGGGTGATTTTTGGTCCCGTCTGCATAGGTGGAGAGTGGAGAAGAAGATTTAACGACGAATTGTACGGGCTGTAAAACGACACTGACCTTGTCAAACGGGTCCAGCGGCTTAGATGGCTGGGTCATGTAGAGCGAATGGACACCAACGCTCCGGCCCGGAAAGTCTTCGAATCCAATCCCGAGGGATTATCGACTCAGGTGGCGCACGCAAGTAGGAGAGGACCTCAACCAACTTGGCGTGCAAAACTGGAGGCAGCTAGCTATGGACCGAGCTGGCTGGAGAAGCATGTTGGTTGCGGCCCTAGTCCGACTCGGACTGTAGCGCCACCTTAAGTAAGTAAGTAAGTAAGTAAGTAAGTTACGATTTTGACCAGTTTATCTGCTTTTTAGTTTCCATTTATGTCACGGTGTTTATTAACCGAAATTAAAGTTACGCTGTTCTGTGAAAGTTTTCTATAAATTTGGATTTTATGGCTGTGCATGGCAAAAATTTTATGGTCGCCTAGCTGTCTATTAAAAAGGCACCTCGAACACATCCGGATATGCAACTGGGAGCATAATATCGACATACACTTTCCATTTATCGACTATAAGACATCGTTTGAGAGTACTGTACAGAGATGAGCTGTACAGAGACGTTCCTTATTTTTGAATTCTAAGGAAACTCGTAACCTATGCAGGATGATTTTGGAGAATGAAGACTGCCCGTCTAGGTCAAGGTAAAGTACGCACCTAGACCTCCAAAAGACGAAATTGAAGCAATAGGAAGAAGTATAAATATGATGTCAAAGGTGCTTTTGCGAGCTTTTTTATGTTGTCATCAACAATGACAGAGAGCATCGACGAATTGAACACTTGAATACAACGCCACCATAGACAGGTATCACTGCGGGGTAATAGAATACTTCGTCTGCCTAGGATCAACAATGATTTTGGTATCCTAACCGTTTGCCATTCCCATTCAATTCAAAAGATCTCTACTCAGTTCATAAAAGGTGTTGGATTCCCCAAGTGAGGTGCCATTTCTTTAGAGAATAACTAACTGCTACGTAATCAAAATGACTACATGCCCAAAGAATTCCTATAACGCAATCATATAACACGTTGCCTACTACATCGCCTTTCTTAATAATCACTTCCAGCTGAACTCAAGGTCACTTGAGAAAAAGTTGCTTTCAATTAAGTAAACAAATTAATTCTTAATAAAGGGCTGTCAGCTTGACAGTTTCTGAATAGAAAACATAAACAAATTTCTTATTAATTCAAAATTTATATACACGAAGGTAGGCAGGCTACACAACACACACTACACACGCACACACGCTACAGAAAAGTGAAAGAAACATTTTCCGTTTTCTCACAAGTCACAACCAAAAAGACTAACTTAATTTTCAATCATCTCGACGAAAAGGAAAAAGGTTGACAGAAGATGTTCAAGGCTTTAGGTTTTATTAGGTTTTGTTTGGATCTCTATGACACGCAATTCCCATGTAAGCCCCTTACATGTACGTTCATATGCACGTACGTCAGATAATCTTGATTTTTGAACAAAACATCTTCCTTTCATGAGTAAAATGTTCTGTTCTACGGACAGGTAAACAAAAACAACTCATTGTTGAATTCATTAAGGAGAAAAATAAAATGTAAAATTATTTTTATCATCGGTGTCATCAAAAGCTAATTAGTAAAGCGATAGGCATTATCATTATCATCACACTTTGTTATATTGTTTCTTGAGTTCATTTTTCTTTTAAGGTCTAACTGTTTACCTTGATGCAAGTTACACTTCGCGTTGACATTTGTACAAAAAAAAACAGTCACTCTGACAGTCAGAAAAACAGAATAGTGCTGTGTCAGCTGAAAGTTGGAAAATATGTGAGTAAGCACTCCAATGGAGAAAGGTTTCACTTTGAGAACAAAATACCGCACTTCATAGAAAAGACAATTTAAAGACTGTACATCGATAATTTGCTTGATAATAATCTACTTGGTTGCATTGGCACCACTAGCTGATGATTGAATTAAAAATTCAATTAAGTAGACGCGCTTGCAATCAAGTTTCAATTAACTATTCATTAGTAACTTACCCAGGAGGAATTAAATCAATACACAAGCCAAGTAGCAATCCAGTAGAACGGTTTATAAATTAAATTTCATTAACCAGCAAGTCGTTGGATGGACGTTGTAGTTCTTGCAACACTCTCTCCCTCTATCACTCTTTCTCTTTTTAGACGAAAGTTCACAGCATAAATTTTTCAATTTCCCAAGTACACGATTTTTATTTAGAAAAAAATAAAATTCAATTTGATGAAAACAAATGAATTGGACCGCAGTAAAACTTATGTATGTCGAAAAGAAAAAGTTTGTGTGTTAAAAAGATACACAGATACACCGTGTCGCATCTAGAACTATGTGCGCATAGCGCCAAATTGCATTTCTTTATAAAACCCACAGAAGAGCGTTCAAGAAGTGGCAGCCGGTTGGGCACTTGTAGAAAGTCCAATCAAAATACACAAGACAACAACAACGATTTGACCGAAAAAGTCGTTGCACCCGCATGAATATCTACGAACTTCAATCGATGCACTTAAGAATTCACAGCACAATAATTTTATTCACTGGTTTTGGTTTTGATGTCGTTATACACTTCCAGCACAGCTGATGAGAATGGAATGCACTATTTAGCTTTTATCTTGAGGTGGATTTCGGTGAAATTCAATCTTGCAGCCGCCACAGCACTAACCGCTAAGAACAACACACAATTGCAATGTAATAGGCAGGTTGAGCTTGTCTATCTTTTATCTCCCACGAGACGAAAACGCGCAAGATCACTGATAATCGCAGATAAATCTCATCAAACAGTTTTTTTTTTTTTAATTTTATTTCTTCACTGTCAATGCGAGCGTAATGTGTTTGCACCCATTAAGGGTGTCTGGTTGAATGTACCGGGTTGAGGAAACAAAAAAAAGACAACTCATAACGAAAAAAACCCACGAGTTACGTCGAAAGATCGGAGCCGATCGGAGTATAGTTTGTTTGGTCGGTGTGAGAGTTCCCCACCTTAACACGAATAGTGCATCCAACTTTTTCGGTGAGTAGGTAGGTAGGTTACGTTCGTTTCTGTGTTTTGTGCTATTTTCATGTGGAAAAGAGCTTTTGGATCAGGAAAGCTTCTTTTGGGATTTACTGAGTTTTAATGTGTTTCGTGTTTGTCAAAAGCACTCGGAGCCCACAGCTTTTGGCGTTAAATTTTGTATTTTTGAATTTGAAAAGACTATGAGACTATGGCTATGAGAAGTGTGTGGCGGCGACAAAATAAATTTTAATGTTTTTTTCTGTCTAACAGTGCGCTCACATAATGCCGGGCGGCAACCAGGCTTTGATAAATCAGGTTTGAATTTTGGTAAATAAGTTTTGAAATATTAAGTGAAAAACCACACGACCTTAGCTTGGGTTTCCAATTCTTCTGTAATTTAATGAGCTTGAAATCATCCAAACAAATCAGATCATGTGATCCTTAAAAAATCCTGCACTACATTAACAGACCTGGGCTTTTTTAGAAATTTTAGGCTTGAACATTTTAATTTAATAATAACACGATTTTTTACTTTACCTCTCGAATTACTCAAAAAGGTCGTGTTATAGGTACGAACGAACAAGAACAACAAAACTCTGTTCTTATTCCTCAATTGACTCGTGTAGGCTCGCGTTGGATGCATATAGACACAACCTATTTCTTATGTTGTATTATACCACACAAGTAAACAAACAAAAACAGAATCAATCCTCCTAACAAAAAAAAAAAAATAAAATAAATAAATACAAAACAAAAAACAAGCTTTGCAGTGTGTGGTATTATGTATGAAGCACACAGTGCCAGTTTTGGTATGGAATTTTCCATTAGGACTCATTCAATTCAGTAAAACTCACACTGAGTTTGCCAAAAAGGCTATATCTAAAGGCCCCGGCCCATAGAACGCGGTGCGTGCGGTAGAAGCGGAGCGGCAACTGATGCGGTGGGTTTTGCCGCGCGCAACTGATAGGGGTGACCCATAGAATCCGTTGCGGTGTTTTGACAGATAAATTTAGTCAAAATGGGGGCGTTCAAGAATCGCATCCGGATAGCTTGTTGTTGTTGTTTACGTGTGGGAAATCGAAAAAAATAAGTTATAATCGTCTAGCAATGATATTTTGAATGTTTTTCTGTTTTCAAAAGTCGAATTTTAATATTTCACAGCTGTTGTCTGTTGTCGATCGTTCAAAAAGGTATCTAGACACGGCTATCCAAGATAGGCTATCCGATAGGTTCTTGAACGCGCCCATTGTCATTTTTTCTAAATAAGAGAAAACTTCAAATTGGTTGTGACTGCGCATGTCTCTCTTCTGTCACCGCGTGAGAGCCGCGGCAAAATAGAAGTTCGGCTACTCGGCGCGTGCGGCGCGTTGCTCGCGGTGCTTATGGGTCACCTCTCATAAGAACGTGTGTATTTAATCGAGCTGTCAGTTGAAAGCGGTGCCGCACGCACGCACCGCGTTCTATGGGCCGGGGCCTTAAGATTGCAAAAGTAAACAAACGAAATCAGACTGCAAAGACCGTGTCGATAGTAAGCGGTCGACTAGGAGCGGTACAGGTGAGCAGAATCGTGTACAGTGCTATCTCGCTGTCAATTTAGTGATGCTATAAATTTATTGTCCTGTGCTATCTCGCTGTGAATTTAGTGCCCAATGTTACCTCGTTGTACATTAAATAGTGCTACCATTGTCCTATATGTATAAGGAATAGTAAAATCGATTTCCCACTTAAGAAGCTTTGGACGGAGGGCACGAAGGCGCATTCATCGCTTCTTTATATTTTCAAAGGAACATAATGAGCTGTGAACTGAGCTGAGTTATGCGTCCAAAAAAATGTCGAGTTTACTTATATTCTCGTGGAAAATTGAGTGATGCTAAAAATTTACAGTCGTGTTTATAAAATTTGTTTAGAACACTCTTAGACAGCTGTCCAGCTAGACTGTGTCTAAAGAGTTGGACAGGCCTTACACGATTTATCCGTGCAGTACCTACCATTGTTTGTGTTTTGATATATGCGAGGCTTTGAAAGAGTGTTCGTAAGACTTGACCTAGACCAAAAAGAAAGGCTGATTTGACAAAATTGTTACAGCTTTCCAAGTCTCATAAAATGATCAAATTTGTATAATTTGTAAAGTAAATTGTTGAAAGTAGTATTTTTGCACCTCAAACTAGGTACTTGTTTTTTCGGATTACATATATCACTCTCAGCAGTATTTTATAATATATTCAACAAAATTGTTTTTTGCTGTATCAAATGTCACTTTAGCCATAGTTTATGTCACTTTCCATTGGATGAAAAGAACCGTCCAGGAGCGTCCAGGAGCATTCTCAACCCATTCCATTGGTGCAAAAATTTCGGTTCTCATGATTCTGAGGAGTGACAGGCACTTCTGGATTTGAAGGGAGAATCCACTCAAGAAGCACTAGTGCATGGTACTCAAATGTCGAAAAGAAAATTTTCTTCAAGGAATATTTTTTCAGAGCCATTGGTGTTTCACTCACACAAAGCCAATTACGTTAAACTGAATAGAAAAAATGTTGGGTGTTCCATTGATTTTTAAAATGAGTGTTTCCCCGAATGAAATGGAAAGCGACATTAGACAACCAATTTTGGTGTCTAAAGTTAGACCTTCCTTAAATCCTTAAACAGCGATGGAAGTGTTTGTAAATACGATTTGGAGATGGACATTGATCTGTCTAAAGTTAGACACACTTTGGAATGGAATTATAAATACGACTGTTAGTGTTCAGTGATATTTTGCTGTGATTTTAATGTCTAGTGCTATCTCGTTGTAAATAAACATCCAGTGCTTCTCCATCTCTAAGCGAAACTCCTAATCAACGTTCTAGTCCCATTCCAGGAATCAACACATCAGATGAGACATGAGAGTTTTGATAGCAAGTCTTAACTGTGTAACCGAGGTTCAATATCACCGCAGTTCGATTCAGAAGAACGAAAACCAGAAGCCCAGAACCGCCATCATCTCAACTAGCTTAACCGAACCAAATCGTGAAGCCAAGAATCACCGCATTACCCTCCAAGCATTAAGCTCAAGATTTAATTTCTTGACTTGTCATTATCTCAGAACCAAGTTACAAAAACCAAAATTATCCTCAACCCTCAACCCCCTTCAAAAGTCGTACCAAGTACACCAGAGCTATTTACTGAATTATAAATGTTCATACCTATACAAATACATACCTCTATGAATTTGAAAAGCCCATTTTTAAGAACATCGAAATAAAACTTACTTCAATAAACTAAGTTTTGCTGCTTCTTTAATAAACCTTGGATGCTTTGTCAAAAGGCATCCTCACATCGTGTTGTTCGTAGGATAAGACTCTTAGAACCTAGAGAATCGTTGTGATTTTGAGTTCGATTAAAGATCACGATAAAGAAAGAAATTTATTGGATTAAGTCTGCGAAAGAACGAATTATAATAGGTACCTTACCTACCTACATTCCAAATTATTGTTCATGTGATATTTATCTCAATCTCTCGTAGCTCGTAGGCTTCTTTTCATAAACTTCACTTCTACATCGAGTGAATACTCCTTTTTTCAAATTTGGGGAATAAGAAAAATGTAACGCATAAAAATGCAAATTTGGACTACAAACGAATTTGAATATGCCATTAGGTCTGTTTCTTTACTTTTTGGGTAAAGTTTGGGAAAAAGCCCGGGAAAAAGTTTGGGCTCGAGCTTTTTATTGTTGTTTTTGTAATCTCCATCCGAAAATGAAAAGTAAAGATACGCCTTTGGGTTGTTTCTTGCTGAATGACATTTATCATGCACTCTCAGTAGAGATACTAAAAAACATATACAAACAATTTTGTTTCAGAAACGTGTTCAAATGAGCTCATAGCAATGTTACATTGCATACTTAACATTATTTTGAATTTTCAAACCTACTAAGAGAGATTATGCTTTCCATTTTTCATTTGATTTGAAATATAAATTTGAATTCAATCGAAATGTTTCGATCAGCTGATTTCACAAACAGACGATTTGACAAGCAAGAAAGTGCACGAGGAAATTGTTCGGGTAAATTCTTAAGGCCCCGACCCATAGAATCAGTTGCGTCCGTTCGCTGCCGGATTCACCTGACAGCTGTGAGTTTTGCCGGACACAACGGATTGGGGTGACCCATAGAATCCGTTGCGGTGTCTCAACTCAACAAGACCACTCATGTTAGCAGAAGAGAAAATTTCAAATTGGTTCTTACTGCGCATGTCATCAGAGAGAAAATTTCAAATTGGTTCTTACTGCGCATGTCTCTCTTCTGCCGGACGCAAAAAGTTAAAAGTTGGGCTACTTTTTGCGTTGCGTCCGTTGCATCCGATGCTTATGGGTCACCTCTCATAAGATCGTGTGTATTTAATCGAGCTGTCAGGTGAATCCGAGAGCGAACGGACGCAACGGATTCTATGGGTTGAGGCCTTTACTGGAGGGGAAGTGCCAAAAAACAAAAGCTCTGCCACTTTTATGTCAAAAAAAGTAAAGATACACGTTTTGGGATCCCGTGGGTGAGTAAAGATACAGACCCATTGTATTCCAATCTGTAGTTACTTTTCTTTAAAAATCTACATTTTTTTTTTTGTGGTTGGCAAAAGTTTTCATTTTTTTATTTTACAGCAAACAAACGATACCAAGTAGAAAAAGTAAAAGCTAAGTGTTTTTTGAGAAACCCAACGCCAACCGTCCCAAAAATATAAAAAAAGTAACTCAACTACTATCCCCCAACAATTTCATTACGCAGCAATGACATATAGGGTAAACGCACTAGTAGCCGGACAGTGTTAGTAGCCGGACACATTGACCTTTTTTTGCGATTAATAGATACATCACTCAAAAAAATCCACAAACAACAACATACATGGGTCCTTCAATGTGTCTTATACATGCATGCAAAGTTTCAGGTACTCGAAATGCGTACTTTAGGAACTACGCATCATTTTATTGTTTAAGGTTTGAAGGTGCGGTCTCGTTGTCGATTTGTGTAAGAAAAAAATAGTGCGAACACTTTTTAGTAGAAAGCAATTGAACAAGTAATAATTAATTTATTGTCATGGAAAGACATTGGTTTCGTTGGAAATATGACTAACTAAAACAATTTGCAAAAAAAAACATAATTTAATAAAATCTTTGCCATTATTTGTGGTGTCCGGGAACTAACACCAAAATTGTATATGTTTTTCAGTACCCAGACATGCTGTCCGGGTACTAACACAGTGCGATTATCATGCATATTCAGTACCCGGACAGGGGTTGTTTCTTAAAATAATTGTGTATGGATACTGAAACAAAAGCGTTCGGATACTAGATCAGTCATTTTAAGAGACTTAATCATTGAGAGATTTGATCATTTTAAGAGACAAGCCCTGTATGGATACAAAAAATGTGCGCTTGTCTTATATTTTCAGTACGCAGACATGGCTTGTCTCTTAAAATGATTGTGTACGGGTACTGAAACAAAGGCATCCGGGTACTAGATTTTGATGTACGGGTACTAACGCAAATGGAACTTTTCTGAATTGTTATTTTATTAATTTTAACAATGATCTCTTTGCAATTTACTTGAACGCCATATTATTGAGAAATGTCTATATTCTTACAATCAATAAAAGTTTCCGTGGTAGCATTTATGGTAACAAAATGGTTTGAAGTCAAAGTTGAGAAAAAAGTTAAGTGTCCGGGTACTAGTGCGTTTACCCTATGTAGCTTTCTTTATCGAATTGGTAAAACGCCATTTTAAAGTTGCCGCTACTGGCTACTAACGAAAAATTGCCAATAAGCTAAAACTCACCTTTCAAATTTATTGTATTAGATTGATAGGTATACTACACATTCGGTGTTTGATCAGAATACCGTGCAAAATATTCGACCGGTTCAGCTGCTTTTATTTTATTCTGCTTGATCCTGCTTGTTTCTATAAGTTTCACACTTTAAAAGATCTGATCTATCGAACAATTTTCATTTCTGGATTCAGGCATTGAAGTTGCAATAAATTTGCATTTTCAAAAGCAAAATCGATTTTCGGTCTTATTAGATATCGAACTAAACAAATATTTATACGAACAAGAACCACTTAAAAAAGAACAACCGATTCTGTAATCACAACACTTTCAATGAAAAACATTCGTCCCCTTCCGAGTTTCTTATGTAGACGGTAGTGGTCAGCAACAAAAAATGTCTTGGTTTCAATCGCACCCTTTCTTTTCCACTTTTCTTTCTACTCCCGCCAAATCACTGTAGGCAACCTACCTACCGAAAAAAAAAAAATGATTTTACTGAAATTACAAATTAGTTAATCTAAATTGTGGATTGTGGTCCACCATCCGCTCGGTGTGGTAATCAATTTCGCGATCAATTTATTAAAAAAAATATTTTTTAGTGCGTTCTACACTGTTCGGTTTCGAGAAATATAAGTTTAGTTTTGTTCCTCGTGTAGGCATTTCATTTTCAATGTCCACGATCTTTTCTGTAATTTTAATTTCCAAATTGCATCGAAAACATATGTTCATACGGAATGTACCTACCGACCTACCTATTTATCCACTTCCTTTGCTCGCGGAGATGTCAGTTTGTTCTTTCGTCTCTCGGTGTTAATGTAAATGGTTAGTTGCCCCTTACCGGCAATCGAGTTAAAAATAGAAAATTTGAGGCACAAAATCCTCTTTTTGATGTGCACCTTAAAAAAGAAAAAAATCAAATCTTTGAACGCAATTCAAAGTGTACATACCTACCTATATGCGATAGTTTTTCATTTCTCCATGCTACGTCCGGTTATTCTCTATAAAGTTCCGTTATCCGGCGAACCCTCCGTAATTTTTGTCTCCTTTCAGTTGTGCTGTTTTATGGTTTGCAACATAAAATTAAAAATTCCAGTGTCTTTGTCATATCTTCTTAAAAAAAGTGATGGTCGGTCGTCGCGTACGTCGTCGGTCAAGGTACATTTATGTTACCACAGTTTGTTCGATTTTGAAGTTTTGCAAAAATATGAGGGTTCCGCCCGCCATTGTTGATGTCTAAATCAAAATTGTGAAAATCATTGTTTTATGTTTCAAAGTAAATAAAAGCAATTGGTTACTTATTTGATTTATTAACAGTGAAGTGTAAAGAAGTGTGAGTGAGTAAGAGTAAATCTGCTTATTTATCATTCAAAAAAGTAAAAGAAAAGTGCAAAGAAAGCTTGAAGCTTGCAATATGGCCATTTTAAGTTTTTAGTGTTCTGAGTGTTTATTGTAAATAAGTAGGTAATGTGAAAGTCGTTGTGGTTTGTGTTTCAATTTATATAAAATTAGCTTTTTTTTTGCCAAGAATGAAGTGCGATTTGTGATGAGTGTTTTATAATTTAATTTTCTAGTCGGTGTTCATTTCAAAAAAAAGTCAAAAAAAGGCAATATGCCGAGCCCTCAAGTCTCAAGATGAAATTTCAATTTGTAATATTGTGAGTGTGTTTTTTTAAGGTTAAGTGAATGTTGTTTATGGAAAGTAGTGGGAAGAGAACGACTACGACTAGGTACTATTTACTTCCATATTGAAAACGAAGATAAAACCAACGGTGAGTTCTTTTTTTCATTTTTTAAAGGTAGGTATGACGAAATTGATGATTTTGACTTACTATTTACATACTTCCTTGCTAACTGTGCTAAAACTGATTTGCTAAAAAATTCAAGCAGCACTTTTTTTTATGCCACACTATACGCAACCAAGTTGGATTTTCTTTGCATTACAAATTAATACAATATCCAGCTTCAGAGAAAAAAGGCATGGTCAATTCCTGCTGTCGATGGTTTTTCGAGTATCGAACATAATGTACCTAGTTTCGGTTATTTCTTGAATTAGTGAGGGTGCGACAATACATTACCCGTGTTTTTTTTTTTTGGCAAGGCTGTAATACACTAAGCGTGTTTTTTTTCGCAAACAACACAACAAAAACAACATCGGCGACATCTGATGTCGGGTATAAAAGGATGATTAAAATTCCGTCCGGGATAGATTCTTAACGTTAGCTCGAGTATCGAATAATTTTCTAATTGATTCATCGCATAGTGATGGTCAGAGAGAAGAAATTAACTAGAGGCCTAGCCTGTACTTCCCTTGGCGCACTTTTCCCATTTGCTTATGTTGTTGTTTTTGTAATCACATCATCTGTCTTTGAAAGTGTGAATACGTACGAGCTGAAACAAAATGGAGTGAAAAATTTATGAAAGTATTATGTGAGGTGAGTTTGTTTTCAGTTGATTTTTAATATCGTTTTTCATTGACGAAAAGAGTTAGGGTAAGGTCGCCTAAATTCGAACACTCCCAGTTGTCGAACACTTTTTGAAAAACATCGCTCAAACTGCATTATTTCTCATTTTTTTAATTTCTTTTAATGCGAAATTGTAAAGGGTGTTATACTCTTGAACCCTCATAGTAGGGGAGCCCAAGAGGGGATTTCGCGCGTTACTCGAGCGCGTCAGAAAATCATATGGGGAGGTACCTTGCACCCTGTAATGTACTCCTACCATATATAAAACCTTAATGTTGGGGCGTTCGCTGAGGGCAGCCCGTCAGATTAGTAAAAAAAAGTCGATCATCGGAAATACTCGAGCGCGTCAGATTAAGAAATGGTAGGTTGATTACATCGAGAAGAGTGTATATTTCAATAATCTGACAATTTGAGCGGGGCCTTCGTAAGTAGGAGAGTCACAAAGATGTAAAAAAAAATCGATGTTTCGAAATACTCGAGCGCGATTAATTTTTTTTTTATTTTGAAGGTAATTTTATCAGGATTACGGAAAACATATAATCTGACATTTTGGTTGGGGCGATTAGGTAAAATCGTCAATAAAAGGTATTATATATGATGGTTAATATCTCGCTTAATATTGATATTAGCAATTTCGTCCAAAGACCTTTTTTGTAGGAAACTAAATTTTCTACAAGTTTGTAATTTGCAATTTTTCTGTAGCTTTTGTTATTTACGAGATAACTGCGACAAAACGTGAATTTTATGGAAAAATCTGGTTAAGTGGCCCGTACCACCTTCCTGGTATGAGTAACGACTTTGCAAAAAAGAACATTTTTGTAGAGCGTTCAATTTTGAGAAAAAAACATCTTTGGTTAAAGTGATTCCATGAAATGCCGCTGAGCTATAGAAATTTAAAAATAGAAAGTCAGAGTTTCCGTGTATTTTCAATGGGAAATCTTCACACCTTTTGATCGAGGACTTAAAATTAATATTAAGGGCTCAAACTTTCAGGGAGGTTTTTTTTTTAGTATTTTCAACAAAATTTCAAATCAAAACTTGTATATACATATGTCTACATGTTTTTTTTATTGCATCCAGTAATAGAAAATAGAAACAACAAAGAATTGTTACTTTAAATTTGTCAGACTAAGAGTACGCCCCCATATAATTGTCAGATTATCATCCTGGAGGACGAAGACATCAAGTTGATCACTCTGTATAAAAATCTGACGCGCTCGAGTATTTCAAGGTCACGTTTTTTTTTTACATTTTTAAAAATCAGCCATGACTGATCGCCCCACTCAAATTGTCAGATTATTGAAATATACACTTTTTAGAGTACACTTAACATTCACTTTGAAAATCTGACACGCTCGAATAACTTTTTTTTTTTTTTTTAACCTCTCTTTACGGCCATTTGCCCCCCGTAAATCGTCAGATTAATATATATCCGTTATCAGAAAGACAAAGCGCGTATACTCTATGAAAATCTGACGCGCTCGAGTATTTCAATTTAACTGTTTTTTTTTACATTTTCAAAAGCTCATACACGCCCATCGCCCCACTGAAATGAAAAACTGCCATACACTTTTTTTCGTTTTAGAACGTAAACTTCACAATCCAATAAGTCCCCATGACGCTTTAGTAACTGCAAATTTAGCGGCTCGGGCTCCCCTACTATCAGAAACAACTCACAAGTACAACCAATGTAAACGTTTAAAAAATAGTAGTTTGTGACTAGCTTTCAAAGATTAGGGCAATTGTGGGTTTCCATATAAGAAGGAGACTGTTGCAAGTGTCGTGAGAAACTATGATTTTAAGGGGCAGTTGAAGCTAAATATTTATGTTGTAAGGTTTTTTCGTTATATAATGCTTATTTTAGTTCATTTACGTCAAAATTTTATCTTAAAAGTTAATAGTTTTACTAGATTTTAGCTGTTCGATCAAAGGAAACTAAATTGTTGTGAGTTTCCTGTTCGAACACTAGTGTTCGAATATAGGCAACTTCATCAAAATAGTTTTTTTAAGCTCAGGCCTTACATGTTATAAGAAACTAAATAATTTTTACGTCTTTCTATCAATAAAAGTAGCAAAACCTTTGGGGCCAGTATTCGAACACCTTTTTTCAGTGTTCGAATCAAGGAAACTCAGTACAATTTTAGGTTTCCTTTGTTCGAACAGTTAACAATTTCAATTATGACGTAGGTGTCTCATAACTTCTTGCCAAAGAAGATGACTTAAGAAATATAGGTTGTCACCATTTAGCATAACCATTTAACGTACACCCAACTTTGTGCTCAAAAGAAAGACTTTGTGTGCAACTCTTCAAATCTTATCTGATTTATGTGGTTCAATAAAATTGAGAAAATATAAATATAAAAAAAAATATAAAAAAAAATATAAAATATAAAAAAAAAAATATAAAAATAAATATAAAATATAAAAATATAAATAAAAATGTTTGGATAATTTAAAATAGAGAAAACTTTAAAAATGTCTGTTTTGTGTAGTAATTAAATGTTAGTCTTAACCCAAAAAACCATGTTCGAAATAAGGAAACTTGATGTTCGGCTTTAGGAAACAAGTGTTCGATTACTGGGGAATTGGACTGTTTTCCAGTTTATATTGTTTTATAAAAAAACGGTTAAAGTTACAAAATTAAATTTAAGTTTATTAAAAAAAGTTTGAGTTTGAGAATCTAATTAATTTAACTTCGTTTATTGAATATCGAAGGTTGTCTGGCAGTGAGCGATTACTTTATTGCAAGTCACTAAGTGTTCGACAACTGGGGACATGACCCTACTCCTTTTGCGAAAAGATTTACTCCTTTTGCATTTTCCATGTTTCATTGAAAAAAAGAGTAGATCCGGAGTAACTCTAAACGCCAAAGATCTACTCCCATTTGGTTGGGAGATCTACTCTGAATTCATGCACACATGCAAAAACATTTGTTCTGTCAAACTTTAAATGGAAAATAATTTGTTTATTTTCAATTTGTTGTGCCAGCGTCGTGTTAAAAAAACTGCTATAAATTATGAGGACACGAGAAAGTAAGTTAAAATTCAGTAATTTGCTGAAGAAAACAAGTTACAAAATATGAAAATATGAATTCCTATTTGTGAACATCAATTTAACCGCCAATAACAGCAAAAAACCTAAAAGCATGTTTCATTGAAAGGAGTAGTTCTCGATTTGAGAGTAATTCTGTCGAATTTCAATGAAAAACGCTATAAGTATTTTTTTTATTAGCACGGTTCACCCTGTACAACTGGTTGGATAGACGTAATTTGATGCGTAGAGTGATAAAGAACAAGAGGGAAACCATTTACTTCTTTTGCCACAACTTCCATTTGTTTACATTGTTGCTTTTGTAACGCTGTGTCTCCCCTTGCTTTAAATTCATAGCAGAAAGCAGAAATATGACAGACACAAGAAAGCAGAGCAACTGCCAAATTTTGTGTTGTAAGCATTTTGTAGCATACTTTTTTTATACTAGGGTGACTAGGGTGTCCAATGTCCATCTGTCTGAGGTCTGTCTAAAAAGAGAACATTTTGCTCTAGAATCCAAAAAAAAAGAAACATTCGAAAAATACTAAAGAGAACAAAAAGACAACATCGAATAAAAAAATATTTTTTGATATATTTCTTATTAAAGTTAACAACATTAAAAACAATGCAGTTCAAAAACAAAAGCAGATTAACATGTCAATAAATATACTAGTGAAAGATAACTTAACAATTCTTCAAAGTCTTTTAGTTATAAATACGGATCACATTATTCATTAAGTTGCTTGCTACGCAGCTTCCTATTCAACATAATAAAGCCTTGCGCAAACCAACGCGGTGAGTGCGTGCGATGCGATTGCGTTAAGTCAAATCTCTATGTAATCTTATGGACGTTTGATTTAATGCATAGAGATTTGACTTAACGCAATCGCATCACACGCACTCAACGCGTTGATTTGCGCAAGGCTTAACTCTCTTCTTCATCGATATCTTCATATTTATCTTTTTTTCTTTATTTTTGTAGTACTGTTTTTTTATCAAAATATTTTTATAAAAATCTTGGCTGCTGCTTTCTCTATTATTATATTATAAACTAAGCAAAGAATAGAATTGATAGTCGAAATTTTGAGTCTATTTCTTTCTTTGGTCCATTAACCCTCAATTAGAGAAAATATTTTCTTTACATTAATATTCTGCCCTGGGATTACAAAAATATGCACACAATTTAGAAAGTTCTGAAAAGTGCTCTGGATAAATTCACACTATGAAAAAACTTTCGTCCATTTAGCACTTGACATTGACTGTGATTTTTTAAAATTTAAACTCTTTGAATTTGTCTTAAGAAACTTATTCGAAATTCATCAAAACATTTACTGTCGTTTATAGTTATGTGTAGAATTGATAAGGTTTGACCAAGTTTGGAATTATATGTATTGTTGAAGAATCTGATTCCTCTTCGGCTTTTTTGGTCACTAGTTAACGCAATGAAATTTATTTTCTTTTACTTTCCCGACGTTTCGACAGGGTTTGCTGTCTTCCTCAGGGGATGTTAAGAAATTAAAAACGTTACTTTAACAAAATTACATAACAGAATAAATATAAAAGATAAAATTAACGAAATATAAAGTTTTATCTTTTATCACGACAAAGTATTAGAAAGACGTTTACATTTAATTGAAGTGTTAAAAAATTTATTAAATTATTTCGAATAAAAAAAGTGATATACAAAGAAAAAAGAGAATAAAAAAAGATCCCAGCGAACGGACGCAACGGATTCTATGGGGCCTTAACAAAATGGTAGTAAAACATTTGCTGATGACAGTTCCTTTTGCTTCAATAGGGCTTTTCGCGAAGCTATCTCTTTCTAATTATACCTCGTATTTCTTAAACGTCAAATTGTTACTTGTATGAAAATATTGCTGGCGGCAGTACGTAGAAATATGAAATATGTAGTTTAAATTAGTTTTTCAAAGACGTAGGTTCATGAAAAAAGGAAAAAAATTGTGTTTATCAAAACTGTTACGTTTTAAAAACAAAACAATATAAAAGTGTTGTGAAGATGCCTGCGAATCGCTGTCTTAAACAATGTTCAAACCATACAATGAAGACAAAAATCCGTAGATCCTATAGTTTTCCTCGAGTATAAAACAGAATTTCTAAGTTCTCTCAGAGGAAAGGCACAGAATGTGGTAAGAGGAAACATCTGAACACTAAATTGGCTCGTGTCTGTTCCAGACATTTCATTTCAGGAAGGTAAATATCTGGTTGTAGGTTGTATACAAGTAGATCATTAATAAGAACTCCAGGGAAGAATGCAAAACTTTTGGATAATCTAATTCCAGATTGGGGTACCAAGCTTATACACGCAAAAATTCAGAAATCTAGATAAACAATACCCAATCTGTATTTAGATTGTTCTTACTAGGAGTTCTTACTATAATCAAGCATCTAATATACCTTATAACCATGTTTACATAGGTACCTGAAATGAAATGTGTGGAACAGAAACAAGCCAATTTAATGTTCAGATGTTTGATAGGAGCCAACAACGGCATGCGCCTTTCCTCTTAGCGATTTTTCAATCTAGGAGTTCTATTCCACAGTCGTGGAAAACTGAAGTCTACAGTTTTCTGTGTTCACTGTATGGTTTGAACCAGTTTGAACACTGTTTTACACAACAACTCAAGGGTATTTTCACAACACTTTTATATTATTTTGTTCTTAAGAGTTCGCAATTTCAATATACACACTGTTTCAATCTTTTTACTACAAATTCACTTCACTAAATAACAATTCTGAAACAATTTTATGTTTTTGCCTAGTACCGCCAAGAATGTTTTCATACAAGTAAATTCAGCTGTCAATTTTTTTTTCTCTCTCTTTTGACAGTGACACTATCGCGAAAAGCCATATAGCTGCGATATATACCCTGCGATAAAAGTATGCTACCCATAGATAGATTCAGAGCATGTGGAGACCTGTAAGCCCCCAGACGACCGCTTTATCGACTTGTTGAATGGTTTTCAAATATTTTTGAAAATTTTGAAGTCGGACGGAGCGGATATAGGTCTGAGAAGACTGACGCCTTGAAATAGAATGTTCGGCGCGTTATTGCTAAAATAAGGCTCCAGAGGCAGCAAAAAGTAGTCGAAAATTGAGCTTCTTGGCTGGAATTTAATCGAGTAACCAGCGGCAGCGACTTACCTTAAATAATTTTCGAAATAGTAATAATGACAAGCCTTTATCTTTTATTTGAAAACCACCACTCTAAAAAGTCATCATTAAATCATCAGTCTTACAAACATTTTAAAATGAAACATCCAAAAATTCATTCGATGCTTGAATAAATGTCAAAAATCTATCCTGGACAAGTTTCTACTCATCTTATTATTCCCGAACCCCGACATCAGTTGATGGCGATGTTGTTTTTTTTGGTTACGTATAAAACAGCTTTACCAAAAAATTGCGCCTATTCAGTCTCTGATCGCAGATTAGTGGAAGAAAATTGCTCTTTTTATGCGATGGGGTTTTGTTTACTTTTTTTGATTGCAGTAATGAATTTGCTTGGTATTGGTATTATTTGTTTTTCCTTTGCTATTGATGGATTTTAACTAAGCTAATGGTACTTTGGGATATTTTATCAATTGAAGGAACTTAATTTTCATTTTAAAATTATGGAAGTCGCCGAGAAGTTGAAATGTCTTTTTCCTAAAAATACCATATTCAATAATTTTTTTTAACGAATGTTGTTGTAAATAATTACATATATAAAAATAGGGTGGCACAACAAGGCTCAGGGAGCATTGGACCGAATCCATTTCGGAAACCTACAAATGTATCCCTATCCCCAAAGGCTAAGTGAGGAAGCGCTTTTAATTGCAATATCTATTATTACTCTCAGAGGACTTGCCTTTTCCTCGCAAAAGATGATACCCATGCAAAAACTATTTTGTGATTATGTAGGTAATAGACCGACAAGCTAACTATTACCCCACGGGCACTATGAAATTGAATAGTTATACTCAAAAAGCTAATCAGAAAAGCTACTTATTTCACATTCATCTTTTGATTAGTTAGTCCAATAAATTTCACAATCAGAAACATCATGCAGTTCACTATTTGCTTTTTTGTCGTTTACTGTCAGTGTCAATGTTAACTGCATTGCATTCCATGAAACTAATTAAATTGCTTCATTTCGAGGAAACTCATTTCCACCGTCTGAGGTTGTGATTGCATTTTACTGTTTGCCATAACAACAGAGTTGAGAGTAGTTATTTAAAAAATTCCAGGTATTCATATCAATCGTGGTTGTGTAGTTTCATAGAGTAAAAGAGCTTTGTCTGTAGCTTAATAACCTGCAATGTCAACAACAAATTTGAAATAACATTCGATTAGTGTTGTTTCGTTTTGAATGGGATTTTAATATTAATGGGAATTTATAATTGTGCACTTTGATTGCTTGAGTTTTGCATTTATTCAAAACAGCAAATGTTTGATTGATGAATGATTGATGGATTTGAAAACTAGGCAAAGGTTATATAGTTTAAGGGTGGTAATCTTTGAAAAAACTGATAAGCTATTCGGATACTCAACGTATTTTAATCTGAAATCTGCTTAAACTCAATTCAACTTCATTCAATTCCATTCAATTTCTTTCTATTTTGTTTCAATCCGTTTCAATCTATCTTCGGTTATATTTAACTCTTTTGTCTTCGGCATCCTTCTTCACCTTCACCATAACAAATGTAAGAAAATCGTAAGGAAATCTTGTAGCCTTTTTTGGTTTATAGTTTTGCAGACTATGGGCAGTTGAATTCTTTTGAATTTGAGGACGCATTGCACTTAGTGTCATCTGCTCAAATCAACTGAATCCAATTCAATTTGATGACGAAACCACAGTTTGAATGTTATGCAAATTGAACTTTTTCAGCTTCTTTCAATTTGCTTTCAATTATACTTAATTCTTTTCTTTCCGGAATTCTCGTTCACCTACTCCTACACCATAACTAAAACTGAGCTTCTAATGGCTTCTGCTAGCTGCTACCTGTCTGTGTCTATTGAATGGTAAAAATGTGACGTTTTTTTTTTTACATTTTTCTAGACTTTGTGCAGTCAATTTCCTTGTGAATTGCCTTAATGGCTTACTGCAGTCTTTCCTTCACCCTAAATTGCATATTCACATCAAAAACAGATTGCAAAGTACCACCAGCCCATTTCATCTTTCACAACACACTAAAGAAAAAAAAGTGATGATCCAAAAAAGATCTCATTTAACATGAAAAAGCCGTCTAGTGGCTTCAGGAGATGAAAAGAATCATCTCTTCGAATCTGCTATCTACTTATGGAAAGCAAATTCAAATAGGGGCTAAGAAAAAGTTTTAACTGAAAAGCGAACGTACACACATAGTGGAGAACGAATAAGAGAAGAGCATTCCCCTTTAGCACTATAGTTGTCATCATCGTTATCGTCAGCATCAACATAGTCGTCGTCTGCCAACACATAGAGAAGACGCCTTGTCATCCTCCTGCTGTTCATATAAACCAAAAACCAACTTCTCAACTTGAAAGGTGACATGTAAATGGAAGAAAATGTAGCCGAGGGGCCATGGTAGGTATACCAAAGTCTAAGTATGAAAAGTCACTGGAGGTCCTGAATAAATATCATATTTCAATAAAGTCGACTGTGCAGCTTAGAATAAGGTGCGAGTGTGTGTTGGCAAGCTCAAAAGAAAAAAAAACAAAACTTTACATATGGCCCCGTCTGTTTTTTCTCTTATGTTATACTGGTTCCCAATATTTTTTTTTTTGTGTTCCTTGTCGTAAAATTGTTTGAGGCATCAAGTAAGCTATTTACTTAACCATCATCGCCATCATCATCCATATAATCGCCTCTGTCAAGGATATATCGAGGAGGTGCGAGTGGTTTGAGTGTGGGCCGTCGTCGGTATCTCTGTTTGAGCTATGGCTGTGTAAGGCTTCACAGTGTGACGGCAATTTAAGTTTCAGCCAGGAATGAAATTGTTTGCATATAAATTGGAAAATTGTTTTTCATTTGCATTTGGCGTCATTGACGACGTCCTTGTCGTGCGTCTGCGAACTTTTTTTTATTCTTATTTTTGAATGTCAGGCTCCTGCATACATACCTACATTACCAACTTTTTTGCCTGCTTGCTTTGCTTGGTTATGGAGAGCGTAATTTTTCGACGGAAGTGTTTACCGCGCTTTTACTTTTTGTCTGATGTGCTTGCGATTATTATAATAATTTGACGCTTTTATCGTTTGGCCCTTCATATGCAAATTTTGAAAATTTATTTTTCGATTGCATTTGGGATTTTCCTTTCGTCAAAGGTTGCTGCCAAGGGCGCTGAACCAAATTCAGGGACGCGACGGTGGTGATGACACGGTTTTAAGTTTGATGTAGTTATTGGGTTGAGAAATTGTTTTTGTCTTTCTTGGGGGTTAAGTGTGTGAGTTCGTTACCCTCTGGCAATCGTGAAGTTGTGGTTCCTAGGTACTTTTGTGTTTTGCTGTTGTGTTTTCGTCTCAGGAGCGTTAGTTTTTTAAGTGCATTTAATTTGTTTATGAGTCTTGTTCTTCGAGAAAGACTATAGTAGTTACTTCTAAGGTATTGAAGAGATTGTCTTGATTTTGTTTGTTTTGATAAGAGGATTGGGTAGTAACATAAGTTTCATCTTAGACATACTGGAAATGCAATCCGACTTTTCGAACACTCTGTTGATTAACAATGCAGAAGCATAAGTGGCCCCATGATGGCACCATGTGGGAATTCAGTCTGAATTTCTTTTATTATGTATCAAATTGAGATGCCCGCGCATCGTGATTGCTTTTCCTTGTTGAGGAGCTGCTGAATCTTAATCTTCTTTCACTTCTTCAGTCAAGGAAAAATTTTCGAAAACGTAGGGGACACGAACTGAGCTTCTGCTCATCAGAAGAAAAATGAGTAAAAAAACGAAGTTTGAAAAGCGTGGGAAATCCCAGTTTCACTAAATTTATTTTTGGTCAGATTTCGTAAGATGACGAACGCAGTTTGCAGTTGTTATTAAGCAATAAGTATTTCTGCCGTTGCCACTAACTTCTAACAGGATAAGCTTTCCTGAGTTTCAAGTTGTCTCAATTTTATCAAAAAAAAAAATTTACTGGTGTAGCTGCTGATCATTGTGCAATGGTAACAGTTGCCTTTTCCATTAATAATTTAAGTCCGAAAATTCGGTTGAAGTTCCTGAAAACATCACATTCAGATGACTAATTAATGACATTTGCTTATCGAATTGAGTGCAATGTCGTTTAATTCCGGGGAATGATGTTGATGCTTCACTATAAGGTTGTTACTATGTTGTTTGTGTGTCCTTTGGGCAATCTGTCTCAATCGGTCGCATACTTGGGTAATTTTTGGAACCAATTGAAAAGAGAAGAAGGAGCAAGTAAATGGAATTGGAATGTAAAGGAGCAATGAAGACATTGTTTTGCGGCTATTTTTGGATGTGTCGCCAAGTGGTACCAAGTGGATGTGACATGATGGTTTGAATACAATTTATTTCTATCAAAGGAAAAGGAAAAGAAAAGACAAAAAAAGAAAAATATCGATAGTAGAACTTTACAAAAATGGTTCGTACTCCCAACGACAAGGAAATCTTCTGGGTCCATCGACGATTTGGTTTCAGCCTACTGCTTGCCAGACGCATTTTAACACATTTCAAGTGCATTTTTCAGCTTAAAGCACTAATAACTTTTTTCCTATTACATATACGCAAGAAAGTGGTAGGTACGTCAAAAAATATGAAAATTTACCCTGATTTCAAAAAAGTGTGTTCCAGACGATTTAGTTTCAGTCTACTGCTTGCCAGACGCACTTTAACATTTTTTTAAACGCATTTTTCAACTTAAAGAACTGATAACTTTTTTCCTATCACATATAACCAAGAAAGTGGTATGCCAAAACATCAGAAAAGTTCCCCTGATTACAAAAAAGTCGGTCCAAGACGATTTGGTTTCAGCCTTCTGCATGCCAGACGCATTAAATTGAATGAATAACTGGTTGTAGTATTTCCTTTAAATGAAATTTTTGATTTTCATTCAATTTGATAAACATGCTTAAGGCTAGGTGGACTTTTTTAGCGAACTCAGAACTCATGTAAAAGTGTTTGCTTGTATTAGTAAATCATTTTATTCTCTTAAAAGTGATCCCTCTTGCCATCGTCGCGTCTGATTTCAAATTTTCCCTCTTTTCTCTCTCTTTTTGGTCTCGGCAACAGCCAGAATCCAGAAACTAGAAAAGAATTACGCACTTGCATAAGCAGAACAAAGGGGTGAGAATTATACGAGCATGCGCTGTGCAAGTAGGCATATAAAAAAAAAACAGATATCATTCATAAGGATAAGGCACACTGACGAATATATATGCATGTACACAATATGTCCGAATGAACATTTTTTACGATTTCTTGTTTTTGGATGGGTTGAGAATAGAAATATGTATTGTGTCAAGTCAGGAAACCGGTTCATTTTTTTTTGTCAGTTTGCTTGCTGAGATAAATACAAATAATGAAGATGTTGTAGGGTCGATATTTCTTATCTTGTGTTTTTGCCGATGTGGAAAACATGATATTTGTGTGATTTAATTGTAGGTCAGTTTCTTGGCCTAGTTTGATCAGAAAAATTAATGAAAAAGGGGATAACTTGGGAACTTATGTAGATAATACTCATTTTTTTTCATTTATTTATTTTTATTTATTTTTTTTATTTTTTTTTTACCAATAACTTGTATCCATTTTAATAATTTCATTTGCAAGAAGATATATTTTAAGAAAATAAAGGAATGGATGTTTTTTGAAAACTGCAATCGAAGGACAAAAAATTCCCTAAGAAAATTAAAAATTTTTCAAGTTAAATTTGATTTAAAAAATTTTCCGTTACAATTATTATTATTTTTTTTTTTCACTTGAAATTTGAACAAAAACAGTAATCTTGTGGGCCATAACCAAGCAAATTGAGATTTAAAGAAGTCATCTTATGAAACGGCCTGTTTTTTGTGGGAGTTCTTAGGATTTTTTTCAATGACCAGTAAATAGATAGAACTTTAAATTTACTATAATTTACTAATATATATATCGACTGATAAATATAAATTTTAAGCTGAAAATATAAGGTAGAATATGAGTTATAGTTCTCTGTATACCCCGCTTCAAAAAATGAACTCGCACTTCCTTCACGGTTCCAACTGGCTTGTCGAAAACAAAAAAATTATCATCGTTTTCATCTGCAATCCTAAATGCATGGCATGAACTATTATGAAGTGAATATATACAAAATTGGACTTTTGGTAAATATTTGGAAAAAATTGTTACGAATTTCCGTTGGTTTTTTTGGTTTTTGCTAAAAAAAAGTCGTACACTTGGGAATATTTGGTTGATAGCAGTGTGTAGTGTGTAGTGTGATAGTATAGAGCAAAGTCTGAAAAGCACAGTTCTGAGAAGAAAAGTTTTAGGTCCGCTTATAACTGTGAAAGTATAAAACTTTTTTAACTGCTGTGTTTTTAAAACGACTTCGAATTTTCAAAAATCACATTGCTATCGTATTCTAGACATTTTAAGAAAGCAATTTATGAAAAACCAAAACAGATCACGTGGGATGGTCCTATTAAAAAATATATATATGCATGGTTAATAATAAAAAAAGTCTTTCTCATCACTACAGAATTTAAGACTTCATGTACTTGGCCGTATCAACACCACCTCCTTAGGTACCTACTTGTTTTTTTTTTTTTTCAAAATAAAAAAAAGGAATTCCATCTCTCTAGGAATAATCTACCTTATGAATAATTACCTTCCATAATTTTTTCTTGTAAAACGATTTTTGAGACATTTTTACAAGTTTTGTTATGTTGAATGAATGGGCTGAAATTTTGTCAACAGCACGAATAAACAAAATTAGACACGAATACTTTATTATAATATACCAATTGAAATTCAACATGTATCTAACAATCAGCACAACACAATTTACAGAAAATTACACTGTAACTCTCAATGTATAATTTATTTTAAATTCAATTGAAAGAATTCTCAAATACAAAAAAGTTCCTTCTTTATCAGAAACTAGCTGACCCACCCGGCGTTGCTCGGGTCTAACTTATTTAAGCGTTGTTAACACAAAACTGTCAAGAAACGAAAACTAAGAAGCCTAAGTTTAAGAATGCCTGAAAATTTCTAGGTTTATACTTTTTTATTTCCATCATTAGGTCTGTTCATTGAACTTTCCCCAGGGTTGGATAGTTGAGTAGCGACCCGCCCCGGCTTCGCACGGGTACAATGCTGATACTAAATACCCTACAGAAAAACTGTGAACGTTGTATATAAAAACACAGCGGCCCGCTATGGATTCGTACGGGTATAAAATTAAAAACATATTTTCTCTGGAAGTTACTCTTGAAAGAGCGACATACAGTTGGCCATGTGAAAAACAGTCAACACTCAAATCTAAGCCTGCAACGTTAAAGGTTTGACCCTGCGATTTATTAATGGTCATTCCAAAAGATGTCTTCACCGGAAATTGCAAGCGTTTAAATTGGAAGGGTAAATCCGATGGTATCAGAGGGATTCGGGGAATCAATACATCTTCTCCGGTACCACATCCTGTGAGTATTGTGCACTCTATTATGAAAGTTTTCAGTGATTTTACCAGCAAACTCATGCCATTGCAAAGTTTTGGTGAATTCAGGTTTCTTAATAAAATAACAGGTGGTACCCGTGGTGTGATGGATAGCATGTCCGCCTGTTAATCCAGAGGTTCGAGTTCGAATCCCAACAGAGGCAAAAATGTTTTTCCACGGGTATCGTATTTCGCGAGGAATTGGCAAGTCCTCCGTTAGTATTCATTGCCATGAAAAGCACTTTCTCGATTAGCCGTTCGGAACCGGCAGAAAATTGTAGGTCCCCTCCATTTTCTCACAAGGCATGGTTGTGAGAAATGCGCTAGGCCCAAGGGCTCCTCGCTCTGTTGCGCCACCCTATTTATTTATTTATTTTAATAAAATAACAGGATAACCTACTTAACACCATTTTGTGTGGAGGGAGTCCTGATGGGTTCAAAGAGTTTAGAAATTCTGTAGGAAAATGAACAGCTTCTTCCAAATCGAGAACAGTATCGACCGAGTAATATATTTTCGTTGGCGCATCAACCTTTGAAAGAATCAAGTTATTTACCTTATCTACTTGTTCGTTAGTTGGTGACAGAATCGCTCTTTCTCTAAACCAAGATATTGTCTTTGAACTTATGTTATCAATGTCAGGCAAGAGCCTGACTGAGGCGAGCCTCACGTTCCGTTGACGATTCTTCATCTCTTGCTGAACGTACTCTTTTGGCATTCACTATACTACGACCTATGTATGTTCGAACGCCGACGTCTTCCAGACTTGAACAAAAATTTCTTAGTTCTATATGAATGATTACCTATGTACGAATTGCCATATTATTAGTATGTGCCGCAGTAAAAAATATCTGAATACTTACCATTCAGAAACAAAAACAAAAGATACCTATTCTTTTCAACATAAGCTACGATGCTTTAAAAAATAGTTTGCTTTTCGTGCGAGTTTCAAACCGATTTTGAAAATTATAAAATTGAAGTAAAAGTAAAAGTAAATATTTTTAATAAATATGTTTGTTATGACATCGCATTACAAAACTTTAAATTTCTTGGCTTTTTTCTGCTATAATATGCATGTATTATACATATAAAACTTCCTCTTGAATCAATCTATTCAAAAAACGGCATCAAAAACCGTTGCGTTGTTTTAAAAATCTAAGCCTTCATAGGGACATAGGGACAGAGAAAGCGACTTTATTTTATGCTATGTTGAGATAAAGAAGACGCTGAATTGCAATTGAATGCCCATAAACATCCGGATATGTATTTTCATAGATATACATAAGTACTTACTTCCTACCCACACTTATCCACCCTCTGCTTGCCTTCCCACATGCACAATATGAAACAAAAATAAAATAAATAAAATATAGGTACAAATAGGTACAAACCAATAACGAAAGAATAGTACAACCAACAACTTTGAAACAAAGTTAAAAAAATTATTTCGCATTGGTACACCTTACCCAAACGCATATCTTATTCCAAATAAGTTGAATCCTATATGCCTATGTAAGTTACTGACCTATACCTACACACATTTTCATGCCAACCGCGTTATGTCATCAACAAAACAATAGAAGTTCTCAAACACAAAATAACTACCTAGTCAAATACAAAATTTTAGCTGAAGAAAAAAAAGAAACACACTCTCATCAAGTTGCGTACACTTGACCAAGGAATTCCATTCTATTAGTGCAGTGGTGCTATTTTCTCACCCCTTTCCCTTTGTGCGTTTGCCTATGTCCGTTTCTTTCAATCCTTCGTCATTTCAAACTTTTTTTTTTACAATGCAAGCTACTGCTACCAGCAAAAAATAAAAACAACAGGCACACAGTTTGTAATGAGAAATGAATAGCACAAAAGATCACAAAATAAGGTCATAGGTATAGAATATAGATGATATGTATGAGGGAAAAGGGAATGCATAACGCGTAAGATCATCTGAGCGATACTCCTTTTCCAAATCACAGAGAACAGACCAAAAAAAGAGAAAACGGCGCTAAAATTGGTGGCGGATTTGCTTCGAACTGAAATGCATATGTATATGTTTTTAAGCAAGTTTTTCTAGTAAAAAACCCAAAGTAGACAGTTTTTCTAGAATTAATATTCCAAATTCTGTGACCACAATAGTATATGTCTTTATTGAAACTAATTAAGATTATATCAAAGAAAAATACCATCAAAAAATTGAGGTTCTTTTGGCCTCTCGTTCGTCAGAAATCGTTTGCAAATATGACTTTATTGAAATTGAATTTTAGCGGTTTGGAGAAAAAAATATTGATTTTGGGCTCAGAGGTTAGTTGAGGAGCCTTATTACCTTCAAAAAAATGTATATATATATGTACTTGAAAACACCCACGCCTTGCCCCATGCTTTATAAACTAAAAAAAGGCAGTTTCACAAACTTCTCATCATAACACCTGTTTCAAAACACTTAAAACTATTACCAATGATTTTTTAGGATGCGCCTGATATCTATCTACTATTTCCTTTTTATTTCATGAAAAAATATTAATAAACGCCAAAGTTATTACCGTAAGAGTATGCTGAAAACCGAAAAATTACAACAAATTGACGAAGGTTTTTTTCATATAAGGAGACAAAATTTGAAAAAAAAACGCTCAGAGGTTAGTTGCATATATATTTTCTAGTTATAAAACGAAAAAGAAAAAAATAAAAAGTTCATAAATACGGGTGCCCCGACCAAAATAGTGAACAAATCGAAATTTTCAATAAAAAAACAGCTTCCGGTCCCTATAAAAACCGTTAGGGAATAACTTTCAGCATTTGAATGATACACAAATGTTTGTGTGTTTATTATCTTTACAATACATTTTGTTTCATAAAATTATCAAGAAAATTGCAAAAGTTATGATTCAATAAGTCAACGCACCTTTTAAATTTTAATGAAAAATGCAAGGGACACCTCGCGACCTTAGGACAACAAGGTTCTAACTGACATTTTTTCCAAAATTGAGTTATTATTGCATTACACTAAAAAGGCTACGCTCTTTCGATTACCGCTATCCAAATTTGGCTATCTCTTTCCGTTTATGAAATAATTCATGAAATTGAAGCCCACAAGGTTCTATCTACAAACACTCAATATGAATTTAAGTTCACAAAGTTCTAACATCCAGGTAGAACCTTTTGTCTTAAAAAAAAAAATATATTTCGTAGATAGAACCTTGTTGAATTTTACGTTGTAGATAGAACCTTATTGCTGTAAATAACTATTCAAACATATCTAGCTATCATTAGAACCCAGTACTCCTTGGAATTAACTTAAAGTTAATTTAATTTAAAAGTTAAATTAAAAGATCGGAGAAAAATTAGTAATCATCTGATAATCGTATCATCGTAAGAAATGAATCAAAAATTGAACTTTGCTCACTGAGTAGGTATAAATCCCACTTGAGAAAAATGGAATACAAAAAAGTTATGAGTGTTCAAACATGCTTTGGGGTCCAAATAGACCCGAGGTTGTAAAAAAGGGATAAGATCTTCTCTTCAAGACATAATGGTGTCTGTTTAAAGTAAGCTGCGAATAATTTGGATTTTCAGGCGCGTTTTTCATAGAAATTGGTTCTTTCTGTTGGCACTTAAAGATCCATATTCTGCCGAACGGAATCAATCGGCACACGCTGATCGGTAATACCAACTTAATGTGGATGTCACGATCGGCCATCCCCCTTACAGAAACCGACCCGAATTCGAACCGAATAAAATTCATCGGTTTTCCGGTCGGCATAGTGTGAACGCACCCTTACATGATGAGCTTGCCAGGCAAGGATGTCTGACAGCTTTCTCAGGACCTGAACCGTCACTTGGTCAGCGAGCGTCCTCAGTGAGGGCTTCGATCAATGATTGGATCTATGAAGAGCACAACCGTAGATGGCATGCCTCCATTGGATGCAGACAGACCAAACGCATGCTCCCCAACGTTAGTAAGAAGACTGCAACATTTTTGCTAGCTCGTAGCAGAAAAGACTGTAGAAAGCTTATTGGCGTTGCATTTAAACGTGTTAGGCTTAAGTGATACCACGATCTGTGAATCTTGTGGAGAAGATGAGGACACCGCAGAGCACTTCCTCTGTGAATGTCCTGCTTTTTTTCGCATGAGGTTACAGATACTTGGCGCAGACATGGTGAGAGCTGGTATCTTAGGCTCCTTATCATGGCAGCGTCTTTTGGCTTTTCTCCGAAAATCTGGAAAGCTATAACAAATAGAATGTTGCTAACTGGTTGAACAATGGACCGGTATTTAGGTCTGAGTGCTCCAGCTGGTATTTTAAAAACCTCCAACAGAAAAAAACCCATTCATGCAGCTGGTGCTGTAGAAAGTGCCGAAATATGATAATCTGATTTACTCATGTGGGACTTATCAAAAATCTTCCAATAGCATAACTTCTCATAAGTAATTGCGATTCCTACCTCATGAACTTCTATAACATTAATTAAAGACTCAAACCAGTGGAAATATAAACTGCAAAGTCTATTTTTCAATTTACAACTTTGAAAAAACATAGTTTTTTATATTTAGACGTAAATTTCTCCTTAGTAAATTCATTACCATGAAAAGCGTTTTCTCGATAAGCAAATCCAAAACCGTCAGAATATTGTAGGTCCCCTCCTTTCCTCACAAGGGATGTTGTGAGAAATTCTCTAGCCCACCACACATAATAAGGTTCGATTGAACAAAAAAAAATCAGAAATTGCAAAAAAGAAGCGAAGCAAAATCGCGCCAAGCTCCTAGCAAAGAGCACGGATGTCACGTATCGTGAGCAGGAAGAAATGTCTAAATGATGTGCCACAACTTTAATACAGCGACTTAAAGAAGAAGAAATACTCGTTAACTATGCTCAAAAACAGCTTCTTATGGATGATGACAAAACTCTACTCAGGTGTTAAATGAACAGTTCTCTCGAAAGCTTTCCAGAAGCTGAATCTAACTTCATCGAAGAACCCGACAGATAGCAAGGTTATTAAGAAATCCTTTAAAGGCAAATTTGCTTAGTCAAACGAGATACCATGTGAGCTTTGAAAAAGATGGAAGCCATCGCGTTTTGCTGGTAACTCGACTACAGAATCAATCTATAGTATGAAGATCCTAATGGAAAAGCATAGTGATTAAAACATTTAAAATATGTACACGTAATGCTGGCAGACTTCGAAAGCATAGTCGGTCAATAACCGTAAGATCTATTATGGGTGGCCCTCAGACAACGAGGACTGCCAAGAACTTAATTCAATTTTTTACTTAAATAAAACTTCATAACTTCATTTTCTTTTAAAATTACTAAAAATAGAGATTCTTATAACGAAACAAAAGCATTTTTCTTACTGAGTTATTTTTTTTCTATTTTTTAAATTTATCTTGACAAAAAAGAAACAAGGTTCTATCTGAAAAACTAAATTCCTTACCGTGACACAAAGTCCTATCAGGTAATTAGAACCTTTTTGTCCTACGTATATTTGCCTTATCATTGAGCAACAAAGTTCTATCGATTTTTTTAAGAATAAATTACTGAATAACTATTCTATACAGTTTTTATTTATTTAATGCAATGAAATCCATGAAACAATAAAATGTTTAAATTAAATAACATGTTAAGAATTAAATTATAGTAGAAAAGTTATACACGATGAAATTTTCCATCTTAATTTTCTCAAAAGTGATGCGAGTGCAGATAGAACCTTCTTGTCCTAAGGTCGCGACCTAGCCTTAAGCTAAAATTTGTCTGGCAAGCAGAAAGCTGAAACTAAATCGTCTGAGACCGAGTTTTTTGCAATCAGGGGAATTTTTCTGATTTTTTGATGTATCATTTATGTGGTTATCACTTCGACCTCAAAATCTGTAAAATTAACATTTTCGAACGCCCACCCCCGCCCCCGGCTGAAAAAGAAACCTGCCAGACGGTTGAATATGATATAATTGTGCGTGTATCTACACATACATGTGCATTATTTTTGGTTATCGCATACTCCACTTCAAAAATTTGCTTCCAGCTCTCGGTCTATATGTAGTCGGTTTAAAAGAACCTTTCGATGCCGAACAGATACTGTAAGTAAATTTGATATAGCTATGCTCTGTAATCGAAAGTGACCACAAGAATCTATGCTAACAGTGTCTCCCTAACCCTCTCAACATGTGAAATTACTAACACCTTATTTCCAACTACTGCAACACAAAAAAAGGCAAGGCTGCCACTCTGTTCAATTGTAAAGTTCAAAAGCTCTACCAATTTCAAAAACTGTTTCAAGAACAAAAATATTGAGCTTGTAAACCTTGGCCAGCAAGTTGAGATGACAGCAATGCAAAGCCAGTGATGAAAAATATTCAAAGAACCCTTCTTCCAATTGTTATATGGTTAATCCTCTCATTCAGGCCGATTCCTTGGTAATCGCCTCATTTTAGTGTCTTTTCATAATCATTGTCAAGTATTCACATTTCGGCAGATTTTACAATTACTTACTTACTTAGGTGGGCATTACAGTTCGGGGTGAACCTGGGCCTCAACCAACATCCTTCTATAACGACTTCGATTTCGGGCAAGCTCTCTCCAGTTTCGCACTCCAAGTCGGTTGAGGTCTTCATCCACTTGATTGCGCCACCTAAGACGATGTCTTCCTCTTCCGCGATTTCCCTGCAATGTGCTTTCGAACACCCGACGAGCCGGAGCGTTTGGGTCCATCCGCTCTACATGGCCCAACCATCGTAGCCTCGCGATGCGTACTCTTCTGGCTATGCCCATGTCGCGGTACAGCTCATACAGCTCGTTGTTGTATCTTCTTTTCCACACATTGTTTTCGCATACGGGACCAAAGATCATTCGGAGAATTTTTCTTTCGAAACGACCAAGGGTTTCCTCATCCGCTTTCGATAAGGTCCATGTTTCCGCGCAGTATAGCAGGACTGGGATGATTAAGGTCTTATACAAGGTCACCTTGGTTTTTCTAGAGAGGGTTTTGTTTCTCAATTGTCTTCTTAACCCAAAGAAGCAACGGTTCGCAAGAGTTATTCTCCGTTTGATCTCCGCACTGATGTTGTTATCCGTGTCTACAGCGGATCCTAGGTAGACGAAGTCCTGTACTACCTCGAAGTTATGTCTGTTTATTGTGACGTTTTGTCCAATTCGTCGATGTTCTGTGTCCTTGTTTGATGACAACATATACTTCGTTTTGCCCTCATTAACCATCAAACCCATTTTTGCCGCTTCTGTTTCAATACTCGCAAAAGCACCTATGACATCACGCTTTTTTCTTCCCATTAAGTCCATATCGTCTATGCGTAGGCGAGTAATTATACAGACTTTTGAAAGATTGTTCCACTGGTGTTGACGTTTGAGTTTCTTACAATCTGTTCAAGTATGATGTTGAAGAAATCGCATGACAGTTTGTCGCCTTGCCTATAACCTTTTTCGACAGCAAAGGTCTCGGTGAGTTCTTTACCGACCTTGACGGGGTAGCGTGAATTCTCCAAAGTCATCATGCTTAGTCGTACGAGTTTTGCAGGGATGCCGAAACTAGACATATCTCTGTACAGCTCGTCTCTGTAAATACTGTCATACGCGGCCTTGAAATCGATAAAGAGATGGTGAATATCGATATAGATAGATGGATTTTACAATACTCATGAGTTAAAGCCTTTAATCGAATTTGAAGTCATATAGTTGTCCTTGCTAGGGGTGAGATTATTGTTCGAGTGCGGCTGCGCAGGATTTCTTCAGAGAGATATCTCTCCTTTGTCAAAGTCGCGAAGAACGGCAGCAATCTCACAGCTGTCAACAAAGGCTTAAGGTAAAGTTGCAAACAACGTGAAATTTGAACATTTGCTGGTTTGAGAGAATAGTTTTCCGGGCAATATGCTGTTTATTCTGCATCGTTAGAGTATGGTGGAGAAATTATAACAAGGAAATATAAGGGTGGGTAACTCTGCTTTCATCCTATACGTAACCTCATCCCCTTCTTTGATCCTTTCAATTCAACCGTCTTTAAGAGCATCCATTTCAATTCTTGATCACTATCATCCTCGTCCATCTTCCACTTTCTGTCTTGATGATAGCTCATAAAATATAGGGTCTGAAAGCTTTCGAGCCTCAACTATGGCAATGTCGACTTCTATATGCTTTATGATGTTCTCAGCAAAATAGCATGAAATCTTTTCATCAACCTTTCCTCTTAAATCGACATAGCTCTTTCCTTCTTCTACTCCTCTATTTTGTCATGCTTTATCCAATGTGTTCCATATTCGCTCTAAAAATCTGTTTTTTCATCTCCTCTCTGGTACGCGAGAGGAGCTAAAAAACATTCCCAACATTAGAGACAACTCACGTCAGACACCTTCAAACAACTTTAACTATCAACTAGCTGCCTCGACTTTTTGCCACAGTCTCTACCAAACTTATCTTAATAGAATGCAAACCTCTTTCATCTGAGAGCCAAAGTGCTTCTACCAAAAAATAAAATAAAATTTCCTCAGACGCAAAAGTTAGAACTTTAATTTGTGCTGCTTCTACTAAAATTTCAATAACTAAGCAATAAATCCAAATGAACCTGACTTCGATTGCCAAGCTCTTCGACATTCGAAAAAATCGTGTACGATTCTCTAATCTTTCGTTTGCAACTCGCAGCTGTTTGCCCATTTCAACACGGCTTCAGAAATTGAATTTCTAATACAAACAATCTTATCCAATTTATATTAAAAACTCTCTTGGCTCTGGGAAAGGGGAACGAGGTCAATGTTATAACACTACCGATTTTTACTGTCACTAAATTATGTATCTCCAACTCAAGGCCTTTGGTTTCTTACCACTAAGTATCGAATGGATCAAATGATTTCTTGAGAACCGTGTATGTAGATTTGTCTTTGGAAAAGTGTTAGATGATTAAATATTTGACTCTTCTGGAGTTCCCCCAAGGTAGCCATCTCGGTCCACTCGTGTTTGTGTTTGCTATCAATGACGTTTCGTTCTTGGGCTTGTCTATCTACAGTCGGACGATATTGAAATAGTAAAAGTTATCTCGTCTGCACGGAACTCTTCGCTTATTCAAAGAGACCTAAACATTTTTCTTACTTGGTGTAGTAAAAACTTCTGGGCCTACCAACAAATGTCTAGGACTTTGTCATGTAAACGATTGCCTTCAGGTCTTAGAAGTTATTTGTTCAATGGTGTACGTGTCCCTATAGTGTCCTCTATTTGTTTTCTTGGGATAAGAGCAGAGTTTCCGCTCTTAAATTAACCGTATTAGCATCATTATGAAACTAACTCTTCTCTTAGGCTTATCACGCTCTGATGGTCTAGACAGTTTTTCAACCCCCGCAATACTGAGTCGTCATTCATTACATTTGTCAGGTGTATCCTTGAATATGCTAGTGAGGAGCGGTCAAATTACCGAATACGTAACTGAATTAAAGCTGTGCCACGATGATATCTGAGATTCATTAGTCAGTCACCTTCATTTTACCACCAGATGGAAACCGTTTGCAACTAATTGACTTGCTTTTCCCTAAATAAGTGAAATGAAATGTCCTCGTATCCATAAAGCTGAAAACTCAACATCTACGAAAGTTGACAAGCGTAAAACTTTAGAGAACAACACATCAGTTGATTCTGCAAAAAAAAAAAAAATATGACTGAGGTGGAGTCAACCGAAAATATCAGAACCATTGTTGGTTTTTAATTTGTATTTATACATAAAAACATTTTTGCAAAGAGTAAACAATTCTCAAACCGTAATGAAGACACAATCTCTTCGCTTTATCATAATTGAGGGTAATGAATACCTTTTTTTGCATTGAACATCCAGCCGATCAGTGTCCTTTGAAACCAAAACATTTATATCAATTTACAGACCAATAGCAAACACACACACACAAATATTCTAATTAAATTGAAAAATTCAGCTACTTTGGGTCCTAGCTCCTGACTCATCTCACACTGTTACGCCATTATATTTGAAATGTTGGTGATTTCGCTTATTACGATTCAATGTTACTTAGTTACCAAGAAAATGCCTGTCAACATCCTTCTTCACAATCACAAGCCATCCGCCAATTCGTCTTTTCAACCATTTTCCAATTCCAATCCTTTTTCTTCTTTTTTGTTCCATCAACAGAGAGGACCCTAAAGTAAATTCGAACAAAAACAACCTGTTTAAGGATTCTGTTGCTTAACAAGGTACCATAGAAATCTCTCTATAAAAGCTTAATGCGAAAAATTTGTCATGTTGTAGCCTTTTCATCCAGAGACCATTAATTTTGTATCGTCTCTGCTAAAATAACGTTACATCCCCAGGCAGCTTCAGCCACTATACCTACCACTTCCACCATTCAGTGGTACTGAACTGATTTTTTTCTTTCAGTGTTCCTGTGGAAAGGTTAATGTTTGCTCCATTTCTGAAGTAGCACTTCAAAGTGAGACAAATAAATAAAGAAATCTCACCATAAAAGCCCCTCAATAGACATAACACAAAAGAATAAAATGGTAGACGTTAGCAAAAAGTAAAAAAGCAAGCTACTGGCACATGACAGTGTATTTATTATTTGCCAGGGAAAATGCGGAATAACAGGTGTAGATTCCCTTCGTGTTTTTCCATAAACCCTTTTTATTTTTTTGTCTCTCCCTTCAATTTCTATGCACACTACATTAAATCCATTTGCAGGATTTCTATAGAGGCAATACCAACATATCTCTATACTAGCTACTCTGTGTATAGTCGCAGGGAGGATGATTTTCCATTTCTCACTTAAAGGATCGCACACAGAGACGAGATTCGGGATATGGATTTTGAGTTTAGTGCTCTGTAAATAATATAAACTCCAAAAGTCACTTTTAAAAGTTTATTTTCTTAATTCAAGTTCAAGTGGATGCGGAAATGAACCTAAACCATTTCGTCCTTGAATGATTTTTAAGTTTTTTTTTTTTTGCTTTTTGTTTAGAAGGAGTCGAAGAAGTTCAGGGGGACTCACAACGTTACTTTGGCATTAATTCAGCACAATTTGCACAGTATAATAATCGGAAAGGGTCTGTGTGTTGGCGGGTTATTTTAGTTTAGATGATGGTATGAATGGGTACCGACTTCCCCAGTACCAAGAAACCTACCTACCGCACTCCTTTAAAGAGAGTTGTAAATTTAAGAGGGATTCAGCCTCTCGTGTGTTGATGGAGCAGAGGATGAAAAGAAGAAAAAAATTAATGAAATCCTGTTTCTTAATTTTCAAAAATGAGTGATGAGAGAATTTATAGAATTTAAAGCATTCTAAGGACTCCCACAAGATGTAACACGGAAATGCCATTAAGCATGCGGCAAAGTAATTTCCCTCAACTTTACTCTCATTTTGAAGGCATAAGGACCAGTGACTGTGTACTCGTCGTAGGTACCTATATTCCCTCAGTTAGTATCAGGTACTTAACCATGAAATAATGGATTTTTGTCTAATAACATTTTTCATAATTCCGGCGAAGAGGGTTTATATTTAAGGTATTCGCTTGCTGCTTATACGCACCTAAAAATAAAAAAAGGACTCTTGCACGTAAGCCATGAAAATACAATTTCGTTAGATGAGATACGATGCCGCCTAGATGAGTTATACCGCATACACCGTCAACAACATTTCGTTAGGATGTTTAAGGATCGTTCGTTTGTTTTATAGCCCTGGCCTTTTAGAGATGGGTTGTGTGTATGGGGATTTGGGATTTATGAATAGACGAGTCTTTACGTCAAATAAGGGCGTTTTGAGGACCAGAAGTTAAGTATTGGGGTGAAGTTTACTCGTTAAAGTGAAAAAGGTAGGTACTTCGACGGAGGACGTTAATGGAATTCCTGGTCAGTTTCATTGCTCAACGTCTGTCTTGAGCATTGCTTAGAGTCTTTTCTTTTTATGGAATGATATAGACATCGAGTTATGGGGTCTTTTGGCGTTTCAAATTAAATTTGTTTTTTTTTTTGCACTCACCTTACCTTGTTTCTATTCGCTTTTTCTCATTTTGTCTTAATCTGATAAGCCAATGTTCAAGATCATGAAGTCTGTTGTTTCTGACCCTGATGATTATGCAAAAAAGCTTCAATAGAAATGTTTTCACCCAACACTTGCAATAAAATGTACTGGATGAATTATTAAAACATGAAATGCGATATTTTGCGTCACATTTTCAATCGCCTCCGTGGCGCAATTGGTTAGCGCGTTCGGCTGTTAACCGAAAGGTTGGTGGTTCGAGTCCACCCGGGGGCGCATATATTTTTTTTGTTTTACGTATTTAGATTTTGATTTATTTTAATAAGTAACAGAGGGTCTCATTTATAGTGCAAATATAGCAAAGTGAATAGCGAAAGGAACGAATGAATAAATAGATACAAAACTTGACGATCGTTTATTGTTAGTATTTTATTGTTGTTTAACAACCCAAATCATGGAAAAAGCGTATCCAATATTGTTTTTTGATTGACAATTGAAATTTTGTTTCTTCTTTAACGTGATTGACACTAAACATACAAATTTTGGTTGAAAAATGAAAAGGTTATCGTCTTATATATAAAAATGAATCGCAAAATGTGTTGGTAAGCGCATAACTCAACAACGCCTGGACCAATTTGACCAATTCTTTTTTTGTTGTGTTTGTAATTGTCAGGAGAAGGTTCTTATGACATTAAAAAATTAAAAAATTGCGCGGATATTCCCACAGGAACGGGTTTGGGAATGGAAACTCAGAAACTACTGAACAGATTTCTTTAACTCTTCCTGCATTAGGAGTCCTACATTATCCCCTTCCATCAGTAATTTAGATTATATTTCATCCCTATAATCCCACGGGAACAGAAACAGGAACGAGAACGAGTAGCTTAAAGTTACTTGACCGGTTTCAAAAAAATTTTCAACTCTTGGATGTTAGATTCATCCCTCAGTTATATCGACTTAAAAATGGTTCCTCAAGGTTTGATCCCCATATTCCCACAGGAACGGGGTTGGGAACGGAAACTTAGAAACTACTGAACAGATTTCTAAAATTCTTTCGACATTAGGAGTGCTACATTATCCCCCTCCATTAGTAATTAAGATTATATTTCATCCCTATAGTCCCACGGGAACAGAAACGGGAACGAGAACGGGAACCTTAAAGTTACTTGATCGATTTCGAAAATTCTTTCAACTCTTAGATGTTACATTCATCCCTCAGTGGCATAGACTTATAAATGGTTCCTGTCAAGGTTTGATCCCCATAATACCACAGAAACGGGGTTGGGAACGGAAACTTAGAAGCTACTGGACAGATTTCTATAACCCTTCCAGCATTAGGAGTGCTACATTATCCCCCTCCATCAGTAACTTAGATTATATTTCATCCTTATAATCCCACGGGAACCAGAACCGAAACGTTAAAGTTACTTGACCGATTTTAAAAATTCTTTCAACTCTATGATGTTACATCATCCCTCAGTGACATAGACTTATATTTCACATATTTCCACTGTAACGGAAGATTCCCACAGGAACGGTGCTGGGAACGGAAAATTATAAAATGCTGGACAGATCTCAAAAATTCTTTCGTCATTGGGATAACACATAATCCCAAAGTAAAAACGATTGTTTTTCATCCCCAAGTTCCCAATTAAGCGGAAAAACCAGAACGGGAACCTTAAAACTATAGACCCGAGCAACGCCGGGTGGCTCAGCTAGTCTTAAATAAGTTTTGATTAGCGTAGTGAAATAATTGTTGATAGTAAAAGTGTGGTCCCGTACACGGTCCGCACTTCGAGAAGCCCTTCACGCCAAATTTAATAAACCAAGAAACCACGTCTATTTCCTTCGATAATGATAATCGAGCAAACAAAATACTAATTGAAATCAGCTTGATTCGACTACTATTTCGCTGACTGAGTGAAGTTCAACGGAAACTTTTGCTTTTGCCTCTTCATCTCTTCTCTTTTTAACCTTGATCTTACGCAGAATGGATATAAACGTGTCACTTGCCTGTATTAAAGCCCTTTAAGACTATCAGTTCTCAGTTGAGTTGTCAGTTAGCCGAAAGTCAGTTTTACTAATAAGTCAACTGACAACTCATGAGAATTCCATCTGTTTTCAGTTCATTTTCAGCATTTGTTAAACGCTTCAGTTTTTGCATTTAGACATCAGATTATCCGAAAGCATAATTGATAGCTCAACTGAAACTGAAATGATCGTCTAAGAGGGTATTTACGTTGCTTCTCTCTCTATTCGTCTATACTCTACAGCTAAACAAATGGGTGCCTATTGATTCGCACATTTTATTACGCATTCTATTATTTTGTTTTTGACACAATTATTTTTGTTTACTTCGCATTGCCTGTTTTGTTTTTCTGTTACTTGGATTTTCAATCATTTCGCTGCACACTTACTTTGCATTTCTTATCTTGCTTACCATTTTTTTCGCATTTCCATTGAACTTCCAAATGATTATTTAGACTTTATTTATCTCGATAACTTTTTTCTCGCATTTTGTCTCTACGATAATTTATTGTTTTGGCATTCAATTACTTCGCTCATTATCAGATTATTATTGCTTGTGAAATCGAGCGGTTCGGTTTTTCAGAAATTTAATAAATATTTCGAAATTTGATATTATTTCTGACTAATTGCTTCTGAAAATGCTTCTAAAATATGATATATCTTTGATGGTTCTAATCAATTTTCAATAAAGTTTGATGAGAAGCTAAACAAACTGTTAAAATACAAAAATAACCGGTATACAGTTCAATTTTTGATTATTTCGCCATCGTTTGATTGGTATTTTGCTTTTTATGGATGAAAAAAGAGGCTAGAGGTGTAAAAATTCGCGCGAATTTATATAAACAAAAGCGAACTAATCGAAAAACGAAACAATAGAAAGCGAAACCAGCCAAATATAAAGTAATCAAAGGCTAAATGATCTTTAAACGAAACGAATGCAAAGCGAAGCGAGAAATATCGAAATATAAATAAACTAAGCAAACGAAAAATTTATCAACAATATGCGCAACAACAAAATGCGAAACAACTTGGGCGTAACAACAATAAACGAAATAAAAATGACGAAACGTACCATACCCTAAACAAATGTCTATAATGGTAAGATTTCAGTACTATTAAGGTCAAGGATGTGACAGCCAGCGTTGTAATCTCCATGACTATTCGGCAAAATGTAAATATTTGACGATGATATCACTTTTCCACCGAGTCACCTTGATTTTGAGCTCAAAACACGCTGAAGTAGTTTGGGAGACGGAATTAAACAATGAGAAATGGCGCCACTAACTCCTTACCGTTTCATGTGGATCTTGGTGGGATGGTGACCTGGTAACACTTGTCGAAAACCACTTGGAAAGTGCTCTGTTCGGAGTGACCTGCGATTGATCCGAAGAGATTCAATAGACAGAATCTATTGAACAATTGAGTCCATTAAAAGATGACCCTGAGAGCCGCTGCGCTGATATAAATAAATATGGAATCGAGAGATCTGAAATTGATGAGTATGTTTCAAGCTGCTGAAGGGGTTGAAAAATGAGCTCCGCTGCCGCATGTGTTTCTTGATCGCTGAGCTTGTCTTAGATTGTCACGATAGGTTGATCTTTTAAAGGTTGTCTACCATACTGCGAAATGCCAACCCGTATGAAAATTTCGGTCTGAAGATCGCTGTGTATAGCCAGTAGGTAACATATGAATTTTTTTTGCAGGAGAAGAGAGAGAGAGAGAAGAGAGAGAGAGAGAGAGAGAGAGAGAGAGAGAGAGAGAGAAGAGAGAGAGAGAAAGAGAGAGATAGGGAGGGAAGGAGGGAGGGAGGGAGGGAGGGATAGAGGGAGGGAGAGAGAGAGAGGGAGGAAAGGAAGGAGGGAGGGAAGGAGGGAAGGAGGGAAGGAGGGAGGGAGGGAGGGAGGGAGGGAGGGAGGGAGGGAGGGAGGGAGGGAGAGAGAGGGGGGTGACTTGTCTGCCTCTTTCTTTAATGTTTGATTTCCAGTATAACTTTTTATCAAGATATTACGATGTCGATATTTATGTTTAGCTCTAGTTCTAGTTAGTATTTTAAATTTGGAACAATTTATTTCCACAAAAATAGAAAGGAATGAATGTAAAAGCACTACTGTCATAATGATGCAGACTAGAATCGTTTTCTCACGGCCCCATTTAATCTTTCCCATACCTCATTTTAGTGTAGGTCCTCCCCTGATTATCAAGGTGATCCTCATTTCGATGGCAATGTTTTGGGAATAAATCTTTGTAAAGTTCTAAGAAAGGAGAAAGAAACATGTAAAGTTGCCGTTTGTGTTGACCTTGAAACTTTGAATATTATTTAGGCATTTAACTGGTATGTGGACGGACGATGAGTAAATGTGTGACCTCGTTTGAGTTGGAAGACGCTGTAACATGGACCTAAGAGACTCTTTCTAGGCAAAATTTTAGCAACTCCGATAAATTTGAAGGGGCTTGTAGTTTCTAGCTTAAGTGTCTTATGATTTTAACTCGGTTTTGAGCAAGTTCTAGGTCACATTTATTTTTCTATCAAAAGTCTTAGCTGATTGTTCTCTGATCTTCAAGTAAGAGAATGGCAACGTAGCCACTGGTCCTTCAATCAAGACAAATTGGTAAGAAAGTTTTGTTCAAAAAATGAGTATGGTAAAGAAATTCATGACCCCAACTTCTCCAAAAACATACTTCTGGCCCAGTTACCATATAGTGAACTCATCAAGCAAAGACACTAAAAAAAATCACATACATATATGCTGTTTCTGTGAATTGTGTACCTATTAGGGGAATTCCCTTGTTTTGCACTTAGAAAAGGTATGCCTAGGTTTGGGGTCGGATTCCGTCATGTTTAAGACGTCTATTGCTAGACTCTAAGGTAATAATTTTTAGTAGTGTTCACAAACCTTTAACAGTGATATATAATTATAGTAAAATAATATTTATTAGACGATAGCAAAGTAGCTATCCTCCAAAGTTACCTAATACAATCTTTTAGCGATACAATCGACAATCAACCATTGGACGGTGTAAAAAACTACCGATTCCAGCCACTGGTTGGCTACAATAAGAAGGACAACAACATCACTTAACTCATGAGCCCACTGTCGTACCTATCTGGGCAAAGCGCACTTTATTATAGTTAAGGTCCCCTGAACCCTGATCTCTTGATCTTCCTTATTTCTTTATTTAGCTCAAATTTTTGGTCGATATTTTTTTATTTTAGTGAAAAATGCGCAACAGTTTTAGGTACCGAATCGATCACGTTCATATCTTTTTTTACTTTCATATAAAGTCTCATTGAGTTACGATTATTCTTAGTTTTATTTTAAAATTTTCGTCGGGTGTACAAAAAATTGTTTTTGTTATTTGCATGGCTGCCATGCCGGTGCACCTGCCAATTTGCATGGAAGCCAAAATGTATGCAACATATTTGGCGTTGTTGTGAGACCAGTAAGTATGCTGCACTTCCAAGACCATGTTCAAGTGTATGATGACGGAATAGTAGTGGACAGCGTGACGCACATGCGGATCACTAGTGCGATGCAGTCAAGTGGGAGAGTTGTGATCCCTTTGAGATCACGCTCATACCGCCGCGCGGTAAATGAAGAAGAATAAGAAGTAATTACTCTCTGAGCTCAGAGGACTAGCCGATTTCTCGCAAAAAATTTCCCGAAGAAAAAAAGTTCGATGGGAGACATGCTAATTGCAAGCACATCAGCACAACTCCGAATGTGCAATTTCCTACAATTTTCCGTGAGGAAATTTTATTCTCAAATAAAAAGTTTTAGATGATATTAGTTCACCCTCCCGGCGCGGCGTTGCTCGGGTCTAACTTATTTAAAGCGTTGTTCACACAAAACTGTAAAAAAACTAAAAATTATCAGGAACACCCGCACTGGGCTAAGCTGAACGTTCTAGTCGCCCGTTAATTGGGAATATGGGTATGAAAAATAGGCTATGTCACTAATGAACAATGCCAAATATCATCCTAATATTGAAATAATTTTTGAAATTGGTCCAGTAGTTCCTAAGTTCCTGTTGCATGCCCTGTTCTTGTAGGAATGTGAGAGTGAGATGTAAAGATTTCATAAGCATCAATTGAGCTATTCATGTTTATCACAAAAGTTTTCTAAAACGTGAGCTCACATAAAAAAGCCTTAACAGGTTTATCTCTACGACGCACCCTTCCAAGATATAACCCAACAAATGCGCCCATCCTCGCACTTGCCCATACCTTTAAAATCAATGACTTTTAGCATGTTAACTTCTTACGAACTCTGATCAAGTTTTCGAAGGGAGGGTCAAAGTTCTTGTTCACGCTCAAATAAACTATTGATTGATTGAACTAAACAAAAGAGACCAATTTTCAAGTAATTAAAAATTGACAACCAAACATAAACACAATAAATTAGCATATTAATTGTGAGACGTTAGCCAGGGCTGTCCCGCAAGATACTACCCATCCCATGTATCCACACCCCCAATTGTTTTGCTGAATATTCAGCGAGTAAAGATTAATTTCCAGTAAAACCACATTTCTATTTCTGAGAAAAAGTAAACTTTATTAAGCACGAATTATTTTATAAATTTACTTTTCTCAAAATAAAACAAGATAAGAAAATTAATGAGAAGGTGTGTATTTGTCCGTCTGTCGATCTCTTAAAATCACATTGAAAATGATGAAGTAAATACAACCCAATTGCACGACGAGTAAGACAATCATAATAAAGTGTAATTGTCATTCGCCTAACACCTTTGCTGTGCTGATTATTAATTTAATTGAGCATGACGGAAATTATCACATCAATTTGGCTGATTGTTTGTAATTGATCTATAAAACCCGTTGTTGTGCTAAGTTCGTTATTTACTTATGAAGATAGAGTTCTCGTTTTTCTACTTAAACCTACGGAGATAGAGACAGTGTTCAGTTGAAGAAAAACAGATAAAATTATTTTTTTACAATGGCAAACTATAGAAAGGTAAACTGTCGAAACCAAATAGACTCACCATCGCATAAACGAGCTAAAAACTATCCGTAGCATTCAATGGAAATTTCTCCTTTCACTTTATTGCTCCACCAAAGATGAGGTCTCCCCTTTTGTGATTTGCCTGCAATGCGCTTTCGAAAGCCGGAGCGTTGATGGTTATCCGCTCTACATGTCACCGCCATCGTAGTCCTGTGATTCAGCTCATACAGCTCGTTGTTATATCTTCTTCTAAACACATTGTCTAGACAAAGTCCTATACTAACTCAAAATTATGTCTGTCTATCGCTTTTAGCCCAGTTCACACTGTACAATTAGTTGGACAGACTTCGTTTGATGGAATTTGGATGGTCTGATGTAGTTTTCGTTCACACCTATCAAGCTTGTCGTCCAACTTTATGTCACATACCCTTCCACTCCGTCCAACTTCTAGATTTTCAAAAATTTTTGAAAACCATCCAACAAGTTGGACAAGCGGTCGTATGAAGAGTTCACACTATCAGGCATTGGTTTGTCAAACCTAAGTTTGTCCAACTAATTGTACAGTGTGAACTGGGCTTTTCTGAAAATTCTAAAGAGAGTAGGCTCCTTAAATCAACTTATGCTGATACAACCTGACAGTAAACTCTAAAAAGAATAGTAGGAGAGAAATGCATTTTACAATTTTCATGCAACTCAGACACTTTGGTAATCAACATTAAAGTGAGTGTGGCAACAACCATAGCATCTGAATAATTTCCTACGGGCTAACATTACCATCTGGGGCCTCAAACGGCTGGAGATCACTGGTGTTTTTGATACATCTGTTATCTCCAGTCGTGTAAAATTTGGGATCTTTTAAAAAATCCAACTCAACGAAGCGTGTCAGAAAATGAAAAGAAGTTTCGAGAAATCTTGGGAAATTTTGAGCCCAGTAAAAAACTTGCTAAATTATTTATGACACTGCCACTGCTATGGTTGGCACTGATCATAGACCGAGTAGAAATTCTCGGGTTTGAATTGCAAGGAATTTTCGGGGTTTTCAAAATAGTGTGAGAGATTGGAATGTGTACGACTGGCCAATGTTTCGAATTCTAAAAGATGATGAGAAAGAAGCGAATCGACAAGATGTACTACTTTGAAACGGATCAAGGTAACAATTAGTGTCATCCTTACGGAGGAACTGCTTCGCTGCGAATTGACCATTTCGAGGTCTAGTGACCGTCTTAAGCCTGTTAAATTATTGATGCAGGGAAAGGTGCGGAATATTATCAGTGCATATGTTCCCCAAGTTGGATGAGAGGTATGGCAATTGGAATAGGATGCATTTGCAGATATATCTGCATAGCACGAACAAAACAGTCCAAAATGCAGGGAGCACGGCACAAGGAATGGTGATTGCCTATACAGCAAACTTGTTTAAGGAGAGCCAAAACATAGCTTGAGTTTTCAGAGGTACACTACATACAAACATGTTGGTAGGGTGATGACACTAAAGCAGTGATAAATAAGAAGAAAGCTGCTTTTAAAGCATGGTCAAAGCATCAATAAAAATAGAGATGAAAGGGCTCGCCTCGTAGTGGAATACAAAAGCTGCAAGAAAGAAACGAAGAAAAAGTTTGCTCAACTCTAAGCAAAGAAATTGGGTGCATGAATCGCAAAATGTAAGAAATCTCTGCCCAGATTGCTGATGCAAACCAAATTATTAAAAAAAAGGCGAAAACAACTAGAATAAGAGGGTAGCCATCTTCAAAATGGTCGCTCAATGAAGGATAAATGCTCAGGAGATTCGCTGTTACCGGCTCATTAATGATGTTCAAGGAATGGTTGTTATGGATGACGACAAAATTCTGTTGGACAATGTACAAACAGTATGAGAGTAAGTTGAGGGCAGTTGGATATGAGGATGCTCCATATGACATCAGGAGTAACAAATCTTGATCGTATGGGAAGTACCAAGATCCGGGAAATCTTTCACGTCATTAATGCCATTTTGGAAAAAATAAATAAACCACAACCAGGTCAGGATAAATCCAGTTAACTCCGTCAAAAACTCAACATCCCACAACGTTCAGACATGAAAGAAAGTCATACTGAAACACTCCTGATACAGACAAATGCAACGACGTCTATGTTCGAACTACCGCACACGTGATCGAGTAATACGTGACTGAATTATGTGTTTTTGGAATTACTTCTCATGCAATAGAGCACTTTACTTTTACCACAATTTGACATTCTATCATTAGTATTTGAACGAATTCCCGTCGATAAATGAACAACAGACTGATGTTTTGTTATTTGGAGTGAATTTTGAAAGCAAAATAGTACTCACTCACTCGATCACCGATGGCCTTCGGTCCCTGTATTTGGTTGTTATCAAACAATCTCAGACTGGCAGGTTGGCCGACGCTTTCTAAGGTCAGTGCGGCATATCCCATAAGTGGATCATGATCAAGTGGGTCCTGCAGTTCTGTCCGTCTGCCTATCAGTCTATGTATCTTCAGCCTGAACTGCTTGATCGATTTTCTTCAAAATTTGCAGTAAGGGTTGGTGGAGCTTCTTACAGAGAGTTTTTGTTTGTATATCTGTTGTAGAACACATAATATATGATAATTCATATTTTTCTAGAAAACGACACTTAAGATTTCGATCAAATTTTGTGTGAAGAACTCGTATTTGGTTGTCCTTCTTATGTTTTTATAACCCTTTGAGTCACGGTGGTCTGCCACAGCACCACCTATTTAAACCGCTGTCAAAAATGTTCTACTGCATATTTTGGTCAGAATTTTTGTACTCTGGAGTTTTTGGGGTCGCTAAACATGAATCTGAGGTTATATTGACGGAATTCAAAATGGCGGATCCAAGATTGTGGGCATTATATGTGAAACTGAACTTATATTTTAGACTAGCCAGACAAACATTATTTCACTGCATATTTTGGTCTGAATATTTTGTACACGAGGGGTTTCAGGGTCGTAGATCACAAAACCAAAGTTATATTTGCAAAATTTAAAATGGCGGATCCAAGATGGCGGAAAAATTTATGAAATTGTACTATTGCACCAATCAAACTTTATTCTACTGCATATTTCAGTTTAAATATTTGTATTCGGGGTTTTTTGGAGCCGTTGATTACCATACTATTCGTGATCATGATCAGCATCCCCAAAAACCTCTGTACACCTATTCTAGTAAAATTTTATTGAAGTTCACAAATTTGGTCCGCCATCTTGGATTTGAAAATTTTAAAAATATAACCTCAGATTCGTGATCGGCGACCCTAAAAATCACCGAGTACAAAATTTTAGGTCAAAATGCAGTAGAAAAAAGCATGTCAAAAAAATATTTATGAAAAAACTATTTGAGGTTTTTTCAAAATCGACTTTCTCGTTAATGGCTAGCAGCATCTTAACGAAATTTTATTTTCTTTTAAGAGAACGTATAAACATTTGAATAAGTTTTAAAGGGTGTTTTTTAGAGGTGTTCTATACCTTGAAATGAAATAAAACAAAGACGATTTTTTTATTGATACGAAATTTACTTCATTCGGAAGACAATCTTCTGGCATTATAATTTAAATATGATTTTTGGCATATGACCGCCACGGCTGGCTCGGACGTAGTCTAATCTGGAGGTCTAATTTTCGATGGCTTTTTCCAACATTTGTGGCCGTATATCGGCAATAATGCGCCGAATATTGTCCTCTAAGTGGTCAATCGCTTCGGGCTTATCGGCGTAGAATAGTGACTTCACATATCCTCACAGAAAATAGTCAAGCGGCGTTAAATCGCACGATCTTGGAGGCCAATTCACTGGTCCGAAACTTGAAACTATGCGGTCACCAAACGTTTCCTTCAATAAATCAATTGTGGCACGAGCTGTGTGACGTGTTGCGCCGTCTTGTTGAAACCACAACTCCTGCACGCCATGGTTGTTCAATTGATGAACGAAAAAGTCAGTATCAATCATTTCTCTATAGCGGTCAGCGGTCACCATTGACTGTAACGTTCTGGCCAGCATCGTTTTTAATGAAGTACGGACAAATTATTCCACCAGCCCATAAAGCACACCACGCAGTCTTTCTGGATGTAACGGTATCTCAACATACACTTGAGGATTATCATTACTCCAAATTCGGCAGTTTTGTTTATTCACGTATCCATTCAACCAAAAGTGAGCTTCATCGCTAAACAAAATTCGCTTATGAAAATCGGGATCGACGGCAATCTTATTTTGCACAATTTGAAAACATTTTTCAGGCGTAAGTCCATTCATGTTGAAGTGCCAAACCAAATTAAACATAAATCACTTGACAGCTGACAAAATGGACGCCAGTTAAAAAAGTGTTGCCAACTTAAAGTTCTATACCTCTTAAAAAAAAACACCCGTTACTTCTGAAGCTTTCATTATTTTTTTGAAAAAAAACTTTGATTTTTTGGAATATTTTGTTTGATTTTGTTTTAAATTTTTTTGTGAAAACATTTTCAAGCAAGATCTTAAAACTAGTGTACTTGATTTTCCAAAAACTTGTTTTTAAATTACCGGTCGAACGATTTTGATTAAGTTTTCTTTTTTTGATAAATTTTCTTTAAAGAAAAAAGTGGAGGTATTATATTTTCGCTAAAAAAATTTTTTTTTTTTTTTGTGATTTTATTCATTATGATTATTTTAACCCTTTCTAGGGTTACCTGTTTGGACTGCTATGAAAAGATGATCATTCGATTTTTTGACGATGATTTAATAACTTATAACTTTTTACTCAAGGCGACTGTTTGATGTGTACCTACTATTTTGATGAACGTTACCTTTCTAGGGTTAATCAATGTGCAGCTGGCAACCCTGTATCAATTTAAACATGATTCTCAGAAAAACAAAAACCTCATATTCAGACTTACGATTTTGATTTTGTACTTAGCACACAATCGCAAGTACGTGCGACCTTATTCGTACCCGTTTTTTCTCTAGAGCTAACTAGAGCTTATGCTCGAAGGGTTCAGATTCATCCCTTGTTTTCTTATTTTCCCTGGTTTTTTTAATTGCATTTGCACTTTTTCACATTTTAAAACAAATCGAATTAAGTCTGCCGAGACGATTAACAGTTTTGTCACTTTATTTTATTTCAACTTTACGCGTTCAAAATAAAACTCAGCTGCAAATGACAGCCACGCCGCACCGCGCCGCTAATGTATGGGTCCGAAAGCCTATGAAATATTTCAGGTTGGTGTATCATTTTGCGTTCCCTTATTAGCTTATTTTTGGACTGAGTTGTTGACTTGTGTTTGAACAATTTTCCTTTGGAGAGTCCTTTCTTGTCAATTGTCTCGTAAATGACGGAAAATAAAGAAGAGTTAAAATGACTCCCTGCCTTTCAAAACTTTCGAAAACTTTGTACTGCAGATGACGAAAACCATACACAAAAGATATCACCGAACTTAAAAACAAAAATCGTTAGTACTTTTCTCAGCGTCTCCATGTTTCTATGAGGATTTAATTATTCAACTGAACTTCTCCTCGTCTATGATCTATGAATATCCCCATGGATTTGCCCACCCTCTCTCTCTCTCTACCTTGAACAACCGAAATGATATTAAAAATTCCAACCAACTTTCCTAATATTGATATAACTTTTGCGCGCTTACGCTTTAATTTGATTATCGCGACTTTAAGGTTTTATTTTCCTAATCCAATGCACGTTTCAGAAGTCAACTATTTCTCACAGCGAATACCGAATAAACACACAAAGTTCAACTTCTATAAAATATCCCCCCAAGAGATGCAACGAAGACCGAATAAAACAAAAAAGCCACCATGACGTGCCATGCAGTGTTTTGAGCTCCTCAGGCAATACTTTCATATATGTTTCCTTCCATGTCGTTTTCAAAAGGGATATCTTATTATCATAACGACATAATGATAAAATAAAAAGATGCATAAAAGTTTCTAAAAACTTTCAGAATATTTGCGGGGTTTATTCAAAATAAAAATTTGAAGTAAAAAAAAAAGCAAAAAAAAGAAAGTAAAATTATTCGAGGGTTGATTTGGTTTTATTTTCGTTTTTATCAGCTGCTGCATTAGTATGCCAAGAATGTTGTGAACACAAGTCTTGGGTGCTGGTGCCGGTGTGGTGCCCCCCGATGCCGATACCAATGCCACTTTTTCTTCAAAATATGCAAACTTTCGGAATTCTTTCCATTTTTTTTTATAAATTTTTGCTTTCATCTTTGTCTCTAACCAAGAAAAATATCCCGAAGAGAGGACAAGGGCAAAGTTTAAGCATTTCTTCGACCAAACTGCTATACTCTTTGGAAATAGATCTTTTAGAGTGAGCATTGGCAACTGATGGGGTGGATGTGGATGGTAGAGTGTCATGCAAATATGCGTTGGCTGCGGCGGAGACGGCAGGCATGGCAGTGTGGCTTATGGAATTATGTAGCTTTTTCGATCCGATGGATATTTGTGTGTTTTGTTAAATATTTTTCTGAGAAGTTCTTCATTTTTTTTTAAGAGAAAATCAATAAGGTTGTTGAATAACCAAGTGGTCTGGATGGCATTGTGTATTGGAGATGTTAACTTACTTTCTTTCTATTTTTTGTGTATTTTTTTTTTTTGGGATATTATAAACAGATGGGACACGAATGTTCGATCCTGTTGGGAATGGATGATGTGTATTTTCTTTCTTTTGCGGTGTTTTGTGTGTTTATTTTAAGTTGTTGAACAACTCACAAAGTTATTCATTGAAGTTTGGCTGCTTTTTAATGTAGATAGGCCAAGTTGGTCCCTAAAGAGAATTTATTAAGAATTTAAATTTTCCCGGAAGGAATTTTCTTTTCTGGCCAGAGTATCTAAATAATGACATAACAAGTTTTTCCTGTGACCAGAATAACAATATTTACAATTTGTAGGAGCAAGCGTAGGGAAGCGTCTGGTTCAAGAAGAAGACCGAGAAGACGAGAAGAAGAAAACTTTATTAAGAAGGGAAAAGTTATTTAATAAGGACTTGGTGCGGGAGTTCAAAGTCTGCTGGGATTTTAAGTTAGTTATGCTTTCAAGGTGAGTTACTTATACTGACAGGCATATTTTGCTGTTTTGAGTTAAATTTGTGTTGGGGTTCAACGAGAAAATGTATTAGTTATGTCTAACACAATTACAAGCTGATGAATGAGACCAGATGGATAGGCACATCGTCAACCGGGCACACCCATGAAATATTCAGCTAGGGAAGGGGGCTAAGGCAATGAAGTTTTCAAGGACAGATTGCTTGAATCTTTTGAGAATTCCTATTTCTTCGTGCGGCCATTTTGAAGATGGTTGGTCTCTTATTCGAGTTGCTTTGTCGGATTTCTTGAATATTCTGGTTTGCAGCTAGGGCAGATATTTCTTCCAGCTCTCGATACATGCTTGGAATCAGGCGCACCTCGATTTCGATTTTTTCTCGCAGCTCCTGAATACTTTTTGGCCATATATAGCGGATGGACATCAACGTTCCTCCTCGACGGAGTTTCGAAAGCACCTTGCAGGGAAATCGTGGAAGAGGAGGACCTCGCCTTAGGTGGCGCTATCAAGTGGAAGAAGACCTCAACCGACTTAGAGTTCAAAACTGGAGAGAGCTCGTCCGAAATTGAGGTCGTTATCGAAAGATATTGGTTGAGGCTCAGGTTCAGGTTCACCCCGTACTGTAATGCCCACCGATGTAAAGAAGTAAGTTCTGAATTCGTTTTTAAAACGCGAATCGTCATGAGAGGCATTGATAGCCGCTTTCCCCTCTTCATTTTTCTGTCGTTGGTTTTTTCAAAAACTAATTGGGCTACTCAGACACCCAAATATCGGTTCATTGTACCACCAAATAGCAACCCTGTTTTCCTATTGCTCTCCAAGCACTGGTTCAAGTCCTGAGAAGGTTGTCTGAGATCCCTGCCTTGCGAGTTCTTTGGCGATTTCGTTTTTAGTTTTCCTGTGTCATCACACTGGAACGAGACTCAAAGAATCTACTTCATGCAGCTCTCAGTGTCTTCAGTTGGAAATCGATCATGAGTCACACGTAGATTTGGTTATCGCCACAATAGCAAGATCCACTCCTACAACAAAATAAGAACCGTCCTCGAGATCCTCTTTACCTGTGAGAACGAATTCTCCACTTTGTTATGTCGACACTATCATTCATCTGTCGTTTTCCTCAGTTTCTCAGTAGTTTGCTGAGTAAAGGACTTCGCTATGTAGGTTCCGCCCTCGAAACCATCCCTGACTAAATACAAGTAAAAATAAAAATAAATAAATAGGGTGGCGCAACAGAACCAGGAGCCCCAGAGTCTAGCGCATTTCTCACAACCATGCCTTGTGGGGGAATGGAGGGGACCTACAATTTTCTGCCGGTTCCGAACGGCAAATAGGGCGCTTTTATGGCAATGAATTTATTAACGGAGGACTTTCCAATTCCTCGCGAAAATCGATACTCGTGGAAAAACACTTTTGTCTCTTTTGGGACTCAAACCACGAACCTCTGCTTTGACAGAGAGACACGCTATCCGCTACGCCACGGGGACTAAAAATAAGTGCTTCCTACTAAGGCCAGCTTCTACAGACGATCCTTGCTTGGACTCTGTAGTGGTCATGCTGTTGTCTTTACCAGGCTTACAGATACGTACTGTGAAATGAGAGAATGACGAACTATTATAGAACAGTTGCTGTACGGATTTTCTCCTTTTGAAGGCTGAATTCCGTCAGGTTAGTGTCCTTGGATCGGACTAAGTAGCAGACACTGTTTCTGCTACCAACGCTTCGTAAGGACCTCTAGAAGTCTTACCGGTTATGGTTTATCCCTTCTGACTAGTTTTCGCTGACGAAATTCAATAGTCTGGAGACCTCTACATTCAGCTTCATTCACCAGCTCTCAAGTTAGACCACCAGGAAGTTTCACTAAGTTTACTAAAATCTTCTTCTTTTTGAAGGAATGAAGATGATGAAAATGGAGTAACTTTGGTTAGTCGATAGTGTCCTGAAATAGTGGGTGAGACCTCGTCTGTCGAACCTGCTCCTTTTTGCAAACGTCACCAAGGATTATGCAGATAGACTCAGTGCATTCTGTTACTCGATTTCCTCATTGCGCACAGCATTTCGCTGCTCGCCTTCCCTCCATCATTTGTGGACGCTTGGAAAGTAGAGGATGCTATCTCTGGAGTAGGATCTATTTGTTCAGCTTCGCTTAGTCCAGTGGCAATCTTATCAACAGCTGAGACGAGATGAAAGCTTAGCACCTTATAGCTGCATTCTTATTCTTTGCAGTCCAACATACGAAATGCTTCATTGAAGGTGCATCGGTTATGATACTTTTGACTTTTTTGTGTAGACCTGAAAGGGCGGTGGTTTGAAAGTTGATGGGGCCTCTAGAATACGTGTCCCTGTCGCAATAGAGAAATCTACGGTTGGATTATCGCTTTGACGGTAACCAACGGGAGAATAAATATTCTTTTGGGTGCCTTCCATACTTTTTGTTTAGATCATGGTTTAAATTCCATTCCCTACGAACACCTTTCGGCATCGAATACACGACGAGTTCAAGAACCGCCTAGAGAGATCCCAATTACAACATTATTCTGTCTGAACTAAATTGTAGTCGCCCGTAGGTTCTTGCTTTCGGACAGTTGCTTTATTATGTTATAAGGAATCATTTCCAGAAGGACGTGTCTAAATGCACCCACGGTGTAGTTCGTTTAGGTGGTGTTACACCGCACTTTTGAATAACCACTACACCGCATTTTAAATGATGAGTGGAAATAAATGGAGTAGGTTCGTGTTACACCGCATTTTTTTAGAAATATCTCAAATCATTTGACAGAAACGAATGCTTTTTAGTAGCTTTTCAAGTATAAAAACAGTATGAGTCAAAAAATATGCGGTGTTACACCGCATTTTTTAAAAATCTCTCAAGTCATTTAACAGAAAAAAATCCTTTTTTGTAGCTTTAGCTGTAGGCCATCTAGCGCTGTATAGAAAAACAATGAAGGAGCTTTTCGCTATCATTTGGTTACAGAACCAAATTCGCTATGGCCATCTAGAGTTGTATAGAAACATGAAAGAAATAAGAAAATAGCTTTTCACTATAACCAATCAGAAAGATTAAAGTGATGCCAGATAGTAGCTATTTTCTGCTACTTTGTTATTTTTTTAAGAATTTTTTAAAACTCGAAGGAAGTTACTTATACTCGTATCTTCGTAACCTTCTTCTGTGTTTTAAGTAAAAAAGAATTTTAAGCCACTCCTTCCTTTAAACCACTCTCCTTCGCTACGCTCTTGATAAATATTTTGCCGATTCAACTTTTTTGCGGAGCTCGGCATAGGCTGACGCTTACACCTTGGTATAACTTTCGTAACTTTGATGTCTTGGGTTTTAATTTTGCTGAAAAGGGATTTGCAGTTCCTGCATAAAAGAATATCTAACTTTGAATATGTTTCGTTCTTTCTGCTTTAAAAGCGTTATTGCTGTTTGTCCTATTATGTGGACGTATTAGAAAGTTATTTTACTTAAACGACAATAGTGGCAACAGGAGCTTTATCATTTTACTGGTGTTTTAATAAAACGTTTACTGTAGTAAGGGTGATTTACTTACGTTGCAGACAAATCCTCCTCATTATCTGCGTCGCTGTGATATCTCGGATCAACTGATAATTTAGTATCAGTTACAACCTACAATAACACCAAGGCACAAAAGAACTTGGTGCTGCGGCTAACAAAAAAAATACAGATGTGTAATGTAATTTATTTGATCGGTTTTGTTTGCAAATAACGTAATTGTAACATGAGCTTAACAAAGAAGCTACTACCAACGCCATCTCGAACTCACTGTTCTGAATGAAAACCAACACTAGGTGTGTTTCTTTACTGAAAATTCGCACGAAATGCACCGAAATTCGGCGAAAGTCAGTCTAATGCCGTTCCAGCACAGCGATTTTTCGTAGCAGTGCACAAAAGAGAGTGCTCACGAGAGAGTAAAAAATTTCCCCACTCTGTGAATTTCTGCCACCTAAATTTCTGTGGACAGAAATCGTGCACAGCCAAAACAAATACAACAACTGTCAAACTGACATTGTTCCAAGCGTTGCTGCGATTGTTTTGTTCAAGGCGTTTCTTTACTTTGAGGACAATTACGCTCTTTCAGAGAGTTTCTGAGAGTTTCTGAGAGAATTTAACCCCCACTCCTTATAATACGACAGATTGTGAATTTCTGTCCACAAAGTAAAGAAACAGACCTACTCTTCTGAATGACAACCAACTTCAAGGGATACAAAAGCAAAAGGGGAGAGCAGATCGTTTGGTGAAACGAACTGCCATTATAAAAAGAGGACGCCGATCGTAGAGTACAATTTATCGTAGAGTACAATTAGACATTGAGATATATATATTGTAAAGTAAAATTCGACATTAAAGATGCTAATATCTCTGTTGGCATTTTTCGTTTCTAAATGCAAATAAAGTTGAATGTAACTTAAGGGCACTGTCACACTTGGAACGTCGAAAAAAAAGTCAATTTGTCTTACTTTTTTTTGTAGGAAAAGTATGAAATGCATTTAAACGAATTTTTGCACACATATTAATACATGTTTGAATAATATTTTGTAATTTTTCCCACATCAAAATATTCATTACAACTGAACTTATGTGTAAATAAGTAAAGACATGTAAAAATATTTTATTTTGCGGTGAAAGCGATTTCACCTTCAAAAATTATCTTAAACAAAAAATTTAAATAGATTTCGTTAAATCACATATTTTTCAGGTAAGTATTCGCTTGGTTTTCAAAAATATCGATTTTTGAATTTTAAAAACCAATGGAACACTCAAAATTGTTTCTCTTCAGTTTAACATAATTTTCTTTGTGTGAGCTCTTAAAAAATATTCCCTGAAGAAAATTTTCTTTTTGACATTTGAGTAACATGTGTTAGTGCTTCTTGAGTCGATTCTCACTTCAAATCGAGAAGCGGTTGTCACTCCTCAGAATCATGAGAAGCAATCTTTTTGCACCAATGGAACGGTTTGAGAATGCTCCTGGACGCTCCTGGACGGTTCTTTTCGTCCAATGGAAAGTGACATTAGAGTCAGGAAGATACAATTCCTTGTTTTACCTTTTAATGCGATTATCTCAACCACTTTTTTGAAGCCGGAGACTGCGATAACTCAAAAACACTTAAACCAATTAATACAAAATCAAATTAAGTTATCGTGGGGTTTTTATTTTTTCTGAATAAAACCGATTTTGAAGCCGATTTAAAGTCAAATTTTTTTTTTTTAAATGGTCACCAAAAATACAAAAATCGATATTTTTGAAAACCAAGCGAATACTTACCTGAAAAATATGTGATTTAACGAAATCTATTTAAATTTTTTGTTTAAGATAATTTTTGAAGGTGAAATCACGTTCACCGCAAAATAAAATATTTTTACATGTCTTTACTTATTTACACATAAGTTCAGTTGTAATGAATATTTTGATGTGGGAAAAATTAAAAAATATTATTCAAACATGTATTTAATACATGTTTGAATAATATTTTGAAATTTCCTACAAAAAAACTAAAACAAATTGACTTTTTTTTCGACGTTCCAAGTGTGACAGTGCCCTTAAGTTACATTCAACTTTTTGCATTTAGAAACGAAAAATGCCAACAGATATTAGCATCTGTATTTTTTTTGTCACAGGCGGCCTCCACCTGCAAGAATTTTCGTTATGTCGGCTCGACTTAACATCAAATGTTACGTGGAGGCGGGTCATTTGACGTCATGTCGCAATCTCTGATATCTCTGTCTTCGATTTTGTCTTGACAGAGTCAGCTTGACATCAAATTTGACAGATGCAAGTTTTTTGTGCGTGTTAGTGGAAAATGTCATTTTTTCTCATAATTTTTCGTCTTTCATCAGTGTCGGTTCGTATCGGTAGCTCATATTACAACCTAAAAAAAGTTTTTCTCAACATTTTTTTTTTTTTTTTTTCGAGTTTGCAATACAGTAATACAATTATGACTGATTGGAAAATTTCAAAATAAAAATAAAAAATTTCAATGTAAAAATTCTTGTCTTTGCTTTCATTCCGTTGTCAAAATTCTGCATCCACCATCGATGAGGCTCGAGTACAAAATGAAATGTCATAACATTATTTGCCCAGTCACGCTAACGTTGATTTGTGTCTTTGATGTCAAGTCGAGTCGACATAAGGAAAATTCTTGCAAGTGGAGGCGGCCTGTCAGCAGCAGCACCAAGTACTTTCGCGCCTTGGTGTTATTGTAAAGCTAAGTGTACACGATTGGTAGGTCTGACAATCATTGTCAGATCTGCAAACGTCTGACAATGTGAACAAATGAGCTGACAATGAGGGTGAAAATGGAATTTGTGTGTACACGGTTTGCAGAAATCTACAAATATCTGTAAGTTTATTGCCAGCTATTTGGCTGACAATGTCGACACACTAATTTGGACAAATAGCTGGAAATAGATTTGCAGATATTTTTAAATTTATGCCCCGGGCGGCAAGTTTAGGGGGCGGCAAAGACAAGTTCAAAATTCGCTCCCGCTCGCCCACAGGAATCACAGAGCGCTGCAGCACTCGTGTCTCGTGTGTGCGATAGCGACTCATAGCTCCCTAAAACAAACATCACACAAAAAGAGCATCAAAACCATTTCACACTATTCATTACCGGACCCTGTAATCTCGGCGGCACGCGGCGACTGCACGCGTCGACTGCACGCGTGGACTGCACGCGTCGGCTGAACGCGTCGACTGCACGCGTCGACTGCACGCGTCGGCTGCATGCATTGTCTGCACGCGTCGTCTGCACGCGTTGGCTGCACGCGTCGTCTGCACGCGTCATCTGCACGCATTGTCTGCACGCGTCGTCTGCACTCGTTGGCTGCACGCATTGTCTGCACGCGTTGGCTGCACGCGTCGTCTGTACGCGTCATCTGCACGCGTCGTCTGCACTCGTTGGCTGCACGTATTGTCTGCACGCGTTGGCTGCACGCGTCGTCTGCACGCGTCATCTGCACGCATTGTCTGCACGCATTGTCTGCACGCATCGTCTGCACGCATTGTCTGCACGCATTACCTGCACGCGTCGTCTGCACTCGTTGGCTGCACGCATTGTCTGCACGCGTCGTCTGCACGCTTCATCTGCACGCATTGTCTGCACGCATTGTCTGCACGCGTCTTCTGCACGCATCGTCTGCACGCATTGTCTGCACGCGTCGTCTGGACGCATCGTCTGCACGCGTTAGCTGCACGCGTTGGCTGCACGCGTTGTCTGCACGCGTCATCTGCACGCATTGTCTGCACGCATTGTCTGCACGCATCGTCTGCACGCATCGTCTGCACTCGTTGGCTGCACGCATTGTCTGCACGCGTTGGCTGCACGCATCGTCTGCACGCATCGTCTGCACGCATTGTCTGCACGCGTCGTCTGCACGCATCGTCTGCACGCATTGTCTGCACGCGTCGTCTGCACTTGTTGGCTGCACGCATTGTCTGCACGCGTCGTCTGCACGCATTGGCTGCACGCATTGTCTGCACGCTTCGTCTGCACGCATCGTCTGCACGCATTGTCTGCACGCGTCGTCTGCATGCATCGTCTGCACGCGTTGGCTGCACGCATTGTCTGCATGCGTCGTCTGCACGCATCGTCTGCACGCATTGTCTGCACGCGTCGTCTGCACGCATCGTCTGCACGCATTATCTGCACGCATTGTCTGCACGCATTGTCTGCACGCATTGTCTGCACGCATTGTCTGCACGCATTGTCTGCACGCATCGTCTGCACGCATTGTCTGCACGCGTTGTCTGCACTCGTTGGCTTCACGCATTGTCTGCAAGCGTTGGCTGCACGCGTCGTCTGCACGCATCGTCTGCACGCGTTGGCTGCACGCATTGTCTGCACGCATTGTCTGCACGCACGTTGGCTGCACGCATCGTCTGCACGCCTTGTCTGCACGCGTTGGCTGCACGCATTGTCTGCACGCATTGTCTGCACGCATTGACTGCACGCATTGTCTGCACGCGTTGGCTGCACGCATCGTCTGCACGCATTGTCTGCATGCGTCGTCTGCACGCATCGTCTGCACGCATTGTCTGCACACGTTGCAGACGATGCGTGCAGACAATGCGTGCAGACGATGCGTGCAGACGACGCATGCAGACAATGCGTGCAGACGATGCGTGCAGCCAACGCGTGCAGACAATGCGTGCAGCCAACGAGTGCAGCCGACGAGTGCAGACGACGCGTGCAGAGAATGCGTGCAGACAATGCGTGCAGCCAACGCGTGCAGACAACGCGTGCAGACGATGCGTGCAGACGACGCATGCAGACAATGCGTGCAGACAATGCGTGCAGCCAACGCGTGCAGACGACGACGCGTGCAGACAATGCGTGTAGATGACGCGTGCAGACGACGCGTGCAGCCAACGCGTGCAGACAATGCGTGCAGCCGACGCGTGCAGACAATGCGTGCAGACAATGCGTGCAGCCAACGAGTGCAGTCGACGCGTGCAGCCGACGCGTGTCGCCGACGCGTGCCGCCGATGCGTGCAGACAATGCGTGCAGCCAACGAGTGCAGACGACGCGTGCAGCCAACGAGTGCAGACGACGCGTTTAGACGATGCGTGCAGATGACGCGTGCAGACAATGCGTGCAGCCAACGAGTGCAGACGACGCGTGCAGACGACGCGTGCAGCCAACGCGTGCAGACAATGCGTGCAGCCAACGCGTGCAGACAATGCGTGCAGACAATGCGTGCAGATTACGCGTGCAGACGACGCGTGCAGCCAACGCGTGCAGACGATGCGTGCAGACAATGCGTGCAGCCAACGCGTGCAGACAATGCGTGCAGACGATGCGTGCAGATGACGAGTGCAGACAATGCGTGCAGCCAACGAGTGCAGACGACGCGTGCAGACGACGCGTGCAGCCAACGCGTGCAGACGATGCGTGCAGACGACGCGTGCAGACAATGCGTGCAGACAATGCTTGCAGACAATGCGTACAGACGACGCGTGCAGCCAACGCGTGCAGACAATGCGTGCAGCCGACGCGTGCAGACAATGCGTGCAGACGACGCGTGCAGATGACGCGTGCAGCCAACGCGTGCAGACGATGCGTGCAGACAATGCGTGCAGCCAACGCGTGCAGACAATGCGTGCAGACGATGCGTGCAGATGACGCGTGCAGACAATGCGTGCAGCCAACGAGTGCAGACGATGCGTGCAGACAATGCGTGCAGATGACGCGTGCAGACGACGCGTGCAGCCAACGCGTGCAGACAATGCATGCAGCCAACGAGTGCAGAAGACGCGTGCAGACGACGCGTGCAGCCAACGCGTGCAGACAATGCGTGCAGCCGACGCGTGCAGACAATGCGTGCAGACGACGCGTGCAGCCAACGCGTGCAGACGATGCGTGCAGACGACGCGTGCAGACAATGCGTGCAGATGACGCGTGCAGACGACGCGTGCAGCCAACGCGTGCAGCCAACGCGTGCAGACAATGCGTGCAGCCGACGCGTGCAGACAATGCGTGCAGATGACGCGTGCAGTCGACGGCGACACGCGGCGGCGACCGAAAAAAAAACTTTAAAAAAAAAAGAAAAAAAGTAGTTTTTGTAATTTTTGGTTTTCTCAAAAACTACTGGTTATTTTGACATCCGGTTTTTTTTGTTTGATCAAAAATAAGTAAGAGCATTGAAAATAAGACAGAAAAATGCTCCTTGATTACGTAAAATTTAAAAAAAAATGGTTTGAAAAAAAAAAATTATGTTTTTTCTCAGAATTTTGACTTTGAAAATTAATATTTCAAAAACCATTCATTTGAACAACTTTATTTAAATTTTAAATTAATGTATAAGTTTTTGGCTTTTCAAAATGCTATAGCACGGCTCTGCAGGTATTACTGTTATTTTTAAATAATTTTTTTCCATTTTATGTGATTTTTTTCTTAACTTGCCCTCCCGCCTAAACGTGGGAAAATGGAACCCCCCTTTCATACGATTTTTTAGAAATATTGATAAAAACTTCAAAAACTAGAATTTTTTAAATGTTGATACCCAGTCTTTTTTTAAGCAACCTACGACTTTTAATATACAAAATTTCGTTAATATCGTGTTACCGATTAACGAGGAAGTCGATTTTGAAAAAAACGGTACTATGGGAGGCACCGTTTTTAAACTTTTTTCAATCTTTTCTTCCACTGATCAACCTTATATCGCAGCTTATCTCACTCGCAAGTGTATATATGTTAGACTAGCAACGATATATTTTTGTAAGAGTTAAAGGTAACAAAGTGGTCAATAAATATTGTTTTGATTGGACAAAATGTGAAGAACTGTCGTACCTTTCTGTTCATGCAATTGTGCATCTCTGCACTAAGAAAAATCTGTATTCAAAAAGGCTGTATCGATGAACCGAGCCGCCGCCAAAAAATCAACCGAGGTTTATTGGCATCACTGCCATAAACTCTTCGTTGAGTTTTTTTGACAGCCGGTTTCATCGATACAGCACGAGGATGATGTCATCTTTCATTTTGCTCATTATTCTACTTACAACCACCGGCACAAGTTCGCCTTATTTGTCATTCGCCACTAAATAAAAGTACAATTCCTAAAACTCAATTCTTAAATCTAAAAGCAAATATATATGTATATATTAGAAAAGTAAAAGATCCAATAAAAAACTTAAAATTATACTCAAATTATCCAGTCAAGGAGAAATACGACTTTTTTATGGAAAATTCTCTAAGGAAGCCAAAGACGAAGAGACGAACAGTCGTTGCAGAGTTTTGACCACGTCCAGCCCAAAGGATATTGTGAGGTTTTTTTTGCAAATTTCGGTTTCACAGAAACATTTGGTCCAATCGAGCCATATTCGATATATATATATATCGCCAATCGACGCTCAACGCCGCTCAAGGCAAAAAAAACGTTCTTTTAAGAACTTGTTTTTTACAATACGTGCTGGAATACACGTTTTTTCAAACGACGCTCAACGCCGCTCAAGGCAAAAAACGTTCTTTTAAGAACTTGTTTTTTTACATTACGTGATCGAATACACGTTTTCAAACTACGCTCAACGCCGCTCAAGGCAAAAAACGTTCTTTTAAGAACTTGAAGGAAGATACACCATTGCTTCGATTGGTGTCAGGGTACACCATTGCTTCGATTGGTGTCAGGAGGGAGAAGTCAAGTCATCAGCAAGCAGCAGAAGAAATCATCAGCAAGCAGCAGAAGACCAGGAGAAGATCCAGAACAATGTTAAACTTCATGTAAAGGGTGAGTGTGAATTTCGTTTTTATTTCATATTGAAAGGCTTATGTAGTACATAGTTTCCGTTATTTCATACGGGTTTTTTTTCTCTTGTGCGGCTTGACGACGAAAAGTTGGCGTCACTCTCCATCTCTTTTTTTTCATCGCGCAATCGGTCGAGATAAATTCATTTTGAAATCTAAGTCATTTGGCGTGATAATCTTGTTTTTAAAAAAAAAAAAAAAAAAATTTTTTGAAAAAGGAAAAAATCAGTCGCTTCTCATCGGTTTTTCTGAAAACCAAATTTAAAAAGTTTTTTTTGTGCTGCTCGTGCTTTCACCTCGTGAGTTTTTTTTTTTGGTGGTAGTTTTTTATTATTCGTGGCGTGACTTCGTATACAGTGTGAAAGCTGTATTTTTTAGTACAGTTACCATCACGCTATGGTATAGTTTTTATAACGTACAGGAAGTTTTTTTTTGCCGTAACGTCACAATTCCATTTCGTCAATTATTATCGACGGTGCTGGTCCTCAGGTTCCATTGGGACACATGATTTTTTTTAATTCTTTTGAATTTTGTATAGACTTGGTTCTACAATTCAATTTGAATTTAAACTCGTTTGAAAGGTTTTTTTCTCACTGAACTTGTGCAACTTGCTCGAACTTTTCAAATGTTAGTAATGTTTTTTCAAATTTAATTTTTCGAAAGCTCATTCACTACTGCTAGTTTTTCTTCGCGTTCTTGGCATCTCTTTAAGATTCTTTTGAAATCGATCCTCATTATAGGATAAGTCTTCTTATAGACGTTCCTCTCATTCAGTTTTTTTGATATCGCTCTCTAATTCAATTGAATTTAAGCTCGTTTTGGAGCATCCTTAAGATTCCTTTGCAATCATTCCTCATTATAGGATAAGTCTTCTTATAGACATTCCTCTCATTCAGTTTTTTTTTGATATCGCTCTCTAATTCAATTGAATTTAAGCTCATTTTGGAGCATCCTTAAGATTCCTTTGCAATCATTCCTCATTATAGGATAAGTCTTCTTATAGACATTCCTCTCATTCAGTTTTTTGATATCGCTCTATAATTCAATTGAATTTAAGCTCGTTTTGGAGCATCTTTAAGATTTCTTTGCAATCATTCCTCATTATAGTCTTCTTATAGATATCGTTTTCACTCAAAAATTTTTCAACTTGTAATTGATTTCCAATCGTTCCAAGTTTTTGCGTCACTCCGCTCACTCAGTTTTTTTTTTTTTTTCCTTATTTTATAAGGCTCTCGGCCTGCCGACTCAAAGGCTAACTGGTCTAAACCGTACACTTCCATTTTTACTGTTAAATTTTTTTTTCTAAAAATGTCACAATTGGACGAGTTAATCTTCGCGGCAGATTTGCTTGTCAAATTTTATGCCTCAGCAAAGGAAGTACCTGAGCACCGTCATTCAATTGCGACTTTGGAAGCTAGAAAGACCGAATTAACAGATCTCTGGCAAAATGTAAAAGAGAGTTATGCCAGATGCGTTCGGCATTTGCCAGCTGTAGATGAGGATCCCCTCGATATGGATGCCATCGAATCCAAGTATAGAAACAGCAATGAAACCTATATCAATTGCTTAGGTTTATTTCTCGAGCTTCAAGCAAAACTGAAACCCGATCCTACGATAGTGATCAGAGAATTGACCACAGCTACCAGTGCTCCGCAGAAATTCGGGTCTTCCCATTGCATCAAATTACCACCATGCGACACGGAAGTGTTTCACGGTGATTACCTTTCCTGGCCGGCATTTCGGGATATGTTCGATGCCGTGTATATTCAACACCCAAAATTGGGTGAAGTGGAAAAGTTATTCCATCTCCGTTGTAAAACAAGAGACGATGCTTTCAAAACGATCAGTCAATTTCCTCTAACAAACGCTAGTTTTGCACCAGGTAAAAAATATATTCAATTTGCCCGTAGCACATGAAGAAAGCTCAAAATCCATTCGAAGCCTTCAAAGCAAATTAAATGATTCTCTAGCCGTACTTAAAGCTCATCACGTTGATACAAAAAATTGGGATCCAATCCTTGTTTTCGCCTGCTGTAATAAGATGCCCCAAGTCACACTATCTCTTTGGGAACAATCATTAGATGATCCCACAAAAGTTCCAACATGGAAACAGTTGGACAAGTTTTTAAGTTCGCGTTTCCAAACGCTCGAATCCATTTCAGACGCCACTTCCTCAAAACCTTTTGCCTCCAATTATCAAGCCACTAAGAAAAACACTTCTCATAAGCCTAACAAGGTGAATGCATTTCTTGCGAAGGCGGGAGGAACGAGATGTAAAATTTGCTCGGCAGAGCATACCATTTATGAGTGTCCAAAATTCTCAGCACTACCAGTCTCATCTCGAATCGAAATTGTAAGAGAAAAGAAAATGTGCAATAATTGCTTGGGCACCAGTCATCAAAAGGCTTCGTGTTCTAGTAAACATTCGTGCAGTGTGTGCAAGAAAAGACACCATACACTATTACATCTGGCTACCAATCCCACTTCAGCTACAAATCAAACGTCAAAAACAAGTATACAGTCCACTTCTCAACCACAGGCTATGCAAAATCGTCAAATGTCTGCATCTTCGCAGCCTTTCTCTCCTCAAGCAACATACCAAAATTTTGTGGTGACCTCTAGCAAAAGAATTCTGTTGGCTACTGCCTTAGTCAGTATTGTAGGAAAAGAAACAGTGCATACTGTGAGAGCACTCATTGATCCCGGTTCCGAAATATCCTTCATTTCGGCAGCAGTGCAAAAACGTCTGAATTTACCATGGATCGACAAAAATACTACTATTTCTGGAATTAGTGGAAATCTCTCTATAACTTCAAAAAAACTTTGCTCTTTTGCCATTACTTCTGCTAATCCGCCTCAAGTCACTATTTCAGCTCAAGCTATTGTGCTTAAAACTCTCACTAACAATCTTCCCAGTACAACCTTCTCGGTAGTTAATCCTACCATTTACGAAGGCCTCCCATTGGCCGATCCCACTTTTAGTAAATCCTCTCAGGTGGATCTTCTGATCGGTGCTGATCTTTATCCATCAATAATTCGCAATGGAATTAAACACATTTCCGACTCACTTCTCGCTCAAAACACTATGTTTGGTTGGATACTGTCAGGCCCAGTTCCAGATTCGTTTCAATCTTTCAACACTACCATCATTTCCGATAGCACTTCTTGCAATTTAGATACTCAAATGCGCAAATCTTGGAAGATTGAAGAATTACCCTATACAGTTGTTCGTTCGTCACAAGACTGTTTCTGTGAAGAACTCTAAAAAAAAAAAAAAAAAACCACTTTCAGACGTGCTAATGGTAGCTTGTTGTAATTGATTTCAAATCATTCCAAGCCTAACACCCTTTCTCTCACTTCGTTTTAAAAAAAAAAAAAGCCCTACAACAGTTTTCTAGAACTGAAAAATCGTTAGCGTAAAAGCAGATTTAAAAATCGCAATACTACAAGCTCAAAAAATCACTATCCAACGGAACATTCTCCTTTAATGGAAGGTAAACCCATTCTCCAAAAGTGCTCGATTATTTCATTTAATTTATTCCCTGATTCAGACCATCTCCTTAGGGTCAACGGTCGACTATCTCAGTCAGATCTTTCCTATAATAAATGACATCTCCTCTTTTTACCTCATAGCTCAAGTTTTTTCGTATCTCCTCACTTAATTCATTCATGAATTTTCTCTACATGGCGGCAGTTCTTTAATGCTGCGACTCTTGCGACAAAGGTTTTTGGATTTCCAAACTGAAAAATATCATAAAGACCAGTACTCGACTCACTTTTGAAGAATTCTCAACGGTCTTAGCTCGCATCGAAGCATGCTTAAACTCACGACCAATCTCATCCATGTCAAATGATCCTTCTGATCTATTGGCTCTAACGCCGGGTCATTTTATTCGCGGTAGTCCACTTTTAGCATTTCCCGAACCAAATTTGGCTGACGCCAATTTGTCTCTCATCAATCGATGGGAAAAAGTTAAATACCTCCACCAACAATTCTGTCGTAGATGGAAAGACGAGTATCTAAAAGAATTACATCAAAGACATAAGTGGCAATCGCCTCAAGAAGATATCAAGTTAAATGACTTAGTAATTATAAAAAACGAAAATCTTCCATCCAGTGACCAGCGACTTGGGCGTGTTATAAATGTACACCCCGGCGCTGACGGAAGAGTTAGAGTGGCGACGCTCCGAACGCAAAACGGTGAAATTAGCCGTCCAGTTGTCAAGCAGTGTCTTTTACCCATGAAATAACAAAGAACAATTTTTAGTTGTTTTCAAAATCATTATGCAACATTTTTAGTTATTTTTATGTGCCTTTCAATATTGTATGAAAATGAAATCTACACTCGCTTTTTTTTTCAATCAGTTCATTCAAAAGTTTTTTTTTGTGGTAAAGTAATTTTTTGGCGCTTCCCGCTCTTCATAATATTCAGTTGTTCATAATTAATAGTAATTTTTTGGCGCTTCCCGCTCTCACTCATAATACTTTTCGCTACAAATTATATATTTGGCGCTTAACGCACTCATAGCTCTTTACTTGGCGTATAACGCCAAGGGGGGCAGTAATGTTCATGCAATTGTGCATCTCTGCACTAAGAAAAATCTGTATTCAAAAAGGCTGTATCGATGAACCGAGCCGCCGCCAAAAAATCAACCGAGGTTTATTGGCATCACTGCCATAAACTCTTCGTTGAGTTTTTTTGACAGCCGGTTTCATCGATACAGCACGAGGATGATGTCATCTTTCATTTTGCTCATTATTCTACTTACAACCACCGGCACAAGTTCGCCTTATTTGTCATTCGCCACTAAATAAAAGTACAATTCCTAAAACTCAATTCTTAAATCTAAAAGCAAATATATATGTATATATTAGAAAAGTAAAAGATCCAATAAAAAACTTAAAATTATACTCAAATTATCCAGTCAAGGAGAAATACGACTTTTTTATGGAAAATTCTCTAAGGAAGCCAAAGACGAAGAGACGAACAGTCGTTGCAGAGTTTTGACCACGTCCAGCCCAAAGGATATTGTGAGGTTTTTTTTGCAAATTTCGGTTTCACAGAAACACTTTCAAATAATTATATTACTTTGCGAGTTTACTCGACATCTGATGAAATTTTAAAGATGATAAAAGTAAAAATACACATAGGTTGGTAGGGGTGGCATTTTTCAGTATTTGCCCCGTCTAAAAAAAATTTAAGATCCGGGGCTGTCCACAGAATAGGACAAACAGCAATAACGCTTTTAAAACAGAAAGAAAGAAACATATTCAAAGTTAGATATTCTTTTATGCAGGAACTGCAAATCATAGACTTTTTACCTTTTCAGCAAAATTAAAACCCAAGACATCAAAGTTACGAAAGTTATACCAATGTGTAAGCGTCAGCCTATGCCGAGCTCCGCAAAAAAGTTGAATCGGCAAAATATTTATCAAGAGCATAGCGAAGGAGAGTGGTTTAAAGGAAGGAGTGGCTGTTACGTTTTTTCCATCACCTTAGAGTCAAAACTCAAAGATCAAATGTCAGTAGCCAAATCCAACGGGACAAAACCCACGAGCGAAATAAGGAACATCAAACCATTGGTCTAATTCTAGATTCGGTGCTCATACTAAAAGCACTGAATATGATTAGACCTTGTCTATTAAAAATAGAAAGGGATGGGAGGAGGATAGGAGGGTCCAGCATATTATTCGCAGCCTGCTGGGAGGCTAAAATGTTAGGCCCTTGGTGAGGCCGCTTTGTTTTTTATACTTACTTGTATGTGATTTTTTACTCCACACTTCAGAAATTATATTATGTACCAAAAGTTCTTTTTTAAAAATATATTTTATTTACTGGGTTCTGAGGAACCGGTCTTATGACAACTTCTTCTGAATTGACTTACTTTGCTAACCTACTCTATTTTATATCTTATTCTACTTACGGAACTTATTCTACTTTGGCCTCATGACCGCCAGCTGGTGTCGTCATTCGCCAGTCATCGTTTTTGTTCGCAGTAATCATTTTTGTTTTCAAACCACTGTGCCAATTGCATATATGGGCTGCAGGTGTTTCATTTAAACCAATGTGTATTTGGGTCATAGTCGATTGGTTGTTTACTTTTTTGTATTCCCACAATGTCTTTTGTTTGACATGTGGGTCAATCAATCAATCGAACTATGACTATACAACATGGCTTAAAATTCGTTTTTACTTAAAACACAGAAGAAGGTTACGAAGATACGAGTATAAGTAACTTCCTTCGAGTTTTAAAAAATTCTTTAAAAAATAACAAAGTAGCAGAAAATAGCTACTATCTGGCATCACTTTAATCTTTCTGATTGGTTATAGTGAAAAGCTATTTTCTTATTTCTTTCATGTTTCTATACAACTCTAGATGGCCATAGCGAATTTGGTTCTGTAACCAAATGATAGCGAAAAGCTCCTTCATTGTTTTTCTATACAGCGCTAGATGGCCTACAGCTAAAGCTACAAAAAAGGATTTTTTTCTGTTAAATGACTTGAGAGATTTTTAAAAAATGCGGTGTAACACCGCATATTTTTTGACTCATACTGTTTTTATACTTGAAAAGCTACTAAAAAGCATTCTCAAAAATGATTGAGAGATTTGAGAGATTTCTAAAAAAATGCGGTGTAACACGGACCTACTCCATTTATTTCCACTCATTATTTAAAATGCGGTGTAGTGGTTATTCAAAAGTGCGGTGTAACACTACCTAAACGAACTACACCGTGGGTGCATTTAGACACGTCCTTTCCAGAACACCCTGTTTGTCCAATAATAAGAATCATTTTAAGCTTACTTAATTCGAAGTTTATTTTACCTGGACACAACCAACAATAAAAGTACACAAAAAAACCATAAAGCAGTGAAAAAATCAGAGTTCTTGCATAAATTATTTTTACCCTTATCATGGCGCCAAACTCTACAAGTTCTCTAATCTACAATCCTTCACATATCCTTTCCTCCAACGCTACTTATGCAAATCGCTAGTCATTAATTCTGGCATTGGGAAAGGGGAGTGGGAAGGCTGTTTTAAATTCCTTACTTGAAATAGCTTTTCCGTCGGTCGTAGAGGGTACAACGAAACGATGTAATGTGTGAATGATTTGCTTGGTGTGAACAATTCATTTGCATATCGCGCCGTGGGCACATTATAAAACGTGCAATTTTATTTTGACCCCAAAGAGTTTCAGGAAGTTTTCACACACACGCACATATGTATATACAAAACACATGAACACACGTACACAAAACACAAGCAATTATAAATGCAAGTGCAGGGTAACTGTTCTCAGTTGAGAATTCCGCTGACACAAATTGTTACACAATTCCATAGGACGAAGGATATTTATGCTGGGAATTCATTCAGACACACATTGTTCACCGTTAATTACTACTGTATACGTCAAAACTTTCAAATGTCATTAAGCTCAACCGCTAATGGGGATTTCTGCGAAGAGCAACATCATGGGCAACACCACATCGAAAAGGAGTAAAGAGAGAGAAGAAGAGAGAGGGCGGAAATGATTCAGATGAAGCGATGGAAACCAGAAAAGCAGCGTTAAAACAACATTGGGAAGTTTTTGTTTTTGGTTAGTAAAATAGTCGAAGGGTAGTGAGGGGAGAGTAGATACTTCAGAACATAAACTGTCCCTTTCCAAAAAAATAAATAAAAACCAAACCACAAAGTCAACAATGAGAACTACAGAATAACTCCGAAAAATACAAAGCGCATTGAATGAGTTTAGAGTTTTGTTTAATGACGAAGTTAGTTGAAATAATTAAATTATTCAGTGCGCCACACTAGGGGGTGATTTTGTTTTAATCAACTGGCAAATATAAAAGGGGGAGAATCGTAAAAGTTTAAGAACTTTTTTTATTTATTTCATTTTGCGAGGGAATGTGGCTGTGCTTTCGTAACAAGTCGTAATTAGAAATATTTTTGGTAGGCTGCAGCTTAGGATGCGATCTTTTGGGTTTTGTTTGGAAGGGTTTTGATAAACAAAGTCTCTAAAGGATTCAATAATTACAAAGAAAAAAAAAAAAGAAAGTGTTCGGTTTACTAGAACGCTCAAATTTTTGGAACTCTTTTGAATTCAGACTGATGCTCACCTCTTTTTTTCTGTATCTCAATCTTGTGCAGCTGTTGAAGCCACTAAATTTTTTGATATGGAAATTTTCGAGGGTAGGTACTTTCACATATTTATTCATGAGGAATTGGGGAAATGTCATTGGGGGTTGAAACTATACTGTTTTTAGTGATTCACAAATACTTATGGACGCGGTTGTAGACATCTCAACCTTGTAGGGAATTTCACAGATGATGAATTTGGCTTACAGAGTGACGGTGAACTTCAGCAGTCGTAAAGCAGACTGTTGTACCTTTTTAGATTGTACTGACTTCAAAACAGAAACGACCGCTTACGTTGGTGAACACAATTGAACTCCCTGATCATTCGAGTTTTCCAATTGAAACTTGCCGATGACCGAAATGTCCATGAAGCATTTAGAGGTTGTTCGTCTCTTGTGCCAACTGCAATGCAGAAACTCGCTCGCTAAGCATTTTGGTGTTGCCCAATTCTTGTGCCAATTGCAAAGGTGAACCTTTATTGCGACATCATCAATTGCAATGGCTTAGATATTGAATTGGGGAACACGCTTTATGTTTGGCGACTCAAATGCATGCGCAACAAGACACTCCTGATTAAACTACTCTCACATATTTTGTTTAAAGGTTTTTGAGAGTCTTTTAATAGAAGGGCAGGGTATTGATGGTGGAATTGGTGTCGGATTAGCTACTGGCGAGTCAACGGTAGCTTCAAGAGCGGGTTGACTCTAATCCAAAGGGATTTCAAAATTCAAAAGGACCTGGTTCTCCAGAAGGTCAAATGTTCCGAGCGAATCAACAGTCTCGGATAACATTATTGACTTCACTGTTGACGACTCTAGCAAACAAAAAAGGGCCAAAACCTCCCGAAGTGCATGTGAAACGCTAAGAGGATAAATCCCTTAACAAAGTACGTGGAGCCGAAAAACGAGTGGAAGCCCGAAACTATTTCAAAGCAGACTTAATCGACATCTAAAATGTGCGATGGAATGGGCTATCAGACGGGAAGATGAAAAGTGCGACGTTTGGTTTGGCGCCTGCCTGCTATAGACAAAAGAAACAACGCTTATTGAATGTGGTTCGTTCTTAATTTTTAGAGTTGTGTATTTTTTTGGGCTAATGGTCAAGGTTATCAGCCGAAATACCGTTACTTATGCAGCGTATTATGAGTATCAGTATCAGAGCTAACAACGACAACATTAGCCTGATATAAGTCTATGTCCCGATAGAAGAGAAAGGCGATAATTAAATGGAATGTTTCTACAAGCTCTTCGTTAAAACAAATATCTAATGTCCAAAGCTACGGAAAGAGGACATCTTTGGAAACAAAGTGGATAGTTTGGACGAAAAAACTTCCGAAAACGGATTCAAGTTGTCGGTTTTGTTGCGGTGTTACATCTTGTTGCAGGTAGTACCTACACATTTCCCGCGTCTTAAAACAAATAAAGGTGCAGCCATCCTCAGATCAGCCAACTGCAAACTGTAAACCGCATTGTCCATGTTGCGATCGACGCAACGTGCTCTTCTAGCGTAACGGATTCTCGAACTTTCTGAGGAGTCAACTTTCACTCGGACCACAACCCTGTAGTTAGAAAGGTACGGATTAGAATATCCTGTTCACGATCTCACGAATAACGCTGTAAAACGGAATGATGCCGAAAAGCTATAAATCGAATTACGTAGCTAATGGACGTGTCTAAATGCACCCACGGTGTAGTTCGTTTAGGTGGTGTTACACCGCACTTTTGAATAACCACTACACCGCATTTTAAATGATGAGTGGAAATAAATGGAGTAGGTTCGTGTTACACCGCATTTTTTTAGAAATATCTCAAATCATTTGACAGAAACGAATGCTTTTTAGTAACTTTTCAAGTATAAAAACATTATGAGTCAAAAAATATGCGGTGTTACACCGCATTTTTAAAAAATTTCTCAAGTCATTTAACAGAAAAAAATCCTTTTTTGTAGCTTTAGCTGTAGGCCATCTAGCGCTGTATAGAAAAACAATGAAGGAGCTTTTCGCTATCATTTGGTTACAGAACCAAATTCGCTATGGCCATCTAGAGTTGTATAGAAACATGAAAGAAATAAGAAAATAGCTTTTCACTATAACCAATCAGAAAGATTAAAGTGATGCCAGATAGTAGCTATTTTCTGCTACTTTGTTATTTTTTGAAGAATTTTTTAAAACTCGAAGGAAGTTACTTCTACTCGTATCTTCGTAACCTTCGCTATCATTTGGTTACAGAACCAAATTCGCTATGGCCATCTAGAGTTGTATAGAAACATGAAAGAAATAAGAAAATAGCTTTTCACTATAACCAATCAGAAAGATTAAAGTGATGCCAGATAGTAGCTATTTTCTGCTACTTTGTTATTTTTTGAAGAATTTTTTAAAACTCGAAGGAAGTTACTTCTACTCGTATCTTCGTAACCTTCTTCTGTGTTTTAAGTAAAAACGAATTTTAAGCCACTCCTTCCTTTAAACCACTCTCCTTCGCTATGCTCTTGATAAATATTTTGCCGATTCAACTTTTTTGCGGAGCTCGGCATAGGCTGACGCTTACACCTTGGTATAACTTTCGTAACTTTGATGTCTTGGGTTTTAATTTTGCTGAAAAGGTAAAAAGTCTATGATTTGCAGTTCCTGCATAAAAGAATATCTAACTTTGAATATGTTTCTTTCTCTCTGTTTTAAAAGCGTTATTGCTGTTTGTCCTATTCTGTGGACAGCCCCGGATCTTAAATTTTTTTTAGACGGGGCAAATACTGAAAAATGCCGCCCCTACCAACCTATGTGTATTTTTACTTTTATCATCTTTAAAATTTCATCAGATGTCGAGTAAACTCGCAAAGTAATATAATTATTTGAAAGGTGCGACAGTTCTTCACATTTTGTCCAATCAAAACAATATTTATTGACCACTTTGTTACCTTAAACTCTTACAAAAATATATCGTTGCTAGTCTAACATATATACACTTGCGAGTGAGATAAGCTGCGATATAAGGTTGATCAGTGGAAGAAAAGATTGAAAAAAGTTTAAAAACGGTGCCTTCCATAGTACCGTCGACAGTCGGCTGCACGCGTCGGCTGCACGCGTCTCTGCACGCATCTCTGCACGCATCTCTGCACGCATCTCTGCACGCGTCTCTGCACGCGTCGCTGCACGCGTCGCTGCACGCATCTCTGCACGCATCTCTGCACGCATCTCTAAACGCATCTCTGCATGCATCTCTGCACGCGCATATCTGCACGCATATCTGAATGCGCATATCTGCATGCGCATACCTGCACGCATATCTGCATGCGCATATCTGCACGCATATCTGCATGCGCATATCTGCATGCGCATATCTGCACGCATATCTGCATGCGCATATCTGCACGCGCATATCTGCATGCATCTCTGCATGCGCATCTCTGCATGCGCATATCTGCATGCGCATATCTGCACGCATATCTGCATGCGCATATCTGCACGCGCATATCTGCATGCATCTCTGCATGCGCATATCTGCATGCGCATATCTGCATGCATCTCTGCATGCGCATATCTGCATGCGCATATCTGCATGCGCATATCTGCACGCATATCTGCATGCGCATATCTGCACGCGCATATCTGCATGCATCTCTGCATGCGCATATCTGCATGCGCATATCTGCATGCGCATATCTGCATGCGCATATCTGCACGCATATCTGCATGCGCATATCTGCATGCGCATATCTGCACGCATATCTGCATGCGCATATCTGCATGCGCATATCTGCATGCGCATATCTGCACGCATATCTGCATGCGCATATCTGCACGCGCATATCTGCATGCATCTCTGCATGCGCATATCTGCATGCGCATATCTGCATGCGCATATCTGCACGCATCTCTGCATTCGCATCTCTGCACGCATATCTGCACGCGCATATCTGCATGCGCATATCTGCACGCATGCGCATATCTGCACGCATATCTGCATGCGCATATCTGCACGCATCTCTGCACGCATATCTGCATGCGCATATCTGCATGCGCCTCTGCACGCATATCTGCATGCGCATATCTGCATGCGCATATCTGCACGCATATCTGCATGCGCATATCTGCATGCGCATATCTGCACGCATATCTGCATGCGCATATCTGCACGCGCATATCTGCATGCGCATATCTGCACGCATATCTGCATGCGCATATCTGCACGCGCATATCTGCATGCATCTCTGCATGCGCATATCTGCATGCGCATATCTGCATGCGCATATCTGCACGCATATCTGCATGCGCATATTTGCACGCGCATATCTGCATGCATCTCTGCATGCGCATATCTGCATGCGCATATCTGCATGCGCATATCTGCACGCATATCTGCATGCGCATATCTGCATGCGCATATCTGCATGCGCATATCTGCATGCGCATATCTGCATGCGCATATCTGCACGCATATCTGCATGCGCATATCTGCACGCGCATATCTGCATGCATCTCTGCATGCTTATATCTGCATGCGCATATCTGCATGCGCATATCTGCACGCATATCTGCATGCGCATATCTGCATGCGCATATCTGCATGCGCATATCTGCATGCGCATATCTGCATGCGCATATCTGCACGCATATCTGCATGCGCATATCTGCATGCGCATATCTGTATGCGCATATCTGCACGCATATCTGCATGCGCAGAGATGCATGCAGATATGCGCGTGCAGATATGCGCATGCAGATATGCGTGCAGATATGCGCATGCAGATATGCGCATGCAGATATGCGCATGCAGATATGCGTGCAGATATGCGCATGCAGATATGCGCATGCAGATATGCGCATGCAGATATGCGCATGCAGATATGCGTGCATATGCGCATGCAGATATGCGCATGCAGAGATGCATGCAGATATGCGCGTGCAGATATGCGCATGCAGATATGCGTGCAGATATGCGCATGCAGATATGCGCATGCAGATATGCGTGCAGATATGCGCATGCAGATATGCGTGCAGGTATGCGCATGCAGATATGCGCGTGCAGATATGCGCATGCAGATATGCGTGCAGATATGCGCATGCAGATATGCTCATGCAGAAATGCATGCAGATATGCGCATGCAGATATGCGCATGCAGATATGCGCATGCAGAGATGCATGCAGATATGCGCGTGCAGATATGCGCATGCAGATATGCGTGCAGATATGCGCATGCAGATATGCGCATGCAGATATGTGCATGCAGAGATGCATGCAGATATGCGCGTGCAGATATGCGCATGCAGATATGCGTGCAGATATGCTAATGCAGATATGCGCATGCAGATATGCGTGCAGATATGCGCATGCAGATATGCACATGCAGATATGCGCATGCAGAGATGCATGCAGATATGCGCGTGCAGATATTTGCATGCAGATATGCGTTTAGATATGCGCATGCAGATATGCGCATGCAGATATGCGTGCAGATATGCGCATGCAGATATGCGCATGCAGATATGCGCATGCAGAGATGCATGCAGATATGCGCGTGCAGATATGCGCATGCAGATATGCGTGCAGATATGCGCATGCAGATATGCGTGCAGATATGCGCATGCGTGCAGATATTCGCATGCAGATATGCGCGTGCAGATATGCGTGCAGAGATGCGAATGCAGAGATGCGTGCAGATATGCGCATGCAGATATGCGCATGCAGATATGCGCATGCAGATATGCATGCAGATATGCGCGTGCAGATATGCGTGCAGATATGCGCATGCAGATATGCGCATGCAGATATGCGCATGCAGAGATGCATGCAGATATGCGCGTGCAGATATGCGCATGCAGATATGCGTGCAGATATGCGCATGCAGAGATGCATGCAGATATGCGTGCAGATATGCGCATGCAGATATGCACATGCAGATATGCGCATGCAGAGATGCATGCAGATATGCGCATGCAGATATGCGCATGCAGATATGCGCATGCAGATATGCGAATGCAGAGATGCATGCAGATATGCGCGTGCAGATATGCGCATGCAGATATGCGTGCAGATATGCGCATGCAGATATGCGCATGCAGATATGCGCATGCAGAGATGCATGCAGATATGCGCGTGCAGATATGCGCATGCAGATATGCGTGCAGATATGCGCATGCAGATATGCGCATGCAGATATGCGCATTTAGATATGCGTGCAGATATGCGCATGCAGATATGCGCATGCAGATATGCGCATGCAGAGACGCATGCAGATATGCGCGTGCAGATATGCGCATGCAGATATGCGTGCAGATATGCGCATGCAGATATGCGCATGCAGATATGCTCATGCAGAGATGCATGCAGATATGCGCGTGCAGATATGCGCATGCAGATATGCGTGCAGATATGCGCATGCAGATATGCGCATGCAGATATGCGTGCAGATATGCGCATGCAGATATGCGTGCAGATATGCGCATGCAGATATGCGCATGCAGATATGCGCATGCAGATATGCGTGCAGATATGCGCGTGCAGAGATGCATGCAGAGATGCGTTTAGAGATGCGTGCAGAGATGCGTGCAGAGATGCGTGCAGCGACGCGTGCAGTGACGCGTGCAGCGACGCGTGCAGAGACGCGTGCAGAGATGCGTGCAGAGATGCGTGCAGAGATGCGTGCAGAGACGCGTGCAGCCGACGCGTGCAGCCGACTGTCGACGGTACTATGGAAGGCACCGTTTTTAAACTTTTTTCAATCTTTTCTTCCACTGATCAACCTTATATCACAGCTTATCTCACTCGCAAGTGTATATATGTTAGACTAGCAACGATATATTTTTGTAAGAGTTTAAGGTAACAAAGTGGTCAATAAATATTGTTTTGATTGGACAAAATGTGAAGAACTGTCGCACCTTTCAAATAATTATATTACTTTGCGAGTTTACTCGACATCTGATGAAATTTTAAAGATGATAAAAGTAAAAATACACATAGGTTGGTAGGGGCGGCATTTTTCAGTATTCCACAGTCCACAGAATAGGACAAACAGCAATAACGCTTTTAAAACAGAGAGAAAGAAACATATTCAAAGTTAGATATTCTTTTATGCAGGAACTGCAAATCATAGACTTTTTACCTTTTCAGCAAAATTAAAACCCAAGACATCAAAGTTACGAAAGTTATACCAAGGTGTAAGCGTCAGCCTATGCCGAGCTCCGCAAAAAAGTTGAATCGGCAAAATATTTATCAAGAGCATAGCGAAGGAGAGTTGTTTAAAGGAAGGAGTGGCTTAAAATTCGTTTTTACTTAAAACACAGAAGAAGGTTACGAAGATACGAGTATAAGTAACTTCCTTCGAGTTTTAAAAAATTCTTCAAAAAATAACAAAGTAGCAGAAAATAGCTACTATCTGGCATCACTTTAATCTTTCTGATTGGTTATAGTGAAAAGCTATTTTCTTATTTCTTTCATGTTTCTATACAACTCTAGATGGCCATATCGAATTTGGTTCTGTAACCAAATGATAGCGAAAAGCTCCTTCATTGTTTTTCTATACAGCGCTAGATGGCCTACAGCTAAAGCTACAAAAAAAGGTTTTTTTCTGTTAAATGACTTGAGAGATTTTTAAAAAATGCGGTGTAACACCGCATATTTTTTGACTCATACTGTTTTTATACTTGAAAAGCTACTAAAAAGCATTCTCAAAAATGATTGAGAGATTTGAGAGATTTCTAAAAAAATGCGGTGTAACACGAACCTACTCCATTTATTTCCACTCATTATTTAAAATGCGGTGTATTGGTTATTCAAAAGTGCGGTGTAACACCACCTAAACGAACTACACTGTGGGTGCATTTAGACACGTCCGTAGCTAATACCTTCACAAATTTAGTACCAACTAGCCTTGAATCCTATGCTGCTGCAGCATTAAGCATTGAAGACCAGCAATTTCAAGAAGCCAGCAGAGCGGCAGTCTCTGAGGTTCTCAGTTCCGCACTCACCCTCCAAATCGAAACCTATGGTTCGATGAAGAATGCAGGCAGGCAAACGCAACAAAATGAAAAGGACACTAAATGTTAGTGCTTATAAAAACGGAGCTTAACTGTGGCCACTACCAGAAGATTTATAAAAAGAAGAGAAAAAAAAACATCCCATTGTTAAAGAGGAAAGCGAATAGCATTCGAATAGGTTTCGAAAGTCATACCAAGAGAAATAAGATCATGGTGGGTTGGCAAACCTCGAACTCAAGCTTTTAAAGAAAAGTGCTGAGGATCTTAACTCAAGCTTTTAATGAAAAGCGCTGTGGATCTAAAAAGATCACTTCTGCTTCGCTGCTTAGCAGCGATGATAACCCAAATTTCGATCTCAGGTAGAATGCCTCATTCAACTTAAACGATTATCAAGAATGTCTTTCTCCTGACCTGAAAAAGATTCAGCTTTCGACTTATTTGCTTAATTGCAATAAACTGAAGATGGCTCTGGCGCCGATCTTTTGAAGGGAGATGGGGGCTAGTTAGAAAGGAGGAGAAGCTTGCACCAACTCATTTGCATGATATGGTCGGAAGAAAGCATGCCCGCTGACTGAAACCTCAGTATACTGCATGTCCAGTTCTAAGAAAAACGAAGACCATCACAATTTTGCCAATTATAGAGAAGCAAGGCTCATAATCGTCGGATTTAAGACCTTGTCTGCTGTAATATATGAGCGTCTGAAGCACCTCAACCATTTGATTGGAAAAGTTCCGGTAGAACGATATCGATGTACACACTATCCTTTCAATGATTTCAAGACCGCGCGAGTTAAGTTACTGGAAGAAATGTACTATCAAATTGGTGTCTAAGTAATGACTGATCTTTATTGTTTACTTAAAAGTACCTTAACACATAGCTAATACCTAATTCGCTTATTCGTAGTTTTATTGGCAACGGAAACAACAGGTATGTAATCGGAACCTTTTCGTTTCCGTTCCCATGAATAATTTATTATTTAGAACTTCGTGGTGGCTTTTCTGTTAGTGTCATCAGAACTTGGAGGTTCGATGACACTTTCTGAGCTATACATAACACTCCCACCGCCAAACTTTGAATTCTCCCGAATTCTCTTATTTGTTTCATTACTTAAAATTTTTATGTTTACATTATTATTCTTTTTCCACCGTAAGATTACAAAAATCAAAAACGCTATTGCAACTAAAATCAACATAGAATTAAGGCCGTATGTTACGTCCTTGTGGAACTTTAACTCTTTGATTTCTTTTATATTTTCGAAATGTTTTAATATAATTTTTTCAAAATTCACAATTTTTGGCTTGGTTTGATTAACAATGTTACTAGGATAGAAGTATTTCGCTTGAATCTTTGTTACTTGATTGTAAAATTTCTCTTTACAGATTTCTAATGTACAGTTGTAGAAAGTAATCAAACTATTTTTGTTTAACAATATTTTTCGATCATCACAATTTTGAGTTAAATTTTCGTTTACAGCATTCTTAATTAGTAACGTATCTTCATCAATTCTTTCGATAGTTGTCTTATTATTATACTTAAATTGGCATTCATTTTTCCAAATACAACTTTTGCTAGTTTCCAAATCTCTTAAAAGTTTATTTTCTTTGTATACAAAATTCTTATTATCTACTGTTATAAATTTTTCAACATTTTCATCAATTTCCAGAAATTCTGTATTTGGTAGTGGTATAACTAACTTAAGGTCTTCTGTTACATAAGTTTTAGGAATCTTTATTGCAATGATTAAAGACTGATTAATGTACTTAAGAATACCAACTTTTACTAGCTTAATCTTATAAAAATCAATATCATACAGATTCTGTTCCTCTCTTGTAAGGATACTGGGGTGAAAAATCTCGTTTTTTGCTGCTGCTATACTGTCTAGTATTTGGTCTACTTTGTTTTCTAAATATCTGAGTTTTATCATCTGATCTAAATACATAGAATGTTCTTCGACTGACTTTCTTTGGTCTGTTATCGTATTTAAGAATCCTATTGTCTTATTCCTATCCTGTTCTATAGCTTTTTTAAGAATATTGAAAGTATCATTAAAATGAGTATTTATAGAAATTTGTTTGTTAGAATTTAGAATGGAGTTATGGTTATTTTCTTCATCTATTTTTAAATGTTCTAGAATTTCCTGCCTATCGTCGTCATTCATTGTTCCGAACAACCACTTGTGTGCACTACCCACAATGTTGAGGAGTCCTCTTTTTCTTCTAGATTCTTTTGGTTTAATGGATTTTATCTTTGACTTAATATCGGCAACTACTGTGTTTAACAACTCTTTGCTGTCCATATTCATATTTAGAATGTTCGTTTCAATTTGCATCAGTAACCTGTCTATTTCTCCAATATCAATAACATGCAGTATGGTGCTTGTATCGCTTATAATTTCAACTTCTTTGATTTTGATTGTAGTGTATCCAATTTCTTCATGAATCTGATTGACCTGCAGTAGCCCTTGCACTACTGGTATAACTGCGAGGAATATTATTAGGCTGGTCATTGTCCGTATCTGTAAGTTTGAAAGGTCTTTTAATATTCGACGTATGAACATTTTGAAGAGGATTTAATCTATAATAGGGTTCGTCTTTATGTCTTAGCCTTTTATAATTTCTGATATGCCCTGAACTTCGTTTTTCTATGTAGTTTTCTCTGGTTAAATTTCTTTTATTAATGACATGTTTTTTGATTCTATCTGTCCTTAGAATTAACTCTGAACAATTTACTGTTTCCTTAGCCTGCCTGGGAGAACACTTGATTGTCGAGTGATATCGATCGTTATAGTTTCCTATAGCCATCTGTATCTTCATTTCAACTGAAAGCTCACTTCCCTCAATTCCTGTTATTATTTCTAATAAGGTAGAGTGAAGTCGCTCTATATCGGCATTTCCAGTGTGATTGTTCGGTTTAGTCAAGTGAACGTCTACACCTTCGGCATTAAGGAACTCCACTAATTGCTCGGCCCTAAACTCATTGTCCATTACAATTTTCTTAGGTTTGCCAAACTTTGAAAACTGCTCAATGACTATGGTCTTTTTCGCCCTCCAGTTACGATCGGTAACAGGATAAGCTGCTGCAAATTTCGTTAATTTATCTATTGTTGTTACAAATGAATGTTTCTTAAAGTGAAATATGTCAAGGTGAATAATTTGGTTCTTTCCTTTTGGGGTCTCTGTAATCTGAAATTTCGGCTTAATTGGCTTTCTATCGTATTTGATTTCTCTACATTTAGGACAATTTCCTATTACTAAACGGATTTGGTCTCTTAGTTTAGGAAAATATATTTTGTCTTTAAGACTATGGTAACACTCATTTATGCCACTATGAAACGACTCTTTGGTATGATACAAAGATAGTTGTTTATGCAAATCTTCTTCTGTTTTTATTTCCTGAGCTATTTTGGAACACCTTATAAATTTGATCTTAGAGTCTGATGAGAACAGGGATATTATAATTCTCTGTATTCTGTTGTAATCCGAATCGGATACATTATTTGTGTAAATTCCTATTTGACCTCTCTTTACACATCGCTTTAATAAATCTCTTATCTTGTTTTCACTCTCTAATGGATTTATTTCCATTATCGTTCTTTTGTGAAGGGTTTGGACTTCACGTTCTGGGCTGTAAGTTAATAATATTTGGATGCTATACTTATTGACAATCTCATCTTTAATACCTATATGGTCTAATCTTTGTTCCTCAAGAGAGTGCTGAGTCTGAGTCTCCGCTAATGCAAAATTCGAGTCTTCATCGTTGTTTTCATTAATTTTTTCTGTATTTTCAAGTCTACTTAAGTAGTCTGCTACTTTGTTATCCTTTCCTTGCATGTATTCTATTTCGTAATTGAATTCTTGCAGCTTAAGTAACCATCTTTGATCCCGTTGAGAAAACTCCTTTCCCTTATATTTGCTGTTAATATATTTTATAGCTATATGATCTGTCACAATTTTAAACTTATTCCCATACAAGTATGGTCGGAAATAACAAACTGAGTACACTATCGCTAGGAACTCTTTGTCTGTTGTACTATACTTCTGTTCATGATTATTTAGAGTTCTTGAAATAAAACATACTGGATGACCTTGTTGTGACAACACACCTCCAATAGCATAATCACTAGCATCTGTGGTGAGGACGAACGGTTGGTTATAATCTGGGTATTTTAATATAGGATGAGAAATTATAAGACTTTTTAAATTTTCGAACGCTGATATGTATTGTGGATCTTTGATATTTATTTTGTTATCCTTCTTTAAATATTTAATCATTGGGTAAGCTATTTTGGAATAATCCCGAATAAACTTTCTATAAAAACCTGTAGCCCCCAAAAATCCTTTTAATTGCCTTTCCGTTTTCGGTATTTCAATTTCTTGTATCGTTTTCACTTTGTCTGGATTTGGCATCATACCATCTTTAGTTAAAACATGACCCAAAAACTCCGTGTGTCTCTTAAGAAAGCTACATTTGTTTGCATGTATCTTTAAATTATGTTGTTGGAGTCTAGTAAAAATTTTGTTCAATGAAATAATATGCTCTTCCAGAGAAGTGGAAAAAATTAAAATATCGTCCATGTATACCACACAAATGGAATTAATATAATCACGGAGAATATCGTTCATCATTCTCTGGAAAGTAGCTGAAGCATTTTTCAGCCCGAAAGGCATACGAACAAACTCGTACAAGCCACTTGGTGTAACAAAGGCTGTTTTTTCAATGTCTTTTTTAGCAACTTTAATCTGGTGGTAGCCTTTCGCCAAGTCTATCGTACTAAAGTATTGTGCCTTCCCTAGCTTGTCTAAGATGTTGTCAATGTTTGGTATAGGATACTTGTCATCTATGGTGACTTGGTTCAACCTTCTATAATCTACCACTATTCTAAACTTTTGAATTCCCGAGTTGTCTTTCTTTTTTGGTACAACTATGATCGGTGAGCTATATCTGCTCCTACTTTTTCTTATAATGCCATTTTTTTCCATCTCGTCCATTTGTCTTTTTACTTCTTCTTCATGGATTTTGGGTAAGCGGTACAACCTAGAATTTATTTGTTGTTCTGTCGTAGTTCGTATCTCATGACGTATTGTATCCGTATTTGTTAATATGTCCCCTTCTCTATAAAAAAGGTTAGAAAATTTTTTTATAAGTGGTTCTACAAGTTCTCTTTCTTTTTCCCTTAAATGGTCAAATTGAATATCTTGTAGTTTGCTCACTTCGAGTGCGTTAACTTCTTCAGACACGATTTTACTCAAAAATGGAAGACGGACCTCATTGTTTAAAACTAACTCTTGTTTGTCAACGTTTATTTCTCTGACATTCTTACCTATCCAATCCATGCCAATGATAAAATTAAATGGCTTATCAATTTTCATGGCTAGCCACTTTATTCTTGCATTGTCTGCGTATTTAAACTCTTTTGGGCAGATTGTTGCTACTGACTTGTTTAGCATTTGCACTTGACCTTGAATTGTACTTATCCGCGTTGAATTTGTATTTAAAGTCGTGTAACTAAGTCTCGGGCAGTTATTTTCTAACATTATACTAACTGTTGACCCTGTATCTAATAGTGCTAGATAACTTTCATCCTTAATTGTAAGCTTTAGTATTATCCTATTTTCCGAGGCTAGTTTGTAAAAAAAACATCTTCTCCTACACCTTCCTCCTCATTGTTTAGGGCGTCAACTGACATGTGGTCGGACCTTTGCCTACTTTGCTGGCTGTTGCTATTGCTATTCCTATAGTGAGGTTGCCCAGAATTGTGTGGCACACTTGGCTGCCTGAATGGGTTTGCAAAATTCGGCGGCCTAAAATTATTTGCATTTGTGTTTATTCTATTACTCTGTCTAAAATTGTTTGTATTAGGAATAATTCTACTGCTTTGCTGCCTGAAATTCCCCTCGTTATACCTATTTTTACTTTTGTTAGTTTCACTTCCTACTTGGCTCAAATTTGTTTCATCCAACCCGATGAATTTGTCAACAACAACCCTAATCTCGGACAAATTTGCAATGTCCATTATAGCGTATGCTAATGAACCAGAAACTACAGTTTTTACTTTCTGTATTGCAATGCTGCTTAATATATCAGCCATTGCATTACCATTCACACAAAGTGCAGCGTACTCTGCAATATCCTCTACAATAGTCGTTAATTTCCTACTTAAGTCTAACACACTACTTACTCTTAATTTGAATATTTCATTAGTGATGAAGAGCTGGTCCTTCCTTGGCTTGAAGTGGGTTTTGAGGCGCTCTCTGCATTCCTCCCAGTTCCTTGGCACGTTCACCTTCAAAAGGTTCTTAGCCGCTCCCAAGATTTTCCCGTTGAACAGTGCCTCGTAGGCTGGTCCTCTGTCTTCCTCTCTAATTGCAGCCATCTTCATATCCACAATGTCTGTATCTTACTATCATTGAAATAAAACACGGTACGATTTTTGTTGTGTGAAAAAATATATATAAAAAAACACACAATTTATTATCTCCGGTTTAAAGAAAAGAAATACACAACTTGTCTATCTGATAGACAGAACAAGACTAAAGATTAAAGAAATACCCTTGTCTCTTATTCTAAAGTATATAATTCAAAGAGAGACATAAATAACTACTGAATAATTCTTAAGACTCTTCAAAACACGAATGGTTAGAGTTGCCATTCGTAACAGTCCCAGCTAAAAACCTCTGTTTTTATACTCTTGTATCTTAATTGATGATCTCCTGATCGGTGGTCTTCTAGCTGGGTGTCTCCTGACTAACCGGTAAAATACAGATTTTTTGAACTGGACCGCTCAGTTTGTTAGTGGCCGTCTGGACAATGATGTTTCTTACGAGGCCATCCTTTCCTGGAAGCAGTTCGCATATTCGAACCATCGCCCAACTAGCTGGTGGGAAACTCTCGTTCCTGAGAACTGAGTTGACTGGTTTTCAAATTCTCCCTTTGTACTCTCCATTTTTTCCGCTCCTGCAGGGTAGTCAGATATTTGGGTTGCCATCGCTTCCAGAAATGCTGGACCATCTAACTTCTTTCCTTTCAAAGTTCCACTCCTGTCTGCTCTGACCTTCCGTCAAATCTGAAAGGAGAAGATATAAAATTAATGGTTCACCTACCAAAAAATGTCCCGGCGTCAGCGCCTGAACGTCCGAAGGATAGTCGCTCAATAGGTACAGAGGACGAGAATTGAGGATAGCCTCTATCTGGGTGAGTAATGTTCCAAACTCCTCGTAGGGCAACGTTCTTTGCCCGACTATTCTTCTTAGATGAACTTCATCGATTTGACAGAAGCCTCATATATACCTCCTTGGTAAGGTGCTGCAGGGGTCATAAAATTCCACTCCGTGCCTTTTAGATGTAAATGATGTACTGCTTCTTCATCTGAAAATATGCTTAAAGCCTTAGTTAGTTCTTTTAAAGCTCCAACGAAACCTGTTCCGTTGGCGCTAAACATTTTTTGCATCTACCCCTCCTGGCGATAAACTTTTTAAAACAAGCAATAAATGCCATTGAGGACAAATCTGATACAATGTCAATATGAACCGCAATGGTTCTGAGACAAACAAATATTGCCAAACAAATATTGGACCCGCGTAATCCACTTCTGTGGCCAAAAACTGGTTTCAAAATTTGGACTCTATCGGATGGTAACCCCACCATCAGCTGCCCTTCCATCTTTTCGTTCATACGCACGCAAACAACACATTTATGAATGTGATTTCGTAGTCCACTACGTAATTTTGCTATCCAATATAATTGTCTAATAAATTGCATCATTACTTGGACGCTTCCATGCTTCGTCTCCCGATGAGCATAATCAATTACCAATTCTGATAACCTTGATCCCTTTGCAATGATCTTGTTAAGAAAATGATTGTCATTTACTGTCAATATTTTGTTCTATATAGGAAGTAGCATAAACATGTTAAAAGAAATTGTGAAATTGTAAAAAAAAAACTGTATTTTGTTAAAAGTTTCAACGAAATAATAAACATATTGTTATTATTATAATGATTACTGGATGTTTCATCTCGTAATCAAATTCCGACCTGCCTAAACTTCCCCCTAACCTCAGCAGTCCTTGCTCATCCATTATAGGTTGTAAGCCTATCAACGAGTTTTGGTTTCGTTCCTTTCTCCGTTTAATCCAGTTTATCATATATATCCTGACATAGCTAAGAATGTTAACTATTCTCTCCAATTGATTTCTGTAATCCAGTATTGATACACTAGAGTGACTACTGTAAAGTCTTATGTGTACTATTTCCTCAATAGAGATGAGATAGAATGAGATGAGATAGAAAATATCTTCACTTCATTTCCAACCTCCTGGTTAATGTTCTCCTAATATAAATCACCGTACCTAATGCTAACTCGCTGCTATCCGAAAATCCGTGGATTTGAATCCTTGAAGTTCTTGCTGTCCCCAGCTATCTGTCTATTTTAAAATTTTCTAAATAAACAATAGAGTTCCAAATTCCATCCACCTGTTCTCCAAATACAAAGACGGTCTACTATCATAGTCAATTTTTGATTTCCATAACTCAAATTTTCCTAATAATTGTTACCGGAGAAATATATAATTTGGGTCATATAATTGTGCCACATGACTCACAATCCTTCTTTTTATTAGTTTGCCATCAAATTTAGGGTTTTTTACATCAAATGTAAACCTTATCTATCAACCATTTCGGTTCTGAAATGGTTGTACCTTCCCCCTCTGAAAATATCAAAGATTTTTCAGATGTAGCATCGATTGCCTTAACAACCTCCCGATTCTTCTTTTGCCCTCCTGGCAGTTTCTATGGCCGACCTGACGACAAGGAATGGTGATGCCGTTAATCCAAAAGTGACTACTGTAAGCCAATACTCCTGTAATCTTCGTGAAGAGTCCTCTCTCCAAAAAAAATCTTTTGCAAGTTCCCTTGACTCCTATCCAGCCCTACCTGATTAAACATCTTTCATATACATAATAGTTTTGTATAAATCTATTTAAAGCTTCGGTCCTAGCAATTGAATATCATATCAGTGACAAACCTTTGTCCGTTTTACAATTTGCGTCGAAAACGATCCGAGTATCCTTCGGAATACAATGATGCGGTATGTAATATACTATTTCCATTGATCTTGGCCTTTCCGAGGCTGAACAATATGTCTGATGTGCAAACTCTCTCTCATTTTATTAACATAAATTTCTTTTGCCTCCTGATTTTTAGCAAGACTTCTTTCTAAATACAAAAAGCGTCTTAAGGCAATTTCCTTAGAACTTCCGAGCTCTCTGATTCATTCTCTCTACAGAATTTGTACGACAAATCTTTCTGATTCATCCCGTTTGAAAGTATTTTGACATGGTTTTCAACTAACATTTCTCCTCGGTTCATTGTGGACATAAATTTATTTGATCCTGTTCCCACAGTCTCTCCAAGAGTTTATCAAGTTGGCTCTTCTTCTTGGTATCGGATACATGATATTGACTGTCCAGTGAGATCATTCAGCTCATCCGTTCGGTTTCCAAATACTATAACCCCTACCTGAGTTTTCATTATGTTACGTTCATAACGTTGTACACCTCATATCCCTCAGTATAACTGACAATACCACCTTTGAAAAAAGTCCCACCCCAAAAATTAATTGAATCGGAATAGGATTCCAAAATTCTGGATCCGCCCAGAGAATGTCAGTTGGATTATGAACCAACTCGGGATCATGTCCTCCTGTCTTTGTGAGTTATACCAAGGAATTATCTTTAGTTTGATCCTTTCCGTAATTTTAAAAGATGCCCCGTTGATAACCACAGCCTTCCTGCAAGTGGACAACGTTGAGAGCTTGTACTCCTGTACTATCCTGTGACTTAAGACATTTGGTTGTGACCCATTATCAAAAGACCTCTTATTGGGCCATATCTAACTCCCTCTACCTCAATACCTACTGCAACAGTAGGCATAATACTTAGCCTTGTACCTAAAAAATCGAAAAGAAATGATAAAAATAAAAATAGAAAAGTAGGAATAAATAATTTTGCGTGTATAGAGAAAAAAATGATTTCCAAATTCCAATATCATTATGTTTTCCGGTTCTGATTCCTGCAGCCTCCTGCGTTTTGTCGATCCTTCGATGAGTCAGGGTTTCCTTTTCCCCTGCATGTTGTCTACTCAAGCTTACTCCATCCGTAGAGCCTGCTTTCTTGGACACAGCATGCTGTTGTGGTTTGGATCCTTTCGTCATTGCTCGTTCCTGCGCTTTATAGCGGTGCATCGTTCTTTCCGATGCCCTTTTTTCAAACAATTACTACAGATGTTGCGTAGTAACACAAATTCCCACCATGCATTATAATTCAAGGCACTGAACTCCGGGCAGTAGAAGTAGTACACCTGGTGTGTCTCTATCCCGCATGCATCGTAAGGTCCTTGTGGTGGCAATGGCCTTGATGAACCTCCTGGCCGTGACGACTGTACTGCTGGTCTATAGTCACCCAGAGACCTAGCTCCTGCTGTTGTTTCCAAACTGGATTGGCTCCTTTGCATCGATCCACTGGGTTCCAATTCTTATGCCACTTATTTTTGATGTCGTGCTGCTGTACAGGAAGCGTCAGACTGAAATTAATTTTATTTTTCGGGTCCTCCTCATTCGTGGGTACCGGTGTTTGCTCCTGAATCGCTTATTCCCTTACCTGTTTTTTCTATGGCCTTCTCCCAATTTTGTAGAAGTCTATCCGTTCGAATCAGTAGCTCTCCTGAGACACTGAACTCAAATCCTCCCATTCAGCAAATGTCAGCGATTTTTTAATTGCTCGTTGGAGCTATGTCAATTGTTTGTCTCCTGACACGCTGTTTGCTGGAGCGGCCTGCTCTTTCTTTCCGTTTGCTTTTTTGTGGAACGAAAAACCTGAACCTGAAATATTTCCTGCCTAAGATTTAATAAAAATCAAAGTATGTATTTGTATATGTGTTTATGTGGGTACAAAAGAAATCAATCTATCAAGTTACATTTTCTTTGATTAATACATTTTAATTTCCTTTTCCTCCTAAAAATTTAGAAATCATTTAAATAAAAATATTCTTTCAACTATTCCCCCATGTCTTCAAGAAAATAGAGGACACTTTGCACAGAACCTTTCTAGGTTCGTGTTGAAAGAAGACGTAAAAAAAAATGTTCTTTTGCTCAATTAATGCTAGTGGTCATGGCATCTCTGCGCTCGCGCTGAACATCAATCCGCTCCTAATTCTTTGCGAAAAATTTCTTATCCTTCCTGGAATATTATTTCTTGTTTGCAAACATGACTTCAATTTTAATTCTTTCTAGTATATCTTCCTAGTTCCAATATATATTTATAAATACACCTTATAACCCTCCTTGCTAAATTCCACTATTCTTTTTGTAATATATAAATATTTCCCCTTGTGTTTATGGACATTTCACTTCCTAGCTGAATTTCCTTTGGTTTTCTTATAATATTTTCCCAGTGTTTATGGAACACCTCTCTGTTTCCTAACTACAACTCATATATTCTTTTGCGAATATATTTTTCAATGCGTTTCACTAGCTTACTAGCAATTAATATACTATATTGTTTTTTGAATAAATTTTCACTGTGTCTATGAACACTTCTTAGCTTCCTAGCATCCTAGCACTTAATATATATTCGTTTGAGAATGTATTTTTCACTGTGTTTATGAACACTATTTTCCTAGCTTCCTAACCATTGATCACATATTCGTATGAGAATATATTTTTCCACTGTGTATATCTCCCCGATTTTTAACTGGCGTGCAATGTGAGTGTGTGTGAAAGAGAAAAAACGAGTTTGAATTGAACACAATACATTCCCACTCTCTTGTCCTCAAGAGAGAAAGGAATAACATAAAAAATATTTTGTCCTCAAAGCAACCATATATCCATTTTCTCTTGTCCTCAAGAGAGAGGAAAAAAACTTTATGATATCTTGTCCTCAAGATAAAGGAAATCTCTTATCTTTGCGATTTTAGTTTGATCTCCGGAAACTTGAGTTCCTTTAATTTTCGTTCAACCAAATTTTCTATTCTTCCCAGAACATACAACTGAATGAGTTGTTATGGTAACTAAGGTTCGACCTGAACACTTTTCCTTTTCCTTCCTACCTACATACCCATACTAAATAATTTTCTAACTTCTCCTGAAATTTTCTTCCCCCGTCCTCGGTAATTTTGATCAAAATATTTGCTTATTTCTTCCTAGAAATGTTTTGACTTGTCCCCAAGAAATTATATTTTTGCTTTGTGCTAGCGGTCATGGCACTATATGTAAATGCTCGCACGTAACACTTCCTTTCCTTTTCTAGCGCTAGAAATTTCCTTTCTAATCCCTTAGAATTTTCCGTAATTCTTCCTAGAATTTTTCCTAATTCTTCCTAGAATATTTCTAAATTCTTCCTAGAATATTTTTGCTTTTATGTGACCGACGCGTCACCGTGCTCGCCCTGCACATCATATTTTCCTAACGAATTGTTTTCCATAAAATATCATTTTCAACCACTTCCTAATGTGATTCTCTTCCTAACACTACAATCAGATGCTATTCAATTAACACATGAATTATTCGTTCACTTTAATTACAACATCCTATTGACAGCTTTTACTCTTTCACCCACTCACTGCACATTGAATTTTTACTTAAAATAATTTCTTACCTCTCGTAGACATTCTTATTTTTTCTCAAAATATACTAAGTAGGTAATTTGTATTCTAAAAAATTTAATTTTTTCACTATTTGCTTGTAGGTATGTATAACTTGAACTTCACAGTTGACACTTTTACTTGCAATTGCAATGAAATGACCCAAACAGAAAATTATACCGGTGGAGAAAAAATTATACCGCTGGAGATCAACAACGTTATCTCGCCGGCAACCAGTTTCATGTGTATATGTATTGGTGACTGTATTTTGCACACTGTTGATCATCGCAATGCACCGTCGCTGTCGTTTGCATATGGTTTTGCTTTTTCTTTTGCTCTGTCAGGTAGAGCGTAGAGGCTGAGCTAAGAGCACAGTTTTTTTTGTGTGTGGAGAGAAAATTATTTTCGCACTTGATATCAGTGTTCTTCCAAGTTCCAACTTCATAATGTGGACGAGATCCTTTGTCTTTGTGTGTCTCTCATACAATTTTATGTTTGATTGCGCTGCTGGCTGTGGTATCTTTTTGTGAATGTACCTAGTAATATGCGGTGGTTGTTAATAAGCGAAACGTTGGAAATTGGAATGTAGTTCCGCGCTTGAGTTTACCAATATAAAACAAATATGCCTAGTTATATGCCTACCTACCTAGCGATATGTGGTGGTTGAATAAGCGAACGTTGTTATATTGTTCAACGCTTGTGTGTACCAATATAAATACATATATAGTTATGTACCTACCTACTAAGCGATATGTGGTGGTTGTAAATCACCGAAAAATGCTGGAAATGGTGGTTATGACGCACCGAAAAGTTTATTTATTTTATTAAAAGCTATTATTATGATATGATAAAATAGGTAGATGTTGCTTGTGAACTGCAAATCCCTGCAGTTACTCACCACTTACAAACCATCTGCTCGCGTGCTTCCATTTGTTGCTCCTGCGTAGATTCCTATCTATACCTCCTGGCGCTGGTTCCATTATTAGTTACACTTTCCACTTTACACTCGAGTTTTTTTTTTTTTTTAAAACACTACCGACTCAAAGGACCAAAATGTATCTTACTATCATTGAAATAAAACACGGTACGATTTTTGTTGTGTGAAAAAATATATATAAAAAAACACACAATTTATTATCTCCGGTTTAAAGAAAAGAAATACACAACTTGTCTATCTGATAGACAGAACAAGACTAAAGATTAAAGAAATACCCTTGTCTCTTATTCTAAAGTATATAATTCAAAGAGAGACATAAATAACTACTGAATAATTCTTAAGACTCTTCAAAACACGAATGGTTAGAGTTGCCATTCGTAACAATGTCAATGAACGATGGTAACGTCCCCGGTTCTCCTTTAAATACGGGAACATATTTCATCTGTTCCTGTGCATGATTCTGTGCATTACTCCGTATTAGCTGGGTAAGCAACACAATGCACTGGGCCATTGAATCTTGAGCCATTTTCACTTTTTGATAGTTATTTTCCGTAAACTTTTTTTTTTATATTATTTTGGTTTTCGTTTTTAGCTTCGTTTCTTCGCGAATCACTAAGCTTTACTTTAATTCGCTTTGTATCTGCTTTTACACCGTATTTGTGTATTATATTTTTCTTTTGCTTTTTTGTTTTTCGGGCGGAGGTGGGGTTAAGTGGTGGCAAACAACACAACACATACACTTTGCAAAAAAGAAAAAAAATAGTGCGTGCAGTCCCCCCGCGCGGAAGAAGTGAAACTTCCTAATATGAAAATGAAAATAGGAAGGGGTAGAAATTTATTTTGAGTGAACTCGTATTGTTTCTTTAAAAGAAAAAGAATTAGAACAGTGTCCAAGTCCAAATCGTATTTATAAACACTTTCATCGCTGTCTAAGAAATGTCTAACTTTAGACACCGAAATTGGTTGTCTAAACTATGGCTAAAGTGACCATTGATACAGCAAAAAACAATTTTGTTGAACATGTTATAAAACACTGTTGAGGGTGTTAAGACCGAAAAAATTAAGTAGTTTGAGGTGCAAAAATACTACTTTCAACAATTCCACTTATAAATTGCACAAATTTGATCATTTTATGAGACTTGGAAAATCAAACATGTTTAGACATGATCAAACATGTTTAGACATGATCAAACATGTTTAGACATGATCAAACATGTTTAGACATGATCAAACATGTTTAGACATGATCAAACATGTTTAGACATGATCAAACATGTTTAGACATGATCAAACATGTTTAGACATGATCAAACATGTTTAGACATGATCAAGCACGTTTAGACATGATCAAACATGTTTAGACATGATCGAACATTTTTGGGCCGGGCTTAAATGGAAATTGCTTATATATACATGATTATGCCTCCGCTAACTACTACATACTCATTACTACATATATCAAAATTCTAATAAAATCTTACAGTTACCACTCACCAAAAGCTCTGATTTGTACATACATACATACATATGTATATTGTCTTCCTAATAAAATTCCGCAGTCAGCACATTCGAGGAGAAACTTAACAATTGGTTTTTTTGTTAGAATAATTTAACTCAATCGATTTACACACTTAGTAAGCACTTATCAACATATGTACATATTTACATACATTTATGTATATTATACAAATTAAAAGAAACTGCTTTAGATATTTTCTATCGTTTCATTGGAGAAAAGAGTAAAACTCAACACTGATCGACTTTTCATTTTACGACTGAATATGTTTAACACGGAAGTGTAACGCTGCATGTAACACGGAAGTGTAACGCTGGATGTTTGCAAGTCGCATAAGAAGTTTCACTTCAACTTTAGATATTTTCTATCGTTTCATTGGAGAAAAGAGTAAAACTCAACACTGATCGACTTTTTCATTTTACGACTGAATATGTTTAACACGGAAGTGTAACGCTGCATGTAACACGGAAAAGTAACGCTGGATGTTTGCAAGTCGCATAAGAAGTTTCACTTCAAAAAAATTTTGGTTCACTCCGTCGACTGCGCCAGTTAAGTTACTGGAAGAAATGTACTATCAAATTGGTGTCTAAGTAATGACTGATCTTTATTGTTTACTTAAAAGTACCTTAACACATAGCTAATACCTAATTCGCTTATTCGTAGTTTTATTGGCAACGGAAACAACAGGTATGTAATCGGAACCTTTTCGTTTCCGTTCCCATGAATAATTTATTATTTAGAACTTCGTGGTGGCTTTTCTGTTAGTGTCATCAGAACTTGGAGGTTCGATGACACTTTCTGAGCTATACATAACACGCGTGACAGTATTTTCAGAAACGAGCTATACAGAGCCATAGCTAGTTTGGCATTACATTAAAGCTCGTATGAATTTGTAGGATATCCTTGGAGAACTAACACTGCTCCGTCAAGGCTGGTAAGAAGTCACAAAGACTTTTGGTATCGAAAAACGCTTTTGACAACGCCGCACAGTGTCATACGACTTTTTCAACATCTTCTAGGCTTGAATCCTTTGCTGCCGCAACATTAAGCATTGAAGACCAGTAATGTCAAGAAGCCGGCAAAGCGGCAGTCTCCGAGGTTCTTAGTTCCACTCACCCTCCAAAGCGAAAACTATGTATATGAAAAAGCTGTGCAAAACTCAAATTTAACACAAGAGGTATAAACTTTCAGAAGTGTATTCAATTTTATTTCTGGTGGCTCAATCAAGTGGAAAAGGATGAATTATATGTAATTAGAGTAGGGATCCCTAAGGCCTAGCGCTTAAATCTCAACCCTACCTTGTGAGGAATGGAGAGGATGTACAATTGCTTGCCGACTCTGAACAGCTATTCGAAAAAGCACTTTTATAGCAATTAAATTACTCTTGACAATTCCTTACTTAAAAGGATACCAAAACAATTGGATTTTTCAAGAATTTGAATTCTCTAACTCTCAAGTAACAAACTAACATGCTAACCGTTACTCCACGGGTACCACCTAAACTAAACTAGAGAAAGCTCGCCCGTAATAGAAACTGTTGGCGAAAGACGTTGTTTGAGGCCCAGGCTCATCCCGAGCTCTAATGCCCACCTAAGTTGTTGAGTAGGCTTTTTTTCTGTTGGAAGCTTATAAAATACTAGCTGCAGCACTCAGGCCGAAATACCGATCCATTGTACCAACTTATAGCAACTTGCTTTTTGTTATAGCTTTCCAGATGTTCGTACAAAAGCCAAAAGGCTCTGTCATGATAAGGAGCGTAAGCTACCAGCTCCCACCACGTCTGCGACGATTATCTATAACCTGATACGAGAGAGTGCAGGACTTTCATAGAGGAAGTGCTCCGCGGTGTCGTCATCCTCTGTACAATATTCACAGAGTGTGAGTAGGCTGTTCAATTCCTAAACTAAGTTTGACTAAAAGTTTCATTTTTATTATTTCACTCATAGAACGAACATTGGGCGGTACGAAGTTCTCCGAGTCAGTCATATACTGATGCACTGGGTGTGTTTTTGAAGTGAAACTTCTTTTGCGACTTCCAAAAAGGTTGCGTTAAACGTTTAACGCGGATTATCGATTGCATACTTTTCGGCACTGCTCGCAATTTTTTGATATAACAGTTGCATCAAAAGTTTGTCTTAAAGCAACAATATGTGTTCACTAAAAATCAATTTCTACCACTTCCTATTTTCATTTCCACATTAGGAAGTTTCACTTCTTCCGCGCGGAGGGACTCCACGCTAGAGAAGTCAAGAGAAGTCTTCTTTCCATTTTTTCATTTTTAACTTCAAAAACCACAATGGCTGCTTACAAGTCTTTAATTCTAATTTAATTAGTCTAATTAGAAACAAACTTTATCTGAAAGATTAATAAATGAAAAGATTAGTAAAGTTTTTAACAGTTAAAACACTTATTTTATTTCCTCAGATGTACATTTCAGAAGCAATGCTTCCATCGTCAGTGAGATTTATAAAAAAAAAAAAAAAAAAAAAAAAAAAAAAAAAAATAAGTGTTTTAACTGTTAAAAACTTTACTAATCTTTTCATTTATTAGATTAAAAAACACGTGGAATATCTCAACTAAAAAACTCATCTGACAGATTAGTAAGATTTTTCAACTGGAATATGATGATATTTTTTTTTTCAAAGGAAGATGAGGTATGAACCACCAAGTCTGCCAAGTGTTGTGAATACACTAGCAAGGAACATGCCAACGAATGGAGAAGCAAATGAAGAAGTAAATAAAAGCAATACCATCTCATAAAAAAGTCCAAAATCTTCCCAAATAGAAAATTGTCCACACTAATATTATAGAAATGGTTTAAGAACTTAAATCAGTAAAAACAATATTCCGCATTACATCGAAATCTGTCCACATTAAAAACCCATTAAAGTGACAAAAAAAAATTATTTTTATTTCGAGTGAAATCTCCTCACAAACAAATAAGAATATCAAATTACGACGCCAGCCGCAGCCGCCACTGTTAGCTGTTGGCCGCTTCGCTTGCTTTAATTTTATTTATTTTCTTTGTTTCATAAAATTTCATTTCAATTGGAAACACATAATGAGCGACAGAGGGAATATTTTAATCTGCATAAAAGCATCCATACAAAAATATAAGAGTGTCCGCTTCCGCTCAAGCAAATGTAAGGATAAACCACGCAAATCCAAATCCATTTCATCTCATTGGCATAAAAATTCAATCGAAATAGAATTTGCATTTCTATAATTGAAACTTTGCCATTCCGCATATCCGCATCAAGTTCACCGCCGCCGCCGCCGCCGTCATCGCCATCGCCGTTCTCGGTATTATACGAGTATCATAATTTCGAGAAACGCTTTGACGTTTAAATTTCCACTTAATTTTTTTTCAAATTGGATTTTCGCACAAAAAAATAACAGTAAAGTATAAATAATAAAAAAAATAAACAGAAAACAAGTCAGAAGGCAACTACAGTAGGAAAGCGGAAACCGCAACGGGAAATCGCACCAACAAAGTAGAAATTCAATTTTCAATTGCTCGTCGTCTATAGATATCAATTCAATTTTTCTTCTTTTTTTTTTGTATACAGCTACGTACATATATTTTATTTGCATTACGCTGTCTCTCTGAGCACCACCGGGCGTCGGCACAGGGTAATGGTAAAGGGAGAGTGGCAGAAGTGTGGTGTACACATAACAAAAAATACAAAAAAAAAAACTTGCAAAAGTACATTGCAAGTAAATCTACTGAAGGGTTGTTATCCCTGCAAAGGAATAACGAGAAAAAACCTCTCGCAATAAATTTCAATATGTAATCCGATGATTTTCTCGCGCGCTATTCCTTCGATCAGAACAGATGTTTTGGTGTTCTATTTTACTTGAGAATCTAGGGAAAACATTCAACGGAAAAATTGCATTTTGATTGGAAAAATGTATGAGAAGTCTTTCTGTGTGGATGTTATGATGTTGTACTTTGACAGACACGAGATCAACACAGAGAAAGAGAGACACGCGATGGAGGAGGATGAAAATATTCATAACGCACGAAAGGTGTCTGTTCTGAGATTAAATGGAAAATATTTGTTCTGGGCGAACTCCCCGAGAAGCAGATTTGCTTCAATGTACAAACATATTCGTAATCAGCGAAATGCTTTCATTGTTTTCAAACAGAAAGCTTCACCTCACCCAATATGCTGCTCGAAGATAGCTTTGGGGATTTACGCACACTCGTGTGAACTTTAACATCGAGTTATTGAGTTGAGTTACTTTTCAAAAAAACTTCATTTCTACAAATTTTGTGGAGCTCACACTGTACATTTAATTGGCCAGACTTTGGTTTGAACGACCAATGTTGAATAATGTGAGCCCTCAGACGGACGCTTGTCCAACTTGTTGGATAGTTTTGAAATATTTTTGAAAATTTTCAAGTTCAAAGGAGAGGATGAACATAAATGTCATAATGTTGGACGACAAGTCTGATAAGTTTGAACGCAAACTTCATCCGACCATTGAACATTCATCAAACGAAGTCTGTCCAACTAATTGTACATTGTAAACTCCGCTATAATCAAAGGAAAAAATAATTTTTCTTCACACGCTCCGTCTTTGATAAGGTGACCCAACATCACGCTCATTATTCGGCTTTCGATATGACCACGGGTTTCTTAATAAGATTTAGATAGGGTCCATTTTTCTGCACCCTAAAGACGGACTGGGTTGGCAAAATGTTACCTTAGCTTCTCTAGAGAGGGTTGACTCGATTACATGTTCAAGCCAAAGTGAAAGCCATTGGTAAGAGTAATTCTTTGTTTGATATCCGCACTGCATTATTTTCCATATCTTGCAGACCCTAGGAAGGCAAAGTTCTGTAGTAGTAGTAGTGGTAGTAGTGTGATTTTATTTAACAAAATTATAGTTTTTTGTTGTTATTTTACAATTTTACAATGGCATGGCTTTTGCCGTCAGCCAGAAAAAAGAGTATACACAAAAAAAAAAAAAAAAAAAAATCAATAGTATTACGTAATGCAGATTTTTTAACATTTTCGAGCTATGTTTAAGTTTAATTATTAAATAAGCAAATAAGTCTTTCATTCGTTTTTAATTTTAAGGAGATGTTTTGATTGGTTGCTGTACCGAAGGTAGGATTAAAATGCTACATTCAGAATTTGGTAACGGTATCTCAGCGCTGTTTTTACGTAACTGCTTAAAATGTTCCAATCCGGTTTATTTAGGATTTCCTTGGTCTCATCGACAGTTAATAGGTTTTTTCCCTAGTGTTGTCTTCTGATTGCAGTAAGAATTGGGCACGTTCCTAGGAAGTGGAACACATCTTCTCTAACTCGATGGTTACAGAGAGTACAGTCCGTGTTTTCCTCTGAGCTATACGGTCTATAATTAAGGCACAGTAACTCTCCTCTCGTTTTGAATACAGTTGAAATAGTCTCCAGGTTGTAGCAATCATCAAAGTAATTGTTTGATCCAAGATTGTGTTGTAGGCATTTGTACATACTTCGAGTCTCGCTTCGGTTCGCCAAAATCGTAAATTTAGAGAAGCTGTCCTGTTCAATCTTAGCAAGCAGCACCTCAAAGCTACCTTTTCATGTCTCCGTCCCGGTTTCCAATAACTGCACATTGTGAGTCCGCTCCCAAGTTGACCACTCAGTAAAAAACCGAGCTTTTTGGTTGAGTAGATGCCTTGCAATGGTTCCAGGAAGGCGATGAGGGGGAAGCTCAGTAACTTTTAAAATATAATTGAGGTGCATCTTGAGTGAGAATATATACAACGGCGAAACACCAGTCTCCATGTGTAACATATACGTAGGCGTGTTTTCCGGGAGAGGCAAAGTTCTGTACTACCTCGAAGTTGTGTTTGTCTGTCGATTGTTGAACCATTGAACCCATTTCTAACGCTTCTGTTTCAATTTTTGCAAGAACGCCTTTGTCATCACGCTTACTTCCTCCAATTGCGTCAACAGCGTCTGCGTAAGCGAGTAATTGTACCTACAGACTTTTGAAAGGCTATGCCTCTGCTGCTGGCGTTTGAATTTTGTACAATCTTTTCAAGCATGATGTCAAAGAAATCGCATAACAGTTTATCGCATTGCTGGAAGCCTTTTTCAACATCAAAGGCGTAGGTGGGTTCTTTATTTTTTAATTTTGTTAGGGGCAAATCCCCATTTGTTTGGATTCATATAAATTAACATTCCAGAGCATACGCGTTACAGGTTCAGTAGAACCATAAGAAGTGCGGTATGAAGGAAGATAAAACAGGGAGGTATTTATTGAGTTGTGTGTGTTAAAAAAGGTAGAGGTGTAAAGATTAGGGCAGTTAACAGAGCAAGAAAAGCGGCGATGAATAAGCAAGATATTAGATGTCTTCCTACGTTTTTTGCCAGACTTTTGAGATTTATTAGTTGTTGAAGGCGGTTTTGGTATGGAGGGAGGATCAGATTATCATGGCAAGTTAGGGCTCAAAGAGGAAATCAAAGAAATCGTTTTTCAACGCTGTCAGTCCTTAAAATGTGTACTCCTTGATGTAGAGTGAACGGGTAACATAGGGATTGGAAAGTTCTTTTGGCCACCTTTTAACAAAGCCAAGAGTTGAGTTTGGTTTTGACTATATATCGTCAGTATGGGACCGAAAATAGAGCGAAAATTGATCGCAAGATCGCGAATAAACAACAGTCAGGATGGGTTGACTATTAGGAAAATTTTGATAGGGTGAAAGGTGAAACTCTATCACTCTTTTGTGAAAAGCTATTGACTTCCATTTGCTAATATTTAGATCTGAACAGTTATTTTGACATCAGATTGGGAAACTATTATGCTGAATAAGGAAGCAGTAATGCAACGATGTTATGATCCTAAAGAATTTGGTGTCGTCAACGAAGTTATGTTAGTTTTTATAACCATTTCCATATAATTTATGGTAAAGATAAAAGGGAGGACCTAAATGGCTACCTTGAGGGACGCCAGAAGCAGCGTGAAACGGGTAGGGAAAAGTGCATCTGAAGCGAACATTATACATGCGGTTCGCTAAGTAAGAAGAAAACTACAACACAACACAACCGGTTAAAAGCCTAGATTAGATAAACATAAAAGTATGAGTTTATATAAAATTTAAAATCTGTGGAGATGACGTAAATTTCGTTACTTTTTTCTAAAGCTGAAAGGGATTAGGACACAGATTCAACAAGATCAGTAGTTGTAACCATAAATTTTTGGAAACCATGTTGTCTAGCGGTAATGAGTAACTTGCAATTAAAACTTCAAATCTAATGTAAGAAGCTTTCAAATATTTTTGGGATATGTGGAACAGTTTGGCAACACAGTGATAACTTTTTGTATTATTTTTGGAACCTTAGATATGAACTGGTGTTACATATTAGGTTTTCCATTAATGTGGGAATTTTCCTTGGGCTATGGATTGATGAAATATTAGTGAGAGAGAGAAAGATTATGTTGCGGAGCTCCTTTTTAGAAATATAGCAGGGATACCATCAGGTCCAGTTGAAAAAAATATTTATCATTGAGCGGATTTAGTTTATATTTCAACAGATCGTGGTCAATTGAATGAGGAAGATTTTCTCCCTTAGGTATGTAATCGAAATGCGCTGAATCGGGAACAAAAAAGTCATTGATAAAAGATTGTTTAAAAAACATAGCGAACAATTTGGCGACATTTTGTGAAGTTTCATTGTTTAAAACTTCACAAATTCTCGTTTGAAGTTTCACTATTCAAAGTGAAAGTTGTTGGGTAACCATTTGATTTTCTTTTGAAGTTGGAATTAATAAAAGGGCTTTGAATAATTAACAATATCGGCCTGAGTTTCGGTTGAGAGTTGTTGCTAAAGGGTGTAATAGAGCTTTGTAAAATTCATATACAGGGTGATTCGCATAAGGTGTGACAAAAAGATAGGGTGTGTAGGTTGGACCTAGACAAGCAAAAAATCGTATAGGGGGGGGGGGGGGTCCATTTTCCCCCGTTTAGGCGGGAGGGGCCATTTAAGAAAAAAATCACTAAAAATGGAAAAAAAATTATTTAAAAATAACGGTAATACCTACAGAGTCGTGCTATAGTATTTTGAAAAGCTAAAAACCTATACATTAAATAAAATTTAAAAATAAGTTGTTCATTTGAATAGTTTTTGAAATATTAATTTTCAAAGTCAAAATTTTGAAAAAAAAACATAATTTATTTTCTTCAAACCATTTTTTTTCAAAATTTTACGTAATTAAGTAGTATTTTTCTGGCTTATTTTCAATGCTCTTACTTATTTTTGATCAAACACAAAAAACCGGATGCCAAAATAACCTGTAGTTTTTGAGAAAACCAAAAATTACAAAAACGACTTTTCAAAAAAATTTTTTTTTTAAAGTTTTTTTTTCGTTATTGGATTCTTAAGTGATTCTTAAGTGAAAAAAAGTAAAGAGAAAATTCATCCTTTATTTCTTAAATTCACTTAAGAATCCAATAACGAAAAAAAAACTTTAAAAAATAAATTTTTTTGAAAAGTCGTTTTTGTAATTTTTGGTTTTCTCAAAAACTACAGGTTATTTTGGCATCCGGTTTTTTGTGTTTGATCAAAAATAAGTAAGAGCATTGAAAATAACCAGAAAAATACTACTTAATTACGTAAAATTTTGAAAAAAAAATGGTTTGAAGAAAAAAAATTATGTTTTTTTTTCAAAATTTTGACTTTGAAAATTAATATTTCAAAAACTATTCAAATGAACAACTTATTTTTAAATTTTATTTAATGTATAGGTTTTTAGCTTTTCAAAATACTATAGCACGACTCTGTAGGTATTACCGTTATTTTTAAATAATATTTTTTCCATTTTTAGTGATTTTTTTCTTAAATGGCCCCTCCCGCCTAAACGGGGGAAAATGGACCCCCCCCTCCCATACGATTTTTTGCTTGTCTAGGTCCAACCTACACACCCTATCTTTTTGTTACACCTTATGCGAATCACCCTGTATAGAACAGTCGGGGGGAGATCGAGAGCGAAGAAAAATATTCTAAAGCTTACTTCTCTTATTTTGAAGTGATTGTAGCCTTCGATTGTGTCAGGGTGGAGAGAAGTTCATTGATTTGAGTCGGGCTTTGAGACCTAGGGTAAAACCTCCAAAGTCAACCTGCATGTTTTTATAAGTTTTGCAAAGATCATCGTTCAAGTTGAATGGAGCATTCTGCTTGACAGCGGAATTAGTGCCTTCATCACCGCTAAGCAGTCTGCAGAAGTGGTCTTTCCAGATTCTCAGTAGCGATTTCGAATCTATAACTTCGCTTGAGTTCAAGGTTCGCCCACCTTCCATGGACTTTTAAACTTTCGGTAAAATTTTCGAATCTCATTTCTATGATGGAATCTCCCAGTTTCGTCAAACGGAAGTTTCTCATGCCGCTTCTTTTTCTTTTTGAGAAGTCGGTGTTCTTCCCTTCTTTTCTTCTTGTAAATCTCGTTGAACCGGTAAATACATATCCTTACAAAGACTGGCGTTCGTGGTTCGAATCTAAACAGAAACCAATAAATTGTTTTCCAAGGGTATCACCTTTCGCGAGGATTTTACAAGTCCTCTAATAGTAAATTCATTGCAATAGAAACCGCATTCTCGATAAGATATCGGCAGAAAATTGTAGATCCCCTCCATTTCCCCACAGAGCATGGTTGTTGTTAATGCGCTAGACCCGGGACTCCCCCATCCCCCTGTTGTGCCACCATATTTATTTATATTATTTTTAGTTTGCGTGGTTCGCGCACAGGATATTCCTATTCTTGACTACAACAAGGTTAAAGTCAAAGTTGACCATTCGGAAAGTACGGGTATCCATTACATTATAGAGCTTAACTTGAGTGAATCGCAACATGGTCAAAGTGGTTGACGGTTGATTGATCTGGGAATCGCCATGTACTTTTATGAGTTTTGGGATACGAAAAACGTGATACTAACAACTACATCTTGCTTCGCCGTAAAATCGATTAGCCTGAGTTCGTTTTCAAAGGATTTGTCCCCCCGCATAACGCTTTTCGATAGTCTTTTGAAAGATGTCTTTCTTCCCTAATTTTGTATAAAGATCTCCAATGAATTTTCATGTCCTATAGGCGGCATTTTTCATATACTAATTTGAGGAGCTCAAAGCAATGGTCACCAACAACAAACAAAAGAATATCTCGACCAACAAAAAGAAAAACTTAATGTGCATAGTAAAGTCAGCTATCAAAAAGCTTCATAAAGCAAAAGATCTTCCCCCCACCAATGTAAAGGGATTCATTTATCATTTCGTTTACCAAAGTCTCAGAAGTCTCATCTTTCCTTTATCTTAACTAAAATAACTTGCACATATATAGAAAATGTGTACTGTTGAGAGGTTTTTCTTATTTCTAAATTTCCATCGGAGGTAAAAACCCGCCATTACACAACCGAGATGTTTTGAGTTCATTAACTTGCTCCTTACTCGCAAAACAACATAATCTTGTTGTGAAAATGTAATTATTGTGTATATCAACAAATAGCCTCCGGCTGCAGTATCTCGCTCGTTTCCACTCACTTTCTCTCGCTCGCTCGCTCACTGTAAACGAAGTACTCAACCGTGTACAAAGTTTTTCCACCAAACTACAAAACAGCACAGTTTTATAACCAGAATCCTTGCACCTGTTTTCTGATGTGTTTTCAAAGTTGTTTCGTTTTTTACTTCTCTTTTTTTTTTTAACTATGGGAATTGCATTTCACAGACTGCTTTGGGCATTTTGCTGACACTACAGAGAAAACTTCATCGCAAAAAACATGTTCAAGGGGAGGTAAGCAAAAAAAGAGAAGCCCCACACCACTGCAAGCAGCACTCGCATAATTTATTTGTTATGTTATCCTGGTTGAAGTGTTCAAACCCCCACACACACACACTCTCAGTCAAATATTGCTCAATTGCCACCACCACCACAAACTCCCCCGGTTGCAACTCGCTTTCGCTTGCTTGTTTGCCAGATGTCTCTCTCTATCCAAAATCTAGTGGATGAAATGTTAATTCATTAACGTTAACACCTTGTTAGGAAAGAACTTTAAAATCATCAAAAAAATAAAAAAAAAATGAATCCTTTTTTACTCAGGTGTTTTTCCTCCTCTCTATTAATTATGTTAAAAGTGCAAAAGTTTCGCATTGCAGATGTGCTAACCCCTATCCCTTTCCAGAAATTGGTCCCTGTTGAAACATTCTCTGTTTATTGTCGAGTCCTGGGGATACCTTCCTTCAACTGACAGACCTTCTTAGTGTCAAAAGTTTGATAATTTAAAAATAAGCCACGAAAATATTGTTCGAATTAAGAAAGAGAAGTTCAAAAAAAGGATAATAAAAGAGTTGCCTTTAGTAATTTTTCACGCAGCGACTACAAAAAAAAAGAGTAAACAAAACAAAAAGGATAAGGAAATTGAAACTCTTGACACGAATGAGGCAGATCATTCGAACAAATGGCCCCACTTAATGGATCAATTAATATTGATATGATTTTTGGCAGTGAAGGAAAAACGAAAATTGCCGCCAACGGAGGACGTCAGGAGTTGAGCCTTGTAAAATTGATTACAACGTGTTGGGAAGTTGAGTCCTTTCTGTCCACAAAAAAAAAGAAAGAGGGGAGATATTCGACGTACCCAGTGTCGTCAGTATCAACCTACCCAATGAACATGTTGAGTAGAAAGTTTCAAATTGAGTCATAAATAAAGTCAGACAAAATGACAGTTGTTTTCATTGAGGCCCCCGTGTTTGAAAGGGGCTTTTTGATAAAACTTTCAATCAATCAAATCGTTAAGAGTTATGGTTGAGCCATTTATTTGATTCTGTTCGTTGTCAGGAGATGGAACTGTGATGGGATGTTAAATCGACGGGGTTCTAATGCAAAGTGTTGCTTGTTGGCAGGATTGGTGTCTTAATGAGAGAACTTTGGATAATGAGGGTGGGGGTGTAGTGTGTGATCCGCACCTAATACTGAAGTGCCCTTCTCTACCAAATAAAAATTATTTGCCTTTACCTCTTACTAAACGATGTCAGCCGTCTATGTGCAATTGAACTACGCTCACACAACTTCCCAATTCCAGATGAGTATCCTTGAACTATATTTCTTCTTAAACTAAATACATCACGTCAAAGTGCAGCACTTTTGAAAATCCTGCAAGCGAAATAGCAAAAAAAAAAAAACAAAAACTTGACAATCAACGAGACATTATCAAAAGAAGCACACACTCTTTTCCGAAACAGCATTCCCTTGGTCTCGAAAGCTAGTGTGTCATATCCGGATGGATGATTTTCCAAGGATATCTCTCGTGACCATTTTCCAAGCATTTGCTTTGCAGTTCCACTCCCACCCATCCTTTATACTGAAAACTTTTGAAAGGTTGCTTGATTTACATATCCGTAGTTCTATGAAACCGGAAGTAATATCCACCTTTCAACATGCTTACACAAAAGGAAGAAGTGTGGAAACAGCACTTCACTGTGTAGTAAGAACCATAGAAAAAACGCTGCAAGATAAGGAATACACCCTAGCAGCTTTCCTGGACATTGAAGGAGCCTTCAACAATGTACAGAACAGTGCAATTAAGAAGGCCCTAAATGATCTAGAAGTAGAAGAAACAATCACAAATTGGATCATGTGCATGCTAACAAAACGTCAGATCCACAGCGAACTGGGAGGTGCAAACTTGAAAAAGTGTGTGTCACGAGGAACCCCACAAGGTGGTATTCTCTCACCCCTGCTCTGGACCCTGGTCATGAATGAGATCCTCGTAGCTCTCAAGCATGACGGCGTGAAAGTGGTTGCCTATGCCGATGATTTAGCTCTTCTGGCAACAGGAAAATTCCCTTCCACTATTAGCGCACAATTGAATTATACACTAACCAAGGTAAGCGCCTGGACAAAAAGATGCGGCCTTGCAGTTAACCCCCTGAAAACAGAGCTGGTACTCTTTACAAATAGAAGAAAAATACCTACTTTTGAGTTACCAAGACTAAATGGGATCCCTCTTAAGATCTCTGATCAAGCCAGATACCTTGGAGTGATCTTAGACAAAAAACTAAATTGGGGTCCCAATATACAAGAAAGATACAAAAAATCTATGATAGCACTGTATTCGTGTAACAGGATTTTTGGCAAAAAATGGGGACCAAATCCCAAAATCATCCTGTGGATGTATACTGCCATTGTAAGACCTATACTTTCTTATGGCAATTTGGTCTGGTGGAAGGCGCTGGAAAAATCCACGCATTTAAAAACCCTAACCAAAGTACAAAGATCAGCCTGTATTTGCGTAACTGGTGCAATGAGAACTACACCAACCGCGAGTTTGGAAGTAATCCTCGATCTCACACCTCTTGATCTTTATGTTCAGGAAGCGGCAGCAAACAGTGCTCTTAGACTAAACCAGTGTAATGTCTGGAAAACTAGCCAAACAGGACACGCACAGATCTTATCGCGATACGCAGAAAACAACATCTGCACGGATTACATAACTCCATACCTGGACTTTAAAAAATCCTTCAAAACTAGCTCCCCAATAGACAGGATTGGGAGAATGAAACACCTCACTTGAACGAGACGTCTATATCAATATATACCGACGGTTCAAAAATGGAAGCTGGAACAGGAGCAGGCTTCTTTTCAGAAAGCCTAAATCTTGCCAGTTCTTTCAGACTTCCAAATCACAGCAGCGTCTTCCAAGCCGAGATCTTGGCAGTTACAAACGCTGCTAAACAGGTGTCCATGATGGCGCTATCACATGCTGATATCACTTTTTTCATTGATAGCCAAGCAGCAATAAAAGCGATTTCTGCCACTCTTATCAAATCAAAGCTTGTTTCTTGCTGTCGCGAAGAGCTAAGGGTTCTTGGCACGCAGCATAACGTTAGACTCTGCTGGGTTCCCGGTCATAGTGGTATACCGGGAAACGAAAAAGCGGACGAACTAGCGAGAAAAGGATCAACACTTGACCCTTCTCTCATTGATAAATCAATCAGGATTCCACCATGTGAAATGAAACAAATCATTGGTAACAAAATAATGCTAAAATCCAATGAAAGATGGGAATGCCTAGATTCCTGTGTTACTTCCAGGAAACTATGGCCGAAATACAATAAAAAAGAATCTGAAAAGCTGCTATCATTGAATAGACCCTCATTGCGAATGCTTATCAGTATCATAACTGGACATAACCTACTAGGTTATCACAAAAAGAAAATGGGTCTTTGCACCGATGACATATGCAGAGGATGCAATGACGAAGATGAACATGAAGACACTAGTCACTTCCTTTGTCAATGCCCAGCACTCTGCCATACCAGGAAAAAGTTTCTAGGAAATTACTTTCTAAATGAACTAGAAGAACTATCAGGCGCTCCAAAAAGCAGCCTGTTAAACTTCACCAAGGCCACAAAATGGCTAAATACTGAACAGACATAAAATCATAGGTTTCTAGGACGTTACAATACGCCAGGGTATCACAAAGGATCTACATTGATCTAAGTGTGACGGTAATAAGATCAACCGTCAGCCCATTTTACCTAACCTAACCTAACCCACCCATCTGTACGATTATTGTCGAGCACACAATTCATGTTCTTTCTTTTGTTGATATGGGGAATAATATGTTGCATTGCATGTGGAAGGAACATGAGTGGGCACCCAAGTGTGTGTATGTCTGTGTCTCCGTCGTGTCATCATATACATTTCAGTTCAGGTCAGCTCATCACTTAAGTGGAATCGTATTTTTTCGCTCTTGTGCTTCTGTAATTCGAATGAACATGAACAATGTGTATAGTACAACATTGTATTATACATGGTGACAGCATCTGTGAAACGCTGTTGAATAAGAAGATCCTTTACTCGAATCTTGAAGCGTTTATTGTATTTGTCCATCTCATCAGATGATGTTCAACGTAGTCGTCACTATCATTGCCCTCATCCTCTTCTCGTTGTCATCATTATTATTGCTCATTGTCCTGCAATGAAAATTCTTGTTCTTGCCTCTGTGTGTCTGTATGTGTTTTCACAAGGATGACCCACATTTGATGCACATCATCCAATTTCTAATGTAAAATAAAACATGCAATGTCAGAAAGGATCAAATGGAACGTTCCTCTTCCACAACAAACCTTTTAGCTACGCCCTTCAAGATTTTTTCATGACATTGTGCTTCAAATCTTAAGGAAAGCTCACATAGTTTTCCCTCCAAACGAACTTTTTTTTCGTTTCTTGTTCTCAAAGTAAAGTAATATTGCCTTTGTGAAAGTCCTTCAAACAATTTTTTTGTGCAATTCATTGTGTAGGTAGGTGGTATACGATACGAAGGACCAGAGAATGCATTACAACTGATTAAGCATTTTTTATATTTCATTTTATTTTATTTAAGTTTTGTTTGTAATGCGGAGCAGAGAAGGAATTGAAAAATGTTTTCAAGTGTTTTCGGTTTAATTTAATTTGTAAAATAATGCTTATAATGAAACACAAATACTGCACCAGAGAAGCATTACTTTCTGTCTTGAGCGAAAGAATTTATTTGCGAGAATCTAAAACGAGTAATTGGATGGGATTGCTGGATAAACGTTATTGTCCTCGTAAGTGGCGTTGGATAACTGCTGTTTGGGATAAAGTTTATTTAGAAGGAATCGTTTAAAATAATTTAGCTTGAAAATAAATTCAAATTTAAGATAAAGTGAAGTGGATAAGCTGTAAGACGATTATGGCTTCCAGAGGGGCCCGTATAACCAAGGCTTCATCGGAATATTCAACTAATTAGAATTGTGCATTTCTGCTTTGTTTATGGTGAGCTTGAGCATGAATATAATCCATTTTAATAAGCGAGCTCTTCAAAAGAAATTATTGTTATGATATTTATATGCAAGATACCTTGTGTTCACAGAGCTAAGCGAATTTCAGGTTAAGCTTTTGATTTCTCAAAAGGATATTGAAATTGGTGTTTACTGGTGTTTATGGTTCTTGTACCACTTAATCTGCCCTAGGCTTACTCGATTGTCGATGTCGGCATCACAAGTTGCTTAAAAATTGATTACAAGCTGAGCCACCCGGAGTGCGTTGCTCGGGCCCGTGGTTTTGAAGTTCCCGTTGTCGTTTTTCCGTTGCCGTGGTAGTATGGGGATGAAATGTAGTCTATGTTACTGAGGGATAATTTAACATCCTAAAGTTGAAAGAATTAGTTTTAAGGTTCCCAATCTCGTTTCCGGTTCAGTTCCCGTAGGAATATAGGGATTTGATATAGTCTTAGCTACTGAAGGATTATGTAGTATCCTAATACTGAAAGAATTTTTGAAATCTGTCCATTAGTTTTTAAGTTTGTAACGAAGCGTTCATGCTACCTCTTACCTTTGATACTTTTCTGCTATCTAGTACTTTTGATACCATAGTGTTAATGAGGAGTCGGCAGCACTGAATAACGAATGTACCACGTATCATCGCCACACCACCCACACAACAGCAATATGAATGCATGAGACATTAGAGTGTTTACTCGCAGAGTATAACTCACACATGGCTCCTTCCGAAATATTTATATAGGCAACCTGAATTTCGTGGAAAAAGGATGAACCATCCGCCGCCAACTTATTGTAAGCAGCCATAGACTAGGTAAGAAACTATTTTAATAACATGTTATTTTTTGCCGACTAAAAACCGTCCGACCATTGGACGACTTTAGGACTTCCGTAAGGAAAACCTCAGTTCGCAGCTTCTTAACGTCCTCCGTGCCACCAGGGGCCGTACATAAACCTGCTGATCCACCAGAGCTTTTGCCTGTTGTTTCTCCGTGCCACCAATGGCAATGGGGCCGTAAATATACCTTTTTTATCTAATTGTTTCAGGTCACGTTATCAACGATAAGGCACCTAACCGTAAGTCCTGACGACCGAGGGGACCAACCGTACGGACTGTAGGGCACCGTAGCTAGTCTTAAGTTTACAAATTATACCCTGTTAAGAGCAATTAGTTGTGTTTGTAATAAAGAGTTAATATATTTAAGGTGAAGACCTTATCCTGAAGTTTCGTGTTTTTCTTAAGAAAGACCCTGGCTAATCCGACGAGCGAAACCCCGGCTGGAAAGCAAAAAGCACGTCACAAGTTTCCGTTGCCAATCCCGTTCTCGTGAAAATAAAGTCAATCAAACCTTGACAGGAACCATCCCTTACTTCTCTACAAGCAGCTCATTCGGCCTGTGATCACGTACTGTTTCCCTACTTGGTACACGGCAACAAAAACCCACATGAACAAACTGGCAGTTCTCGAGCGGAAGATTCTGCGGATCTGCACAGGACTACATTATGACAGGACACGAAGGAAGCACGTCAGCAACAGGAGAATCTACGAAGAAGCGAAAATAGTACAACTAGACAGGTACCTCATCGACTCCAGCCGTAGATGTCTGCGAAACATGACCGACCACCCGAATCCCCTAATAAGGAGCATCATAAGCCAGCCAAGACATCCCAGCCCGCGGTACCTTCTAGCAATGGAACTTCTGGATGAGGATCTTATCCCTACAAGTGATGAAGTGAACATCAACTTCTATGCTGACCCAGGGTCAGCATACCACCGTGGCTAGGAGCCACCAACCTCCCACCCTCACCCCTCCCCATCAAAACACAGGACAACCGGACTTGAACAATCCGAGAGAAGAAAACGACAGACGAGGAAATTAACCAACCACAGCAACAATTAATTTTAATTATTTTTTTTTATCTTAGTCAATGTAAGAACGTTAGGCCCCCTCTGTGCCAACAACATATAAATACCCACATTGTTAACTTTAAGTAGATCTAATCAAATTGTACATATAATATACTAAGTTCAATAAAAATTAATGCTAATGCTAATGCTAAAGGAACCATCCCTGAACTAAACTATATTTACTAAAAATTTTATAAAAATACGTTGAGCGGTCTAGGACTTTATACCGTTTATACAAATAAACACACATACATCCACTTTTATATAATACTAGCGCTTATTTCGTGAATGGTATCACTTAGCTCATGTCTGATTTGACAGATAATTAGTTTTATCCTTCCGCTGAACGAATATGGTTGTGTATACGCTTGAACAACGCTGATGGGAAATATTGTGACATTACCGATGCCGATTTTGTTAAAAAAAATCATCTTTTCAGATGAAGCTCATTTTGATATTGGCGGGTATGTAAACAAGCAAAATTGTCGCATTTGGGGCACAGAAAACCCGCACGCATACATTGAAAAGTCGATACACCCAAAACGAGTCACTGTTTGGTGCGGATTTTGGTCCAGAGGCATAATTGGGCCATTTTTCTTCGAAAATGAGCAAGAAGTGGCCGTTACAGTCAATGGCGATCGTTATCGGGCAATGTTGAACGAATTTTTGTTCACAAAAATTGAAGAGGAGGATATTGCCAACATTTGGTTTCAACAGGACGGCGCTATGTGCCACATAGCCGAAGCTACTCTCGATGTTTTGCGCCTTGTTTTTGAAGATCGCATTATCAGCCGCAAAGTTGATGTCGTTTGGCCACCTCGGAGTTGCGATTTGACACCGTTGGACTATTTTTTGTGGGGTGCCGTAAGAGATAAGTGTTACGCCGACAAGTCAGAGACAATTGACGCTTTAAAGGACAATATTCGTGGAGCCATTGGTGAAATACAGCTCCACACAATCGATAATGTCCTTAAAAATTGGACCGATCTTGTAGGCTACTGCATGGCCAGCCGAGGCAGCCATTTGAATGAAATTATTTCTCATTATTAACCGGATAGATTGTATGTACTTTCAAAAAAAAAAAGAAGAAATTGGAGAAAATATTCAGTTGTTTTTTTTTATAGCATTTTCAAAAAAAAGAGTTATTTGGCGGACCCTTTAACTCCAACTCCAACTCCAAAGTGGCGGACTGGTCATTAGGTTGAAACAGAAGAGCTATGAAGCTTTCGAAAGCACGCAATATATGAGTTTTCCACAGCAAAAAAAAAAAATAAAATGGTGTACTTCACCATCGCATGGAAGCGCAAAATACACAGCTTTTTGACACATTTTGGAGAACGTAGACCTTGTCACAGCAACACTGTAGATGTTCCATCATCACCGAAGAATGTGTCAGTTTTCAAAAAAAAAAAAGAAAACGATTTAGCAATAAGTAAGCATACCAAAAATGTGTCAAACACAGCTTTGAACCTGCAAGCCCGATTCTTAAAAGAGGAAGTATCATTTGTAATGAGAAATCCCTGACGACGTTTTTTGGTAATCAAATATATTCTTACTAATGTATCCGAAATTCCACCATGGATTTCTAGTATTAACACTACTACAGATTTGGGAAGAAACCGAGGTTTCCATAGCTTTTTTGCTCCACCATATTTATTTGACCCTTTAATCGATTTCGAGGCTGTCATCACCCAAATCAGTTTGGGATAACTTTGAATTGGTTAAGGACTTTGTCTTCTTGGTTCTTGTCTTAAATTCAGACCAAAATACGAGCAGTGAAATCACAAAATCAAAGAACAACCTTTGAAAATCAGTGTCTGTTTGGATTGACAAATCCCTCTGTCACAGCTAAAGTGTTCTCTGCCGTGGTAAATGACGAACATGAATTATCTTACGAACGGTGAGCTAAGCTCACCCTTGTCAAGGACGCTACCCAAGAAAGCTCTTAATACTTGAGGATATCTGTTGTCAAACTTCTCGAAATAGTCACAAAGGCTTAGTTTTATTAGGATTTACAATTTCCTTGATCTTAAATTTTGCTAAAAATTGTTTTTGGTAAAAATTCTACTAGGCTTACAAATCAAGTATAACGATGAGTAGTTAGCGTTCTAATTTGGATAGCTACGGTGGCTTTGCGGTAATTGGTACTGCAGTTCGAATAGCGATTCTTCGGTGTTTTGGACAAGTTTTGGTTTTTTTTATTACTGTCCCATCTCTAGCAGCGCAACCTGCTCGGTAGTATTTTCACTCTGAAATTGAAGTTGAAGTTGAAATAAAAGTTAAAGTTAAAGTTTAAAGTAAAAGTTTAAAGTTGAAAGTTTAAAGTTGAAGTTAAAGTTAAAGTTAAAGTTAAAGTTAAAGTCAAAGTTAAAGTTAAAGTTAAGGTTAAGGTTAAAGTTAAAGTTAAAGTTAAAGTTAAAGTTAAAGTTAAAGTTAAAGTTAAAGTTAAAGTTAAAGTTAAAGTTAAAGTTAAAGTTAAAGTTAAAGTTAAAGTTAAAGTTAAAGTTAAAGTTAAAGTTAAAGTTAAAGTTAAAGTTAAAGTTAAAGTTAAAGTTAAAGTTAAAGTTAAAGTTAAAGTTAAAGTTAAAGTTAAAGTTAAAGTTAAAGTTAAACTTAAACTTACTTACTTACTTAGGTGGGCATTACAGTTCGGGGTGAACCTCTGCCTCAACCAACATCCTTCTATAACGACTTCGATTTCGGGCGAGCTCTCTCCAGTTTCGCACTCCAAGTCGGTTGAGGTCTTCATCCACTTGATTGCGCCACCTAAGACGAGGTCTTCCCCTTCCGCGATTTCCGTGCAATGTGCTTTCGAACACCCGACGAGCCGTAGCGTTTGGGTCCATCCGCTCTACATGGCCCAACCATCGTAGCCTCGCGATGCGTACTCTTCTGGCTATGCCCATGTCGCGGTACAGCTCATACAGCTCGTTGTTGTATCTTCTTCTCCACACATTGCCTTCGCATACGGGACCAAAGATCATTCGGAGAATTTTTCTTTCGAAACGACCAAGAGTTTCCTCATCCGCTTTCGATAAGGTCCATGCTTCCGCGCCGTATAGCAGGACTGGGATGATTAAGGTCTTATACAAAGTTACCTTGGTTTTTCTGGAGAGGGTTTTGTTTCTCAATTGCCCTCTTAACCCAAAGAAGCAACGGTTGGCAAGAGTTATTCTCCGTTTGATCTCCGCACTGATGTTGTTGTCCGTGTCTACAGCGGATCCTAGGTAGACGAAGTCCTGTACTACCTCGAAGTTATGTCTGTCTATTGTGACGATTTGTCCAATTCGTCTATGTTCTGTGTCCCTGTTTGATGACAGCATATACTTCGTTTTGCCCTCATTAACCATCAAACCCATCTTTGCCGCTTCTGTTTCAATACTCACAAAAGCACCTATGACATCACGCTTATTTCTTCCCATTACGTCAATATCGTCTGCATAGGCGAGTAATTGTACAGACTTTTGAAAGATTGTTCCTCTGGTGTTGACGTTGGAGTTTCTTACAATCCTTTCGAGTATGATGTTGAAGAAATCGCATGACAGTTTGTCGCCTTGCCTAAAGCCATTTTCGACATCAAAGGTCTCGGTGAGTTCTTTACCGACCTTGACGGAGCAGCGTGAATTCTCCAAAGTCATCCTGCATAGTCGTACGAGTTTTGCAGGGATGCCGAAACTAGACATGGCTCTGTACAGCTCGTCTCTGTAAATACTGTCATACGCACGCGGCCTTGAAATCGATAAAGAGATGGTGAATATCGATATTATATTCTCGGGTTTTTTCCAAGATCTGCCGTAATGTGAAAATTTGGTCTATTGTGGACTTCTCTCTCTTCTCTTCTCTCCACATTGATAAGGACCTATGAAGTTGTTGACGTGGGGTTTCAGACGTTCACATATTACAGCAGACAAGATCTTATAAGCGACGTTAAGTAGGCTTATCCCTCTGTAATTGGCGCAATTGTGAGGGGCTCCCTTCTTTAGGATCGGGGATACGATACTGAGGTTCCATTCATCGGGCATGCTTTCTTCCGACCATATCATGCTGATCAGTTGGTGCATGCTCCTTTCCAACTGATCTCCAGCTGCCTTGGAAAGTTCGGCATCAAGGCCATCTGCACCTGCAGTCTTATTTGATTTAAGTTTGCATATGGCAAGCTTAACTTCCTCTAGGTCGGGCGGACGGCATTCTTGATCATCGTCCAAGCTGAATGGGACAATCTGCCTGACAGCGGAATTTGTGTCCTGATTGCCGTTAAGCAAAAATCAATCATGCAAAGTTAAAGTTAAAGTTAAAGTTAAAGTTTAAAGTTAAAGTTTAAAGCTAAGGTTTAAAGTTGAAATGCATATTTTTTCACCTTCTTCGACATAATCAACACGCTGCCAAGTAGCTTTTCTTCAAAAATACTGCCTCTTACGTTTTTACGCTTATCGATTTGATGTAGGCTCTTGTGCTTAAATAAATGAAGAAAAGGATGCCAGAGATAACTATGGAGATCTCGCATTTTGAGGGCTTACAGTCTTATGCCAATTTTGATCGGCTTAGCTATAAAGTATTTTTCAATGCACTAACTCACGAAAGAATTTTTGTGGATTAAACGCAAATGGCGATACCCATAAAAACATTTTCCTTTGTTTGATGTTTTTGGGACTCGAACCTTGAATCTCATACGCAACAGGCACTCAGGCAGGCATGCTAACGCCAACCACCTTTGGCTTTTCTTTTTACATCCAAAAAATGAGACCAGTATTCTGTCATTTCATATCTTGGAAAATCAAGCTGCCTACTCGTTTACAGCTCATGATCTCTTCCAGTCCGAAACTTCGACCAGCCATACTACCGACGCGTCGTTCTAACTCTTAAACCTCGTCCGAACCGTGTACTAGAGTCTATACCACTGTATTGTAGTAGTTGCTCCTGGCGATCGGATGGTGCCATTGATATTTGCAAGTTCTTCTTTTATTCTCCCAATTCTTCAAGACTTCGTGAAAGTGTTTGCATTTTTCGACATGTGCATGCAGCATATTGAGTTCGATCTCCCTTTTGAGACATTGACACCGGTAATCTCCAGTCGTGTAAGTGGGTGTCCTTTGATGATATTGTCTAGATGTGGTTTCTCCTTTAGTCTCCCTTACGACAAGCGGGGAGACGCTGCAGTGATATTCCAAGCTGTCACTGCACAGTTATAAAACAGCTTTCAGCTTTCAGTTATCGCTAAATCTTATCAGAGTCCCGCAGCAAATGAATTCTGATGGCTTCGATCATCCAAATGACTTCAACCAAAAACCAAAAACTGAATTCGTTTGTTTGCAACACCCTAGGCATGCGATGCGATGCACGTTTGTGTGTACTTTAAATTCCAGTGGAAAGTGACGCTGCGCTATATTGTAGCGTGTGTTCTAGGCAGTGTTCTTTTTGATTCGCCAACATTTTATACTAAAACAGTTTAGCGTTACTTTCCTTGCACTCTGTAAGTAACAGTAAGGAGTTGCTGTACGAACACCACAACCTCATATACTTGCATTCTGAACAACTTTGTTTTTGGTAATGGCACTTCTAGTCCCTATAAAAGCCACATGCACGATAAAAACACACACCACATCCACTCTTTGCGATTAAATGTCAACAGGGAGTATTAAAGTTTTGATTTTTCTTTGCTGCTACTGCAAGGACGTGGGATAAGCTCCTGCATTTTTTTATTTTCATTTCATGCAAGTGCATGGGTGTGCTGGTGACGTGAAAAGTTTTCTATTATGAAGAAACGTAGCCAATTTTTGGAGACCTTGATATAGGTTTACTTACAACAAAAAATACACAAATAAAAAATTAAGGAGATGTGGAAGATGATTTTTTTGTTTTCGTTGTCGCTTCCTTTACAGATGAATGCATAAGTCATAAATCTCTGTTGGGAGACACCATTTGCACATGAATTCGTATACACTCATGCACAACACAGAAGACAATTGCCAAGGACACGTTCATATGCTTCATGGCTAAAAGACGCCACCCACAAAAATGTACATATATATGAATTTTTTTTTTGTGCTAAAGCCTCTCTGATCAGGACACGAGGCACCGAGAAGGAATTGGTGCAAAAAATGAAAATAAAACAGAGGATTTCGTAGAAGTTCTCTGCTTTCGAGAACTGTAAGTGGTATAGAGCAGCATTGTAGTTTATGATTAATTGTTGTTTCTTTGTTGTTTTCGCTGTTTATACTTTTGTTGTTTTATTTTTCACAAAGAAAATCATAGGAAAGAGTTAAATTTTTATTTGTGTGTTCGTTCTTTTGTTATGCTTGACTCTTAGAAGGTTTTTATATTAAAAAACTTTTCGCTGTTTTGATTTTGTTTTTATTTTGTTGTTGTTTTTGGTGTTGTTTTGTTTTCAGTTCTGTTTTTCATTGTGAGTTGTTGATGGCATTGAGTGTGGAAAAGGTTGCCCCTGTTGGTGGAACATATTTCACAGATGGGATTTACAAGATTGCAATAAATGTAAATAAATGTTTAAAGTAGAAGAGCGAGCGAATGCTGAGTGAAGAATATTTCAACGAAAGGAATAAAAAAAATATAGAAAAAAATAAGGACAAAGTAGAGCGTGCTTGAGTTGTCATTGTACGGAGAGGGAAGATGATTCATCTGTTTTTATGCACTTCACATAGAAAAAAGTCAATTAAAGTGATAGAAGCGAAAAAAAAACTAATTGCAAAAGTATATGATATAAGTTTTTAAACTGTTCGCTTTTGCGAAACCACACAGACAGCTTCACTTCAATTAAAGAGTTCCTACCCATGGTAGGGGGAGACCAAATAAAATGAGATCATTAGTTCTAGTTGTCTGAGTTTTGTGTTTTATTTTAAATAAATAATTTTAATCTCATGCCCTAAACTTCACATTACTCCAGATCTAAGAAAAATCCCAGGAATATCGATTTCAATGCCGCGTACAAAATCGTTTACTAAAACGAGCTGTACAGACCACCTATATTTAGTTCTGGCATCACTGCAAGTTCGTTCGACTCTACACATTGATTTTGGAGATCTCACACAGTTTCGTCAAGATGAATAAGGAATCTACCAAGACCATAGATGTCGAAAGGGGCTTTCTACAAAGCGAAACACAGTCTTGGGACTACTTTAACATAATTTTTTGAAAAGATTGTATAAAACCCAAATGTTAACACTGGGTGCACAAAAAGGGCACGACCACTTCCCTACGCTCAGAATGGAACAACATAGGTGTACCTATCGCTACATGAAAACTCCTACTTAGACAAGACGCTTCAAGGATAGCAAACACTAGATGGACTGAGAGTAACAACTGCCTTGCAACCAAAAAAATTTGGCCGTGTGTAGACTCAAAACGCTCGAAGCGTTTGTTAGCCCTGAACCGCCTGTATCTAGGTTCTACCATAGGTGTTCTTACGGGACACTGTCTAATAGGGAGACACGCCAAAAGCCTTGGTGTGTTTTCCAATGATTTCTGCAGAAGCTACATGAACGAGGAGGAGGAAGAAACCGTTCAACACCTTCTTTGCTCATGCCCTGCACTACTTCATAGGAGGAAAACTCATCTCGGTGAATTCTTCTTCGATGATACTAGCGACTTAGCTTACATAGACCCTAAAAGTCTTTCGAAATACATTAAAAATTCCACGTGGTTCGACTAGCAGGTGATTAACCGGCTAGTCCCGTAATGAAAGATTAATAAGTGATCAACTCGTTAATCTTACATCGGGTTTCTGAGATCAGTAGGTGATTAACTTGCTGATCTCTGTGGTATCACAATGGGCCCTTGCGGCCTAAGTGTGTCAGGCAATGTACTCATTGGCTGACAACCACTTCCACCTAACCTAACCTAACACTGGGTGCATAATCTTTTAAGGGTCTATACCGTTACTCGTTTTAAATAGGCGATATTGACGGAATGGCAAGAAGCAACCGTGACGTTATAGGAGATCTTACCACCATTGAGACATAAACGCCAAAAATGAACTTGATGGTAGATAAAGGCAAAACGAAGTGTATGTATAGGGTGTTGTTTTTAGAGGTTGGTTTTTCGAATAGGGATAAAACTGACAATCGGCCAACTCTAATGTTATTAATGTTCAGTTTGGTTTGCCGTTTCATCATAAACAACTTAAACAACTTGTAAAAAGAACAACGCCTGCAAATTGTCAAAATTTATGTCGAAAATAATTTCTCAGTTCGCGAAGTTTACCGCAAGCTCCGTCCATTTTTTTGTCGACATATTCGCCATCAGAGCAATCAATTGGGTTGGCCATGGATCGTCTAGTTTATGTGATAATACGCATCAACAGTGCGTACTGAAGAAACAATTGCCGCTGTAGAGCAAAGTGTTGAAGAGGACCCGAAGAGAATCCACATGAGTACCTTGAGTTGCCATTACATCCACAAAAACTGAATGTGCCTTCTTGTACCACATGGGCTGGTGGAGTCAATGGGCCATGGAAGCCAAGATTCGTGGCGTTATTGCTGACATACGGCCTTAAATGCTCGAAAAGTTGTTGAAAATTGGACCTCTAGACTTGGATCTATTCGAGCCAGCCGTGGCTGCCACATGCCCGTAATTTATGTGTTTTATTTCAATTCGAAGTTCTATACCTCTAAAAAAACATCCTGTATTATTCCCTAACAAGGGCAAAGATCATATACGGAAAATAACATCAGCTCCGACATCAAACGGAGAATGACCCTTATCAGTCGATTTAAAAAAACCCTCTTTAGAAACCTATAGGACCTTAATTATGACAGTCCTGCTATACAGCGTGGAAGCATGGACCTTTTCTAAAGCATTGCAGAAAATCCTTGGTCATTTCGAAAGAAAAATATTCTGAGTTTCTTTTGATCTAGTTCGCGAAGACAATTTGTAAAGAAAAGGATTCAACGACGAACTATATGAGCTGTACGCTCACAAGAAAAGTACGCATCATTAGACTTCGGTGACCGGGACATATAGAGCGGATGGACACCAAAGTTCTGTATAGCCGAGTTCACACTGTACAATTAGTTGGAGAGACTTTGGCTTGAACGACCAATGCTTGATAGTGTGAACCCTCAGACGACCGCTTGACCAACTTGTTGAATGGTTTTTAAATATTTTTGAAAATTTAGAAGTTGGACGGACTGGAAGAGTATGTGACATAAATTTGGACGACAAGCTTGATAAGTGTGAACGCAGACTACATCCGACCATCCAACTTCCATCAAACGAAGTCTGTCCAACTAATTGTACAGTGTGAACTCGGCTAATCGACGGGTTTTCAAAAGCAATTAACAGAAAAGTCGCGGTAGAGAAAGACCTCGTCTTATGTGGTGTAATCTAGTGAAATAAGTCCTCAACTTACTTAGGGATTGGTCACTTACTAAGTGGGAAAGCGGTAAAATTGGAAAAAAAAAATGAAAACTATGCTACACCGCCTTTCTGATTAGCTTTTAGCTTTCTTCAAATTTTGCCGCTCATTACGTGGCCGTGCTTTAGAGTGCAAAACTGAATTGGCCGTGCTTTAGAGTGCAAAACTGAAGGATGGTCGTCCTAAATCGAAGTTGATGACAAAAGAGTTTGGTTGGGATCCAAGTTCAACCCGAACTGCAATGCCCATCTGCAATGCCCACCTGAAACGACATGCGGTATGGTTCTTCCGATGTAGGGACAAGTATCGCTTTATCAAAATAATGTTGAATACGAATGTGATAAGAATTATTGCTTTAAACTTTTACTGATTTTTCATCAAGTTTTAGTTTTAGCAGGGTTGATGAATTACAGGTATTCAAAGCTATACAAGGTATAAAATCGGAGGCCATTGGTTTGGACAATATTCACCCCAAATTTGTTAAAATTATTCTGCCTTTCATTTCACCTTTCATAGCACACATCTTCAATACAATTTTAACCTGTTCTCGTTTCCCTAATTCTTGAAAAGTAGCCAAAATTATTCCACTTACTAAAAAGTCAAACTCCGGCACTACAGAGTATCGACCAATTTCAATACTGTCGTTCTTGTCGAAGGCATTTGAGAAACTGGTAGGTCAACAAATTACCATTTTTTTAGATACCAACTACCTGCTAACACCTTCTCAATCAGGTTTCAGACCTCATCACAGTTGTACGAGAGCGCTGCTTAAAATTGTGGATGACATTCGAGTGCAAATTGATAAAAACCTGGTAACTACGATAGTCCTATTAGACTTCTCTAAGGAGTTTGATTCGGTCAGTCATAGAATACTATTAAGTAAGCTTCAGTATTTGTTCGGCTTTGAAAGCTCAGTTATAACACTTATTAAGGAATATCTCAGGCGGTTTTTGCAAACAATGAAGTACCTATCTGAGTTCCTTTTCACTCGCGCTGGTATACCTCAGGGCTCAATCTTGTGACCTCTTCTTTTTACGATATTCGTCAACGACTTGCCTTCGGTGCTCAGTAATTGCGAAATACATATGTATGCTGACGATGTGCAGATTTATACGAGCTATAATCTTGGAATGGTCGAAGACGCTACTGCCCGTATTAATGACGATTTGATGTCTATAGTTCACTGGTCACGTAAAAACCTACTAAATCTAAACTCAAAAAAATGTCAGGCTATAATTTTAAGTAATACTGTTGTTGACACAACTTGTTTTCCTAGTGTTGAGTTAGATGGAACAGTGTTGAGATATGAAAGCATAGTTAAGAACTTATGTATAACTTTCAATCGAACTTTGACTTGGGACTCTCACGTTACAAGAGCAACTGGTAAAACATATGCTACTCTGAGGTTGTTACATATATCTTGTGACTGTCTTCCAACTGCAACCAAAATGATGCTAGCTAAAACTCTAGTCTTTCCCGCTTTGTTTTACGGTAGTCTCATTTTCTGCTGCTAAGATTATGTAAGTAAAAGGAAACTTCAAGTTGCATTTAACAACACTGTGCGATTTATATATGGCTAGCGTCGATTTGATCATGTTTAAATGTATTATAATAATGTCTTTGGTATGCCCTTAAACAAATATCTTGATTTTCTCGTCCTTACTTTTCTTTTTAAGCTTATGCGTAGTAAAAACCCTGAATATTTATTTGAAAAACTTAATTTTCCTGTTTCCCAAAGAAGTAATGTTCTAATTTCAACAACTTTTAAATACAGAGTAACAAAAAGCCAATTCTTTCTATATGCCGCTCGTCTGTGGAACTCCCTACCAGCCGATCTTAGAAGATTGAACAACTTCAATTCTTTTGAAGCTTCTCTGAGAAACCACTACAGTTGCCAAAACATTTCCTAAAACTTTACTTAACACTTTTGTAAACATTTTTCTGATGCTTTTTATGTTTTATCTGCCAATATATGTTTTCCTGTACTTTTATATTTTACATCATAGTATATTTTACGTATTTTTTACCATTTTATTTCTATCATTGTATACCATTTCAGATTATTATTGTAGGTTTAAATCATTATTATGCACTTTCCTGTAACCTTATGTACTAAGTATAACAAAAAAGATACATTGTCATAATATGCTTATAATTGAAATCAATAAATCTAATTTAATTTAATTTAATACTAATCTTGAGCACCATGAAATGCTTTCATTGTCCGATGAACCCCTACCTTGGGTAGGGGAAGTCTAATGAAGTAAAAAAATGCGTGAATGATTTTTCAAAACTGGATTACCCTGCTTCAATTATTCTGAAATATAAATATTACTTCACAAAAGTTGAACCTTATTGTGCTAAATTTTTGGCCAAATATAAAGCCGACTGTGATCTGTTAATGGCGCTGCAATGTCAAACCTTACAAATTATCAAAAATACTTCAACTACCGTCAGTTTCTGAATACATATTTCACTACTACTTTTAGAAAAAGTTCAGTGGAACCGGAAATATATCTGCGGCCACGAACTATTTTAAGCCAAGTTTTCATTGCGCATCATAAATTGGTTATCAAGGCCTGGGAGTGGGCAACAGAAACATGAAATTTAGCGTGAACACATGGAGCATAACAAAAAAAAAAAAAATCGATCCACTGCATGTGTTCACTCATTACCAAGCCCTTTCTGAGAACTTATGAATTGAATCAACAGCTCCAAAGCTTGAACGAACAATAAATTCTAATACAAGTTCTCTTACTTTGTGATGGTGTTTTCAGCTAAAAGGAAACCTGAAAATAACTCGAAATCCAATATTGCTAATTTCAAATTGTGCTTGTGTTCACTTATTACAGAGCACTCCATGAAATGCCTACGCAATCATAAATAAACAACAAATAATCCTTTCACCAGCACTGAATGAAACCTTCTGGCATCAAACTTATTTTCTTGGAAAGGTAATCACTATCAGCAGTTATTAGAATTCAGAGGAAACATTTTTTCCTGGACATTGTTCGTTCATGCGAATCATAGCCATCTTGGTCCTTCTCGTGTAGGTAAATTATTTTCGTTGGAGTTATTGGTCATATATTTTTTTGTTGCGAGGATAGCGTTGAGTTTGAACAGGTCTCTTGTAACTCCAATCAATCCATCGATTCCTCGTCCTTATGTAACTATCTTTCATTTCGTCCTTTCAAATCTACCACTTCACTAAAAGGTCATAAAAGACTTGTGTGGAAATGCTACACTAAAGTGCACTCACTTTAAGTAGTTAGTTATTCCAGCACTACAAGTGTAAGGATTGTAATCATTTATTGCAGCTAGTAAAATTTGCCACCATAATCAGAGCATAAAAGCCACTAATATGACTCTACATTCTGGAAATGCGAAATAATGTTGCTTGCGAGCTTGCGAGGACTTGTGTTGTTAGTTTCTTGTACTGCACACAGCTATCTGAGGCCATTAAAGTTATCCTGCAAGTTTTTCTTAGCTATCCTTTTGTGCTCGCTGGTTGTTTGTATACAAAATACGTGCGCTGAGTCATTGTGTCATACCCTTTTATGATTATGATTCTGTTACTTGAATACGCTCATTCTCGAATTGTTTAACTGACTGCGAAATGACACTTTCACGTTTTATTGTGCCTCCCAAACAACAACTACAGACATTCATGACACAACAACGACAATGTTTTATAAGTACCTCATCGTCCTGGCTCAAACTCGAATGCAAAAGAGTATAGAACGGAAATACACACACACATAGCATACCACCGACCGTTTCGCTCGTGTACAGCACGGTACGAAGCTCGACAGTTTACATTGATTCATGTGGCTGTTTGAGATTGTTATGTACCCGACCCGCAAGCCCCAAGTGGCAGTAGAAAGATACTTTCACCCCGAATGTCAAATGGTTAAAATCCAAAATAAAAACCAAAAAGGATTTTAATGAAGCTTGAAGTCGATTATCTGCAAATAGCAACTTAAATATTTATACCCATGACTGTTATAATGCGAGTTTATATATAAATTCAGTGTTTTGTGGCCATGGTTGATAAATTCTGAAATGGGCTATGCGATGAAAACACGATGACTTTGATTATGCGACTGGGAATGAAAAATCTTTTGATATTTTTTTTTTGGTGTTTGCTGTGGTTTCGGTTCTGTTTTGTTTTTGGCGGCTGCGATTTTGTTTGATGGCGAATATAATGCGAAAAAATGGAGTGTGTTGGTTTGGATTTTGAGTCAATTAGTGGGGGGTTAGTGTTTTCGGGTTAGGGGGGTACTTTTAATGGGATTTTCGAGGGATCTTTTTGATTAAGTGTGTGCGTGGTGAAATTAAGAACAGTCTTTTCACAGATTTTTAGAGGTGAGATATTTTTTATTAATTTGTCTCAAAAGTTCAAAGAGAGCGGTAATTCCTAATGCGCCTTTTTGCTGTGGAGTAAATTTCGCAAAATTTTGAAATTCCTTTTAAAACATAATTAAGTTGGTAAATTTTATATGAGCGGGCTGGAGTTCTCCGGTCATGTGTGCATTACTAATCAATGTTCAAAAACTGCGAGGAAACGTGGTCATGATTGGGTTTAATATTTTAGCTGAATGCGTTGCGATGCAATGTAAATTTGGTTTTTAGCTTTAAGTTGCATCATTGGTTGAAATGGTTGTTCGGTTAAGTATGAAATGCGTTGTGGCAACGATTTATGTTCTTATATAAATTGATCTGTGAATAAGTTTCTTGTGCCAGAGTATTAGTGCTACAGAGTTTAATGCTATAAATGGAAAATAAAACCCATTAATGAAAAAGTCCTGGAAAAGTATGAAAGTTAAATTGTGAAAAGCTTTTGGCGAAATGGAAGTAAATTAAGTAGTTCCACAAACAATATCCAGGCCAGTCCCTTGAAGTGGAATAAAACAAGGTCCTGGTATTTGTTAAAATTTTGTAAATCTGCTTTGCAAAATTTTTGAAAATCCACTGCCCTTTAAGAAGAGACCAAGAGTGGTATATGTGTTGTATTTTTTGTTTGCAGCCATAGTTTAGCATTTCAAATTACAATTTGGAAAGTATGAACCTGGGCCTACAGAAATAAATTCATCTGAAAAGAACAACCCCCATCGCCGCGCCGGTAGGTGCAATGCAATAATATAATAAACTTTAACTTTAGTGATTCGGTCTTTACTTATTTTTTTTAATTTGTGCATATCGAAAACTGAATAAACCAGTTTTCAAATATCATTCAAATGTAATTTTTTATTTTATTGGATTTCTCCTTCCATAGGTAGGGGGTTTTGAGACAGTGAAAGTATTATACGCTGTTTTTGAGTGGTAAAGGATTTAAGCAATAACTTTGATCAGATTTATAGAAACTATCTAGGTTAGGTTAAAATGGCTGTCAGGAATACAACTGACACACTTAGACCAATATTAGGTCCATTGTGATACCATAAAAATTATGCGAGGGAGTACCTCACTTAACATTAACAGAACCATTTGGAGCTTTTAATAAAGCGAAGGAGATGTAGGGGATCTGTGTTCACCAGATCGCTTTTATCACCAAGAAAATATTTTCCTAGATGCCGTTTTCTTTTAAAGGAGAGTGCAGGACATGAGCAGAGGAGGTGTGGGATTGTCTCCTCCGCATCTAAGCAACTTCTGCCGAAGTCATTAGAGGAAACGCCGAGTCTTATGGCGTGTCTTCCTATCAGACAACGTCCGGTGATGACATTGATTACGGAGCTAACGTGCAATCTGGTTATGGATAACAAATGTCTTGTGCGTTTTGGATCTAGTCCTGGCCATATCCGTTTTGTTGCCACGCACGTGGTGATATTGTTCCACCTGTCATTTGTTCTATCCATTGCCTCTTGCTTTAGCATAAGTTTACATGTAGCGATTGGTATACCAATATTCAACGTGCTGGTTGAGATCGGTAGAACGGTTCCTTTTCTGGCGAGTTCTTCGGCTTTGCAGTTACCCACAATATCTCTGTGCCCCCACACCCAAATAAGGTGAATATTGAACTGTTCATCCATCTCCTTAAGAAATAAGCGACAGTTACGGGCGGTTACTGTGCTCGTAGAAACAGCGCCGAGTGATTTGAGGGCTGCTTGGCACCTTGGCTGTCTGAGAAAATCCGGATATTCGCTGAGGACAGCTGGTGTGTTGATCTCAGTGCTCCGCTTATACACAAACAGGCTGTTCGTTGGACCTTTTTTGCATCTCAGAGACTTAAGTGGCACTCAACTTAGAGCAAGCTGACACTTATCTACGCTCTTCATCATTAATGCAAGTGTAAGTGGTTAGTAAAAAACGCCAGCACAAGCACAAAGAGAACGTATAAGAGGAAAAATAAAAAAACATTACAAAATATAATAAAGTAAAACTTAAATTAAATTAACATTAAGAGAACAAACTAAACTAGTGAAAACATTACTAAACAAGGTTTATAAATAAAAAATTTAATTAAACTACAGACCATGCTTAGATTATCGCAGTAGGACCTTTTATCAAGAGCGGTCCACCATACCACTACTTCGTGTATGAGTGACCGCGGTGTAGAGCCAGTGGGTGATTTGGGGGGAGAAACCCCATTTATTACCAATGGCTTTTTTACAGGAAAATAATGCTACGGTGGATTTCCTGATTCTTTCCTGTATATTTGCTTTCCAGTTCAGCTTTTTGTCTAGGATAATACCTAGATATCTATCTTCGCTGGAGAGTTGAAGTGAGATTCCATTTATTGATGGAGTTGTTAGTTGAGGAATTTTGTATTTCCTTGTGAAGAGAACGAGTTCAGTTTTCTGAGGGTTGACCCCTAGATCACATTTTCCCGTCCATTTTACCGTTTTATTTAGAGCGGTTTGCATCAGATCCGTAAGGACGTGAGCATGTTTACCAAATACCGCAATGGAGACGTCATCTGCATATGCAATCACTTTGAATCCCTCAGCTTCTAAGTCAGCTAGAAGTTCATTGACGACTAGATTCCATAGAAGAGGGGATAGGACTCCACCTTGCGGTGTTCCTCTACTAACAGATCTATTTCCAGAGAAGTTTCCTAGAGTTGAGTTGATCCTCCTGCTTTTTAGCATTAGATTTATCAACCCCACTAAGGAACTATCTTCTTTAAGCTTCGTCAGTGTCTTTGTAATTGCAGAGTTGCTGACGTTATTGAAGGTTCCCTCTATGTCGAGGAAAGCTCCCAGAGTGAATTCTTTGTAATGGAGGAAATATTTTATAGTACGAACCAGGGTGTGTAGGGCCGTTTATACAGATTTTCCCTTACAGTTGGCATGTTATGATGTAGATAACAGTTTAGGATCTATTGCTATACGCAGGTGGATATCAATCAGTCCTTCTAAAGTTTTCAGAAGGAAAGGTGATAGACTTATTGGTCGGAGATCTTTTAGGTTTACGTGGGATGATTTCCCAGCCTTAGATATAAACACAACCTTGAACTATCTCCACTGAGTGGGGATATAGTTCAAGGTGGTACAGCCGATGAGAATTACTTCAAGGACAGGGATAATAATATCCGCGGCCTTTTGAATTTCGGCTGGAATTATTAGAAATTGTCTAGGTGAGCATTAGGTACAGCTTGGTATAAACCTGATTCTAAACCAACATCTTTCGCCAGTAATTCCGATTTCGGACGAGTTTTTTTTTCAGTTTTGCAAGTTGGTTGAAATCCTCTTTCACTTGATTGCACCACCTAAAACGTGTTTTTTTACCTCTTCACATACGGGACCAAAGATAAGTCCGAGTATTTTTCGGTCATTTCCTGCGCGATTTGCTGGTCGGAGGACTTTCCAATCCTGAAAAAAGTCATATTCATGGAAAAACAAATTTCCTGTTTCTGAAATTGGAACTCCAACGGAACAAGCAAATATTCTAACCACTCCGACACGAGCACCATTTGGCCAAATCTGGATCCAAAATGTACAGTATATTTTGTTATCGAAGCAGATTGCATCTCAGTCAAGTCATCGTTACTTTAACCAAACACTGCCTGATTGGCAGACATGCAGCAAAACTCAACGCCCAATCAAATGCGTCTGCAAAACTTTCATCAGCAATGTAGAAAAGGAGACTATCCTGCACATTCTTTCTTCAAAGACTTGAGCTATATCAGGACTCTTTTTCAGTGGTCGAAGTGATCTAAGAAATGTTGACATTCACTGTCTCCATCGCTTTATACAAAGCTCTATTTAGTTGCAATAGTGAGATTATTCCTCACATTCCTATGTTGCCTCAGAATGGGCATATCTAAAAACATGAGTCGTTTTTCTAACAGCCGACTAAAGCCAAACCTGATCTAACCTAGATGCCATTAGAGCTTGCTAGTCAGATAAACACAATTCGTTGTCTGGTAACCAAGGCTCTGTTACATTTACAACAACACTTCAAGTTCTTTTAATAAGAGTTCAAATGGGTTATTACCCACAATGTCATCACATTCACTTAAATGGAACAAAATTTTGACGGGCACTTCTAAAATTGTCGAAGACCGAATCCGGACCTTTTCTCCAACTCACAAGAAAATGCAATGAATTTAACTAAGAGTTGTAGACAAATTCATAAAAGTGATTTTTTCATCTAGAAGTTAGCGTTATCAAATTTGATAGTCCTTCCGAATTTGAAGAAAAACTTTTTCAACAGACTCCTCCATCAGTTCTGTCCGCTTGAGTAGCGTATTTCTTTTCAAATGCGTACTTGTAAACTGATTCTACAAGTCGAGAAAATTATTTGTTTTCTTAGAACTTTAAAAATGTCCTTTGTGTTACAGACTTCATCTTCTCTTAAAACAATCCCTATAAAACTTTTTGACTTGTAAGTTTGTTGTTTCATGTTATAGGCTAGCATCAGACCTTATCAAAACTAGCTCTAAAGTACTAAAAATAAGATTTGAGTTTGACTAGATTACATGCCAGCTCCATAATCGTTGAAATAAGAGGAAACTGCTTTATAGATAGACATGCCAGAAGGCTGACTGAAAACTCAAACGATTTATGCAGAAGTTGCTTGAACGAAGAAGAAGTGCTGATCACGTAGCATCTTCTTCGCTCTTAGCATATAATCCTCTTTCTAGAACGTAGATAACAACTGTGCTAGTGAATACATTCTCGTTGATCCCAGTATTGTCATAGAACCATAGACGATCACTGAGCTGTCTTCACTCTTACCGAGGTATTTCTTTGTGAGAGCTGCAATGCAAAAGCTGGTAATCTTTCTAAAGGACTGCTGTTTATCTATGAGAAAGGATTCATTGATGTGTGCGCTAAGAGAATTCATCCATCCCTCCTGCTAATCGATCCTAATACCTTCCAGCGTCTAACTAGATATTCTATCTCACAGCTACCTCCAATCAGAATCACCCCATTCCTTGTTCTCACAATCCTAGAAATTCATTGCCAATCAATAACAGTAAAACTCAATTGGAAATTCAAATCAATGAAACAAACCACTTTGACAGTCAGCATAACCATTTCCAACACTTCCACCACCATTCCAATGACTTTATCATCAAATTAATCGCTTAATTTAACGACATTTTTCCCTACAGCTAACACAAACGCATAACCTAACCAACAAACGCAACGTGCGTTCTTGCTGAATAGAAGATGAAAATTAATTGGCAAATTAAGGGACTAGTATAGTTGTGGGTGGATAAACGATTTTTATTGCCCCTAGCACAGTCGTTAAAGGCAAATTCTTTAGATAAACAAAAGAGATAACCATCAATCGAAAAGGAATATCTTCTATGAAGAGGTAGAGGCGTGCAGACCGACGACCAAATGTACTCTCATCGACGACTGACCTACTTTCGGTTTAGCAATTTCCTTTAGTTTCCTTTGTGCCAAAAATTACTCCCGGCAATCACATGAGTTCATCCCAAAGATATAAGAACAACGACAAGAATTCCCATTATTGAATTTAGTAAAGTTCTATGCGGAAGAGTTGTCGTTTTGGACTTGAAGTCGAAGTACACTTACCTACTCTGTGAAAACTCTGTCTGCAGCAAAAAAAGGAACTATTGTCAAGAGTGCACCTAAAGTCTAACTTTCATATCATGCAAATGGTGATGAGGGAGGACGACTACAACACACTTTGAAGAAACTTTTCAGACTGTGACTGATTTTCAATGCAAAGCTTTACTGTGTGAAACTGTAACCCCCCATGGACTTAACTCCACGGACAACTACTCTCATCGCATACATTAGCAAGAGAATGAAACAAATTAGCATTTGGAAGTTGCAGATAGGAGCTACTTCTTTGGGTGTTTAGGGAGAAAGTTAATCGAAAAACTAAATTATTTTCAAAGTTTTCTTTTCACAGTTAAAGAAGTTTTCTTGTATATCTCGAATGAAAAAAAGAGAGAGAGAGTCTAAGATTTGAGAGAATGGCGAATCTTAGCCGTAATGCGATTTGTTGAAGTGAACATATTATAGCAGTTGAAGCAAACGTTACTACTGATGTTGCCTGCATGTTGAAAGGACTAAGCGAATGAATAATTAAGGACAATTCAGAAGTTTAGCATAAAGTTCGTAGACCTGCACCAACAATGACATATTTTGACCTGAATGCGTTGGAAGATTTGCTAAGTTTCTTTTCTTTGGGAGTTTTGAAAGTTCCAGAGGCTTTGTTTGGGAGGAGATCCATGAATTTCGGGAAGTTAAAAGTTCGTAATATTTTGTTGATGAAACTCATAATGTTTTGAACTAAATAAATTTTTGATAAAAATTCTAAAGGCGTGTCGACGACAGGCGGCAATTGGAGCTAATTCTTTCAGTCCATATTCGTTAAGGTTTCCGTTGAGTTCGAAGGCGAATCGGCATGGCAGGTCCACACTTACTTCGGATTACCAATCGGCATGTGCCAGTTGTAGGTGTTTGCCGAAACGATTAAAGAGGTCCGGAGGATAGCAAATTCAAAGAAGAATATTCTTCCCCTCAAAGACCACCATGCGACGCAGAATCGAATGATGGCGACGAAGAAGAAGAAGGAAACCTCGCAGTCCCCAACAGAAGACAAAATCCAAACCGCAATATTTCAACGACTCGCCCAAGAATTTAAGAAATAAATGGAGCTATAAGTTTGCTGAAAAACAACAAGGCTGTTGGTGAGGACAATCTACCTCCTGCAATTTAAGAAGTGCTGATTGTTTCTGCTGGACTGCTGAAACAATCGGTAAGTCCCACCGGGTTGGAAAAATGGAATGATTATCAAACTGCTAAAGAAAGGTGATTTCGGCAGAAGCAATAATTGGCGTATCATCACGTTGCTCAACACGATTGAGAAGATTCTAGCTTTCATTATACTCGCAAGAATTAGGCCGCATATGTCCCAACTGCACAACGAGCAGAGAGGTTTCCGCAGGAACCATAGTTTTGCGTTCAACAAATTGATACTCTTCGCATAATCGTCGAACAGGCTCTGGGGTGGCAATCGCCTTCCTGTTATGTATTTGTTGATTTTGAACAGGCGTTCCACAATTTAAAAAGATTGGCGTACCTGATCACATAATTTCACTGATACGTGAACTTTAGGCGAGTGCACCGTCTCGCGCAAAAGAAAACAAAACAAAACCAAAGGAGTGCGTCAGGGCTCTGTGCTTTCGCCTCTATTATTTTTGGTTGTAATGAACGCTGTCTTGGAAAAGGTTAATGTCGAAGTATCTTGTGCAATTCAATGCCGCTACTTTCAACGTCTACGTGACCTTGATTACACAGAAGAAAGGAATGTTTTCTTCCACTAAAAGCCAGTGAGATGCAGCGAAAGCAAGAAGTATTAATGTGAATTGCCAAGAGCGCCGGATTGAAAGTCAGCATGTTTTTCATGATAGTTTCATTTTATGGCTTCGAGACGTGGAAAACAACTGAGGCTGTAACGACATATACAGCTTCAAGTATTATTTGTCAAATCCTGCTTAAGGAAGATTTGGAAGGGAATGAACAGCTCTAGGTGTTGGCCGAGAGTAAGCCGATGGCGCAAAATATTATCGAGTCTCGAACGTAAATGGCGCTGGATTTGCACACGCTCAGTAAGTCCAACAACAAGAGAAGTCCAGGCAACAGAAGAAGAGATCGATCTGAGATGACATGGATACGAAGCAGACTGAATGAAAGTGAACATATCGGATCCAAGAATGATATCAAACTACTGGCACAAGACAGAACAAGATGGAGATAAATCGTTGCCATCCCATGGAGCTCCCATAGATTTATTTAAGGTTCAATTAGTACTGCTCCTTCAAGTCCCAATAAATGAAAACGTCAAGGCAATATCTTGTTTTCCATTTTCAATTGTTAGGAAGCCATAAATAGTCGTGTAGGGTCTGGGAATTGAAATGGTTCCCAGGAACAATTCGTTTTCGAAATGAAAATGTATAAAATCATGTGATACTGAATCAAGAGCATATTTGTTTAATAAAGGCTTTCGACCTCGTTCTTCTTCATTATTGACACAGTTAACAAGCAACTGCCACTTAGATGCTAGCCACGTAACGCTACGTACGTATTAGAATTGTCGAGATAGTAGCGGTGTTGTTCGAATCGATACAGAGTTGCTGTAACCACAATAGATTACTTGTGTTCGCTACAACTTTGTAAAGAATTGTCGTCATAGTTGAAGTATGATAACGACACGGTAAGAAAGACTGAATGGTGGAAATCTCAATCTTGAGTGAATTGTTAACGTGACAGGATTTTGACAATAGTGAGAGTGATGTGGAAATCGCAAACGATTCGTCGAAACCGCCGAAATCGTTGAAAGATCTTCTTTAGAGCTGTGGTCATGGTTGATGCGTTGTTCCGATCACGGCGGAATTGACGTTACAGCGGTTTCGTAACAGTGACGGAATTGTAATCGCTTTAAAATTTTCGGAATCATGACCGCGTTGTCGTAACAGCGCAACAGCAACAGCTGTGTGTGAACTAATTTATCGTGAACTATCGTAATCGCAACAGAATTATCGTAATTACGACCACCGACCGAGGCTGCTGTCTTGACTGAACTGTCGTTTTGATAAGAGCGTATAGTGACTTAATGTCTCGCAGTGTCGCAATACAATTGTCGTAAAAGCGACAGAGCTGTAGGAATCGCAGTGACAGAATTATCGTACTGGTTGAAACGTTGCATCGATCAGAGTAAAATTGAAGACAGCGGTTCGATAACTGAGACAGAATTATTGTTATTGCAATAGAATTCTTGGAATCACGATTGCTTTGTAGAGATCGGAACAGAACTGTCGTAACAGCACCAGCCAGCCATGAATGAAAGAAGACGAGATTACGACAGTTCGTGTTTCATTTTTGATTTTACTGCGCACATACATACGTCACAGGAGACATTTATTTGTTTATTTTGTTATTTTTGTAGAGTGGTCTTGTTGAGTGGACTTCTGTAAAAAATAAAATATAGAATAATAACGATAAATCTGAATAAATACTTACTTTACTTTGTTATTTGTGTGTTTATGTTGTTATTTTAACTAACTTCCTTTTTTGTGGTTTTGAGTTTTCGATTATTGCCCGGTTTAGTGTGCGTATACGAAAGAACATTCGTGCTCGGAAAAAAAGTGAAAAGTGAAGTGAAAAACTTCGCTAAGGATGGCAAGAAAATTCTTGGGGCTGCCCTAAACTACATGTAAGAACTGAAGTCGACTCTTAATATCTACTTGTATAGAAACAAAACCGATCTATTTAAAGGGACATTGTGCGTGCTCGTGGGGTGTCAGTACCAAAAGTACCTTTGCTATTCTTAAAGCCGGTTTCCTCTTACTTAGAAGAGGGACAAGATATTGTTGTAAGTAAAGAAGACAATGCTTCAATAGATACCAAAAGTCTTCACAAAGGTTGCTCACGAAGTTGAGCTGGGATTCATTATTAAGAAAACATGTAAGAACGTTTCGAAGGAAGATGCTATAAACTATGTAGGTGGGTACTGCTTGGCACTGGATTTGACTGCACAGTACGAATTGGTAAGAAGATTTCCATTTCATTGAACAAACAATTCAAATCAAACCAAATCTGAATAGGGAAATGCTCGTCAATCATCCACTCCAGTTTCACCTCTAATTCCTGTGTCTTTAGTCAAAGATCCTCATGACTTGAAATTGTGGCTTAAAGTGAACGGGGAAATGCGTCAAAATGGAAACACCAAAGACCTGATATTTAAAATTCCCGAATTAATCGAACATGCATCGAAATACATAACGCTAGAAGCAAACGATCTGGTGTTAACTGCAACACCAGATGGTTCGACAATGTTGGTCGATGGAGATTGTTGAATATGGATTAGGTGAACTAGTCAAACTAAAGTTTAGGGTTGTCGATGAGTGACGATAGATAAATTAATAAACAAACATGGTTTACCTACTTTAAAAATTTTTTGATTTGTTGTTCTTTATTTAACTTTTAGCAAAGTAGATTTTTGTTCTTTTAACTTTTTTATATGCCCCATTATGTTGTTCATTTCTTGTTGGATGTTGGCAGCTTCAATAATGAGTTCCAATGAGTTTTGGAATTTCTTTTAGTCACTTGCAAGGGTCGTGGAACCAGTACTCCGAACCAATTGGATCGATAAATCCAGCTTCTTTGTCAACGGGATATCGTTTTAGTTGGAATTTATTGTCAGAGCAGGCACTTTCCGATTTCACTTTGCAACTCGAGCTAGAGCATGGAATTCTGGAGTTTCTTCTGTGGGTAGTTGTGAAATTCCAACAGTATTTGGTCCTTGTACGTAGCGAGCTTTAGCACAATTGATTCTGCCATCGTTAGTAACTTTTTCAATTGTTACTTTGCATTGCACTAGCTGTTCGACTAAGCTGAGGAGTTCCAAATACAAATCATCCAGTAGATCGTGGATTTCTTGTAGTTCAAGTTCTTTGTAATTATCTTTTATTAGTTTTTGTGTCATTTTCGCATGTTTAAAGACTTGTTTAATTTAATTTTTGAATTTGAAGTTTTAAATAACAAATATTGCTTTGTATTTCCTATTGAATTCCCGCGTTTTTTGTCTCCTCATACGTCACAGCTAAATGTCAAAAAAGCAAGCCATGCGCGTGTCGTAATCTTATTATTCTTTCATTCATGCCAGCCAGCGGTGTGATAATCGTGACTGAATACTCGCAATTACGTCGGAACTATCGTTACCACGACCGCCGCGACGGTAGAGTAGCAGCAATTATTTCTGAACTGTCGTTTTGATGGCAGTCTATCGATTGCGGCAGTTGTACAGCTCAGCCTATATAAAATGATTCACTATAGAGTAGCAATGTGTGAACTACCATAGAGCTTTAACGATCGCGAAGGATTTTTTAACATCGATCTTAAAAAAGGTGCCGTGAAATAAAGTCGAAGGCAATAAGGTCGAATCGACTTTATTACCTTTTTTGGGAAATAAGGTCGAAAACAACAACAACAATATTTTTCTACCTTATTTCCCATTGAAAAGGTAATAATGCCGAAAAGAAAAAACGAAAGTATTTGACAAAAATAGGAATGCCCAAAGTTGAGAAATAAAGTCGAAACCCGTTGAGTAATAAAATCGAATTTAATTTCTGTTGGGTAAAGAAGAAAGAAATCATTGGCAATGTCATGTGTTGTGTGTTATCGGAACAACTGTACTTAAAAAAAAAAAATATGTGGTGAGGTTTATCGCAAAGTAATCTGTTTTTTATGTAAGTACTATTGATGCTTCGCAGGTTGACTTGTTTGCAACTGTTCTTTAGAATAGCAACTTCTTTAAAGAATACGTTTAGTCTGCAGTCTAGTGTTTACCTTCTTCTAATGTGCACGGGCTATTTGAATCTAGAGAAAAGTTAAATAGATATGGCTAGCGGTAGTATAATGCCAAGTGAAACATTATTATGCTTTAAAATTATTCAGGGCTTAAGAAGAAACAGCAATTTGCTGTATACATTGGCTGAAAAACAAATTTACAAAAAAAATAAAACAGTGGGCAGCACATCTTATTATCTTATTTTTGTTTTTCATTTCAAGTGCATGCATATAATATGTAGAAAGTTTTTGTGGAATTACTGAGCGTCGTCGGCCCGCGCCGACCCCGCGCGCAATCATTGTTTATAAAGACTTTAACTTTTGGTAGAAAAAGAAATGTTCTGAGGAACATTGGATTTAAGGAGTTGAACTTTCGTCGGTGGGAGGGGGGGGGCGCGGCCCGGTGCGACGCGGGCCGAAGAGGCGCGCGGCCGGCGCGCGGCCGGCGCGGTCCCGCGCCACGCTGGCCCTGCGCCGCGCGCGCCGGAGGCGCGCCTCTTCGGCCCGCGTCGCACCGGGCCGCGCCCCCCCCCCCCCCACCGACGAAAGTTCAACTCCTTAAATCCAATGTTCCTCAGAACATTTCTTTTTCTACCAAAAGTTAAAGTCTTTATAAACAATGATTGCAAAATATTAAACATGGAATTAAAGTCGAATTCAACTGAGAAATAAAGTCGAACGCTATTTTCGGCAAATTTAGTGCCAAAATGATTTTCGCCTTTATTTCCCAAAGTTGGTAATAAGGTCGAAAGGTGAATTCGACCTTATTTCCCAATTTTTGGGCAATAAGGTCGATTCGGCCTTATTGCCTTCGACCTTATTTCACGGCACCCTTAAAAAAGTATACGCGATCGTTCTTAATAATGTGTTAGTCGCTAGAGAATTTGCTTGATTGTGGCTGGGTTGTCGCAAAGGTGACAGCAATGCGATAACCACCAGTAGTTTTTCATAATCACGACAAAAATTTCGTATTCGCGACAGCCAATTAAATTGTCGCCATCACGAAAGAGTTTTCGACATCGCCGCAACTATTTTGCTATAGCGGCAACGGGGGAATCAGGACCAAATTTTGTAATCATGGCAGGTAGTAGCGATCAAGACAAAATTGTTTTTTACCGCTACCAAATTTTCATGCCGCGATTCCCAGAGTCGCGACAAGACATTTGTCATGAGTCGTAATAAAAACAATTGCGGCTGCGTTGTAGCGATCGCTTCTAGATTGATGTAGAGGTGACAGTTTGTAAACAATCGCAACAAAGATGTTGTGATCGCAGCATCACTGTCACCGTTACACTCTAGTCTCAATCAAGCAATTTTAGCTTCTGTCGCCTTTGGAATAAGTTAAGACTTGTGGTTTGTGTGTTCCGTATCCGAAAACATGTAAGCGAACGATCGGTCTAATTTTGCTGTTTGACGTCTCACTCCAGTGTGATTGCTAAAATCGCGATCACTCAACTATTTTACCACATTAGAGGTAGGTTTATGCACACGCAGCTCGATTGAGTGAAGTTGGTGGTTGAAGCAAATGATTTTCATACCATATCGGTGGTTACGGGCGATCGGTCGAGTTCGTTAATAGGGCCCCTACACTACGCAAACACGTTTGTACAAACGTGTGTTTGTGCAAACATAATTTCGCCACACACTACACAAACATGTTTGAGAGATATTAGTTGCTTGACGTTTTTCATATCACAGACCTACTGAGCAATGAGCGATTTCGCAAGTGCTGCTTTAATTATTGCCTTGGCTACGAAAAATATTCATCCGTACTTCTTGAAAATTGACATCTGTTTGAGCAAAATTCAACACACACGACTCAAACATGTTTGTGCAAACACGGAAAATTCAAAATTTTTTGAATTTCTTCAAACCGTTTGCGCAAACACTCAACATCGCTACACATTACTCAAACAGTTTGCACAAACATTTTTACAAAAACAAAATACATATGTTTGCGCAAACGGTTTGTGTAGTGTAGGGGCCCTATAAGTGTAAGAAAGTCCATGATATTCTCCTGTAAACATAAAAATGAGTTGGATGGAAACGGCTCTTAAGCTGAAAAATATTCAATTCTCTAGCTGGACTTTGATTTGCTTCCCATTCCTCCTCGTCATCAATCAATCCCTTGAGTCTCTTTCGATTTGCTATAATTAATTGTTCAACAAAAAGTCATCTGGTGACAAAGCTTAGACCGGCTTCTTTAACAAAAAGATTTGTGTAAAGCAAACTCATTGATAATTATGTGAAATACAACATCCTCTCAAAACCTCTCCTTCTCTGCCAACAATTTCCAAGAGCAACAAAATGCCCGTTTCAGTTCATTTTTATTTTTAAGAATATCCTTGAATGATTCAATTGCGTCATCTCCATCATAAGCATCATTGAGGCTGTGATTTTGATTTCATCCGCCCTTTCGCTTTGACTTCCCATTGAAAATAAAAACAGCAAATCCTTGAATTTGGTGAAGTAGCAATTTAATGAATTCAATTAGCTAAATTGTAATCTTTTTGGATCTTAATCCGAAACGGAAGACGAGCGCACGGACGAGGAGTCAATAAGTAAACATTTTGCAATTCGAAACTTAATCAAAGCAAAATAATGATATTCCAAGATAATAGCAGAACTTCCCTAACCCCGAGACTTGTGTCGACTGCCGAATCTTTTAAAATATTTGCCGGCAGCCATTTGCATCTGAGCGACGTCCTATGGCAAGTGCATTGTCATAATTCATTTAAAAAAGCCATCATCTGCTTGTGCTTTGGTGAAATTGTGTCGCAATCATGGAGTGTTGAGACTGTGACATTATAACATCGTTCTCGTTTCGTTTTCGCCATAGCGACAGTTGCATCTCTGATGGCTTCTTTGACAGTCATGCATAATGGAAAAAAGTTAAATGGCAACGCATGTAAGTCAATTAATGAATGCAACGGATCTGTGTGTTCACGGAAAGCTCCATCGTATATGAGGAACGAGGATACTTCTGCACCTATGCACATAATACACTGGCGGAAATGGGATGCTGTTAAGCTCTTGGGTATGAAAAGAAAGTTAAAAATGTCGCTCGTGATGACTCAAACGTGATTTGACATTTTAATCTTTCACAAGTTGAAAACGGGTTTATATATGGGAAAAGTTGAAACGCATTCATAAGGCTACAGACAGAGGAATAGCTACAACCTATGATTCCTGAAAATATGTTGGTATGGTACTTAGTTTTTTTTTTTTTCAAGCGAGAGATATTATGCGGGGAAGCGAATCACGTCGGAAGAGTGGTGCCGCTAAGGAATGGAATTGAGTTGAAACATGACGGTGTAGGTTTTAAAGCAATTCTTAATGAAAATTTGATGTGAGTCAATCGGTTTACGATGTCAAGCTTTTATAACGAGATTGTATCGTCAACCTCGTCGAGACTCATTAAGGAAAAAACGAGATGAGGTGTCATAGGACACCTGTGTGGGACGAAGTTCCTTCAACAAATACTTCTTGTTTAAAGGTCCTCTGACTATTATGTATTGACATTTCTGCTACTAACTGCAACTACAGGAGACGCTTTTGTTTGCTTTTTTGAAAACCTGCGACATATTTCGGGGTTTTTTTCCAATAAAGACTTGACAACTTTATTTTAAAACGCAAACCATTTGAGATGTTTCAGAAACTTTGCTATCGGCTTAAAGTACCTATAATTGATATTGGTTGCCGTGGAATTGACTAATTTGGATTGTTTGCTATAGACGCCTGAACGACGCTTTCTGAGGTCAACGCGGCGTACCCCACAGGCGGATCACCAGTGTGAAGCAGAAAAGTGGGAGAGTTGTGATCGCTTCAAGATCACTACTCGTAACGCCGGAAATGAAAAGAAGAAGACGCCTGAACGGCAGCGATATTTTCGGCACCTCGACCAACTCACTGTCTCTCTAAAACGGCAACATTCACACAACGAATATGTAGACTCGAACTTTTAGCACCAAACTTGTTATTGCTTATTCGGCTGCAATTATGTCATTTCGGTTACCGACTGCAAATTTTGGTAGAAAATTTTAATAGCCTGCTTACGTTGCTTGTTCGTGTTCTTTACCATGGAGAAAATGTTGAGTCTACTGAATAAATTGACTATGACAGTTCAATCATTAGTGAAAGAGTGCTTTTTCAAATTAAATTCAAAGTTGTCTCTTTTGACGGCTGCTACAGGCAACAGAGGCAACGCTTATTTGGGAATTTTTCGAGGTCATCAAGGCGTCAAGACTTAATTTGCCAACATATTAGCTTGATATGTGAACAAGCCTCCAATAAAGAGGAATACGATGATTCCAAAGACTATTTCTATATATGTACCTACCCGCGTAGAAACAAATGAGCCCCTATACATGACGCGAAAATCGTCCTTAGCGCGGTTTTAACAAAAAAAGGTGGCAAGGTTGACATCTTTGGAAATAGGATTGGTAAGCATAGCCTGCGAAGCAAAGCACGAAAAGCCTTCGAAAATGGAGTCAGGTGAACCGATTTGTGGTAAGTAGCCCACGCTTCCGTCATCTCAGAATTTATAAAGGTTCATGGCGATCAACGAATCAATCAACCGTCAATCAAATGGATCATGTTGCGATTGACGCAAGACGTTCGAATTTTATAGAACTTTGTGTCGTTCCAATTTTAGAACCTTCATGTTATGTCGAAGGAATAGGCTTTAGTAGTGCAGTGGTATTGGCTCATTTTTCACGCTGGTATGTTTACTTTTCCTTCAGTTTCAAAACAATGTGACACGATGTGATGTCGGGCTGCCTGTGACCGGTATAAGGAAATTTCCCAGGGAAAAAAAGAGAAGAACACCGAGCTCTCAAAAGAAAAAAAAAACCGCATAAGAAGACCAGCAGAGAAACAGTCATTGAATCGCAGTCTTTACAGCGGATCTGGAAAGATCACTTCTGCAGACTGCTTAACGGGGATGAAAACCCAATTTCGCTTTCAGGCAGAACTTGGATGATGATCAAAAACGCTGTCCTCTTGATGCAGAAGAAGGCAAGTTTGCCAAGTGAAGTTTACATAATTCAAATAAAACTGTAAGTGCAGATCGTCTTGACGCTGATCCTTTCAAGGCATCTGGAGACCAGTTGAAAAGGATAATGCACAAGCATTATATGATTGGAAGAAAGAATGAATGAATGGAACCTCAGTATCGTATGCTCAATCCTTAAAGTGGGAGATCCTTAAAATTGCGCTACTTACAGAGGCATAAGCCTACTTAATGTAGCTTATAAGATCATGTCTATTGTTATATGGGAACGTCTGAAGTTCCACCAATGTGGTTAAGACCGGCTAAGTAAGCGATCCACCAAATTTTCACATTGCGGCATATCTTTGAGAAAACCCCGGTGTACGACATCGGTAAACACTATTTTACTTTATCGATTTCACAGCCGCGGGTGACAGAGACGAGCTGACCAGAAAAGTGACTGGTTTTGGCATCCCTGTAAAACTCATACGACTATGCAGGATGATTGAGAGTTAACGACGACATGGTGAGTAAGGAACTCCCGAGAACTTTGGTGTCGAAAAGAGTTTTCGACAAAGCGACACACTGTCATGTGATTTCTTTAACATAATACTTTGAGAGTTTGTACAACACGCTGTCTGTTCCCGAGCACAGGCTGCGCTTTATACGATTGACACCTGGTGTGTCAGAAACGGTCTCTCCGTCAATCCTCTTAAAACCGAGGTTGTCCTCTTTAAACATCTTGGAGTGATCCTGGATAACAAACTTCTTTGGTCTAAACATGTCGAGTCTAAAACTACTAAAGCACTGTCAGTCTTCTGGCAATGTAAAGGAGCCTTTGGCAAGACATGGGGTCTTTCACCGAAAAGAGTCCTTTGAATCTATACGGCTATGATAAGACCAATCATCTCCTAGGCGTCAGTTGTTTAGTGGAATAAGCTCTCTAATAGGTTATTGCCTCGTTTGCCAAACTTCAAAGAACAATTTGTTTTGGTGTTAATGGGGCCTTCCCCAGCACACCGGGAGCTGCTCTCGACGCACTGCTAAATCTTGCTCCGCTTGATACCTACATCATGGGGTGTACTTTCAAGACCATTTCTCGTTTAAAGAGATGTGGTCTCTGGCACAATTCGCACAGGAGCTTTGAAGAGCTCGCAAGCAGCATATCTTTTGACTCATACGCATCCGTTTTCCAAGCGGAGGTTTATGCTATCATAATGGCCTTGAGCCACGTTACGAACAATGGATGGACGGGGAGAAATATCTTTGTTTGCAGCGACAGCCAAGCTGTGCTTAAGGCCATTCTCAACCCTCTAACCACTTCGAAAGTGATCCAAGAATGCAAGAGCTCTATGAATGCGATCGGAAGATTAAATTCTTTGAGTCTCATTTGGGTTTCGGGCCATCTAGGCATAACTGGAAATGAGATCGCCGATGAACTTACGAGGCAAGGATCTCAGACAGCTTTCTCAGGACCTGAACCGTCGCGTCGCTTGGTCTGCCAGCGTCCTCAGTGAGGGCTTCAATCAACGATTGGATCTGTGAAGAGCACAACCGTTGATGGCATGCCTCCATTGGATGCAGACAGACCAAACATATGTTCCCCAACGTTAGTAAGAAGACTGCAACATTTTTGCTAGCTCGTAGCAGAAAAGACTGTTGAAAGCTTATTGGCATTGCCAGCGGGCACTTCTCTTTTGCCAAGCATTTAAATGTGTTAGGCTTAAGTGATACCACGCACTGTGAATCTTGAAGAAGATGAGGACACCGCTGAGCACTTCCTCTGTGAATGTCCTGCTTTTTCTCGCATGAGGTTACAGATACTCGGCGCAGACATGGTGAGAGCTGCTAACTTAGGCTCCTTATCATGGCAGCGTCTTTTGGCTTTTCTCCGAACATCTGGAAAGCTATAACAAATAGAAGGTTGCTAACTGGTAGTACAATGGACCTGTATTTAGGTCTGAGTTCTCCAGCTGGTATTTTAAAAACCTCTAACAAAAAAAAAAAATTCTCATCGAGGCGAGTTTTTCAATCCCTATTTTTCGGGGGTAATCACACTTTGAACACGGCTTTCTTCTTACCGATCACTTTTTAAGCTTCAACATTCCACCACCATGATTCTTCAGCATATTTGCAGTGTCTATAATCGCCTCCATGATAAGTTCTACCAGCAGAAGACGGTGTTACTATGCTGCAACTTGTCCCACCTCGGATTCTTCCACAAATGGTAATCAATTTGGAGTTCATTTCCACCATTGCTGTAATTGACAAGGTATATGAGTCTCCTTTAAAAAGCATGGCACTTAACACGATAAGACCAGACCAGGCGTTCGTTTTTCTTTTTCTCAACAATTTCTGTGATCGCGAAACTGTTTCCTTGGCCGAAAACAAAAGATGGTGACTTCCTTGAGTTAAAAAACAAATTGATATATTTTCTTTCCCTCCTACGCGACTGGAAAATCAGTTTTCAATCCACCTTCATCACTCATATGGAGTGAGTAAATGAGCAACGTCCCATGACTGAACCGGAAGTTTACCGCATTATGGATTCCTACACCAATCGATTTGGAATGAGAAAAAATGAGTTATTCCCACAAACAAAATAATATCGTACTAATTTCATCATTGAAAGCCATAAGAACCACACCAAACTTCCCCAACACTCATTATTACCAAACAATGAACCCCTGTTCTCATACTGCAATACTAATTCGTAAATAAACTTCATCCCATTACTGGTAACACACCCTCCTTGAAATCATCCCTCAAGATTAACTGATTCACTTAATTATCATCGCAGACTTTGCAAAATCGAATTTACTCATCCCAAGCCAATTCTTCTCATCAGTGGTACATCAACTTTCTCTTTCTTCATTCGCTTCCTAAAAGAGAAAGTTCTTCTTCATAAATGAATCGAAAGGAAATTCGATTTCTAATAAAAAATAAAAACAATCCGCAACTAACCCACGCACGAATCTGGTTTAAAAAAAAAAAGACAGAAACAAAACTAAAACAATTTACAGCTCTTTGAATATGGGAGAAGGGAACGATTGCGAAAATTCTATTTTTGGCATTGACTGATTTGGTAGAAATTATTTCACATGTAAGCATCAGCAATAAATTTCTCTTTGTACATACTTCAAATACGTGTGTGTCGATGTGTGTTTGAGTGCTTTTGAAAACTTGTTAACGACACAACATTCAACTTTCACTGCACCTTCAACGTCGACACTGGGGTTTAAGGAATAAATGCGGGAACAAATTGGTGTCCCGATCCTGACACGCTTCAATAACCTGCAAGGAAATTTCAGTTTATAAACCGTCACATACCCAAAGCCACACACCCACAACCAACTCGATGGTTTATACTGTGATGTCATGTGTGTGAATCGATTTAAGGTGGCTGCTTTTGAAAGTGGGGTAAGGAGAACTGAAAACCCATCGAATTGAAAGATAAATTTGTCTTTGAAATTTTATTTTTTTCCTTCACAAGTGGATTCCTTGTAAAAAATTCAGAATCTATGCCAAGTTTGACAAATTTGTGAGGAAAGTCGCTCCAGGGTGAAAGTTTAAAGTGTTTGGTCTTAACTCAGAAGGTTGATTGATTTGCCAAGCTGGAAATTTAAGATTTACAGCTGCAATAAACGGTGAAGTTTAATTTATTTTATATCGCCAATCATCACATAAAACGGATATGTCTTATTTCTTCCAGTAAAACTGTAAACAAACAATTCCCTGCAATTAATTGACTATACTCAACAATTTCTGTTGGTAGGTACACTCGGCACACAAGGAAAATGATTAACTTTTCTCCACATTCCCTCAGAGCGTCAGAGCAAGTTAAACAGTTTGTTTTGCTGGAATTGAGTAACATGAGTCAACATCAAACTTACGTAATTAATTTACTTTGAATTGACCCTAAATGAAATAAGCATAGTTTTCGAGCATCAAACAAGCAGAGTAGGTCTTGAAGTCACTTGATTATTTCGATTTACACCTTTTATTGCAATGTTCATCGTCGTCACTGCGGGGCATGGCACAAAGAAAGAATTTCGACTTTATTCGACGAACTTCAGACAAAGGACACATCATGCAAAACGACAAAATTATTATTTGAAAAAATAAAATAGAAGGACCATGGCGAGGTATGAATTGAATACCAAAGTCACTCAAAAGGAATATATTGAATTTGCCAAGGTGACGCTTGTGCTTGAAAAGATGCTTTTAAGAACATTGCTCGTAAAAAAATACATAAACATTAATAAACGTCTGCCTCGTGTCAATATTGAGAATTACTTCTTTATTGAGAGTCAGTGTCAACATAAAAGAAGAAAACATCCAAAGGACTTGTGAAACGATTGACGGAGGTGGCTTTGGAGAACAGAAAATGTAAGCTCATACTTTCTACTTTCTTTTTTCTTTCTTTGTTTTTTTTTTTCTTTAATATTATTGAACTTTTTGTCGGTCCAGACATGAAAAGAAAAATAAATTTTTTATTGACTCATTTAATTGAATAAAGGTTGCTGCTTTCACAGTTCTCATGGAGAACGTGACCAACGTTTAATTTAAATTTTATGTTCACATTGGGTTTCCACATTTATTTAAATGATCTCCTCAAATCATTGAAATTAAAAGGCCCAAAGGGAAGTTTGAGTCATTCCTTTGCTCATATTAATTCCATATCTTCTGGAAAAGGACTCTTAGTTAAAAGTCTTAAGTATCGATTAATGTGGTGCAGCAATATCTTCATATTAATCTGCAAACCAAAATCAAATTTTCCTTTGTTTTGGTTGGTGCAGATTACAACTCTTCTTTGAATGTTGGTACACAAATCCGAATGGTAACATACATCCAAACTTCACAAGAATAACGAGACTTAAGACATCATCAAAAATATTGTATTTAAGAGTCGTATTTCAAGCCAGAGCTTGAAGTACCTAAATCTATTAAAAAAGGAATACCTTTAAACGAAATCAAATTTTTAAATTTCAATTTGTGTGCACGTGTGGAGCACTTGAGCACCTAGAAGCATCAAGCGATTCATCTGCTTGGCTTTATAATGTTACTTATTTACTTTGGTGGACATTACTGATCGGAATGAACGTAAACTTTAAATAACATCTTACTCCTCGGTTTCGGTCAAGCTCTCTCCAATTTTGCACCGATTGAGGTCTTCTTCCACCTGATTGAGCCACCTAAGAGGTAGTCTTGTGATAAGTACTTTTCCAGCGTTACCCATGTCGCCTTACAACCTATACATCTCGTTGACAAAGTCTATGTCTCCGCACCATATTGCATACCATATTGCAGGATCATCAACTTCTTATATAGGGTTGCCTTGGTTTTTCTAGGGAGGATTTTATTTCTCAATTGCCTTCTTAACCCAAAGAAGCAATGGTTGGCAATGGTAATCCTCCGTTTGATCTCCGCACCAATGTTTTTTTCTGTGCATGTAGCAGATCCTTGTGGCCATTTAAAAAATGGCTAGCATGTCTGATGTTAAACCAGAGGATTGATTCGAATCCCAACAGAGGCAAAAATGTTTTTAAATGGGTATCGCCTTTCGCGAGGAATAGGCAAGTCCTCCGTCAGCAAATTCGTTCCCACGAAAAGCGTTTTCTCGATTAACCTTTCGGAACCGGGAGAAAATTGTAAGTCTCCTCCATTCCCTCGCATGGTTGTGAGAAATGCGCTAGGCCCTGGGGCTCCTCGCTCTGTTGCGCCAATCCATTTATTTATTTTATTTATAGCGGATTCTAGGTAGACGAAGTCCTGTTCTACCTCCAAGTTATGTCTGTCTTTTGTGATGTTTTCTCCAATTTGTCGATGTTCGCTGTCCTTGTTCAATGACAACATATACTTCGTTATGCGCTCATCAAAGATCAAACCCATTTTTGTCACTTTTGTTTCTGTTTCACGCTTCCTTCTTCCCATTACGTCAGTGTCATCTGCATAACAGAGTAGTTGTGCAGACTTATGGAAGATTATGAATTTGGTTGTTGACGTTTGCGTGTTGAAGAAATCACATGACAGTGTGTCGCTTTGTCGAAAACCCTTTTCGACACCAAGGTTCTCGTGAGTTCTTTACTCACCATAACGTGAGTGTATTTTCCATCATTCTGCATTGTCGTACGAGTTTTTCAGGGATGACAAAACTAGACATGTTTCTGTACATACATCTCGTCTCTGTAAATACTGTTGTCCGCGCCTCCATAAAATAAAATAGTGTTTACCGATGTCGTACACCTGGGCTTTTTCAAAAATATGCCGCAATGTTAAAATTTGGTAGATCGCTTACTTTACTGGTCTTAAACAGCATTGATAAAGGCCTATCAAGTTACTGAAGTGGAACTTCAGACGTTCGCATATAACAACAGACATGATCTTATAAGCGATATTAAGTAGGCTTAGTCATCTGTAATTGGCGCAATTTTGAGGATCTCCCATTTTTAGGATCGAGCATACGATACTGAGGTTCCCATTCATTCATTCTTTCTTCCAGTATAATGCTTGTGCATTATCCTTCTCAACTGATCTCCAGATGCCTTGAAAAGATCAGCGTCAAGATTTATTTGAATTAAAGGGGGAAGCTGGTCTAGAATTTTGAAGAAAGCGAAATTTTTTTTTTGTCTTAAAAGGAACTTTAGGGTCTTAAAAATTACATACCAAAGGATGGATGCCGGCAAAAATGTCTAAATGCCCAAACTTTCCATTTTGCGGCGACGGTGTGTCGCCAGTCTTGATTTCATTTTTATTAAGAGGTGAATTGGTGATGGTCCTACAATGACGTTTCGAGCGTATGTTGGTGTTGTACGCATGCATCCAGTAATGCATGTTGTTGACAATCTTTGAATCTTTTCCAGCGTATATAGGTCGTACATCATTTTTGGTTAGTCCATAGTCCATAGGGATACTTGGTTGTTCTGTTAGAAATACGTTGAGCACAGTAACGTAACGTTGCAAGGTATCTACTTTCAATAATGCGATTCGTACAACCGAACTGATATTATAAGTTGGCTAAATATTCAACCTCATGTCCACGAAAAGAATTCAACAATTTTCTATTTTTCTTTGGCATTTATTTGACACTAATTACTTTTTGGGTAAATCGTCCCCCTTGAAGTAAACTACCGTGCATTTGTAAAAGAAAGCCAAACTTTTAGTTTGCCATTATTTGCACTTAGAGAGTAAATTTTTCAAAAGAGTTTAGTCTTCAGTTACAAGAAAAAAAACAAAGAGGAAAAAATAAATTGAAAACTAAGCAACTGCTGATACTCGAAGAAAAGTCAGAACTAGCTGCGCCTGCTATTAGAGTTAATATACCAAAGAAGTCTTTTCATTAAAGGCACACAGATGGCAGATCATTAAATTGCTTTGAATATGATTTGCGTCTACTTATTTTTTATATTTTAAAATGAATGGCTCTAGGACGTAGCTTTGACTTGACTTCATCCATTCCCCCTCCCCCTCTCCCTTTGAAAATTTTAAAACAAGCACAACTGAAAAGCAAAGTGCTGCTCAAGGTTGAAGAAAACATACTTTAGATGGCAAATAGACCTCCATTCATAATATTCAGACACAAAAACAAATTTAGATACTTCCGGAGCCCATGTTTTTGTGTGCACTTAATTTCAATTACGGCGAACATCAGCTGGGGCCGCTTGAATTGCTGATTTCACAAGAACACCGGAGACTCTTGCAGGGATATTGTTTATCCTGATGCCTTCCATTGGATGAAGGCAACTTTGTACTTCATAAATTTAATGTCCACACACAAGAAACTCATTCACATCTAACGGTAAAATAAATTTGAATAAATACGCTGATAATGAAGATGGAAATTATATTTTCAAAAAAAAAAACACACAAAGTCGAGGGGTGCTGCTGGTCTGAAATCATCATCTTCACCTTTATACAAAGACTATACGCACGGGCGAGCGGGCGTTCCGTTCTGCAAGTGACATTGAATTTGCATGTGAATTACTTTTACAAACGAAAGGGAAGAATGGTGCGACCTCTTTGGCTCTTAAATAAGAAAAAAAAACAAGGGAATGTTGAGTAAACATTAAGCTGAGGAGGGTGGGGAATGGGGATATTTTATTTTATTATTCTTTTTTTTTGTTCTTTGTGCGAGAAGGATTCCAATTTTCCGGATGGGAGGTGGAAACGGTAATAATATGCAAACATCATGGTGATGGATTTGTCTTTGTGTGTTGAAAATTCCTTGAATGGAAAACATATTTTCTCGTTAGAAACCATGTACAGTACATATTAGGGGTAGGGTTCAAAGTTGGTTCGGTGATAAATGGTAAGAGATGATGATGATGTGAGGCCACACATGTTTCATTCTGCTGCTTTGTCAATTTTCTTGAGCTGTGGAGCTTCAAATCATTTATTCTCTGTGGCATAAGAATATGAGAGCGGAACTCTAAGCAACCTATCACCGTCACATTTGAGATAATTTTTAACACGACCGATGTGATGGCACCATATGACACAGTTTATTTTAAAAAGGTTAAAGCGTTGGAGTACTTTGCAATCTCTTTTGTAAGAATCTACAAGAAGAAAAGCGAACGGTTTAAAAGTCTATTTGATCAATTATCTAGACGGTCTTTGAATATATTTTTCTGGGAGTGCCGTAGTTTTTGATTGAAATGTTGAAGGATGTACTAATGGAAGCAGAAGAATTTCGCACATGCTGAGTTGGTAAAAATGGTGGCGCAAAGACCGACGGCCGGGAGCATCGGGATTCAACGCATTACGGGAGCCTATACAAATTTCTGCTGACATGAATACTTAGTGAGAAAGCCCTTTTCATATGGCAGTATAGTAGTTACTCTCACAGTGCTTGTCTATTACTTGTGAGTGGCGATACCCGTGGAAAAACAATTTTATGATGAACTGGGACTTAAAGCTTAAACCCTTACGCAACATGCAGACATATTAGCCATATCGCCACCGAGTATCTTTTACATGAAAAGAGCAATCGAATGGAGCTATCACTGAAACCAGCGTAAGCGTATCTTCTCTTGAAAAACCATGAATGTGAAAAAATATTGAGGGTTTCTGCTCGGGCGCCATTACAGTGCAAGATATCAGCCAACATCGACCTATCGCCACTGAGGTTCTTAATGACTGACATGGTTTATGGTTAAATAAGCAACAATCCTTTCTGTTTCTTACCACAAAATTAGTTCCATAGCATAGAGTTCCGTTAGAAAAAGCATTCTGTTTTCGGGGTACCCGTGATTTTTAAATGTCAAGAAGGAGAGGAACAAAAACCCCTTTTTCAAAAGTTTTCCTGCAAATGTCTTACTATTCAAATCATACACCAAAATATCTAAAAAAAATAAACCGATTACAATACAAATCCACAGTTCTTTTTAAGTTGAATTCTTCTAGACTCCGTACTCCATACACGTACTCTTACGTGAAAGTGTCGGAGGTTTTTTCCAAATACAATCTGGATCACTCAGGAACCTAAACACTAGTTCATTGTTCTACCAGATAGCATAAATACCTTTCCAGATGTCTGTACAGAACTAAAAGCCGCTGCCATGATCAGACGCTTAAGCTACCAACTCTCACCATGCCTGTGCCAAGTATTTGTCACCGGATTCCGAATAATGCAAGATGTTGTCATTTTTTGCAGGAAACTTTTCTACTACGGAATAGCAAAAATGTTGCAATTTTATTATTAACGTTGGGGAGCATACGTCTAGTTCATCTGCGGCCACTGGAGTCGTACTACCTGCTGTTGTGCTCTCAAAATATCTAATCGTTGATTAGAGTCTTCTCTTTGTAAGCACTGGTTCAGAACCTGAGGAAGCCCCGGTTCAGAAATTCATCGCGAATATCGTTTCAACTTATCCTTTAACGAACTGAACTGCAAACAAGATTCAAAAAGTAAGCTTCCAATTGCATTCATAGGGGTGTTGCATTCACTGGATCACTTTCAAAGTAGTAAAAGGGTTGAGTAGAGCCTCACACAGTAATTTTTTTATGGTAGCTTTTCACTGCGTTGATAGCATCCTCCCCCGCTTGGAAGACGGACGCATGGTTTATGTGCCTAATGAATTGTGCACCCCTACACCAAAGTACCAGCATCAGATCTATTAGCGGCTCTGGATCCATAAATGAAGGTCGGAAAGCCATTCTTTCCGAGTTCAGATTCTAGAGTCTTTAATTAGCAGAAAGTTGACTGGGTAATTTTGACGCAGTTTGGGACTATTTTTCTGTTGGAGGTTTTTAAAATACTAGATGCAGCATTCCGACCATTGTGCTATTAGATAGCAACGTTCTTTTTGTTAATGCTTTCCAGATGTTCGGAGAAAAGCCAAAAGACGCTGCCATGATAAGGAGCCTAAATTATCAGCTCTCACCATGTCTGCGCCGAGTATCTGTAACCTCATGCGAGAAAAAGCAGGACATTCACAGAGTATGTGCTCCAGTGTGTCCTCATCTTCTCTACAAGATTCACAGCGTTCGGCATCATTTTATATTTAAGTGTTGCCCCATGGCAACGCCAATAAGCTTTCTACATTCTTTTCTGCTACAGGACAATAAAATTGTTGCAGTCTTCTTACTAACGTAGGGGAGCAAACGTTTGGTCTCTCTGCATTCAATGGAGGCATGTCATATACGGTTGTGCCCTTGACAGATCCAATTGTTGATTGAAACCCTCACTGAGGACCCTGGCAGACCAAGCGATGGTTCAGATCCTGAAAAGCTGTCTGAGATCCTTGCCTCGTAATTATAATTATCGGCGATCTCATTTCCAGTTATTCCGTGATGGCCTTTAACCCAAACGAGACTCAAAGAACTTAGTCTTCCGACCGCATTCAGAGAACTTTTGCATTACTGGATAACTTTCGAAGTAGTTATCTTGTTGAGAAAGGCCTTAAGCACAGCTTGGAAACCGTTTGAGAGTTGATATCGTCGTTTTAAATATGATATGGATTGGACATGATTTAAGTGACATGCTGATTTCAAAATCTTTAAAACTCCAGTACGAATTGTACAAGAGACTACTTCTTTTAAAACGGTTAAAGGTCTTTTTTTGCCGGAAATAGATGTTGACCGTTTCTTACCCTTAACTTGAAATGCGCTTAGCCCGAGTTCCCGCGAGCTTTATCTGTGTTTTATTTCGTTTGTCCGTTTGTGTACAAATATCACCGCCATGCGCCATCGAGTCAGCATGCTGATAATGTCAGGGTATATTTTTCACTCATGCCATAGAACTCACACGCACTTGATGCAGATAATTTTATAACGCACCCTGAAAAATACGAAGATCGAAGAGTCAGGAGTCAGTAAAGGCTATGGCCCAATGACTCCGTCACGCTTCAACTTCAACTTCAACTTTTAAGTATGTGAAAATTTTGGATGGTCCAATGAATCTGTCGCGTTAATGCGCTTTTGTTACACAGAGCACCATATGTGTGAACATGTGTGTCTCCCAAGCAACAAAAAATACCAATAGAAAATGTCAAAGTCGTTAAGTGCGTTGATATTAACAATGTTTTAATCTCAACGCGGCCACGGACATTGCTTATGGGCTATTCCCCAAAAGAATTTATGTGTTTTAATCGAGTTGTCAGTTGTGGCCGCTGAAATCAAACGCTTGACGGAGTGATTGGGCCATAGCCTTAAGCATACAGGTACAATAAAAAGATCGGACCTTCATAACCGAAGATTCCGTTGTTTTCTTTGGTCGACACTGAACCCGACTAACATACCCCCGTTCTAGAGAAAGAATCACATCCCAATTACCAAATAAACGTCTGAATTTCGTGGCGGAAACTCATTGTTAAAACGAACCGATAAACTTTAAATTAAAGTCAAACATTTAAAGTGCCACATGATCCTGTTTCAAACCAATCTTTAACTTCAAAAAACGTCCGCAGACCCTCCAAAGCAAATATGAAAAAATTATTTCAAAAAAATTCAAAGGCCAATCACATAAAAACACATATGTGGCCTCAACGCCTCTCTGGCTCCATACCCCTTGACCATACGTTAACACATCTATCGCACGAATGCCCCCATTAGATGTGAAGAAAAACAAACAAAAAACTGTCAATCACTCCCGCATATTGCTCATTGAAGTGCACAAATGAGAAGAACAAACCCAACTACAAGTCCAAAACAATAAAAAAATATTGTAAAAAAAAACCTTATCACATCACCCCAAACCCACTTTATACAAGTCAAAGCCAATTAAGTAACATTTTTACCCATCCATAGAAACACTTTGGACCATCCATCAACGCCGCACTGCTGCTAGTGAACTCGCAACACTGACAACTTTGACAAGCCCTTTGTTTATTAGTCTCAAACCATCGCATCACCATCCCGACTACAATGCCCACGAGTGGCAGTAGCAGAATCAGGCAACGAACATAAACCAAAGGAATCAATTCATAAACAATACGTTGACCTAATTTCTCATCGTATTCTGGCTGGTTCGTCTGTTGTTTGTTATCATGGTCCAGTGCATTTGCCATTTCGGACCACAAATCGAATTTTGCAAATCTTTCAATCGATCTTGGTTATCGTGACGCTCTAGGCAACACACAAAGAGAAAAACCATCAACGTTCAGCTCAACAGCACTTCCACTACTTGCAAGGGACGAACGAAAAATCCCAAAACCGAGGAGTCAATTTTCCCATATTCGAAACATAGTTATGGCCAAAACGAGGTCGAGCTGTTTTCTCTGTGCATATCCTATGCCAGAGCAATGACAAAAAAAAAATAATAATATCAAGCTAAGTGAACTGATGCATGCATGTATTTACTGAGGGAATATCCTTTTTGCAAAAAAAAAGGACTTTGCTTTGCGCTTCGATTTGCACGTATGCTCGAGTAACATACACAAATAGGCTCACAGTCAACATGGACAGGCAATACGATCACAGTCCAGGGGTTTAATCGAAAATTGAATTTAATTGAAAAAAGGAAAGAGGTTGCGTCCTTTAAGGACATTTTTGGTTTTTTCTTTTTTCTTTATACAGTTCGTATCAGCAGCGTGTCGGTGTCCTTTGGCTTGGTTGTCGCTATGCGCTCTTTTACCAGGATTAAATTGGAAATTTATTAACGGAATTTAGTGCTGTTTGGGCAATGGTGTGAGATAGTTTGTGGGTTGCACTGCTCCCTTTCATTGGACTGAAAGAGTGTGCCATTGGATTTCAGATATCCTGGCAATGGAACGTCAGCCGCACAGCCAGAAAGACGGTGAATGGTATGGGTGCTAAGATTTTATGAGCATGTGTACGGCATGTTCAAATTATCGGAACTTGGCATTAGTTGGCTTTATCGTTTAACTAAAATGCCATTTTGGCTAAAATAAATCTTGAAGTATTCCACTGGATTAAACTTGGAGACTTTTTATGTGGTTGCAATATTTGGTATTCTCGAGACTTGGCGTTTAAGGGTTTTCGTTTGTTTTCTTTTTTTTTTGTTTTTGAACGTTTTATTAAAACTCTGCGGCAGACGACTATGTCCAAGTTCCAGAACGTGGTACGTTCTCTCATGTTGAATATTTGGTTGATGTTGTTCCGTCAACCACCTCCAAACAGGGTAAGTTGTAATTCGGAGATTGGTAAAAATCATTTCAGTAATTCGGTGGAGGTTGCGCAAGTGGCTTAAAATTTTGTATGTCTACTTATTTCGAAGGAAGTCGAGGTTTGAATCGCAGAAACATTCTATGTTTTTTGACTGGTGTCGTCTTTCGAGACGGAGCTGTGCCTCAGAATATCCCCGCAGCGCCACTCAGCAAATTGCTGTAAAAGGCAACTTAAGGAGATATCTAGTCATTTAATATTGGAGTGAATCTGGCAACACCCATTAGACCTTAAAATGTTCCCACAAGTGTGCACTGTACTTTCTGTACATGAATCGAAAAATGGCTTTTAATGTCATTGAATTTACAATCGGAGGACTTGCCAATTCGTCGCAAAAGGCTATACACGTGCAAGAAATGTTTTTCCACGGGTATCATCTTTACAAGTCTTGCGATAGTAAATTCAATGTCATAAGAAGTGCTTTCCTGATTAGCCGTTCGGAATCGGCAGAAAACTGTTGGTCCCCTCCATTCCCTAACAAAACATGGTTGTGAGGAATGTGCTATCATCGGTTCTCCTGGCTTTATTTATTTATTTATGTAAATGATCTCAGGCCCTACACGAAAGAAGATTGTAGTGGTAAAATACACCTTTTTGAAGTGGTATCCTTTGGATCATTTCTCGTTTCTTTACCCCTTCGTTGTTTTTTTTATGTTGTATTCATAATACTAAGAGAGTAAAGGGCAACTAAGGCTTCATCAGCCTATGATTTACTTAACCAACATTCTGTAAAATCAATCAATGTAGTTTGCCCATAGACCCAAAAAGGGACAGGCGATACCCAACGTGCAGACTTGCGATCTCACGCAAAATAATAATTTTAATTTAATTTTGGTGGGGGCAAAACCCCCATTTATTAGGCTTAACACAAGCTATTACTTAATCTAACTTATAAACTAAGAAACTTAATAGCTAAGACTTAAGTTAACTAGTTGGAGGGCTTAGGAGACGAAGCTTTAGGCAGGTAGTACTCATATATTGAAGTCAAAACTAGAAGAGTGAGAATTGACATTCCTCAGCATTCGGGAGATGGGTTCATTGGAGCCGTACGAGGTTCGATGGGTGGGAAGATAGAAGAGACGGGGATTCCGAGTGTTACGAGGGTTAGTATTAAAAAAGATGGATTCGTTAAGGGTTGGGCAGTCAATGGTGAATGAAGAGAATGTCAAATATTTCTCTTCGATCTTTCAGCGTATTGAGGTTGAGGAGTTTGATTCGGTCTTGATAAGGAGGTAATATCAAAGAATTACTCCAATTAAGACTTCGAAGAGCAAATCCAAGGAAACGGCGCTCGGCGGCGTTGTATGCTCTCAATTCTGGCAATCTGCACTTGTTGGAATGGCGACCAGACTTGACAAGCGTATTCAAGAAGCGGACGAACAAATGAAATGTAAAAAGATCGGGTTATGTAGGGGTCTGCAAATTCTTTGGACCATTGTTTCACAAAGCCAAGTGCTGAATTTGCCTTAAGGATTATATCGTCGATATGCTTGAGGAAATTCAGCTCACGGTAGCAAATAATCCCAAGGTCACGGATCACCTGAACGGTGGAAATAATTTGACTGTTTATAAGATAGAGACGGGGAGGAGATTTGATGCGTTTACGTGAGAAGGTTATTGATTGGCACTTGGAAGCATTTAGCTCTAAGCTGTTTTTGGAGCACCATACTGAAAAATTGTCGAGATCCTGTTGGTGGTGGGAAGAGTCTTCAGAAGAAGAAATGACCCGGTAAAACTTAGTATCGTCCACATAGAGAGAGATAGAGGAGTGTTTGATGATCATTTCAATGTCGTTAATACTGAGAATGAAGAGGAGAAGGCCTAAATGGCTGCCTTGGGGAACTCCGGATGTAGCTAAATAGCGGCTGGATAGGGCGGATCTGAACCGAACGCTGTAAAAACGGTTTTCTAAATAAGAAGAAATCCATCTCAACAAAATGGGTTCAAAGCCGAGGGTGGAAAGTTTAAAAAGAATAAGTTTGTGGGAGATTTTATCAAAAGCCTTACTGAAGTCAGTTGAAATTACATCGATCTCTTTTTCACTCTCCAAGGCTGATAGGGAAAGTGAGACAAAGTCAACCAGGTTTGTTGTTCTTGACCTGCCTTTGAGGAAACCGTGTTGTCTATGGGAAATGAGAGATTTGCAACGAAAACTTAAGTTTTCATACAAATGCTTTCGGAAATGTTGGTTATATGTTATAGTTTATCGATGGGACGATAATTGTCTAACATTTTTTATTTAAAATCTGCGAGCACAGAAAAAGTTCTGTTTCGTTAAGTTATTGGCGAGTTTAAAACATTTTAATCAAAAGGCTAACCATTACTTGTTTCTTAAATAAACAATCGGTAGCTACTCGAAAGTTTTCGTCGGTTTGAGCAGTGCTGGACGGTCGTTGTCTGTAATGGTGACGGGGAGAAAGATTAGTTCGACGGTGGCTTCGATCCTGGAAGCTGTTGTAGACGCTAGTTGTTGGATAGGTTTCTTGGCAGCTTCAACCTCTGTTGTGCTGAGTTCCTCTTCCTGCAGCTATGTATGTAGAAGTCTCCGAAACTGTCTTTTAACGACCTTCGGAATACTGGATCCATTACGGATAGCACCTGGAGATATTGGCCGTCGGGTACCGCGTTACCTGCAATTATTTCTCTATGGAGACAACTTTTGAGGTTTCTTTGAGAGCCTTGGTTTTCTGTACTTTCTAACTATCGAATATTAATAAGAAACCAATCAGTTAATATAAAACGAATTGGTTGCTTGTAAGCAGAAGTTTCGTTTGTGTCTGGAGAGTGGAGACCACCTATTACTTTCAAAAGATGCCGAAGGAGATCTAAAGCACTGTTTGACTTGCGAAGGGTGTTTTAAGCGTGTTGGTTAAATTTAAACCCTTCGGAGAAATGAACTCCAAGGTATTAAACGCTTTGCTTGGGGGTGATAATTCTATTATCGGGGAAAGTCAGCGACAGGGGTTTGCATTTTGTGGCTATGCGATTAGAATAAATAAAATAAATAGAGTGGCGCAACACAGCGAAGAGCTGTGGGGCCTAGCGCATTTCTCACAACCATTACCTTGTGGGGGAATGAAGGAGACCTACAATTTCCTGCCGATTTCAAGTGTCCAATCAAGAAGGCGCTTTTCATGGCAATGAATTTACTAACGAAGGACTGGCCAATTCCTCGCGAAAAGCGATAACCGTGGTAAAACATTTTTGCTTCTGTTGGGATTCTAACCACGAACCTCCCGGTTAACAGGTAGACGTGCTAACCATCATCACCCCGCGGCTACCACATGCTATGTCGTTACGCGAGGGATTTCTAAAGCAGATCAACTCTATTTTAGTGCGATTGATTTTAACTCCACATTAGACAGAGCCTAAGGATGTGTTCCTATACTCTATACGAAGATCTATTTCTGGGCTTATAGATGCGCTATAAGTGATGTAGTCATCAACATATAGAAAGGTTTCAGTCATTGGATTGTGTGCTGTTTGGTCGAGGGTGGAATGATTGATGAAGTCAGTTCCAAGATCTGAGCCTTGAGCAACCTCTCAGGAGATGTTTTTGGTGTTTCCCACTCGTACGTAAAAGTTATGGTAGTTCAGGAAGCTGTTCACGATTGTTACCAGATGTCTTTGATTGTGAAGCGATTTCAACTTGAAAACCAGACCATCTATCCAAACAGTGTAAAATGCTTTTTGAATATCAAGCAGACAGGCTTTTGTTACCTCTTTATTGTTAAGAGCCAGGGTTGTGTCTTCGTGAAGCTTCAATAACGGATCAAAAGTGCACTGGGATGCTTTGAACTCAAATTAGTTGTGCTGTACTAGATCCAATGAGAAGCATGGTGAGCGAAGTTTGTTGGGGATCAGCATTTTAAGTAAGGAAGGAGATAGGTTGAAAACTGTTTAGAGAATTCGGCCCTGGTTTCTTCGGAATTGGGAATATTTCCTCTGTTTCCATTTGCTTGGAAAATAACTTAAGAATAATCGTAAGGATTATAATCGCAGTCGGAGGGAATTTCTTGATTACAAAATTGGAAACCTTGTCAGGTCCCGAAGATTTTTATAGTTACCGCGTTGTATAAACCGTAAAGGTCTAGCGGATCTGTGAAAGTGTCATCGGTTTTCGTGAAAACGAATGAATTTTCTTCGTTGAATGTGGAGAGTGGCTCCGGATTTTGAGAACTAATAGTGGGACATGATTTTTGGCGTTTGAGAAAATGTCAAGCAAATGAATGGGGAAATTGGGTTTGAAATGCTTTCAAAGAAAGTCTGAATAGCGCTCGTTTTCTTTTGGTCAGATGCAAGTGTGAAGTTGTTGCCAGTTGCCAGTTGCCCAGGTGTAGGAAATTTCTTTCCTACAATTTGATTCATTTGCTTAAATGTTTTCGGTCCAGGTTTGATCTTTTTCTGAATTGGGAGTCGATAAAGGCTTTGGTGTTTTGATCCATAAGCGTACTAAAACATCGCCGTAGACTGAAACCGACGGAATGCTCCGAAGTAACTTAGATTGTTTTTTCGATGTTTCATTGCAAACTTAAGTGGTTTGGACTCACCCATCAGGAATTGGTTGCAATGAGGTATTTCATATAAGAGATGTTTTATGAACTTCCCATTGGTTTCTTTTAAAAGTTTTGAACTGCTATCACTTCTGGTACAAGAAGTGCGGAATAAGTTCCGTCATTCACAGAAGTTGATGAGAGACAGTTCATTGGCTTTGTAAGTGGTATCTACAGTGGTTCGCTATAATTTTAATATTTGAAATAAGCATGCTATTGACGTCATTAGCTTCGAAATCATTTTAGGATTTGAAAAAAAATTGCGTTTGAAATATGTGATGATGCGTGCATTAATTTTACGAGCCAATGAATGCTTTGAATTTCAATGAATTAATTAAAAAGTTGAAAACTCATTTGTGTTATAAGCCACGATCTCTGGTTTAAGCATTATTACAGTATGCCTTTGCTTACATGCGTCCATTTGACCAAAATATCCATTGAACCGTATTAAAACTACAAACCACACATTTCGCCGTTCTGATTTTAAGTTATTACCATAATTAAGTTCTTGGAACACGAACAAATGAAATGTGGGGCCGTTCGTTATCTTTTTTTTTTGTGTTTTGATTGAACGAACTGCAATGTGCTGTTTGGTATGAAAACTGAAAATTTAAAACAACAAAAGCTAAATGACAAGGGAAACACAAAGGACCTATCCATTTAACCTCTGTGCGTAAATGTTTTATACAGTGAGTCCAATCACTTTTGGCAAGCTTTTCCCAAATAAAATAAACCTTTTTTCTAACATTGGAGAAGAAAAGCTAACACGAATGCGCTAAAGGTTGATTGCTTTGCTTTGAGGTCGGTATTTACGTATCGTCAAGCCTTAGTGGACATCCACTTAGTCCTGGTATCATGTTGCATACTTGAAATATCGTCTCTTTTCACTTACAAGGGCATTATAAGAAAAGTAATGCATTTATATAGAAAAAAAAAACTGAGATGTCAACCGAACACAGCAGCATGACCATGTAAGCGATTCTCAAAAAGTATGACGTCAGCCTGTGTTACCACATATACAATATACATATACGTATTTCCACACGGTTTAAATGTAATGTGGATGCTTAACATGGCAAGCAAAAGCTATTGCCATAAAAAAGAACTTAGACTAAATGGACGCAGGTAAGCAAAGTTCAGGGTTTACTGGGAAAAGTGGTCGCCGAAAATTTCACGGTGAAATTTTCGAACCACGTTTTCGATGATGAAACATTAAAAACCGAATAAAAACGATGAAATTTCCCGAAAGAACAATCAATAGGAACTTACAAGGGTAGCTTGTCTCACAATTTTGTGAATTTTAAAAGTCACAAAACTCACAACAATAAAAAAATACTCTTCTTTTCTTTTTTCTATCTCCAGCTATCCCTTCCTCCTTCGAATTCTTGTTTTGGTCCGTCTGACGTTTTCTTCTCCTTTTTGATTTATCTCCTCGCACTGACTTTACATTATCACCTTCTAAAAACTTTTTTTCTGAACTATTTCCAATTTTCGTCTTAAGCTTTTACTTTTCTTTCACGTCTACTAGGTCAACCAAGAAGTCATTGATCTTACCCCTTTCTTGACCCTCAAGTTCAACCACTCAACTCATATTTTTAAATATTAATAATCAAAAAAAAAATCTTCATTGAATTCATTATGTATGCAATAAAAACTTATATTTTTTAAAGATAATATGAACTAAAACAAATATTGATGTAATAAGTAAAATAATATTAATTTAAAAAAAATAAACACAATATAAAATCCAGTTTACTCCTTTTGGATAAAAGACTTATAGCCTCGTCTGATGTTATATGTATTTCGCCATGAATAGATAGAGCAACCAAACCATATTCAAACGATCCTGCGAACAAGTAAACAACCAAAGCTAATCACACTGTTATTAAAATAGACATATTTTTAAGAATCTCACTTCGTTGGTCATGCTTTTTGTATTGTTTTTATTCTCTTTGAACTGATGAATGTTCTTTCGGAAGTTGACATTGATACCGGCAGTGTAACTATCCTATAACCAAGTATATATATTGAGAAAGCTTTCTTCGTAGCAGCTATCGAGCTCTTCCAATGAATTGTTAGAGGAAGTATTATTTCTTCGGATCAAATATCTCTCCATAGTTTTTAATTCTTCTAACGAAGAATCCTTGAAAAGAAGCGAAAACCCTTCTAGTATGTTTTCATGGTTTGTAAATTTTTCTCCAAGGTCCATTGTTTTCAATCCTTCTCTTGATTTCTATGTGAAAAAAATTGAAAACAGTAACACGAAAATATTCTGCAGTACTTTGAACCGAATTTTCGAACAATTCTTTTGTTGGTTCACTTCTCTTTTATGCTTAACCTCAATGTCAAGGACTTCAGCAATTTTTTTTTTCGCATCTTCAAACACTTTCGAAAATGAGTCACCTTAAATCTTTGGCGAGATCATTAGCTTGGACGGAAGTTTGAATTTGCTCTTTGAAACTCACGACTTAATGCCAACGAGAGTTGGTAAACCATACTAATAACCTTCAAGCCAATCTATAACTCGAAATCCATAGCGTTTTTTAAGTTCTTTGCGTCACTTTCCAATGTTCTTATTTAATTAAGAGTCTCGAACACAAACGGAAATTGGTCCTCAAAATCTTCAACAGATTCAGCCGCTTTCGCTTATTGTTTTTTGCAGCATATATTTTCTTTTCGGTGTATTGAAATAATTGTAAACTGCTTCAATTGTGGTTAGGCAATCTCTAATGGCTGGCATTTTGCTGTAAATATACATTTATAGCAAGGTTCAAAGAAGAAATGGACGTACAGAGCATGCGGAGCAAATTTTGTGCAAATAATTGCCTGAACATCATTGTATCGACCAGACATATTGCTTGCTCCGTCGTACCCTTGGACGATCGAAAAGAAAATGTCCAGATCACAATTTTGATGATTTTCCACTATAAGCTTCGCAAGAGCATCACCTGGATTGTTTATACAGTAATGTTTGGTAAACTGCTGTATTAGAGATTTTAAGAGAAAAGAATTTACTCATACCTGTTGTGGAAAATCGATATAAAAAAGAAATTCAAAATATAAGGTGATTTGCCGAAATAATAATTTCTTTCAGATGAAAATGACTTTGTACTTTCCCCGTAGAACGTAGATATAGAATGTACAATCGTTTTTGTATGAAGGTTTTCCTCGTGTTTCCTTCAGGATTATATTAAATATCTAACTCGTTAATTTAAAAATAGTAAAAGATAATATTTAAGAAGAAAGATAACAGCTATCACATCTCTATATTGTAAAATGTGCGGTGACAAACCTTTGTAAAAATATTAAACGAAAAATAAAATAGAGGATAAAGAATGTACAATCCTTTGAGTACTAATAAGGCTTAATTCACGTAGGAAGTAGGTACTAAATTTCAGAGTGTGTTTCCTTATCTTATTTGATTCATGACTAGTTATGTTGAACAATTATCGATCCCAATGGGGGGGATATATCCCCCTGATCCCCCCTATCTACGCCACTGCTACACATTTTACTGAGTCAGGGAAAAGATAAAATGCTCTTTTTTAAAACTGTTCGAAAATTAAAGAAGGGAGGAAAAGCAACCAAAACCAAAACGAACTACTTTACCTTATTCGATGGATCTTTGCGCAGATTTGGGGAAAAGGGGAAAACTATTAACGTTTCATTCTTATTGTACGGTTTTACAAAAATGAAAGTTAAGTTTAGATCGTTTACACTTGCAGCACTAAGCTGCACATTGTGTATCCTGATGAAGTATGGCGTCCACACGGACTATTTCAATTTCCTTCATTATTATTTTTCAATGATGTGTGTATGTATATGTTTAGTGTTGTTTATGTGATAGTCTGCATTGTGTACTGTGTGTAATGATAATAATTCGGGTTAATGATGATGTGTTTGTAAAGGATGGTTAAATTTTAAGTGCCGATGTTGATGGTAAACCACACCTTAACATCAAGTTTTTTCTGATTTTCATTAAAAATTTGAACCATGGGGAAAGAGCTTTAAAGCTATTCAAGCTTATTATGAAAATAGGCAATCAAATCAAAGTGTTTATCGTATGTACTTCGTGATTTTTCGGTGAATTTAATCGTCCAAATTTTCGTACAATCGGAAAAATCGTGCAAAAATTTGAGCGAACAGGGTCTAAAGGAAATGTGAAAACATTAGTGCATGCTCGTAAGGGTGTGTCCACACTATGCCGTGCGGCATCAATCGGCACATGCCAACCGGCAATACCGACTTAGTGTGGACGTCCCGATCGGCCTTCCTTCAAGCCGAACCGAAATCGAACCGAATGAAATGGATCCGTATGCCGGTCGGCATAGTGTGGACGCACCTTAAGGCTCGTTAAGTAGAAAACAGTGCTGCTGTTCGCGATAGTGCAGCTGAAAAGGCGTCAACCTCAACTCGTCGTCTTGCCCAACAATTGCACCTCTCACGCTCTTCATTGATGAACATTATGCATTTAGCAGCAAGACAACTGGTAAATTCCTGGAATATTGAAACAGTGACGCAAGCTGCAGTGTTGCCAGATCTGTCCGCCACATGCATTAAGATTTGCTTTTACACTCTTACAAGGTGCAATTGACTTTAGAACTAAAACCTCTTGACCATTTCGATGGTCGCGACGCGTCGTCAATTGTTAGAAAGGTGGCAAAAAATGGCTGATCAATTTTTGAAGAAAATCATTTTCAATGATGAGGCACATTTTCACCTCAGTGGATTCGTTAATAAACAAAATTGCCGCATTTGGGCGAATGATAAACTAAGTGCAATTTATGGGCTGGGGGCATCATCGGGCCGTGTTTTTGCCAAAGTATCAAAAGTGTTTTGCAGTTAGTGTCAATTGTGTTCGCTATCGTGAGATGATAATGAACTTTTAATGACCCGAATTAGAAGATATGGATGTGGACGATATGTGGTTTCAACAGGACGGTGTCACTTGCCACACAGCTAACAAAACAATGGCTCTCTTGCACCACAAGTTCAATGGCCGTGTTATCTCACGTGGTGGTGATGTGAATTGGCCGCCAAGATCGTGTGATTTGAGAGCTTTGGAATTCTTCCTTTGGGATTGTTTGAAAAAAAAAGATGTACATCGATAAGCCAGCAACAATTCAAAAGCATTAACGGTATATAACCTCAATTATGCCACAGCGTCATGGAAAATTTGGACCATCGGATGGGTGTGCAGCCGACGTCATCTTACCGACTTTTAGAGTTATATTGTTAAATTCTTAGGATTGCACTGTTTGCACATGAAACAGGGTCGTTCGATCTGTTTGCTGATTGATTTGAGCTAGATCAAAGAGAAAAAACAAATTTTGATTAAAGAAAAGACTAAAAATATAACAAGAAAAAATCTCTCCGACTCACTGTACAATTTTACCAAAAAAAACATGTGTTTTCAATTCTGCTATTTATGCTTTTGCCATTACAAATCAATTCAAAGCTCATAACTTTCGGTTAAACAGTCCCAAAAAGCAAAATAATATTCGAAAAATAAAACAAACACTATAGTTATTAATCCTATTTCGATGGCTGCCTTTAAAATAACACCTATAACCTATTTCCTACATTAATATCTACATACATAGCCACCTTCATTCATAATTGATATATGAAAAACTCATTCAGGCAGTAAGGTGTGATCTCGTTTGTATGTTTCAGCAACAGCAACAGCAGCATGCAAAAATAATAATTTATAGAGTGATGATATTTTTATGACCAATTATCCTTTTCACAGCAATATCCTCTTTTTGCCATTAATTTATCGCTTAAAAATTTAAAACATATATATTTAGTGTGTGAAAGTATTATTCCATTGGCAAACAATGAAGAGCATACAAGAGCCACCGCCACAGTGTTGATTGATGGAGTGCGCAGTGTGGGGAAAAGTGGAAAAGGACTTTAATAAGATTTAAAGCAAATTTCCGTAATTCCTTTTTTATGTTATTTCTGATTCGTAAGTACGCACATAACTATAAGTATGTCGAAGACCACAGCATGTCACACGCATGTTGTGATGTTGAAACGGAAAAAGGACATCTCGTCCCTGCACACTCTTATCTTCGATAAATTACACTTTAAAGGGACACTCAATCCATATAACACTTCAAACGATAAGCATTGTATCGGTTCGCTTTTCTTGACTCACATAGAACTTTGGTCCTTGTGCGACTCGATAGAAAGAAGGGTCTCTGGTCCCCACTATGTTCTTTATGGGCCATAAAGATCAACTTGAGTACAATCTTGTAATAAGGGCGTGAAACAGAACTACTACTTTATTTAGCATGAACCATGAGTTTACCCCTTTGCAGCCCTTAGTTTCGAAGTATTATATTTTAATGAAGGGATCTACTGACCAGATAGTGTCCTTTGAATCATGCTTTCAAAAATTATCTTTTTTTTATACATTTGCATACATAAACTGTGTTGCTGCTTCTGATATGCAATTTAAAAATTAAGTAGGTACTTGGCAGAGGTTTTGTGTGTGTGTGTATGTGTGTTTGTGTTTGTGTAAGTGTCGTTGAAATGAGATGCGGACTGGACGGGGACACATTTCTGATGGTTATGGTCGCCTGTGGGTGCTCATTGTTAGTTTTTGCAATGGAGCGTCGGACAATATTGATAATCATAATGAATATTGAACACACAAATCGAAAAGAGGAGGCAGAGTTGCAGCAGTAAGATTGTGATGGTGGGGTGTATGGGTGAGGGAGAATTGCTCTAGCGATTGTCCTTTCTGATAAAGCAATTTGTTCTGGTTACTTTACACTGAGAATGACACTTTGTATGATAATGGAAAATAACAAGTTCATAACCGTGTAATGAAAAGGTTGGACGTGAAATGGAGCTATTCGATGTAGTCGTGGTGTGGTGATAGTGGGGGTTGGTTTATAGGTAGTTAGTTAATAAATTGAATTACTTGATTTTGATTTTCTTGCGAGCAGCGGTGTAACCAGTACATCGGGCGTAAAAGGTTGTTGAGTGGACGGAATGCGTTTATTGGAAAATTAAATTTGAAAGACCTTGGGACTCTGTAAACAATGCCGGGGTGGGGCAGGTCGTTTTTAATATGATTTGCGGCGGTGTCTCTCTGTTTTTTAATTAGTGTTGAAAAGGTTTAGATATGACGGAAGAGTGAGTTGAGTTTCATAACTTTTTACCCATTTTAAGTATCTAATTGCGTATTCTTGTGCTTTGAAGGCAAACATTGATTATCGCGTTTGTCAAGCATAATCTCGAATGGTGTAAAAGGAGTTGTGTATTGATTGTTGTTTGAGTAGAAATGTTTAAGAATTTTTGGGTTGCTATTTTTTTTCGTAAAATTGAAGATTTTCAAATTTGATCATGTCTTTCTTTCAGGTTGACGTACACGTATTCACTTCTACTCTCAAGGACTGCTTTTGATGTTTCAGAAATGAAAATTTTGGAACTAAGGTAACTATTTTTGTTCATTTTACTTCACTATCAAGCTGGAAAGCTAGATAAATTTTAAATTGAAATGTGGTGCTTTTTGGAGGTGGATTTCATCTCCACGAAGAAGCTGAATGGATGTTTTGAAAGTTTATGGAAACTTAACGTCCTTTTCAGCACAACAATTCCGCTCCGAATTTTGAAAGCAGGTTTATCGTATTCCAGGACCACAATGTTTAAAAAATACAACAAGCATGTCGTATTCTATGATTTTAAAGCTTGAAAAAACAACAGTGAGTCAGAATGTAGCCTTACTTTAGTGGCGTGCTTTTCGCTGAGATTTCGCTGGTGGAAAAATCCAGAAAAAAAAGAAAACTTCAGAGGGAAGAATCTTCAAAGCCTTTTGCTGTAGCTGAAAATGCTGTAGCTGCTTCACAGTGTCATTATGTACAAGATTCACAGAAGTGGTATCTCTTGAGCCTTACACGTTTAAGTGGTTTGGCAAAAATGAGGTGTCCCGTTACAATGCCAAAAAGCTTTCTATAGTCTTTTCTGCATACGGGATACCAAAAATGTTAATGTTATGAAGCATACGTTAAGTCTGTCTGCATTTAATGGAGGTATGCCATCCATGCTTGGGCTCTTTTCAGACCCAATCATTGATGAATTCCCTCTCTGGGGACCCTTGCGAACCAAGCGCTCGTTCTCATATGAAGGAAGCTATCTGAGATCCCTTCTTTGCGAGTTCTGTGGTGACCCCGTTTCGAGTTATGCCGTAATGGCCTGGAACTCAAAGGAGACTTAAAGAATTTACTTTTTTCCAACAATTAGAAGTAAATCTAAAGTGTTGCTTATCACCATGGAAGGAAGATCCACTCCAACAACAAAATAAGAACCGTCTTCGCCATCCCAATTCTTGCTTTCCCTGTAATAATAACCTTTTCACTTCGTATTCTCGATACCATCATTCTGGGTAACGAGACGATGTAGGACATTTTCCGTATTCCTGAGTTTCCCCAGAATACAACAAATGGCTTTTTTTTCAATACCGGCGTCCTGGAAGTTTAAAAAAAACTTATTTCAGGGTTAGTATTTTGTCAGCAGCTTGCTGAGTAGAGAGCTTAACCAAGAAAGTTCCATTCACCAAACAACTTCTTTTTAGGTTGGGTTAGGTTGGATAGGGAGTGCAGCCACTAGCGGCAGCACCTCACTCGGATTGTGCTCCCCGGACAAATGTGGATAGGGAGGTAGAGCAGAGGTGTGGCAGAGGGTTAGGTTTGTGTCTGGTTTATTGGGGTTTCACTGAACCATTTGGAGCCCTGAATGAATTTAAAATTGCTGTTTAGTGTTAGTTTATTTATTTATTTATTTATTTATTATCCATCTATCGAGTTCATAACTCTTCTAGACTTAACAATATTTACATAAACTATATAGAGAAAAGTAAGAGCAAATATTAAATAATAAGTAGCAAAAAAAATTTACATATGTAAATATATATACAAACATGCTACGATACTAGACTCAAAACAATAGTTTTGAAAACCTCTCTGCTTAAACATAAGTCTATATTTTGATAAACGCAATTAAATTCATGACTAGAACGTGAAATCGGATCTGATCTACCGTAGTTTGTATAAGATCGGGGAACAAAAAACAGAATCGGCCTCGTCCTCAACTGTCTTGAAGGAGCATATAAAGAGAAAGAAGAGAGAAGTTTAGGACAATCAATTCGATTACAGAGAACATCTCTAGCAAACATAACTAAATAATACTTCCTCCTAGCTTCGAGAGTCTTTAAATCTATTAACATACATCTTGCATTGTAGCTAGGTAAAATATTATCAACCCAATTTTTTTTACGCAAAGCGTACCTCGAAACTTTTTTTTTAACGGATTCAATACGATTTATACCCACCCTATACAATGGACACCATATACAACATGCATACTCAAGAAGTGATCTCACAAGTGAAATATATAAAGATTTAATCGTGTAAGGATCCAGAAATTGTTTGGAGTTTCGCATGATGAATCCAACTAATTTATTAGCCTTAGAAATAACGTAGTCCAGATGCAAGTTAAAGGATAGCTTTGAATCGAAAATAACGCCTAGGTCTTTTTGTCTATCCACTGATTCAAGTTGAATGTCAGAAATGACGTATGAATGATTTATAACATTAGGTGACCTGGTAAAGGTAATGCTCTTACACTTTGCTATATTCAAAAATAATCGATTTTTAACACACCAAGCTGACACTTCATCTATATCACGTTGAAGTCGAAGTTTAGAAATGTCACCCATATTGTTGAAGAAGTATTCTCCAAAGGCTTTTTCCTAGTGTGGGCCATCAAGGTAGTACACTCACAGGGGAAGTGGAATGATCCCTTCTATGCTTCTTCGTCTTGGCATCCCCTACATAAGTCGGATGTGCTAATGCCCATTAGCCGAGTTCTCACTGTTAGTTGGACAGACTTTGGCTTGAACGACCAATGCTTGATAGTGTGAACTCAGACGACCGCTTGACCAACTTGTTGGATGGTTTTCAAATATTTTTGAAAATCTAGAAGTTGGACGGAGTGGAAGAGTATGTGACATAAAGTTGAACGTCAAGCTTGATAAGTGTGAACGCAAACTACATCCGACCATCCAACTTCCATCAAACGAAGTATGTCCAACTAATTGTACAGTGTGAACCCGGGATATTCTCATCATGTTTGTATAATTTCCCTTTGACTGGATTGAAATGCTCCCTGCTATAACTACAGTGCTTATTCTTGTATTTTGAAGTGGTCATGTTGTTGTCATTGCCATAGCCTTACAGATGCGCACTCGTTATTTGAAGGCGCGGACTTGGTTCAGTGGTAAAATGATTAGTAGATAGGCCGAACTCCGAAGGTTCTGGGCATCTACTTTTCTTTCAGTCTCCCAGTTCCATCTGGACGTTATATGTGAAATTACAACTACCTTTTTTCCATCTACTGCACCACAAAGAAAAGGGAAGGCTGGTGCACTGGTAGTACAATGTACCGGCAATTAGGTCTGAGTGCTCCAAATTAGCATAAGCCTCCTATTTTGAAAAAAGCTAGGTACTTCTTTGAAAATAGAGATTGCTGCGGCTGTCTTTTCTTACGGCTGTCCATCCTTTAAAGACTTCACCCGTTTGGTCAGTGTCCCTAGACCGGATTAACTAGATGACACGGTTTCTTTCCCGAAGTTTAGTTTTGGTTTGACCTCCAGGAGTTTTAATCATGGTGGCTTTATCCCTTCCTACTACTGTTCGTGGATTAAATTCGCAAACCTCGCGACCTGTTTTCCTGTTTCATCCACCAGCCATTCAATTGGACCACCTAGAAGTTTCACACAGCCTCCGAAAACCTTCTTCCTTTCGGACTACGTTCGCGTTTGCTAAAAAAAAATGGAGTACACCGTCCTAAAGTGGCCTCTTCCGATCAGTCCCTTTTTTGCAACTTTTACCAAGGGTTTGCAGTTAGCGTCAGTGCTCGCGCCGTCTCTTAATTTTTTGCTGAGTGTTGGAATTATGTCCCAGAGAATGCTACCCCTGGAGTTAGATCGACTTATTCAGCTTCATTTAATCCTGTGGTACCTGAACCAGGGTGAGAGTTAAGCACCGAAGATGAAACCCCCGAGCTGCATTCTTATTCTTTACAGCCCAACCCTTTCTTATAATGTCTAAGATTATAGCTCTTATAACGGAACACTTCAATTAAAAATACAAAGGTCTTAATTTTGATTTAAGTATTACAGATCATTGCATGACTGGAATTTTATTTCACAATCTGAAAACCAAAATTTACACCCAACCGGTCCCTCAATCTAGCTTGATAAATATCAGATTTGAACATCTCAACAATGCATTACGTTTTCAAACTTGGGACTCCGTATACTCTGTCGATAATGCTTCAAGTGCATATGATACATTCTTGCTAATATTTCAAAGCCACCTTGATAATTGTACAAAGCGATCAGCGGAAAAAAAGTCTGATAATAAACTAAAACCATGGATGAATTCTCACCTTTTAAAAAAAATTAAAACAAAAAACAAACTTAGTTCAAAGTGCTCAAGACATCCAAATAATGTCAGCTTAAAGAGACGTTTTTTAAAACTAAGTAAAGAAGTTAATAAAGAGGTTAAGAAACAACGAAATTTCTTCTTCTCTTCTAAAGTTCAAGCTTCGTTAGGTAACCCTAAAAAAGAATGGAAAGCTATCAATAGCATAATTAATATGAACTGCTCAGATGCTCCAAAGCCTATTATTTTAAACATTGATGGTGAAGATCTGTATGATCATACAATGATTGCAAATGTGTTCAACAACTATTTCTGCTCTGTTGGTAGCTTATCTTCGCTTAATGTTGGTAATGTTTTATGCAGCCGCTGTATTAATTCTGCTTTAAATCAAGATGAGTCTCAATGTAATAGCTTCGTTTTCAGTCCGATTTCAGGTTTTGAAATTCTTCAAATTATTAATAAGTTGGATAATTCTAATTCACAGGTTGAAGATAATTTCTCCAATTTGGTTCTCAAGAAGGTAGCTCTAAATGTAATCGATGTTTTGGTTCATATTTTCAATTTGAGTGTTACTACAGGAAACTTTCCTGATAAACTTAAGATAGCTCATGTTATTCCCTTATATAAGAAAGGTAACAAAGAAGATAAGAATAATTATAGGCCTATTTCCCTGTTGTCATCAGTGTCTAAAGTCTTTGAAAAAGCAATGAAGAATCGCATGATTAATTACCTAAAAAGAATAAACTTTTTTAGCCCTGATCAATATGGTTTCAGAGATGGAGTCTCCACTGAAGATGCTCTACTAGAATTCTGTTCTTTAATTAACAAAGGTTTAGATACAAGACAATTTTGTTCGGGTCTTTTTGTAGACATAACCAAGGCGTTCGATACGGTAAACCACAATCTACTCTTGGACAAACTGTATTGTGCGGGTTTCCGTGGTGTTATTTTAAGCTGGTTTGAGTCTTTCTTAAAGCAAAGATCTCAAAAAGTAAGGATTAAAGAAAAGTTCAGTTCATGTAATGTTCTTACTCTTGGTGTTCCTCAAGGATCTGTCCTTGGTCCTATTTTATTCCTTGTTTACATAAACTCACTTTTTTCCCAAAATTTTTGTGGCAAAGTCAAAGCGTTTGCAGATGACTTAGGTATTGCTTACGTTTCTAATAACCCTCATAACTTAATTGTTGATATCAACAAAGACATTCATATTCTTAGAATATGGTTTGCCGCTCACAAACTATCAATTAGCAATAAGACCAAACTAATGTTCTTCAATTTGAGTTCTATGCAACAACCTGATATAGATATAACATTCCATGAACCTGATTGTCCTCGTCACTGTGACCTTACTTGTGTATGCGACCCCGCCAGCTCAAAAATAACATTCCGGCCCAACGAAAAATGCAATTCCTTCTGTTTTAAGATTGAAGTAGTTAATGAATTTAAATACTTAGGAATCATTTTTGATCAAAACATGAGTTGGTGTTACCACATAAATAAACTTAAGCAGTATCTTCTATGTTCTCTTCGTGCTATACACCGTCTTAAGAAGTATTTAAACAGTAAGTATTTGAGAATGGTTTACTTTGGAATTTTCCACTCCAAGTTAGAGTATGGATTAAGTTGTTGGGGAAGCTCTTACAACTCTAGAATGCTTCCAATAGCTATTTTGCAAAAGTCTGTTGTTAGAAAAATTTGTGGTGTTACTCGTCTTACACATTCCTTTCCTCTATTTAAGAAATTAAAAATCCTTCCCGTGAAACATCTGTTCTATTTTAAAGTTTTGAAAATTTTCTTCTTGCGTAGCGGTTATTTACAAAGCCCGTTCTATGACTTTCATCGCTTGCGTAGTGCTTCTCAGTTCATTGTCACGATTCCCTCCTTCCGTACTACCCATTTCAAAAATTCTTATGCTGTAACTTCTTGTAGAATTTTCAATAAGCTACCCGCTTTAATACGCTGCATCAGGACACTACCTTCTTTCCTGAATAGAGTAAGATCATGGCTTTTTGAGTTTGATCACGAGGAAATAAAAATTTTGTAATAAGTACCCATACACCATCTTTTAATCTACTATACGGCTGGATTGAAAATGCATCATCATATTCATATATATTTAAGTCAACATTTCTAGTTCTTCGCTTCTTTAGCTCTTTTTTAACTTATTTTTTCGCTTCCATATTAATTTGTAATTTTTATTTTTTAAATGTAATTTGTAATGATTCACCCCACACTATTCTTTTTATTGCTAAACAATTTCCTTGAAGTGGCATTTATCACTATTTTTACTCTTTATAAAATAAAAAATGCCACTACTTTAATTCTTGTCTCATTGTTAATTTTATTTTTTAAAATCATGTAATACTATTTTATTATTGTAATACAAACAGAAACAAGAATAAAAGATGAAAATAAATAAAAAAATAAATAAATAAATTACCCTTTTTCGAGTGTTAAATCGTTGTTTTCTCTACTGGTAATCCAATTTAGAGTGAAACAAAAAGAGAAGTACAGGTTTGCGTACGGCCCTTGGTGGCACGAGAAACAACGGGCAATAAATAGCTTTGGTAGATTTTAGGCACTTTTATGACACCTGGGACCTGTAAGCTGTAACACAAAGCTATACAAGTCCACATGTCGAGAGGATTGTGTCCACTTGTAGAAGACCAAGCAAACTTGTAGCATTGTGTTACAGAAAATTCTTACACTTGTCACAATTCACATGTGTTACAAGAGCTTTCAGTTTTGTGTTACAGGCCCCTGGTGGTACGTGAAAAGTGCAGGAAATAGCTCTGGTTGATCTTCTCTGGCCTATTGCACAAAACTACATCTGCTTTTAATACAAGTGAATTATGAGAGGTGTAAAAATTTCTGTTTAACAAAGCCAAAAGTTTTATTACTCTTCTACAAATGTAATGAACATAACCCAACAAGACGCCTTGGACTTGTAGACAGACGTCTGGCTTCTTCACGGCCACTGGTGACGCTGGGGACACCAGTGAATGCTTCTCCAATGGGATCTGTGATGACTAAATACACAGAAGTAGTTTAAGAGAAAACCACAACTCAAAAATTTAAAGCCTTGATAAGTCCTTAAAAAAGCGAACATTTTCAGATTGAGGCCCAAGAGCAACTTCAATCGCTTTTCACGAAGATTTGATAAGCTCTCCGAGGATAAATTCACTGCCATAAGAAGCGCTGTGGTACCCGTGGTGCAATGGTTAGCATGTCCACCTGCTAACCCAGAGGTTCGAGGTTCGAATCCCAGCAGAGGCAATAAAATGTTTTTTCCCGGGTATCGCCTTTCGCGAGGAATTGGCAAGTCCTCCGTCAGTAAATTCATGCCATGAAAAGCGCTTTCTCAATTAGCCGTTCGGATCCGGTATAAAATTGTAGGTCCCCTCCATTCCCTCACAAGGCATGGTTGTGAGAAATGCGCTAGGCCCAGGGGCTCCTCGCTCTGTTGCGCCACCCTATTTATTTATTTTTAAGAAGCGCTGTCTCACTTGGCCGTTGGGAGTCGGCAAATATTTTTGATCTGCTCCTTTCCTCACAAGCTGCGTGGTTCAAAGATATTAACCGGTGCTCCTTGAGCTCTCTTCTGCCTTTTTTATTTACACATCATCTTGCACTTCATCTTCAAAGCTTCCTGCACTTACTACTTCTTCAACATACAGCCAATTTGGAACAAACACCACACGACCTGGCCTTTCGGCTTCATTCACATTTCAGTGAGAATTTCAGCATAGTAAAACCAGTTTCCGAGTGAGTTTCATATAATTCCTAGGACCAATGTTACCCCCCACAACTTCTATCTCAAAATCTTAGAATTAAGTAAAGCTGCTCTCCTACACGCTATTGTTTTATGTGTGGTCTCCAGCTGACTGTTCAAACAGCCCTCCCAACCCAAAGGATTAATTGTTAACTCACGCAAATATTCATTATACCGAGAGCTTTGAGCGCACTGTTTGTCTAATTATAATGATTGCCATAGGAAAAGCCATGCAATCTCACATAATGCAATCCCTGTCGCGTTACTAATTAAATCAGAAATTCACCTGTTATTGGCTTTTCCAACTACCACACAGAAGCGTTTGGCTTTTACTCCTGGCTTGCCCCCACTCTCGCTCTTTTGACTGGTTGCGTAATAATTTTATTCGTTTGTGTAAATTATGTTCATGTGTATGTGTATGTATGATGCAGTTCTGACTCTGAGTAAATATTTCACTGAGTTTCACTGTGTTTGTTCCTTCCGTCTTTGCAATGAGTTGTCGTATGTAAAAAATAAAAGAGTAGGAAAAAGGTTAACGACAAACCCACACCTTATTTTATACGCCATGAACTAGATGATTGTTTTTCAACTGCGCATTGTTTTCTGTAAGTTGTTGGCCTAGAGACCTAGAGAAGTTCCGTTTCCACTCTTTCACGCTCTGTGTGACGCAATTATGCCACTGGCATTTAATGCAGCATGCAATTCATGTGGTGCAAGGGCGTTTCATTTCAAATGCAGCAGCATAATCCGGTACAACTTGTGTTCTTCAGCCAAACTAACCGGAGATCATTTCCAACACTTTGGCTTGAAGGAAAAATTTGCAATAACAGAACAGAAAAAAGGATATGCATGTTGGAAAGGAAGAGAGGGTACTTGTGCAATGGCATTTCATATGCGCCCCCGGTTGCAAATCCTGTTGACAAGTACTTGTATCTACACACACTCACAAACAGCAAAAGTTAAAGCACTTCTGTTCTGTCAAATATTCAGAGATGCTTTGAGATTGTCAGCAATAGGTGTGCTTTTTTTCTACTTCACAGGACGTAGTGTGATGCAGAGGCAGAGAACATTGTTGTTTCTTAAAAAAGAAGGTATTTTGCTAATTTTACGTTTGAGAGAGTAGGAGGCTGGTAATGTTGGTTTTTATATTTGAAAAAGACCCACCGACAATTCCATTTCAACTGAGAGTAATTCAAAAGGTGGTTTTTTTTTAAGTTGATAGAGAAAGTTTGTTGGCTCGAAGACCAATAGTTGCACTTGAAGAATACGCTTTAAGTTTGCTTTTTCCAAAGCTGCTGCAATGTTGGGAGTATTTTCCATCCTTCTTTTCGGAACCTGATCTTAAACAAATTACAATTCTTCCACTCATCTGTTCTATACTTATGATCCGCTCGTGGAGTACGCCGCGTTGACTTCCCGGTTTTGGACGTGCATAGACGACGTTGCAGAGACTACAATTTCATCGCTATGTTTCCTTTTGGTTCGGGCTTTGGCACCATGGTATGACTTTTTTTTCAACTTTCGAATCTCATTCCTACGGCATCTCTCAATTTCCTCAGACCTTTTGGAGGACTCAGTGTTTTTATCTTATTCTGTCTTTGTTACTGTCCTTATACTGGTCAAAGGTAGCTCCTGATTTTCCCGCCTGCATCATATTATTATTGTGGTTTCTTTTTAGTTGCATTTGCCTGTCTGTAGTTTTTAGTTTATGTTTAATTTTTTTCAATATTTACAAAATTGTATAGTGTTGCCCGGATATATTCTCAAACCATGGCTTTCTTTTGAAGGTCGAGAGATAACTAGAACCTGAGAGGCTGCGGTTCTGATGGTTTGTTGGTATAACTGTTACAGACTTAAGCCTAGTGGAATAGAATTCAAGGATAGTTAGGGAGAAGGTCAATTGGAAAAGATATATCATTTCTGAGCCTTAGTTCGCGAAGGTCGTGACGGGACATTCTTATTTTTTACCTTTGCTATAGGTAGCTAGGTTGATGTCCGGGTCAAAATTGGTCCTTCGAGAAATCGGACATCAAAAAAACAGAGAGAGTGTCTTGCGTCGATTGCAACAGGGTCAATTTGGTTGACGGTTGATAGATCATCATTTTCCGTCAATAGATTTTTAAAATTTGCGTAGCGAGTGCTACAAATAAATAAATCCAACCCTCCCCTGACTTGAGTCTGTTTTAGGTGGTTTTGTTACGCGAGCAATGCTGCTTACTGTTTCTGTTTCCAAAGCTTTCCTGCATTGTCTCGGATTCAAGTGCATCGCCAGCTCATCTTGCCAAATTAAGCTCAGATACAGACTTTCATAATATGGTAATTTCCTAGATATCGGCTGATGACTTTATCCCTGAGTCCACCTCGATTTCTAACCAAATCCGTACCCAAATAAGCCTTGTTTCTGTTGTCTGTAGCAGTCGCCATAGCAGATGTGGCAGTTTTTCATGTTCCTTATATCCTGCTCATTCCATCGCTCCTTTTGGATGGTGCTTCTTTCGACCATAGATAACCTCCACCCTCCTCTCCTTCTCTCATTTTTTGTCCAGTCTTCAAAACCATCTACGACCGTACCTCCAGCTTCATACGATTTCCACAAAGCAAACTTCCGTAAAATTAATGATTATCTTAATAGAACTCACTTTAATGTTGATAATCTAACTGTAGAAGATGCCACATCCGCGTTCTACAGCGAAATACATAAAGCTATATCCCTTTTCGTTCACCTCTCTAGACATTAAACTTCTTCTACTTCCCCACCTTTGTATAACCATAAGGAACAAATTGTGGACAATCTTCCTTCGTACTCGATCTCCTACTGACTATTCAGCTTACCTTGGTTCTTATCTACACTTCTGGGAGATTCCAGTTTGTGAGTGTTCCACTTTACCAACGCTATTTAATCGAAATGAAATGTAACACTATTAATGACCCTAAGTCTTTTTATAAATTTGTCAACCATAAAAGAAAATCTGACGGATACCCTTCCTCCCTTTCTTTCAATAACAAAACGTCATCCGATGCACTCGCCGTAGCAAACTATTTCGCAAGTTAATTCAAACAGTCTTTCACGAATGATTCTTTTGTTCCTGACTTTTTTGATCCATTCCTTCCACGTTTCTTTGACTCCTATCTAATTGAAGAAAAGTTAAAACATCTAAATGATGAGTAGGTATATTCCTGACCCCAATGGTATACCGGCCATATTTCTTAAGAAATGCTCCTCCACAATTATCGTTCCATCGCTAAGCTATCACATATACCCAAAATTTTCGAAAACATTTTGTATGAAAACTTAAGTTTTCGTTGCAAATCTCTCATTTCCCGTAGACAACAGGGTTTCCTCAAAGGCAGGTCAACAACAACAAACCTCATTGACTTTGTCTCATTTTCCCTATCAGCTTTGGAGAATGGAAAAGAGGTCGATGTAATTTCTGCTGACTTTAGTAAAGCTTTTGATAAAATCTCCCACAAGCTTAGTCTTTTTAAACTTTCCACCCTCGGCTTTGAGTGGTACCCGTGGCGTGATGGTTAGCGTGTCCACCTGCTAACCCAGAGTTTCTAGGTTCGAATCCCAGCAGAGCCAAAAATGTTTTTCCACGGGTATCGCCTTTCGCGAGGAACTGGCAAGTCCTCCGTTAGTAAATTCATTGCAATGAAAAGCGCTTTCTCAATTAGCCGTTCGGAACCGGCAGAAAATTGTAGGTCCCCTCCATTCCCTCACAAGGCATGGTTGTGAGAAATGCGCTAGGCCCAGGGGCTCCTCGCTCTGTTGCGCCACCCTATTTATTTATTTATTTTACCCTCGGCTTTGAACCCATTCTTTTGGATTTCTTCTTATTTAGAAAACCGTTTTTACAGCGTTTGGTTCAGAGCCGCCCTATCCAGCCGCTTTTTAGCTACATCCGGAGTTCCCCAAGGCAGCCATTTAGGCCTTCTCCTCTTCATTCTCAGTATTAACGACATTGAAATGATCATCAAACACTCCTCTATCTCTCTCTATGCGGACGATACTAAGTTTTACCGGGTCATTTCTTCTTCTGAAGACTCTTCCCACCACCAACAGGATCTCGACAATTTTTCAGTATGGTGCTCCAAAAACAGCTTAGAGCTAAATGTTTCTAAGTGCCAATCAATAACCTTCTCACGTAAACGCATCAAATCTCCGCCCCGTCTCTGTCTTCTAAACAGTCAAATCATTTCCCCCGTTCAGGTGATCCGTGACCTTGAGATTATTTGCGACCGTGAGCTGAATTTCCTCAAGCATATCGATGATATAATCCTTAAGGCAAATTCAGCACTTGGCTTCGTGAAACGATGGTCCAAAGAATTTGCAGACCGCTACGTAACTCAATCCTTTAACATTTCATTTGTTCGTCCGCTTCTTGAATACGCTTGTCAAGTTTGGTCGCCTTTCCAACAATTGCACCAGAATTGAGAGCACACAACGCCGTTTCCTCCGATTTTCTCTTCGAGGTCTTAATTGGAGTAATCCTTTGATATTACCTCCTTATCAAGACCAAATCAAACTCCTCAACCTCAATACGCTGAAAGATGGAATAGAAATATTTGACATTCTCTTCATTCACCGAATCTTTACAGGTACCATTGACTGCCCAGCCCTTAACGAATCCATTTTTCTAAATACTAACCCTCGTAACACTCGGAATCCCCTTCTCTTCTATCTTCCCACCCATCGAACCTCTTACGGCTCCAATGAACCCATCTCCCGAATGCTGAGGAATGTCAATTCTCACTCTTATAATTTTGACTTTAATATGATTACTCCCTGACCCTGCATAAAGCTTCGTCTTCTAAGCCCTCCAACTAGTTAACTTAAGTCTAAGCTATTAAGTTTCTTAGTTTGTAAGTTAGATTAAGTAATAGCTTGTATTAAGCCTAATAAATGAGGGTGGCAACCCCACCAAAATTAAAAAAAAAAAAAGAAATTGAAAATAAAGTTTTCTTGGCATCATTCAATGGTTTTGGGTCGTTCCCTGCATAGGGAGTCCAACCTCATGCAGAAACACCTAACTATGATCTCAAGGAAATATTTTGTTCCCCGGATAACAGAGGATGAGGAGGATTGGGGGTGTTAGGTAGCATATGATTAGGTTGGTGACAGGGTTATTGGGGTTGGGAACCCCCCACTGAACCATTTGAAGCCCTGATTGAATTTTATAGGATGCTTTTATGTGGGAGGCTAGAGATGTCGCCCATTTCGCCGAAGAAATTTTCTGCGAGGGGCTTTTTTTACTAGTGTGGTCAAGTTAGAGTTCTCACAGAGGAAGTGGAATGATCCTACCTCTACCTCTTAGTCTGTTTATAAGTCGGATTTGCTAATGCCCGTTCTCATCATATATTCAATGAGTTGTGACCCGTGAGAATGCCATTCAACAGAGAGAGTCGAGGCATGTTAAGCTGGAGCAGAAATTCTGTTTTTTTTTTTTTGGAAACATCATGCCATATGTTTCCGGAAACCCGGCATGTTTCTAAAAATCACAACCTGTCATTAGCTGCTTTTAGAAAGTTTCGTTGGATTTAGTTTTCTTTTTCTTGCTCTGTGGCTTGAGAACTGAGCTGTTCGTTTCGATGGATTCGAGTGCTGATGCTGAATCGATTTTCCAGATGCGAAGGTCTTTGTATATTTTTCGTCTGCAAGAGTGGTCAGCGGTGAAGTCATTTATATTATAAGAGGCTGTTGAATGTCTTGGAATCAAATGTTCTTTCAATCAAACCCCAACTGGGGGCCTCTTACACAAATCTACAAGTACTTGTAATAGAAGTTAGTTATGACAAGTGTAAAGAATGTTTGTAACACAAAGCCATGAGTTTACTTGCTCTTCTACGAGTGTAATGAAGATAATCCTGTATGTGGTTCTTTACTTGTAGACTTGTAGCTTTGTGTCCCAGGAAGCGCAGATCGGGGTGGGGACGTTTAAAATAAACAGCTTTATAAACAACTTATAAGGTCTTAACAAATACGAGGACAGTCCGATAAGTACTTAGCCTCTCCGCCCAATAGAGTCACTATCGCAAGAGAAACTTACTATGGTGTAGTACATTTTTGTAGAAGGTTTCTGTCGGCCAAATTGGACTCGTAGTTTTGTTTTAACCGCATGTGGAAGCAAACGTGTCAGCGGATTTTAGAAAAATGGAAAAAGAGCAATATCGGTCAGTGATTCGATTCTTGTTTTTAGAAGGGAAATCACGCAGCGAAATCAAAGATCGGTTGGATGCTGTGTACGGTGACTCTTCTCCTTCGATGGCGACCGTCAAAAATTGGTTCAACGAGTTTCAACGTGGTCGCACGTCGGTTTTTGATGAGCCATGCCCGGCTACCACGGAGGACAATGTGACAATAATCCACGATCTCGTATTGGCAGATCGCCGATTGAAGGTGCGCGAGATAGCTGAGATAGTAGGCATCTGGAAAGATCGCGTGGGTCATATCCTGCAAAAAATTTTGGGCATGAGAAAGCGTGATGGGTGCCGCGTTTTCTCACTCCGGATAACAAACGCAACCGTGTGACCACTTCAGAGCTGCGGCTAAATTGGTCGAATTGCTCCATCCACCGTTTTCTCCAGATTTGGCTCCGTGCAACTTCTTTTTATTTTTATTTCACTTGCCGGGTAGAAATTTGTGTCGATCACACCGCCACGGTGTTCTACTTTGCAGAACTCGAGAAAACGTATTTTTGAGATGGCTTAAAGAAGTTGGAGCATCGCGGGGCAAGTGTATCGAACTAAAAGGATATTATTTTGAAAAATAAGTCAACATTTTTCCAAAATTTTCTTCTGTAGGCTAAGTACTTATCGGACTGCACTCGTATTTAATCAGAACTTCGACTAAAATCAATACACTGCCTTCTTTTTTGATTTCGAGCTTCCAACGTCTGGTCTTAGTGCCCATCACCCACGCCATCTATCGTCCTTAAGCTAAAGCTTAAATTAAATTTAGTATTAAATTTGTGTTTAAAGTTAATTTAAGTTTAATATTTAAGCTTAACTAAACTTAAGTTAATGCAAACTTTCGGTAAAAATAAAAAGAAGTTTTCTTAAAAAAAACTTCAACTGCGCCACTACTTTTCTAACCCACTGTTCATTCATGATGCCAAAAAGTTGCAACATGGTTGCGGTAATTAAAATTCCTTGTCGTGAATTGTGGGCATTAATTTCAGCTTTTGTCCATAAACAGTAAACACATGTTGTATCCAGTGGCATTGGTGGGTAGACCTATATTCAAAGATTACTGTCAAACGTGCTTAACCTCCCCACATGCAAATCCGCTTACGAGTTGGCTTGGCCTTTCTTTCTCTTACCTCCCATTCACAACAGCAACGATTCATCTATATAGGTAATAGTACTCGACTGCTACGTACACAGTACGTACATCTGTACAGTCGCTGAGGAAAAAAAAAATAGAAAAAAAATTACCATCATCGGATTGGAATTGGGTCATGATTTCCGTGTAGCCTTTAATGCATCCTTTGTTTCTACCCCTTAGCTTAATTTATAAACAATGTGATAGCAATAGCATGCAAATGGGGACATAGGATTACTGTGGTATAAAGGGCTTTTTGTGCCCTTCGAATAGTCCCACCACACTCAACAACTACTGGCGTACTATGGTATGGCACCACATCTCTTTATCACGGGTTTGCATTCAAATGGAGTGAGACCTTTAGACCGGAATGGCTTTTGGGTGGGGTCAGGCGGGTTAATCCCGATTGAATCTTAAAATATTTTTTAACAAATAGCACCACAACCAGAAAAGGACGACACAATCCGCCGAGAGTGAGACTAAAGCCATACCAAGGACCTCTTTGCACAACAAATGAGATTTTAATGCTCCACTTTGCCTTTGGTTTTTGGGCCTGGACAAGGACATAGACCGCTTTTCGATTCCGAATCTCATTGTAGCTGTTTACAAAACAAGAACAAAGGCTGAAATAGAAGGTTTTTGATTTTTTTGTTTTATTTTTGTTGTTGTTTCTTTTTTTCTTGTGTGGGATTTAAATTATTCTGATTTATGGGATCAACGGATTGTGGATTGCCCTAGGTTCCCTCTGGCTTTCTGTTTTGAAGTTCTTTCGGTATTTGTTTCTTTTTTTTTTTGGTACTTTGGTTGGCTGCCGGGATTTGGAATGAAAAGTTCCTTTGCGGGAGAAACGATGGAAAATAGGTTGAAATGCATTTGTAAACTGGTCTTCTAACAAACAACGAAAGAGATACATGCTTTTCCTAAGGCTTTGCGATGGCAATTTATTGCCTCCTGCGGAATACTAGAGATATGGGTTCAAGTTGCGTTAGAGCGAAGGGCTGTTAGAATATTTAAACCTAATTTTGTGTGTGTGTGACGGTGTGGTTGGTTTCCAGGGGATGACTATGGATGATTTAATATTTTGTAAGTTAACATTGCCACCTGAGGGGCATATTTCATTGGCTCGAAGGCTCAGTCTCAGTGTTAGAGGATAAAATAAAGTGAAAGAGGTGAGTTCCAAGGTAAATATTTAACTTTGTCCCAAATCTAATCAATTTTGTTACCTTATCGGGAATACTTGAAGAGAAAGGTTGCCATTCCATCAATGCTTAAAAGATTTGGGTATCAACGTTAATTTATTTCTCTAGGCAAAGATGACCTAAGGAAAGGGCAGTTGGTATTTTATTTTGTAAGAGTCCCACGTGTCGTGTCCTTGTGAAGACCGATAAGCAAAGATTTGAGATAAGAAAATTATTATGTGTTCGGGATTAATGGGAATATCATATGAGTTGATAAGAACGAGGACAAGAAACAGCTTTCAGAGATGTGTGGGCGTAACTAGTAGTGAAAGCATAAATTTTTAAGATCAGATTACACAAAAGGGACGAAAATAGAACAGAAAAGTTTCTTGGTTTTTGCATTAAGCTGGTGTTTCAATGTGATGTTTATAAGTAGGTGTTAAGCAAGTGAAAGGGTATGATTGCCTCTAGCAAATTACTCTTCTGAGGGTAGATATTTTGAGTGTTTTCGTAGTTTCGGGTTACTGGACAAGTAACTCAGTATATGCAGGTGTTTACAGTTCTAGGAAAGAAAATTTTTTCTCTAGGGTTGTGTTGCGACCCAACATGAAAAATTCAGAGATAGCTTTGAACGCCTTTTAAAATCAGGACAGCTCTGTTGTTATTGCGACAGCCTTATCTTTCCACCAGCAGTGTCGTACTTGAAACAGCTTTGTAAAAATAATAACAGCGTCACCGTAATTGCTTAAGTGTTGTGGCAACTAAGTCGTAATAGCAGTAGCATTGTTGAAAGCAGAAGAGTGTTGGGACTGCATTGTGGTAATAGCTTTTTCCTTGTTGCTATAGTTACATATGTCTTTATTGCTACGACCTTACTAAGTTAGTGACAGCGTTGTCTTTATTATGATGGTGTTGTCGTTATTGCGGCAATTTTCTCAGTCGTGACAGCTTTGCCTTGATTCCGACAGCGTCACCTCAATCCCGAAAACGTGAATTTAAAACCGACAGCGTTGTCTCAATCTAGATATAATATTGTTTCAATCACGCCATCGCATCGTTGTCTCAATTTAGAAACCGTTGTCTCAATTTTGACAACGTTGTCTCAATTTTGACAACGTTGTCTCAATCCCGACTACGTTTGATAAAAGTTAACCAGCAAATAAAAACACGACTGTTTGTTAACGTTGAAAAGGGAACATAAAAGAAAATTCTATTTATTATTTAATAATGAGTAAAAAAAGAAAAATAAAAGCAATCGATAATTTAAACAAAGTGGTTTTCAACTTATTCATTTTATATAACAAAAATAAAACTTTCCCTGAATTAAACAATATGTTTAAATAGATAGACCCAGTTTTTGTGAGTCTTTTGTATGTTTTGCTGATGGCAAACCTTTGGTGAAAATATCAGCCAACATTTCTTGAGTGGAAATATATTTGAGATTGATTAATCCATGTTCAATTTTTTCTTGAACAAATTTAGTTTTTGTTTCTTTATTTTTGGTTCTGGAGGACATGGAGTTGTTTTTCGCAAGTTGAATTGCACAGTTTATGTAGAATTGATCCTTTTGAGCAATTTGGGAAAAATTATGTCTCTAAACGCTTCAACCAAACCGATTCCTGAATTGCTGCAACCATGGCCATAAATTCTGACTCGGTTGTTGAAAGAGCAACTGTTTGCTGTCGCTTTGAAGACCAGGAAAAAGCGCCGCCTTGTAAAACAAAAACATAGCCTGTTGTTGACTTACCGTCACTTGCCCAGTCAGCATCACAATATCCTTCAAAAGGAGTAGGTTTCCAATGATAGGTTAGTTTTTGATCAATGGTGCCTTTTAAATGCCGTACTATTCTCTTAATAGCTACCCAGTGTGCTTTCCCTGGATTAGTGCTGTATCTGCTTAATAAGTTCACTGCAAAACTTATGTCTGGTCTTGTAGTTTGAGCAGCAAAAAGTAGGGATCCAACAGATTCCATGTATGGCACTTTTCTCATCAATTTCTTTTCTTCTTCTGAAGTGGGACACATTTCTTCAGATATTTTCTGGTTCAAATCTAATGGTGTTGAGACTGGGTTACAATCTCTCATTCCAAATCGCTTCAATATTTCAAAAATATATTGCGACTGATCAATTGAAATCGTACCAGTTGACTTATTTTGAGTTATACGCATTCCTAGAATTGACGACGAATCGCTCTAGTCTTTCATTTTAAATTTCCAATTCATCATCAATAATTTCTTCTTTTTGAATTCTCAAAAAATATTACATAGCGACTCACAATAAGTTTTTCGTTTTCATGTTGTAGAGCCGAGCTTTTGACTCAGAACTGTATCCCAGAAAAATATACTCAGTAGATTTTTGGTCGAGCTTTTGTCGTTTTTCAGATGGAATATGTACCATGGCCTAGCATCCAAATACACGCAACATTTTAAGATTCGGCTTTACATTGGACCATAATTCTTCTGGTGTTTTTTTCTTTTTCACCTCAAGGAACGCGATTCAGAATGTATACTGCAGCTGATGCTGCTTCAGCCCAAAAATGCTTGCCAAGATTGGCATCAAGTAGCATGCAACGCACACGTTCAACTACAGTTCGATTAATTCTTTCGGCAACCCCATATTCTGTTGCGGAGTGTAAGGCGCTGATTTTTGATGTTGAATGCCACATGCTGAAAAATAGTGTTCAGATTTCGAATTGCAAAATTCCTTACTATTATCGCTGCGAAAAACTTTGATTGTGGTCAAAGGAGACGTCTCAAAAACGTCTGATTTCTTCTTGAGTGGATAAAAAAATAATTTTCTTGAAAAATCATCCACGATCGTCGCAAAATAGATGTTGCCTGAAAAGGATTTATCTAACCGGCAACGGTTCGCAAACATCAGAATGAATTAAGTCTAGTACAGCTTTCGAACGGGTTCCAGTTGTCTTAAAAGGTTCTCTTGATTGCTTTCCTTTAATGCAAACGACTCATTTTGCAATAATTTTTGTATCAAAAGATAAACCTTCAACTGCTGTCTTCAACTTAATCAGATTCTCTGTACAGATGTGTGCCATTCGACGATGCCAAAGATTCGATTCGTTTTAAAGATTCAAAGATGCGGAATAGTTCTTAAGCGATGTTTTCATTACAATACACTTTAAACGATACATGTCATTTATTAATGTTTCTGATGCAATCATTTCGTTCCCTTTATTAAAAATTTTGCAGACTTCTTTTTCAAACTTAACTGTTTTGCCGTTGTTTACTAATTGACAGAAATCAGATTCGCACATGAATTATTGTGAATGGTGGTGGCCTTCGTTTTCTTGTTACCATTCACAAGAGTTAAGCTTACATCACGTATACATTCGACTGGTAATTTCGCATTATTTGCAACAACAATTTCTCTGTGCTTTGATGGTCTTACGTTCTTCAACAATGATTTGCTCATTGTCATGTGAGCCGATGCTTCTGAGTCGATATACCATGCATTTTCTGGAACTCCTTTCTTTGCTAAGAAAGATGGAAGCAAAGCAACTTCATTTGATTAAAAAACAAAAAAAACTTTTTCTTTTTTGGACATTGTTTTGCAAAATGACCAATTTCACCGCAGTTATGACATCTAAATTTGGTTTGAGAATTGTTTTTCTTTGGCTTGAACTTCGGTTTAGCAAACAAAGCATTGATATTCGACTTGGCATCATATTTGACTTCTTGCAACAAAAGAGTTTTCACAGCATCGCTTGTTAAAATTTTCTTTAAATTCTACACGGCCATAACTAATCACTTGAATTCTTCAGGAAGTCCATTCTATTCTATTTTTAAATTTTTAAACCAGCTTTTCTCACTTTGATTGAAGTCATAACCATCTTGTTGATGTAATCCTCCATAGATTCACAATCGTTCAATTGGAGTTGTACAAGCTGCTTTAGAAAATCCACTATTCTACACATTCCCGTGTCCTCAAAAGCATTTGAGAGACTGTCCCAAGCACTTTTAGCCGAAGGAGAGTCCGCTATGTAAGAAAAATTTTTGTTTTGAAGCATAAGGATTAACTCAGATTTTGCTTTCAGATCTGTGGTGATGTTCCTAATTCTTTCTCTTTCAATTCCATAGTTCTTTAATTACTAAATATGATTTGGCTATTAATTAATTCAATTTGCGCGACCTGGGTCCATAACCTGATAAAAATTAACCAGCGTTTGTTACCGTTGAAAAAGGAACATAAAGGAAAATTCTATTTATTATTTAATAATGAGTTTGACACTAAAATACAAGCAATCGATAATTTATAAACAAAGTGGTTTTCAAAGTATTCATTCTATATAACAAAAAAAAACAACGTTATTTCATCCTGACAACGTTGTCCCAACCCCAACAGTCGCTACAACGTTCTTTCAATCCTGATAACGTTGTCTCAATCAGGATAACGTTTTCTAGATCCCTGCTGCGAAGTCTGAATCACAACATCGTTGTTTCAATCACAAACCCGACAGTCACGACAACCTTCTCTCAATCCTGAAAACGTTGTGTTTATCCCGACTGCAAAGTTTCAATCACAACATAGTTGTCTCAATCACGACAGCGTTGTCTCATTCAAAACGGCATTGTTTCAATCTCGAGAACGTTGTCTAAGCTCCGACAATCCATAAAACGTATTCTTAATCCCGACAACGTTGTGTTTATCCCGACTGCGAAGTCTCAATCGCGACATCTTTGTTTTTATCACCATAACTTCATTGTCATCATGAAGATCCTTGTCATTTAAGATCCGCGGTGACGTTGTCGTTATCACTTTAATTGTTAATTTCGTAATCGTTAAAACGTTGTCGTAATTGTTACTATGTCGATGTAATCGCATTGTCAACAGTGGTTTTGTATTGGGAACTGCGATTAAACTTTTCCGACGTTTCTTTGTGTGCAAGAAAAGAGAAAACCGAAGATTATAAAGTTTCAAAAAATGCTAATATAATAGATACCTGACTTTATTGAAACATTTCCCACCCTTTCACTTTTTTCTTATCTGAAAATTAATGCAGGTGCTCTTTAAGAACCCGAAAACCTTTCAGAGATACTGCTTGTTATTAACTATATTCCAAGCCAATGTGGTAGGCTACACCTTTGTACGTCCGTAGTCCTTAAAGCAGTTTAACTGCGAAAGCTAGCCAATTCAACAAGCTTATTACTTCTTAGATGAAAGGACAACACACTAACCAGCTTATACCAGGCCAGCATCATGAAGATGCCTATCAACCTCAATTCTCAATTAAAAGACACAAACCCTACAGACTGGTTGCTACCATTACCGGTACACTTTCCGCTCAATTTAATACTAAAGCGTAACCGAGATCATTTTGCAACAACTTGAATTCCCTATTTGGCCGTGGCAGCGGTAAAACTTAACCTGTGGCAGTGCCTTTTGGCCCCCTGTTGTACCAACTCTATCCAATCCCCCAGGCTGCCTTCCATCAACCGTGTCTGCAATTACAATTTGTGTAAGGGACAGTAATAGTTTGCGCAATAAAGTCAACCCCTCTCCACAACAACCATCCAACCAACCACACACACTTCCTGGGCAAATAGTTCAACAAATGCACCAAAGCTTCCACCTTTTCATTCCATCATTTGGGAAGCTCGAGCTCGATAGAAAACGGCTGCTTGGAGATCCTTACAAAGGGCCTAGTGTAAATGTTGCTTTCTGCTTCGCTAAACAGAGAAACAGCATGGTTTTGGGACCGGGGGGATGCTGACACATAGCACGTAATAAAAATGTTAACACTCGCAAGGATTTGCCCAGACCAAGCATTTGTATGTCCCTGTCGCAGTGGAAAGGCAACAAAAAAAGGACATTAACCATTTTTGCACAAAAAGGATTCAACTTTAGTGAAATTGTCGGTACATAAAAGTCGTTCAACTTCCGCTCTTGCTATGGCTATAAATTCTGTACCTACACCTCCTTCCCCTGGTGGTGTTGGTCGCGTCGTCGTTGTGTTGTGTAGTCGCTAAATCGTTCGTTTCTTTTTCAACTCTTATTTTTTGGGGCAACATAACACAAGGGCGACGCTAAAGGAAGGCAACGATTTTGGGGGAGGCCCAACCAACAACAATGCCAAAGTACTTCTGTCGTTGGTCGAGACCCGGTTTAGGTATCGAGCTATGTATGGCAACAACTGAAAGATTGTCGCGATGGTTGACTTTCAAAGGGGATCCATAGAATTTCCTTTCCCTTGATTGTCGTTTATTTATGATTTCAATAGGCAATAAATTCGTTAAATACTTTGGCAAACTTTTGATTGAAATTCCAATCAAAATTCCTTGCTGCTTGTGTTTCGACAGGAGCTTCTAAGAAATTGTTTGAGTTTAAGTCGTGGTGGTGGTGGTGGTGATTGGGCGGGGGTTGAATTCGATTCGGTGGAACTGACTTCAGTTCGGCGCGGTGGCGGGTGCGAAACAAAATGACGATTTGGCATGAAGATGAATTGCCTGAAACACGATATATGTGTGTATGTATGGATGTGAAGAAGGAAATTCAATTTCAAAATTAAATTCAAGTGAAATGTGATTTTTGTTTTTATTTTTTCTTTCTCCCTTTTAATTCTATTTTTATTTTCCTTTCTTAAAATAATCAAAAGGAACAAGTGAGTCATAGCAGTCTGTGGGGGTAAACACAATTAAGAGAAGGGGGATGTGGTGTGTTGTATTCGCTACCAGGAATTAATGAAACGCGACGGTTTTTAATTTGGCAAGAGTAATATGAGATTTTATTCGCTGTACCGTTTAGGTACCTTTTGCATCTAGAAGAGGGCGTTTTGAATGTCAAATGGATTTCTTAGCTTTCAAGAGCACATCAAATGTGAACATAAAAACAACGATTCAGGGTAAGAGAGCATTTCATTACATCACTTCAACGGAGGATTGGCCTGTTCTTTTCTGTTTGATACTTAAAACCACAAAAATTGCTTGTGTCAATCTGCAAAGCTGCTCCAGATACAAAACGTTTGACACAAGTTTTCCTTTCCTCAAAGCATTTCATTTAGCTTCGAAGAAAAAATTCAACAAACAAATGCTATATTTTGACTTTAAATGAGGAAAAAAATGATACCCCAATATCTTAATCAGATCAGGGGTGAGTAAACTCTACAACACTTTCAGTTTGCTAAACAATTTCTAACTTTGCTTTGTTTTTGTAGCAAGCTGATTTTTTCAATAATTGTCAGGGTTTGTCTGTTGATGGTCCCTGATATCAGCTTAAGACACACAAAATACCTCCGAAAATCTTAATATTGATTGAACCGACTACATGAACTACAGTTCTTCACTCTATCTGCTTTATCTTCAACAAAGGCAAAGCATTGCTTCGATTGAGGAAGTCGATATTTTAAGAAATAAAGGATACAGTCCCAAATCGACCGCAATGAGTTCTGTTTTTGAAGAGAAAGACGTCAATTTATTCCAAAGAAAGTTTCTAAAGCTCATCGAAAAAACATAAATGGGCAAAGCCATTTACATGACGTGAAAACCGTCCTTGGCGATTTGAACTCAAAGCAAGGAAAGGAGAACATCTTTGGATACACAATGGGTAAGCACAAGCAATAGCCAGCATGAAAAAACGTACTAAAATTATTAGACGATTTTGATACGGTGCTGAGTGTCATTGTTAGTAGCACACGCTTCCCCCATCTCAAAATTCGTAAAGGTACAAGGCGATGCCCCGATCAGTCAACCGCCAACCGAATTGACCATGTTGCTCTTCCAATTTCGTTGGTGTTCGAACTTTCCAAGAGTCTAACTTTGACTCACTCAAGTACTTTATTGTAGCCCGAGTTAAACGAAGAATATACTGCTCACGACCCTTACGAACTAGAGCACTAAAACGAAATAACGTCAGATAGCTCCAATCGTAAGAGATAGCCAGTACCTGTTTCAATCAAGTGTCCCTAAAACTAACCTTAAAGGTTGTGAGGATCTGGTTTTCATTCGGTCTCCACAACGAGACCCATGGATCGATGAAGAATGCAGTCAAGTTAATGCAACCAAGCGATAAGCACGACAGATGTTCATACAAAGGAAAGCCTGGGATTTTTTTGAACGTTTCAAGGAGATCTATAAGGCGAATGAGTTAAGAAAATCGAATTATCTTAAAAAAAAGCTTGCGATTTAGGAAATCGAGAGATACCATGATATAAATGAGATTTGAAAGTTCTACCAAAAGGTAAGAAGATCATAGCTCAAATCGCCACATTCAACTTCGGCGATGATCATAAGTTCCGTCATCCTAAAGGGTCCGCCAAATAAAATTTTTTTTTCAAAAACAGCGGGTAAAACATCGAGTGTTGCTTCGGCTGTGTGGCACATAGCGCCGAAATCCTAATAATCCAATTGCTAATATTGCATAAATTATTCCTAATGATCCAAAAGTTTCCTTTTTACCAGATTCTTGACTAATAATATGAGAAATTATTCCGAATCCTGGAAGAATTAAAATATAAACTTCTGGATGACCAAAAAATCAAAATAAATGTTTGTAGCCGTCCTGTTGAACCCAAATGTTGCCAATATCCTCCTCTTCAATTTTTGTGAACAAAAATTTGTTCAACATGGCCCGATAACGATAACGATCTCAAAAAAAAAAAAAAACCTTAGATGTCGGATCCTTAAGAAGAAGTTAAGTTAGTCTCATAATAAGCCTAAATAAATTCAAATTGCTGGTGCAGATATAGGTTAGGTTAGGTTAAAATGGCTGTCAGGAAAACAACTGACACACTCACACCAGTATTAGGACCATTGTGATACCATAAGAACTAAGCGAGGAAGAACCACACTTAACAAAACCATTTGGAGCTTTTGATAAAGCGAAAGAGATGCATGATATCTGTGTTCGCCAGATAGTTTAGATCATCAAGGAAATATTTTTCTAAATGCCGTTTTCTTTTAAAGGAGAGTGCAGGACATGAGCAGAGGAGGTGTGGAATAGTCTCTTCCCCCTCCTCATCTAAGCAGCTTCTGCAGAAGTCATTAGAGGGAATGCCGAGTCTTATGGCGTGTCTTCCTATCAGACAATGTCCGGTGATGACATTGATTACGGAGCTAACTTGCAATCTGGTAATTGATAACAAATGTCTTGTGCGTTTTGGATCTAGTCCTGGCCATATCCGTTTTGTTGCCACGCACGTGGTGATATTGTTCCACCTGTCATTTGTTCTATCCATTGCCTCTTGCTTTAGCATAAGTTTACATGTAGCGATTGGTATACCAATATTCAACCTGCTGGTTGAGATCGGTAGAACGGTTCCTTTTCTGGGGAGTTCATCGGCCTTGCAGTTACCCACGATATCTCTGTGCCCCAGCATCCAAATAAGGTGTCGCTATCTCCTTAAGAGATAAGCGACAGTTATAAGGGCGGTTACTGAGTTCGTAGAAACAGCGCCGAGTGATTTGAGGGCTGCTTGACTATCTGAGAAAATCCGGATATTCGTTGAGGATATCACGTTTTCTTTTAGCCATGATAGGACCTCTTTGATCGCCAGAATTTCCGCTTGGAACACGTTACAATGGTTTGGAAGGCGGAAAGGGAGACTTACGTTAAGTCGGTTTGAGAACACCCCGCAGCCGACCCCTTCCTCGGTTTTTGACCCATCTGTATAGAAATGAATTGAATCATCTCTCCAAAACTCTTCGTCTTCCCAGGTCGTTCTTGGTGGGATTGAGACTTGGAACTTATTATCAAAAACCAATTGGGGGATGGTGTAGTCGGAGTGACAGGGGATTGATCCGAATAAATTCAGGATTGTAGCGTGGCCGATGTTATTAACGGTCCATTGGGAGATAGCTTTCATACGAATGGCTGTACTGGCGGCCATTTGTTTACTGAAGATATCTAGTGGTGTGAGGTTAAGGAGTGTATTTAGGGCAGCTGAGGGTGTTGATCTCAGTGCTCCGCTTATACACAAACAGGCTGTTCGTTGGACCTTGCTTAAATTATCGCAGTAGAACCTTTTATCAAGAGCGGTTCACCATACCACTACTCCATATGCAAGTATTGGTCTGATGACCGCGGTGTAGATGTAGAGCCAGTGTGTGATCCGAGGGCAGGCGAGAAATCCCACTTATCACCAATGGCTTTTTTACAGGAAAATAAGGCAACGGTGGATTTCCTGATTCTTTCCTGTATGTCGGCTTTCCAGCTCAGCTTTTTTTTAGGATTATACCTAGATATTTAGCTTCGTTGGAAAGTTGAAGTGAGATTCCATTTATTGATGAGTTGTTAGTTGAGGAATTTTGTATTTCCTGGTGAAGAGAACGAGTTCAGTTTTCTTAGGGTTAACCCCTAGATCACATTTTCCCGCCCATTTTACTATTTTATTTAGAGCGGTTTGCATCAGATCCGTAAGGACGTGAGCATGTTTGCCAGATACCGCAATGGAGACGTCATCTGCATTTGCAATTACTTTGAATCTCTCAGCTTCTAAGTCAACTAGCAGTTCATTGACGACTACATTCCATGGAAGAGGGGATAGGACTCCGCCTTGCGGTGTTCCTCTACTGACAGATCTCTTTGCAGAGAAGTTTCCTAGAGTAGAGTTGATTCTCTTGCTTTTTAGCATTAGACTTATCAACTCCACTATGGAACCATCTACTTTGAGCTTCGTCAGTGCCTTTGTAATTGCAGAGTTGTTGACGCTATTGAAGGCTCCCTCTATGTCGAGGAAAGCGGCCAGAGTGAATTCTTTGTGATGGAGGGAATATTTTATAGTACGAACCAAGGTGTGTAGGGCCGTTTCAACAGATTCACTTACAGTAGGCGTGTTGTGCTGTAGATAACAATTTTGGATCTATAGCTATACGCAGGTGGATATCAATCAGTCGTTCTAAAGTTTTAAGAAGGAAAGACGATATATTGATGATGAAGATGACTTATTGGTTTGAGATCTTTTGGGTTTACGTAGGACATGTAAAGCTTTTTTAAAGCATATTGCAAGGAAATAGCGGAAGAAAAAGACCTTTTTTTAGTTGGCGCAATCAAGTAGAGGAATACTTCAACTCACTTAGAACGCAAAGCAATAGAGAGCTCGCCCGGAATCTAAATTGTTTGCGAAAGAATTCCGATGACGCATAGGTTCATCCTCAACAGTAATGGCACAATGCAATTGAAGTGTAAAGTGTTTATCACTTCAAGACTAAACGAAAAGTTATTGGAATTTAGTTTCTAAAGTAACCGAAGAACAGTTTTTCCGCTAGAGGTTTGACTGTACACAATAAGGAGAAAAGAAAAGAAAGCGTCTCTAAAGTGTCAATCGCTACTATTCCTCGTGTAATGACTGTGTAACAAAAAAGTAAAAAAAAAAAGAAGTTAACTCCATCCATAGTAAAATATTGGCAGGAACTTGTTCCTCTGAGTAATTGAATAAGAGGATTGTGAACCACGTTCTACAGATACGAGCAGTTGACTCTCAGACTCATAAACTACAAAACAAAAGCCAATTTGCTCGCGTATTTCATGCAAACCTTCCCGCTCTTGGTAGGACACAGCATCAAAGTGTATAGAACAAACTAATTAAATCGTTCGTAACCTCTTTCTAAGAACTCACCACCAATTCAGCAAAATTTAGAACACCGTTTTCCCTGCAAACAATTTAGAAAACCAACAGTGTAGACTGCAATCAGCTTCTTGCAAGTTGCACGGGATAATTGAGAATTTCAATTAAGCGAAAACGATCTCCCACTATGATGAAACTTGTCGAGTAAGAACCACAGCTATTCTACTCTACCTTCCCATATACATAAACTTTTGAATTAAACCCTCATCATAAGAAGAGCATTTTTCCCTACGTAATAGTTCAAGGATGTGTATCTACAAAGAGTCTTATGGTGCATTGTCAAAAGTTAAAGGATAATTTGCTAAACATACGAGTACTGCTGTGCACGGAATAGTCCACCGTATAAAACGAACAAAAATACCTCAAGAAGCTGATGCCAAGCCAGCCAAACATGCAGAAAGGTCTTTATACGGTTGGGTTCTCACATAGCACTGCAGGCGGAGGCACAGTCTAACAGCTTTGAAAATTGAAAATATATACACGAAAAACCACACGAATGTGTCGACAAGGAAGTTGGAAATTTACGCCGGTGGCAAGTGTTGGAAATCCTTCAGATTCGTTTTGCAACCAACCGACCCCTCCGCAACTCGAAGCAACAAAGGAAATAAATTTAAACTTTAACATTTTTTTTTTTCGTTTTAGTGGAGCTGGGAACGATTCCTTTGGTGTGTCGTTGTCGTCACCTCATCAGGACTTAACACGAAGAATTTTCAGAAACATCCTTTGCTTCTAGTAATCTCATTATATCTGAAGGACACCGTAAATATTTCATAAGCCGATCAATCTTCTTTGTCTGCCCGCACTATGCATAGGTTCGAGTTTCATGCGACTAAAAGGGTTGGCTTTTCAGAAAGAACAGTAAAAAAATAAATAACACAAAAAAAAATATTATAGAAAAGTGGAATAGGAAAATGTATCCTTTCTCGTTTCGTTCACAATTTGTCCTTAAAACGTTCTTTGTCCATAAAAGGGGGCAACAAAAAATCTCTCATTTGATAAAGGATATTTCCCTTTGTGTGAAGTTTCCACCAAAGGAATTTGCCTTCCTATTATACTTTCCTTCTTTTTTTTCTCTCTCTCTTTCTTTTCTCTAAAATAGTTTTCGTCCTTCTGATGGCGATGTGAAAGAAGGAATATGGATGGACGATTTCTGGTGCAGGATTTCATTCATAAATTTGGCTTGGACATAGGATTTTGTTAGTGTATGCGCGTCAGCGAGGTTATAACATTGTTGAGATGACAGAAACGAATTATAATCCTAGCAAATGCGAACGAGTAGTAAATGGAATCCTTTCGTCCTTTCTTCTGGCATAACTAACCAACAACAAAAAAAAAAAAAAAGAAGAAAAAAAAAAAATACCAAGAATAAGAATGAAACAGAAAAGGTTTTATGTTGACTTTTATTTTGTTGCGTTTAGGATGTGATTTATTGGATCGGTCGTTCGGATGAGCCCATGAAATTAAGAAAGAAATTGCTCGGAAATGAATAAATAAAATGTCCTTGCTGGAATTAATTGCACTTGCTTTGACAGAATACTTCGAGCTTGACATGGGCGGGTGGTATATAGACGAATGTGGGATAGGGCGATTCTGATATAATGGCCACCTGCTGGAGATGAATGGTTGTTGGTTACAGAGGCTTTAAGCACCGACATAGTTGGTATATGAAATCAGGATCTGGGGTTGTGTATAGAATGAGGTATTCATGAACGGTGGTTGTTACTTACATTTTGACGCAAGTGGGTTCCTTTATGGGCTATAAGTTTCTGGTAAAATATTTTGTTAAGATTAGTCGTTGTGTTGTTGTAAACATGAAGTAAGGACGCTGGAAGAAAGAAGCTATAGCAAAAAGCTTAATTGAAAAGCTAAACTGCTACAACTAAATTACTTCAACTTAGGTTTGCAATACCGTTCGGTTTTGCACTTCAAGTCAGCTAAGGTCATTTTCCACTTGATTGCGGCGACTAAGAAGAGATCTCCTCTTTTTGGGACTTTCCTGCAATGTGCTTTCGAGAAGCCTTCAAACCGGAGCGTTATTGTCCATCCGCTCTACATGTCGTAGCCATTGCAGTCCTTCGAGGTGTAGACTATGCCCATTTGGATGAACAACTATCTTCTTAACAAAATAAGAAAGAAGAAAAAAATTAGTTTAAAATGTAAAAATCATCCAAATAATAATAACCTCAAAAAGTACTATGAAAGTCTATGCAAAACGATTAATAAAGAAGTTGATGACACACGTAATAATTATTATGCTACCAGGTTCTCTAAAGTTAAAGTTCGTGAAGAGTGGAAAGTGGTTGATAGCATACTAGGTAAAAATAAAGATTCAGTCAAAATTGATTCTATTGAAATTGAGGGAGTATCTGAATCTGATCCCCAAAGAATTTCCACTCATTTTAATAAATATTTTACTGAAATTTCAGACAATTTGAAACCTACTACTATAAAATGTTTAAGTTTCTGCAGAAATTGAATTGGATGATATACTACCAAATTTTTTGATGTAATAACACCAAGAGAAGTCTTCAAGGTTATTATGTCCTTAAAAATTAAGAACTCATGTACTAGTGATGGTGTGTCTGGCCACTTATTAAAAAATGGGCACGACTGGGTCGCACGAACTTGCGATTGTGTGCACAATACCAATACCAAAAAATTAAGGCTGAGTAAAAGGTTTTAGTATTCGCTCTAAATATTTTTGGTGGGCTCAGGGTTGCCAACTACTTTTTAATAATGAAAATTGAATTAAATCACGCAAAATATTGAAAAAAATTAAAATTAAATATTCCAAAAGTTTCAATCGAAAATCCAAAAACGCCATTCTTTTGCAATTGCTAGTACTTATAAACGTTGAATATTTAACCAAAATCGTTAGAGCAGTTTTTTAAAAAATCGGTTTTTTATTTTTCATTTTTTAATAAAAAAAGTTTTTTAAGATCTAGGTATGCAAGTCTTAAGATCTTGCCAGAAGATGTTTTGACAAGAAAATTGAAATAAATTAGCAATACCGTTTTGAAAATATTCAAAAAAACAAAATTATTTTAAAAAAATTAATAAAAATTTCAAAATTTAGAATTTTCCAAATGTTAATATGCAATATTTTTAATGTTATCTACGACTTCTTAAATATGAAATTTCATCAAAATCGTGTGAGCCATTAACGAGGAAGTCGGTTTTGAAAAAAACGGTACTATGGGGGGTACCGTTTTTAGACTTTTCCCAAAAAAAATTTTTGCATCATAAGAAAGACAATTGAAAAATAATCCTTCAAATAAAATTTTATCAAAATCGTTAGAGCCGTTTTCGAGAAAACTAAGAATTATCATATAGGTTGTATGGCAGGTACCGTTATTTCAAGACCTAGAGACCCAATTCCAAAAACCCCTCTGTAGGCTACCTTACAGAGCTTAACTACAAATTTTTAAAAAAATCGGTCAAGCGGTTCTGGCTGTAGATCCATATACACACAGACGGACATACAGACAGACAGACATACAGACATACAGACATACAGACAGACAGACAGACAGACAGAATTGTAAGACCCACTTTTTTCGTATTCTCTATCATCGTAATGTCATGTTTAGTAGTTATCTCAAAATTTTTTTTCTGCACGATTGCAAGACTTGCCTTATAGTACCTATAATCGCAAGTAAAAATGTTGCTTGGTATGTTGTCGATGTACTATCGTTCATTTTCAACAAATGTGTTGAATCAGGTTGCTTCCCAGATCATCTCAAATGTGCTGAAGTAATACCGCTTTTTAAAAAAGGAAATAGAAAACTTATGTCTAATTTTAGGCCCATATCACTGCTTTCAACTTTTTCCTAAATCTTTGAAAAACTACTCAAGGTTCGTATTTTGTCCTTCTTGGAAAAGTATAATTTTTTCTGTAACAATCAATTTGGTTTTAGAGCAGGTTTGTCTACAGAAGATGCTATTTTAAAGGTGTGCAGTCAACTTTATGGAAGTTTAAATGGCAACAAAACAACTTTGGGTTTGTTTTTAGATATGACCAAAGCCTTCGATCTAGTCAATCACGATCTTCTGCTTACAAAACTTTATAATGCAGGTTTTCGCGGTAGTTTTTTCGTTTTGCTCACTTCTTATTTAAAAAATAGAAAACAAAGAGTCAACAATAATGGAATATTTAGTGAATCAAGGCTGCTTAAGAACGGTGTTCCTCAGGGATCTGTGCTTGGCCCTTTGTTTTTCTTGATTTACATAAACTCCATTTTCAAAATTAAGTTAAATGGTATTTCGACTGCTTTTGCTGACGACATAGTGTTGACATACTCATCAGGTACTGTTTTTGAAAGTATTTCAAGTATTGAAAAAGATATTGAAATCTTAAGGAGTTGGTTTATTTATCACAAATTAATTATAAGTGAAAAAACAAAACTGATGTGTTTTGAATTATCAGGAAGTAGTGTCTATGACTTCAATTTGCGGTTCCATTCCCATGACTGTAAACAGTTTCCTTTACCTATTCACAAGTGTGGCATAAGTAATTTTGAACCAAACTTTCAATGTTCAGATAATTGCTTTAAAATTGAAACAGTTCAACAGTTTAAGTACTTGGGAGTAGTAATTCACTACAACCTGAACTGGAAAGATCACATTCAAATGATCAAAACTTACATGTTTTCGGTCACACGAAAAATGTATTTACTGAAACCTTTTTGCTCCCAAAAACTTCTAAAAATGATTTATTATGGTCTTGCAAATTCGAAGCTGCAATACGGTATAACTAGTTGGGTTGGTTCGTATGCTAATAGTTTTCTGCCTCTATTGATAGCACAGAAGCATTTGATAAGAATTATTTTAAATAAAACAAGGTTGGCTGAAAGTTGGATTTTATTTAAGGAACTGCAAATTCTACCAATGAGACATTTATATGTTTTCAAAGTCTTAAGAGAATTTTTCAAACAAAGTGGAAATATTCCTAGCAGAAGCTATCAAATGTATAATCTACGTATAAACAATATGAGCTTAGTTAATGTACCTTTTGCTTATAAAACACATTTCACTCATTTTTACACATATACAGCTCCTAATATTTTCAATAAATTGCCCTTATTAATAAGAGAGACCCTTCAATTTTCCACTTATAACAAAATGATAAAAGATTGGTTATTTACTTTGAGTTTTAATGAAATTGAATCATTTATATAGTATAAATAAAATAAACAACAAACACTGAAATCTATGTTAATATATTGTTATAAAAAATATACTAAAGAATTGTTTAGTTTTCTACAATTGATGTTGCATGCTTTTCTTTTTCTATTTTTATTAATTATTATTATTCGATTTTTGCTTTTTTTTTTTTAAGTTAAACTGATTGTCACCCCACATCAGTTATCAATGAATTTTCAATTAGATGTGTCATTCACCACTAACTTCCTAGTTAAAGAATGTACACTATTATTCATATCTTATTCTCAAATTGTATCATTATATATTTTTAAGTTGATGGATGAATAAAATAAAATACAATACAATGTCAATACAATACAATGTCGCGGTAGTCTTAATCTGTACATATTGTCTTCGCGAACGGGACTAAAAACCACTTGGAGTATTAATTAATGCTTCATACCAGCACAATTGGACATGCATTTGTAAAGCTGAGGTGCAGGTACATCATCTCAATACAGGAGCTGCATCACCCATCACAGGAGATGCATTCACCTGCAGACTTATCTTCATCATTTATGCTTTTCTTAAAAATCAGCCATAAAGGCGTTCCTACAATGTGCCGGAAGGTAGCAAGGGGCACATGCCGATTGGCAATTCCGAATTAGAGTGGAATCGGTCTTCATTTTAATCGGAAGCCGACCTGACTTCAATCCAAATGAAATGGATTCGATTTGGAGTTAATGAAGGCTCTCGCTTTGCTCGCATTTTTTTAACTTCCTAGGAAATTGCTGACCCATCTTTTCTTTGAGTGGCTTTGTAGGAGAGAGAGTACTAGGAGTTCATGGTAATCAGTTTCAGTATCAGTTTATTATATTGAAAAAGATGCCAAGCAAATAAACCTTGAATATCGCTAAAGCGTATATTATTGAGAGTGTTTCCAACTCATAGCTATGGAATTTGTTATCTGATGCAGTTGCTCGCTTCGAAAAATAAAACACCGGATGAAATTTTCCATCGGTTTGCTTTTGCAACTAGACGGCTCCAAAGCCTACACCACTTGTGTCGCAATGCAATTCTGTGTCTGCATGGGGGCTGTAACTCGTAAAGAGGTTTAGCAATATGTATTAGCAAAATTCATAATGAATTTTCGAAAATACGAGCAGAGACCTAAAAAGCTTTGAACATTCTTTACACATACTGGTGTAGGAAAATCACGCACAGCATTAAGATTGTTATCATTGGGCCTTATTCCATTTTTGGAAATAATGTAACCTAGATTAGATTAGATTAGATTTGGGGGACAGGTAGAGCTTGCTCAGCTCTGGGCACTGCGGTGTCTGAATGAAACCTATTGTACCAGCCCATGTGAGGTTTCAGTGCAGTTCTCCTGCTTATGAATTGAACCAGAAGTTAGCAATCTTCTGTGGGTGAATGAGTTTGAGTTTATCTAAGGGGATGATCTCATAGTCAAGTATTTGCTTTCTAAGTCGGAAAAGTGCTGGACATTCTGTAATAATGTGCAGAGATGTTTCTTCATTTTCGAGGCATAGTCTACAGATGGGGTCCGCTACCAGCCTCATTTGATGAAGATGTTTCTTTAAAGAACAGTGACCGGTTAGTAGTCCTGTGCAAATTTTTAGGGTTTCCCTATTGAGGTTCAGTAGGAATTTTGATGTTTTTTCAGTATATTCTGACAAAAAGAGTTTTGAACAGGTTTGGCCAGATGAGTTAGAGTTACTCCAAGCTTCATTTGATTCCTCCAGTAGGATGTTCTTGGCAGTATGTTTGAAGGTGCTTTTATTTACACCGCAGAAGGGTTCAGGTCCGACGAATGGTTTAGATGCGCCGTTCTTTAGGTAAGATGTCTGCCTTCTCGTTACCATCATAGCCTTTGTGTGCTGGGATCCAGTATTGGATTACAGTGTTTTTCCTTGCTATAGTTCAAAGAGTGACATGACAGTCTGTTGGACTAGTTTGGATCTTATGACAGGTGAGCTTAACGCCTTTAGTGCAGCTTGGCTGTCTGAAAAAATTAATATTGTTTTGTTTTTCGTGTTCGATGAACATATTATTCTCGAATATTCGTTAATGGCAAAGACTTCAGCTTGGAAGATGGACGAGTGACTGCCCAGACTTACTGAGAAATTCGTTCTGGAACAGTCGCTGAAAATGCCGGAACCTGTACCAGTTTCCATTTTTGAGCCGTCCGTTTGAGAAGTTGAGTTGAAGTAAAGTTGTACATCGGAGTAATAGCATCCAAGCACATACTAAATGTATTAAGTTTTTCTAGACTTTCCATTATCAACAGATGTCCTTTCGGGTATGGATGTGATTTTATTTGTCGTCAGTCTTGCTTCCATTTTTATGAAAAGGTGAATTGAAGGTAGTCCTACAATGACGTTTAGAGCGTATGTTGGTGTTGTACGCATGCATCCAGTAATGCATGTTGTTGCAAATCTCTGAATCTTTTCAAGTTTTAAGGAAGGTCTAATTTTAGACACTAAAATTGGTTGTCTAATGTCGCTTTCCATTGGTTTCACTCGGGGAAGCACCCTTTTAAAAGCCAATGGAACACCCAACATTTTTTCTATTCATCAGTTTAACGTAATTGCCTTTGTGAGTGAAACACCTATGGCTCTTAAAAAATATTCCTTGAAGAAAATTTTCTTTTTGACATTTGAGTACCATGCATTAGTGCTTCTTGAGTGTATTCTCATTTCAAATCCCGAAGTGGCTGTCATTCCTCAGAATGATGAGAACCGAAATTTTTTCACTAATGGAATGGATTGAAAATGCTCCTGGACGGTTCTTTTCGTCCAATGGAAAGTGAAATAAACTATGGCTAAAGTGACATTTCATACAGCAAAAAACAATTTTGTTGAATATACATATTATAAAATACTGCTGAGAGACTTGGAAAAGCTGTTACAATTTTGTCAAATCAGCCTTTTTTGTTGGTCTATAGTTCAAGTCTTACGAACACTCTTACATTTGCATTTGATAGAGTTTGTCATCAGGCTCTTTTATCGAAAATGCGTGCTTTTGGTATCGATGAGTCTCTTCTTCATTGGATTAGAAACTACCTTTCCGACCGATCAATACAAGTTGTATTGGATGGCTACAAAAGCTGTCAGTACTTGGTATGTGTGTAAACGATGATCTTCGTTGGAATGACCACATATTTGAAGTCGCCAAAAACGCTGCTAAATGCTTAGGCTTCTTGAGACGGTGCAGGAAGTTCTTCACCCCTTCTGATCTGGTTACAATTTATAAGGCCTTCATCCGCCCAAAACTGGAGTATAACTCCCATATCATGGTCAGGTGCTTCTCAAACATCTTTGCACCTCCTTAATAGGGTACAAAATAGAGCGTTAAAATTGATAGATGATAGTTCAATCGTAGAATCGATTGATTCTCTTGAACATCGTCGAAACGTTACCTGTCTCACTCTGTTTTATCGTTTTTTTCACAAACAGTGCTCTAGTGAAATAGCCAGTTGCATTCCTCCCCTGAAACAATTTAGCCGCAACACCCGACTCGCTAGGAATGCTCATCAGTTTTACCTTGAGCCCAACTTCGGACGTACAGTCAAGTATAGAGATTTGTATTTCAGTCGCACTACCCGAAGATGGAATGCTTTACGTGGCTCTGTATTTCCCCTGCATTACGATTCACAAAGGTCCAAAAGCACCGTGCATCGGTGTCTCTATTCAAATCCTCTCCTATTTTCCTAAATGCTTCCACTAAGTTCGATAACATTATAAGGGTAGTCATGACCCCTTGATGTGTGCGCTAATTATAAAAAAAAAGGCACACTACGTTCGTGAAGTCTACGAAAAAGGACTAATTGAGCTGAAGTATACACAAACTGATAAAATGCCAGCTGATATTTTTACCAAAAATCTGAAAAGAATCAAACATAAAGAGTTTACTCATATCTTCTTCTTCTTCTTTCTATTTCCGGCGTTACGAGTAGTGATCTTGAAGCGATCACAACTCTCCCACTTTTCTGCTTCACACTAGTGATCCGCCTGTGGGGTACGCCGCGTTGACCTCAGAAAGCGTCGGCAAGCCTCCCGGTTTTGGATTGTTCCATGTCTGAGGCCAACCAAATGCTGCTGTTTTTGCATTTGCTTGTACCAGGAGTGTTTTGGCCTGCCTTTTCTTTTTCGTCGCGAATTTGTTGAAACGTTGTACGATATTGCCTTTTGGACGGGGTTCTGCGGATCTCTCCTTTGAACATGACAATACCAACTAAGCCGGTCGTGCTGAATTTTGTCCAAGATGGTACTTTTGACATGAAGGCTTCCACGGATCTTAGTACTTCTAATTCGATCAAGCTTTGTTACTCCTGCTGTCATCCGAAGCATCTTCATTTCGGCTGCCGTCAATTTGCTCTCATACTTTTTGTACATTGTCCAACATTGTGAACCGTATGTCAGAGCTGGACGGACAACTGCTGTGTAAAGTCTTCTCTTCAGCTTAGGGGGCATTTTTCGATCACAGAAGATAGCGGAGTTTTCTCGCCACTTCATCCACCCTACGCTTACTCGATAATTGATGTCGTTATCACAAGTTGCTTCACTATTGATCATAGATCCCAGATATTTAAACTTTTCACACTTGGGAAGCACATTTCCATTCAAATAAATGTCTGGAATAGGCTTGTCTGGAATAGGCTTGTCAGATCAGGCTTGTCTGGAGCAGCACAGGTATTCAGTCTTTTTAGCGCTAATACGGTACCCATTTCCTTCCAGAACATCAATCCAAACGTCAAGTGCTCGTTGCAGGGATGTAGGATCCTCGCTTATGATGGCTCCATCGTCAGCAAAGAATAATTGTTTTACTTTATTGTCCGTTACTTTTCCTTCGAGCAAATAATCCAGAACAGCAATAAAGAGCAGTGGACTCAAGACACTTCCCTGATGTACACCTACTGTTATTTGGAATTCTTCGGTGACTCCAGCTGGGCATCTCACTTTTGTAACTGCTCCCTCGTACATGTCCATAATTATTCGCACATAGGCTTCAGGAACTCCTCGGTGTCTGAGGGGGTATCTCCCTTTCCCTTGTACATTGGAAGAAGAAAACTTTCCCTCCATTGATTAGGCAAACTGTCACCTCTTATAAGTTTGGAGATGAGAATCGTGAGCCATCTCAACCCGATGTCTCCCATATTTTTCCAAAACTCATATGGTACCTCGTCTGGCCCAATCGCTTTGCCTTTTTTGGAGTTCTTAACTGCCTTCCTAACTTCTTTGACTGTGACGTCGGATACTTCCGTAAAGTTAGGTGCAGCTGTTGGAAAGTGGCGCCGAGGAAACCGTTCATTCAAAAGATCATCACAATACTGTCGCCACCTGTGAAGAATTTAGTCATCATCCACAAGCAGCAGTCCTTGAGCATCATTTATGAACTTCGGCGAACGAATCTCCTGCGAATTTCTCCTTCTCTGAGCGGCTATTTTGAAAATGGTTGCTCCCTTATTTAAGTTGCTTTGTCTTAGCTCTTGGATTGCCTGATTTGCTTCAGCAGCTGGGGCAGAAATCTCTTCCAGCTCTCGATACAGGCCCTCCGTGCTTTTTGCTTGAAGTTGGGCGCACACTTCTTCGCTTCTTTTCTGCAGCTCTTGAGTTTACTAAGAGTTTACTCATATATTAAGATTAAATCCATAAAATCCATTCAGTTTTTTTTTTTATTTTTTGTTAATATTAATTTTTTCTTTTGAACTAATAATCAAACCCTGTTGCGTTTATAAGTTTTGAGGGAAGGTTTGTTAAACATCAAGTTTATATAACACACCTATACTGTTTTAACATGAAGTACACTAATACACTTAAGCACTTGAAAGTATATAAGAACAATGTAAGCAAAAGCTTAACTCAGTCATTCAAATAAACAGATTAAGTGAACATCAGCGAACCTCTTTGATTTCGCGGTTAACAGTATCAGTATCAGTATCAATATCAGTGTCTATTTATTTATTTATTTATTTACACTTAGTACAAGCAAGCAAAACTTAAATCTAAAATAAAAAATATATTCAAAAGCAAATTGAAATCAGGAGGGTTCATTTCATTGTGAGTAGGATGCAAGGAGGGTTGATTTAGAGGTATGGAAATCGGACAGATTAAAGGAATCATTGACATTACGTAACATACGTGACATAGGGTTGTAGAAACTATAATTCGTACGGTGATATGGAATTCGGAAAGGGGGAACAGTCCTAAGATTCCGTGAATTTACATTAAAAGATATTAAACTCAATAGCGAAGGACAATCAATGTTTCCACTCAAAAGATCTTGAACAAATAAGATATCTGAGATCTCGCGCCTCCTTTCAAGAGACTGAAGATCAATAAGCTGCAGACGATCAGCATATGGAGGCAAGCGGTACCAGGGAAGTTTTCGTAGAGCGTAAAGGAGAAATCTACGTTGGACAGCTTCGAGGCGTTTAGCTTGTGTTATTTGATAAGGTGACCACACTTGGGAGGCATATTCCAGAATTGGCCTAACGAAAGTAACGTACAGGGATTTGAGAATATACGGATCGGAAAATTCTTTCGACCAACGTTTTATAAATCCGAGCATGCTGTTTGCTTGTTTTATAACATGTTCAATGTGGGAGTGAAAGTTGAGCTCTTTATCACAAATGACACCTAAGTCACGAGCAAAAGAGACAAAGTGTATTGGTTCACCTTGCAGATAATAGCACCGAGGGGGCGGGGGTAGACGTTTGCAGGAAAAAATTATAGCGTGGCATTTGCTAACGTTGAGTTCTAAATTATTTTTGTTAGACCAAACTGAGAAAATGTCTAGATTATCTTGAAAAATACAAGAGTCAGCGTGGGATAAAATACTTCTAAATATTTTCATATCATCCGCGTATATCAAAACGTTGACAACATCGTTAATCCCTAAAATAAAAAACAGTGGGCCAAGATGGCTGCCTTGAGGGACACCAGAAGGTGCTATGAAGGGGTTGGAGAGAGATGATCTGAAGCAGATTACATATTTTCTCTGAGTTAAATAGGTACAAAGCCAAGAAATAAAAAGTAAGGGAAAGCCTAGGATTTTTAATTTGAAAAGTATGATTTTATGTGACATTTTGTCGAATGCTTTGCTAAAATCAGTAGCAATCTAGCAATAGCATCAATCATTTCCTTTCTCTAAGGTACACAAAGTATGGGAAACAAAATCCACTAGATTGGTCGTAGTTGACCTACCAGCTAGGAAACCTTGTTGTTCAAGAGGCAAAATATAGATTTGCAGTGGAAAGACGGTGTATCATAAATAATGCTTTCGAACAGCTTTGGTATACAGGACAGTTTGGCTATGGGACGATAGTTAGACACATCATTCTTTGGTCCTTTTTTATGGAAAGGAACTATATAAGATGTTTTACAGAATGTTGGAAACACACCTTGTGAAAGTGATAGCTTGAACAGGGCTGTAAGAGGTTGGATAAAAAAAAGCTCGAACAGTTTTTTAGGACTATAGCAGGAATTCCGTCAGGTCCAGGTGAGTAATTATCCTGGAGTTTATCTATTTTATTTTTGATTATGGATGGGAAAATATCCAATGTGTGAAATGAGGTTTGTGGAGAGTTATTTAGATATTGTGAATAATGAAAATCCACTTCTACCTCGCAATCACTAAATGACTTGTTAAAAAAGTTTGCGAAAAAATTTGCAATCGTTTCAGGGTCTGATGATGAGTTGTTGAGGTAAGAGAGGGAGGAACTGTAGCCGTCAGATTTTCTTTTGATGTTTATAAATTCATAAAAACGTTTAGGTTGAAGATTGCATTTGAAGAACATATTCGTTATAGAGACGTGTACTAAGTTCAGAAAACTGCGTAAAATGTATCATTTTGTATTTGAATTTGTGGTTTTCGTTTTAAAGTTTAAATGTTTTAAGTTCCATTCACAAACCAGCATCACTTTTTTGCATCTCAAGGACTTAAGCGGTACTGGACTTAGAGCAAGCTCATTTGTACACACTTATCTACGCTCTTCATCATTAATGCAAGTGTTAGTGGTTAGTAAATAACGCCAACACAAGCACAAATAGAACGTATACGAGGAAAAAAATAAAAGACATTACAATTTTTAACAAAAAAAAATTAAGAAAAATACATTAATAAATAGAACAAAATAAACTAGGGAAACATTATTAAACAAAACTTATACATAAATAAGAACAGAAATTAATTAACAATAACAAAATATCAAATAAAAGTCATGCAGGTGGCACACTGGTTCTTAGTTTTAATTTTAAAGTATTTTTACTTAGGTTGAAATCGGAAACAAAAGGATAGGAGTTAGATAACCTACTCATGCGAGCTAATGGCTCATGCATGCCATAGTTAGTTCTGTGGTGGGAGCAATGTAAAAACTCTAAATTACGTAGTTGGTGAGATCCTCCGCGATAGTTGAAACTTATGTTTGAAAGCAAGTCGGGGGCATCAGTTGAACCGGTTATTAATTGATGAAAAAAAACTAGATCATTGTTAATTCGTCTCTGTGAGAGGGTTTGAAGGTTTAATAGGCGAATACGATTTTCGTAAGGAGGTAGATTGAAAGGATCTTCCCAAGGAAGACCTTTGAGAGCGAAACGTATGAACCTATGCTGTACTGCTTCGATTCGAGATTTATGAATATCATAAAATGGTGACCACACCTGAGACGCATATTCTAGATGTGGAAGAACATAACAGTTATGTAAAGAGAGAGTGACATAGGGGTCATTAAATTCTTTTGCCCATCGCTTAATAAAGCCAAGCATTGAATTTGATTTGTTAATAATGAGGTTGATGTGTTCATTAAACTCGAGGTTGGTACTAAATAGAACACCGAGGTCACGGAATCTAGAAACTTGAGATAGGGATTGTTGCGATATTGAATATTCTCCAATACTTGGCGATCTTTTCCGGGAGAAGGTCATACTTTGGCACTTGGAAGCGTTCAAACTAAGTCCGTTTTTAGAACACCATAGAACAAAACTGTCGATATCTTTTTGTAAGAAGTCTCGATCTGAAGCATTTTTGATGGTTTTAAAAATCTTCATATCATCAGCAAAGATTAAAATGTCGCTATAGGACAAGAAATTACATCATTAATTGCCACAATGAAAAGTAAGGGACCAAGATGACTACCTTGTGGCACACCAGACAAAGCATTGAAAGGTTTTGATAAAACGTTACGAAATTTGACTTCATAAGACCTATTTTTTAAGTATGAGCTTATCCAAACAATAAATAATGGGGGGAATCCAAATGCTTTTAGTTTATATAGTATAATATTATGAGACAGTTGGTCGAACGCTTTAGAGAAGTCAGTGTAAATGCAGTCAACCTCGTTACCACATTCAAGGGCGTTGGAACATTTATGATGAAATGATAGAAGGTTGGTAGCCGTCGATCTTCTTTGCATAAATCCATGCTGCTGATGGCAGATAACATTCCTTGCAAAGAAGGATAGGCTTTCGCAGACTACTTGTTCAAATAGCTTTGGTATGCATGAGAGCTTAGAAATTGGCCTGTAGTTTTTTATATCTATTTTTTCACCCTTCTTGAAAACAGGTGTTATAAAAGATTTCTTCCAATGAGTGGGAAATATTCCAGATTTTAAAGACAGCTTGAAAAGATATTCAAGTGGAAATGATAAACGTGAAGAATACTTTTTTAAAACAATTGAGGGAATCGAGTCCGGACCAGAAGAAACTTCATCTTTAAGAGAAGAAAGGTAGTAAGTAATTCGGTCTCTGTGAATAGGGATACTATTAAAATTCACTTGCGAGCAGTGAGTTAAATACTGAAAAAAATGTTCATCAATTTCTAAATTCATACTACAAAAAGAACCACAAAAATGATTTGTAAAGGCATTGCAAATTTCAGGAGTATTTTTTAAAGAAGTGCTATTACAAAGTTGAGTTTATTTGATGCTTGCACTATGAACCAAGCAGAGTAGTAATTTACGATTAATCAAAGGAAAATCACACAAATCACAGTTCCAAAAGTAACTCAAATAGTAATTCCCTTCTAATGCAATTAAATCTCAAGCACTACTTGATAATTTCTTCCATTCCAAATGAATACTTCTTCCTTATCCGCAACCGATTTTCTTGAATTATTCTTGAAGTTTGCTTTAATGAAGCTCTGTGCTGTGTTTTCCATTCCCGGAATTGGCTAATAAGTTTTAAATTGAAAAACATCTCGCAGTTAAAGCTTAATACTTTCCAATTTACGTCCGATTTCCACTTGTTTTTCAATCGATCTTGAAACAAAGCTCCACAGTCAGTTTTAAAGAAAAACTACGCCATTGCTCCCAAAAGTACATTTCCGCTTTAACACTCTACTTCTTCTTCCACACACAACACCCTTTGGATTCATGTTCATTAATCTTCTTAAGATATTCACTTAGTAGTAGAAGAAACGTGCATTTACGATTTGCACGCGGAAAATGTGTTCTGATTCCCATTCGAGGAGGAGGTTTCTTTCTTTTTCTTTCTGCAAAAAAAGGAAGGAGAAAAAAAATTTGAGAAACGACATACGAGCGATGCACGCAAGGCTTTGCCATTGCTTTGTCGTTAATCCCAACTTGGCCCTCTATGCTTTTATTTATGCTCGCAAATGTAATCGGCTTAAATTTATTTTATTCGTTGCTGCTGACTACTGTCTGGGAGATGGTGATTTACTTAAGAAACAAAAGAACTAATTAATTAATTGCTTATCTCGAACACTATATACGATTGCTGTCGGAAAGCTCCTTAATTTACCTTTCAATCCAAAAAAACAGGAAATGAGGAAAAGAGATTTCTTGTAATCAAGCGAAAGTGGAATTGGGCGTGTGAAATAAACCGGAGTGCGGATGTACTTTTACATTTAAACGAGGCATAATTTGTCATTGTTGTGGGAAAATTCAGTGGAAATAATTAATTTGTTTGTCCGGGAGAAGTGTTTTTCATTGTGTGTGTGATGGGTCGATGAACTAGAACAGGTGGATTTCAGTAAGCGTTTCTGTTGGAAAAACACTCAGTAAGACGATCGAGATTTAATGGCTCCAGGGAAGAAGCAATAATTTTAACTGAAATAGAAATTGTTCATTTCTTCTGACAGCAGTAATTGCGTCTAAATGATGTTTGCTTTTGGACCTTAGTCCTGTTAGTTGCACCGCCTACATATGTCTCAAAAACGGATTTACAGATTGTAATGATCTTTGACTTGTTGGATTCATCTCCGCCCGACTATCAGAACAACTTTCAAAGTGTCAGGAATCTATGATTTGTTGGGTTTTCTGCATCTTGAAGTCAGATAACCATACATTTTGCCTTCATTGTTTCCTCAAACTTCCCATCGAACCCGCGTTGTATGTGGGACAAATGTAAGGAAAACATGTTAGAAGACATTGATTGTCGTCTTTCGGTCTTGTTGTTAATACGGATATGCATAACCAGGCTTTGATCATGATCGAAGGCACTTTAAAAGCATGCCAAATGCCAAAGATTTTGGTCATTCTACGTGCGAAGTCCGACGCACGCTGTGGTAGCAGTTCCTTCTTATAAAATAACGGCGGCAATATTGATAGAAGGAGGCCTAATGGGCTTATTCTGCGCTTAAATTGCCAAAATTCCTTTAAACTATTGAACAAACGATATGCAACTGTATGGAACATGTTAAAGGTCATCATCTTGGACGATTGCATAATTGCGCACATCAGAAACTCTTCACCCCAAAAACCACAATTGAAAAATTTTGCAACTTAATATTTTTTGAAGCTGCTATTATGTTACTGTCTGGCGATTTCCCCCAAACTCTACCAGTCTACTTTACCAGTCTTTCCAAGATCATTTTCTGGCGATGTAATAAACGCTTCCTTTAAGTCATCTGGTCTATGGCGCAATGCGAAGAAACCCATGGCGTAGGAGTTAGCATGTCTGCCTGTTACGCAGGTGGTTCATGGATCGAATCTCAACAGTAACCAAAAAGGATATCACCTTTTGCGATGTTAAATTCATTGCAATTCATTCTCGATTAGCCTTTTCAAACTTTCAGAAAATTGTTCGCTCTTTAATTACCTCACACGGCATGGTTGTGAGAAATGCGCTAGGTCCCGGCTCTTCCCGTTCTGGTTCACCACCATATGAATGTATTTGTATGAATGTGAAAACACTTTAGACTGAACTAAATGAGGTTATGTGGTGAAAAACCTATTGTACCAAACCTTGGAAAGTTTTAGAGTAGTTCTTTTGCTCCTAAATTGAACCTGTAGTTATTGACCTCCTGTGAGTGGATGAGGTTAAGATAATCCGGGGGATGATCTCGTAGTCAAGAATTTCCTTTCTATGGAGAAAAATACATATAGAAATGATGTGCAGAGATGTTTCTTCGCTTTCGAGGCATAGGCAAGGCATACTGCCATGATTTGGATGTGTATGAAAGCTTACGAATGATTTAAAGGCGCCGTCTTTAGCAAGAATATTTTCATTCTCATTGCCATCATAGCTTTTGTGTGCTAAGTTCAATGGATCGGAAAGTAACGTTATTGTCTCCTAGACTGGTTTGGATCTTAAGACAGGTGGTCTCAGTGCTTCAGGGTAGCCTGGCTGTTTTCGGTGTTTTTATATCGGAAGAAACTTTAGTTCGCAGCCAATATTAGAACTACTTTGCTGATCATGTGAACATTTCTCCTTCTCAAGATTTTTCCAATTTTTCAATTGATTACTACCATTAAAATAGCAGATTAAACTTCAGCACATAACTTCAGCTACCATGAATATGTTGTAGTAGGGTCAAGGGAGGTAATTGTGAACTGGGATAGTTGTAAAAATTTGATTGCAACATGCAACCGTATTTTAAATGATCAAAGTAAGTTACTTTTTATTTCTAGATATGTAAAATATAAGTGTAAATGCATGTTTAGAGATTTTTTTTTTTGTTCTTCAGAACAAAACATGAAAGTTATTAGTTGCTTACAACTACCCCACGTTTTTTAGATCATGGGTAAATGTGAACACCAAAATGGGGTGAAAGTAAACACTTTGGGGTAATTGTAAACATACATTTTTATTGACCTCAGCATTGATCTAATGTGATTTTAATTCACTTAGATACCACGTTCTTATAATCGAAAAACGGCACCTCCATCTAATACGTCAGAGAATATCTCACGAGCAGTAGTAGACGTGAGGAACAAAAACAAGATATGCCGACTAGACAAAGAGACATACGGGGTTTTAAAGGCTCCTGCTTTTATTTCTAGAGGAAGAAAGCCTGCACTAACATTAGATGTGTAAGACACCATTGAAAAGTGACTTGTTTCAAGATCTCGGGCTGGTTACTCTTGCGATAAAGAAGATCTCCTTAATTAAGTGGGTACCTACGTGTTCAAAGAACTTGGCTACCCATTTCAATAATGGGAAGCCAGGAGATGGAGATTTTATGGCAAGACACCCAAACCTTTCGTGGAAAAAAAAAAACAGAACATCTGCATAAAGCGCGTCAAGATGCTGACATCAGTTTCGACTTTTACGAAAAACATTCCTTATGATGAGTTTAATATGTTAAGTCCCGACAAATTATCTTTTATTTTGAACGCAGATGAAAGCGGTTTCGATAGTGACCCAAGTCGTTTGAAAGCCATTGGAGAAAAAGGAGTTCCTTCAAGCCGTATTTATGGTAGTTCTGGAAGATAGTCCAAAACTGTCTTGGCTTATGTGTCAGCTTGTAAAGAAAAGCTTTCACCTCTTATTGTTTTTAATGGTGCTGCGGCGCTGTTCAGGCACGATGGACTTCGTTAAACTGTTTTCCAGGAACTTTTCATGCTGCTTAAAAGGAAGGTTGGATCGAAGAACCACAATTTTTTCATTCGATCTCAAACGGGGGTTTGTTCCTCATGTCCAAAAAGTTCGAATTGAAAAATACCTTTTGAGCCAAACTGCTGTTCATCTTGGCCTTGTTAGGTTTTTTTTGGGGTAAATGTGAACATCGGTATTTCGATTTATTTTCTTTATCAAATGTTTTCGTTTTGACTTAGATCACGTTCACGCCAAATGTTTTTACTCTGCAGCCTTAAGAGACTGAGTGCCTTGTTTTCATTTACCCCATTTTTCTCTTTTTTCAAAAAAATGTCGGTAGATGTAAACACTAAATTTTACGAAAACAAATAAACTTTCAGATTTTACAATATTATTTTCTAAAAGGCGAAATATTTCAAGCTTAAGTTCAATCAACATCAACTCTCAATTTCACATTGCTTCGCTAAACAAAATATTAGAAGTTAAAAAAAAAAAAACAAAAAATGCCAAATCGTTTTTCAAAAAAATCAAAATTACCCCCTACTGACCCTAAGTAGTGGAGAAAATGTAATTGCTGGCCTACATCTTTAGGGACGATGCAGCTGTCTCGTTTAACGAGAAAAATTTGGAGACACCTAGCGTCTTGTAAACAAACACATGCAGCAATTGAGCTCTCTACGACCTGTGCCATGCATTTAATAGTATTAGGTCATATAGTCCCAATTTTACTGCGTTATTACAGGATTCTTCGCACCAGTTCATGTAATTTTTTTTTTTGAGTGGCGAACAGAACGAGGAGCCTTAAGTTCTAGAGTGTTTCTCACAACCATGCCTTGTGAGTTAATGGAGGGGATCTACAATTTTCTGGCGGATCCGAACGGCTAATCGAGAAAGGGCTTTTCATGGCAATGAATTTACTAACGGAGGGCTTGTCAATTTCTCGCAGAAATCGATACCCGAGGGAAAATATTTTGGACTCTGTTGGGATTCGAACCACGAACCTCTGCGTTATCAGGCAGACATGTAATCCAGCACGTAACGGGTACTTGCTATGTTGTGCTTAAATCAATTTTGCTATGGTTTTTGCTAGCAGATCTTCGTGTCGATTGTCATCGTCTGTCAGAAAGGGACAGCGATATAAGAGATATCGAAGGTTCTGAGCACTTCCGGGCGTTAGATCTTTTCGCGTTGGTGACAGACCAATTCAAGATTTCATTAATTTCCTTGAACGAGAAGTGAAACCATTGAAAAATAGTCGGGTCTTTTCCGTCACTTCATCTAAATTCAATCCATTAGATACGTCTTTACTGGATAACACTGCCGATAGGTTGCTTTCATTTATAATAAAGACAAATAACTACTCTGGTCTTCTAAAAAACATAGTAAAAAAACTTGCGATGGCAAAAATAAAGTTGAAGTTATACCTCGAAAAGATCAAAGTTCTTTTCAGTGCGCTAAAAATGCAAAGGCAGACACTTAACCCTCTGTACCTCTTTGCCCTCTGTACTAGAGTTTTATCATTTCCCATTGTGGTTTGGCATCAGTGACTGAACAAAAGTAGTTTGTTTTATTGTCGGCCACCGGCTGGACAATGAAATGGCCACATAGAACCTTTCCAACCTTAAGTTAGCCTTCTCGTTTATTTCTAGTACTAGTTCGGTTTTGCCTTCTATAAGACCTCAAAGGGTGTTAGTTTATACTTGAAGGGAATTTAAAATGAGCATATCGAAATCAAACTCTGACTGAATTTCTAATCTCCTTGGAAAAATCGTGATCTTTTACTGAAAATTGAATTTCATCAACGAATCATCTCAACTTCAACTCCTTAATACTGATATGTGGTGAAATTATCCAGTCAGCTCTATTTGAGCGAGAACGAAAATCACAAAATGGGAAGATTATAATATTCAATTGAGGTTTGACTCAAAAACGCATTTCTGCTTAAATCAAACGTGACGTTTTGTTACTCACCAATTTCACTGCTCATTTTTTTTAAATTGGATTTATACTCAGTGAACAAAATTCAATATTTTATTCATTTCTTACGTTAAAACGATTATCAGATGTTTACTGATTTTTCTGCAATTATTTTGTGAAAAAGACCCATCCACCCGACCTGATATTATATGAGAAGTCATATTTTTTCTAATAAATAATTATTTTATTATAAAAGTAACATAGTTTATGTTTCGTAAGGATTTAACTTGAAATCGTTGGCAGTTCCGAGAGATATTTTACACATAAGGTTCTAGTGGGCAAAGGCAACAACATCTGCCACATCTATCGCAGGTGGTTTTGCTTTTCTTGTCATCTGCTCTTGGGCATAGGTGACATCGGCCTCTTTTACAAGAGAGCCTTTCGGGGACTGTTAGTAATACTTCCTGAACTCTCTCCAAAATACAGTGAGCATCCAATGCAGATTTTCCAATGTCAGATTCTGTTGCAAGTTGTGAACGGTTATTCTGTTCTGACTAGTTCAGTTCCTCCGCTAGTTCGAAAGGCTTATCACTTCTGAACAAATTTTTGTTTCTTCTAGGTGGTCGGAAAATGATGACAGTTCCAAGGGCTGCTACGTCCTAAAGAATTGGACCCCAGATCCGGCAGACACGACGTTGATACCAGCCAAACTTGCTTGTACCTGTGATGCCTTTGTTTTGAAGACGAAGGACATTCAGTGAGAATGTCCTAACATTTTCGGATTCAGAAAAAAGAAGTTCAAATAGGTTTATTTCTTTCTATGGTTTTTATATCGATTAATTTAATTTATTTTCACACGACTTATCGGGTGTCAATTTATATTTTGTCATTTTGAAGGCTCTTCAGGCCGATGAGCTCGTAAATTTACTCCAAAGGGAAAACATAATGTATGTACTTACTTTGAGGCTAAAGTTATTAAATGCTGGTGATACTATTGTCATTACTACGGACTTATTCGACAAGAAAAAAAAATAAATTAATTTATCTTATTATCTCAAATGCATTCGTATTTAACAACTGTAAGCAGCTTAACACTGGAACCAAATCATCAGAATCCACTATAGACAGTCATAGTAGGGAAATTGAATCTAAAGTAAATCACAACACAGTTTCGAACCCCGCAATCTAATTTATTATTGAAAAAACAGCTTAAAAGGCTCTTTCATAATTTTGGTAGTCGAATGAGCAGAGAATACCTATATTGAGAGAAGATTATAAAAAAGAGAAACTAATTAATTTTGGATTCACCCATCTGGAGATGAAGGGGTGAATTGATTTTGTATATGGCGGATATTGAAACAATGTGTAGACAACACACATTGTGGTTTCCCAATATTCATTGATTGAATTTGTCATAAAAAGATTAACCTTTCAGTTGAAAAAGCAAAGATTAATTTGTAAATGTGACAACAGTTGGAGGCTAAATGAATGCAATGAAAACGAACCTAGTTACAAAAAATTTGTTATGTTAGTTACTAAGAATATAAAATTCCTGGGCAAAAATGGCAAACGTTTCCTCGTTACAACAAAGTCACTTTTTTTTAAATCGAAATCAGCTATGCAACCTCAGTCCAATGCCTAGGATCGTTGCATATTTTATGTGAGGCTTAAGTCGTAGTGCGGAAAAAGAAGTTTCGAAGTCGGTTGAAAAAAGCTTAACTTATAAGTATATCAACATTTGGAAATATTCAGATATTTTTTTCGTTCACTCTGGCGTATGCGTACTTTTTTCGCAAAAAACTACCCAGAGTGATAAGTAGGACAAAACACTCTCGCCGCTTGGCAACCATAAATAAAACAAAAAACCCCTGGCCTATTAATTTATGCTAGGCGACCGTGTTAATCAATGACATCACACAAACGTAATCCACACACCTGATGAGGCAAAAAAAGGAAAATTAATAAATAAGCACTCTTCGTCCAAGCGACTGTATGAAAATGTAATTCCACCAGACTATCAACACCACACACATACGAGAGTCGACTCCTTGCGTAAGAAAACTGAGGGAGAGAACCTGCAAAAAAAAAAAAATTAGCCGCAACCTCGCCACACTTTAGAAGTTAAATTAACCCATACATTAAATTAATTCCATCCGACCTACATTGCAAATGTATGTGGTGGCTGAAGGAGCGAATTATTTTTCTTTTCCTTTTTTTTTTTGCTGTGGTTTCCTTTCCGAAGAATTGGGGACGAAAAAGTCTTTTTTTTTGGATTTTGGTTATCGCAAGGATTAACCGTATCACATGGTAATTATTCCGAAATATTTACATTTTTCTCTTTTAGTCGCCTTGTCGACTGTGGGTTTTGTTTTATTGTAAAGGCGATAGCATGAAAAAAAAAAACAAAAACAACGACCATTCTATCTCTCTAAATCATCCAAAACGTTGGGATGATGGAATTATGGGTACAAGTGGAAGGAGATGTATAATTTCTCCAGGAATCGCAATGGATACGACCATAAGAAGAATAAGGGGGAAAAAGAACTGTGCAGTGTTTGTCGGTATCTACGCCTAAACTCCTGTTTATTTACAAACTTCCAGTTGGATGCTTGAACTCGTTTTTTTTTTCATCCCCTACTTCTTTGAGGTAAGGTTTTCTTCTTCCTCTTGCATCGCTCTTGTCGTTCATTTGGTGTGTGTGTTTTATTATACATTTTTTTTCTTTATTTATGAACTCTGAGCATACAGGTAATTAGGATCTGTGTGCTTTGTGGCTGTTAGAAGTTGTGCTAACTCAGTTGGTTATACAACTCGAGTGCACTAATTACAAAAAATGGGGTGGTAGGTTAGATTAAAGACATGAATGCTGCTTGTTGTACAGCACTTGAAGTTTAAACAAGAAGGGCTGTTGAGGGTTCATAGAGTGGAGTTTATATTCAGTAAGTTTGTAATTAAAGTGTTTTATTTCAATGTGGATATGGGAATTCGATTTTCTTTAAGCTCGTAAATCTTTTTATTTGGGTTATTCTCTAATGTCATGGTTCTTTTTTCCATTCATTCTGCCGCCGATGTTTGTCTACAGCATTTTTAGAAACTCTCTGTTACCTCAGGGGTCGGGAGTTCCTTTGACAACAATAATGTCTTTCGTATGTGTGTCTTTTTTTAAAAAGGACGACTTAGTCACATGAATTTGATTTGAAAGAAAACTCGTATTTAAATTAACATGCTCATCACACTTTATGAATATGTCAGAGGTTGTCGTATGCTGCTCCGTACTAGGGCACCCGTGGGAGATGAGGCCTGATTTTAATTTCATATTTCATTTTCATGAGAAGGTCTTCTCTTACTGTGACTGCTTTGAAGTTCTTCAAAAGAATGAATATTAAAGCTCGCAATCGACTGAGACTTTTTCCAGATGTTGCGTTTGATTAAAATCTTCTTCGACCTGAATTGTCTTTTTAATGATTAAAGAATCTGTGTCTGCTTTGTGTGAATGCGAATCGTCCTTATTTAGTTTTGCAGTAATGGCTTAGAATATTGCCACTGCCCGCTTGTCGTAAAGTGCAACTAAGGTAGTAATCAAATCACATCTAGACAATTAACAGTAAAGTGCGTCTAGCATAAGACATTAATACTTTCCCACAATTAAACATGTAGATTATAGGGCTCACACAACTGGAGACCATCGATGTAGTAAAAGAGGGTTGGAACTCAGTGCATGAAGCAAAAAACATGGAGAAAAAATGAAAACACGATTCGCGATATTTTGTAAGATTTCAAGAGAAGTGTTAAGATCAAAGCTACATGGATTCCGGAGGTTCGCAAAATAATGCGACAGATACAACGAGGTTTAAGAGTCGCAAGATGGAGCGTTGGAAGTATGAGTGGTGAAAGTCTCGAACTGGGAGAGATGATGAGAAGGAGGGGACTAGACATCTTGTGTGTTCCAGAAGCAAAATGGTTGAATACAGGAAAAAGGCCCGCTTTCAAGATGGAAAGACAAAAGCCAAAGAGATGTTCTACTAAAGAATCAGGGTAAAATCGGAATCAGTTTTTTCCTTCCTTAAGAACTTCCTTGCAGCGTGTTGATGATACGAAGTCTAGTGACCGTTTGATGTCTCTTAAATTGGTGATACAAAGAAATCTTTATGTGTCTCACTTACTTACTTAAGGTGGCGCTACAGTCCGGGTCGGGCTAGGGCCTCAACCAACATGCTTCTCCAGCCAGCTCGGTTCCTAGCTAGCTGCCTCCAGTTTTGCATTTTGCACGCCAAGTTGGTTGAGGTCCTCTCCTACTTGCGTGCGCCACCTGAGTCGCGATCTTCCTCTACTGCGCCGTCCCTCGGGATTGGATTCGAAGACTTTCCGGGCCGGAGCGTTGGTGTCCATTCGCTCTACATGACCCAGGCATCTAAGCCGCTGGACCTTGACTTGTTTTGACCACGTCAGTGTCGCTGTACAGCCCGTACAGTTCGTGGTTTAATCTTCTTCTCCACTCTCCATCTATGCAAACGGGACCAAAAATCACCCGAAGAATTTTTCTCTCGAAGCATCCTGAAGCGTTCTCGTCTACCTTTGACAAGGTCCATGCCTCTGCGCCATATATAAGAACAGGGATGATAAGTGTCTTATACAGGGACACCTTAGTTGCTCGAGAGAGGACTTTACTACTCAATTGCCTTCTTAGTCCGAAGAAACAGCGATTGTTAAGAGTTATTTTTCGTTTGATTTCAGCGCAGGTGTCGTTGTCTGATATTAGCGGCGCCTAGGTAGACAAAGTTCTTAACTACCTCAAAGTTATAGCTGTCTATCGTGACGTTCTGTCCAAGACGTCGGTGTTGGGTGTCCTTTCTTGATGACAGCATATACCTGGTCTTGCCTTCACTTACCACTAAACCCATCTTCTTCGCTTCCGTCTCAATGCTCATAAACGCGCCATTGACATCACGCTGCGTTCTTCCAATTATGTCTATATCGTCGGCATATCCGAGCAATTGGACGGATTTTTGAAAGATTGTGCCTCTTGTGTTGACCTGGGGGTTTTTGCATTATTCTTTCAAGAACGATGTTGAAGGAGTCGCATGACAGTGCATCGCCTTGCCTAAAGCCTTTTTTGACATCGAATGCAGCGGTGAGATCTTTTCCGACCCGGATGGAGCAGCGTGCGTTCTCCATCGTCATCCTACACAATCGGACAAGTTTGGTAGGGATTCCAAAACTAGACATGGCTCTATATAACTCCTCTCTATAGATGCTGTCATACGCGGCCTTAAAAACGATAAAAACGTGGTAGTTATCGATTTGAAGTTCCTGGGTTTTTTCCAAGATCTGCGGTAGTGTGAAGATTTGGTCTATGGTGGACTTTCCTGGTCTAAAGCCGCACTGATAAGGACCTATCAGGTTGTAGACGAATGGCTTCAGACGCTCACACAATACGGCAGAGAGGATCTTGTACGCGATGTTTGGAAGACTGATACCTCTGTAGTTGGCGCAGTTCAGAGGGTCTCCTTACTTGAGGACAGGGGAAACAATGCTGAGGTTCCATTCATTGGGCATGCTTTCTTCCGATCATATTTTGCAAATGAGCTGGTGCATACTCCTGACCAGGTCATCGCCTGCCGCTTTAAACAATTCGGCAGTGAGGCCATCAGCTCCAGCAGCTTTGTTGGACTTTAGCTAGGATACTGCTGTCTTCACTTCGTTCAGGTCGGATTTGCGGAATTGTTGGTCTACGTCGCCTAAATCGAATGGTTCTATCTCTCTAACAGCGGAATTGGGTTCATCATCGCCGTTATAGATCTTAGAGAAGTGGTATTTCCATATCCTCAGCATTGACTGCGGTTCCACCACGATGTTCCCTTGGTTGTCTTTGCAGGCTTTGGCTCGGAGCTTGTAGCCCGAGGCTGTTGTTTTTACCTTCTGGTAAAACTTCCGAACCTCATTCCTGCTGTGGCACTCTTCTATCTCCTCGATCGCGCGCTTCTCATGCTCTCTCTTTTTCCGTTTAAGAAGCCGGTATTCGTCTTTTCTCTTCTGCTTGTAGAGCTCGTAAGCAGTTCTAGATTTTTTGTGCATCTTTATGTATATGACTCTCAAATTGAATGTGATCGCAAGTGAAAAGAGCTGCGTTCCTTCTGAGTCATAATTTACCTGAGGGTATCACAAAAGAGGAGTTTTTGTTTGCTGTCGGAGATTTCAACGAATATTTTGGAAGACAAACGAGGATTTTGAGGACTGCCGTGGAGGTATTGGATACGGTTTCTGGTCTCCACTTGATCTTGCCCTAAGACGTGCAACAATTCAGAATCGGGAGGCTTGTCGATGCTTTCTTAGGTCAACGTAGCGTACCTCACTGATCACTTAGAGCTGTGATCCCTTCGTCAGCACGATGCTCGTAATACTGAAAAATTAAGAAGAATAAATATTACGAAAATACTTCGAGTTCAAAGACTGAGGTGATACAATAAAACTAAACAAAATAAATATTTTAACAAAAGCATTCAAACAAATAAGTCGTCAGACTTCCTTTCTTAAAAGAGAAGCCTACTTTTAAAAATATACTTGATTTAAGACTAAGGAACTTATGCAGAAAAATCCCAAAGTTTGTTGAATGAGAGACAGATCTTAAAATTGGGTAGGCTAAAAACCAAACTTGCTTCGAAATGTGCTGAATGCTAACTTGAAAACTAGAAAAATTTTTGTCATTTTGTAAGCCTCATAAGATCGCAAACTAATTATTTTAAAAAAAGTGGTCCCAATTACGAACCCAATGGAACCCCTACCCAACACTCTTTCCATTTTGTCTAATTTGAGTGGTCCTCCTTATCTCATAGTCTCCTCCTAATGTCCGCAACCCTCAACTCTCCAAGCACAAATTTTTGATTAATTTCCAAAAAAGTCTACTCGTAATCTCCATAAACTGCCCATCGGTACAATCTCCCATTCGTTTTGGTCACATAAATTCATCGTAAGACTCTTTTCTCAATAGCTGTGAACATATTTATGACAATCATCATCCTGACTTTGTAAACATTTCCACACAGCTATTCATCCCCTCATACCCTATCACTCGCAACTAATCAATTGTGTAGTTTTCGGCATTGTCCACTTAATCGCATGCCCTTTCATACAAAGGGAGACAAAAAAGGAGGGCGACTTTCCCATAAAAAAAAAAATGATAATAATAATAATAGAAAACAATCTATCATCATCCCGAAACGTGCATGAGTAGGCAAAAGTCCTTCAAGGAATTTCTCCATCATTTTAACTCCTCACCCACTCCTCCTCCCCACCTCGTCCATCTACCATCTAAACAACTCCGCTCAACTTATCAACTTAGCATCGCTTAATACTCCGCTGAGTCCTCAAAAAAAAAAAAAAAAAAATATTCTGTTTTTATAGTCCTCATCATCGTTGTCGTCCCTTGGACAAAGAAAACATAAGAAAATTCAGTGTACGTGCCTAAAACGGGAATTCTTACGTTTTATCAATATGATCCTTCAGTTACGTGATTTGAAAGATTCTCTTTCCCCCGTATCCAACCCGACCCCAATTCAACCCCATCTCCACCATCTTCAACTGTTATCGAAACAACAACAAAAAAAGTTCATGTGTACAATAGGGGTTACGGCATTGCCATGCGATGGGCGACAGCAGAAGGGGGATGTCCTTTTTATCTCCCAACAATTTCCTTCATTTCACATCCTGTTCGATATTATTTTATTTTTGTTTTCTTTTCTTTTTTTTTTGTTCAATTTTTCATTCAAGTCCCTGTGTATGCTTGAAAAATAAGTGAAAAAACTTTTCCAATAAAATTCCCATCGGCTGGCGGGCGGTGAGTGAGCTTGAGTAAGTCCTTTAGTTTTGGCTAGCCTCATTTCGATGGGCTCTCTTCGAGGGCTCTATGAAAACTCTCACATTATACTAAGGTGTATGGTGTCAATGAGGTAGGGGGAAACAATAGGAAGAATGCGATGCTTAAACTGGTTCTCGTTGTCGACGTGGTTCGATAAAAATTCAATTTTCCACAAACTATCTCGTGGACTTGAGAAATTTCCTGTGCACACTTTGCAATTCAAAGGTCGTTCGCTTGGAAAAGTTGCTTAACTCTTTTTTGATTTTTTCTCTTCCTTTTCTCAGCTGGCATGGAAATTTGCATAACTCATGCATGCATACATGTCCCAGCTGAGTATGTACGTACTTATAGTATAGATGGAATATACCTCTTCCGTTGGCTGTACCACGCAATTGAGATACACATATCCACCGCCCACAATTGGCGTCAATTAAATCCTTTCGAATGCGAGTCCTGCACGAACAGAAGATTTGCATTTTTAATTACAATTTGGTACGAAGCACGACTTGCATATTGGTAGTAGTTACCACACTCGTGCAATGAACGTCATCCAATACTGAATGTGCGCTCATTTCGAAAGTGATTAATATGACACCTGACGACTGTTCCCAAGTGGATTACAGAAGGTAAACTACGAATCGCTGGTTTTTGTACAAGAATTTTGAAACTAACTAACAATGAGGAGGTTTTTGATGAAAATTCCATGACCAGTGCTTGCTTGGTGGTATCAATGAGGTCTTATAGAATGAGTTGTAGGATTTGACTGCAGTTATTAAACTGGGACATGGAACTATATTGGGACAAGTAAAGTTTGTGTTTTTTGTGATGGTAGAAATTTAATTTGGAAAAAAGGTTAACCAGTTGAATAGCGGAAGAGGACATAGGGACTGTAGGGAATGATCTGGAAAGAGTTTACAGCTGCTTTTGGGAGGAGATCTATGACATAAACAGCATTTCAGACTTTTATCATTGAGATTTTCATCATTTATTTTTTACAGTCAAGTATTGATTTATCTATGGTGCTCGGTATTTTTCCGTTGGAAAGTTAAAAGGCACCGAGTTGAAGTTCTATGTATAACACAGTAATGAAGAAAATTGATAATTATAATAATTATAAAATAGCCATATGCATATTATAGTGTTTTCGAAGTTTAACATCTTCTTATTCTTAAAGGGGTTAGGTGTAGTCAGGAACGCGAAAATATGCCATTTTTCAGTAATTTTTTTAACTAGTAATTAAGTTTATTTCACGTAAGTAAAAACATAGCATCATTTCATCATACTCTAACATTATTTCACTAAAATTTAAAAAAAAACTAATTATCTTACAAGTTAAGGCGATCTAAGTTGAACAGGTTTTAATAATGGGTCCTTGCGGTGACCACTATAACTCGGAAACCGCTCGATAGATTTAAATGAAACTTATACAGCTCTTAGAAAGCATAAAAAGCTAGTGCCTGATCAAAGCTTTTTTTTATTTTTTCTTAATTAACAAAATGACGGATTCAGGAATTTTTTTCTGATTTTCGGGAAGAAACCAACAATTGATTATTTATAAAAAATCGAAGTTTAAAAAAAAAATCCTTCGATCAGTCACTAGCTTTTTATGTTTTCTAAAAGCTGTATAAGTTTTATTCAAATCTATCAAGCGGTTATTGAGTTACAGTGGTCACCAGTTCAAAAAATATAGTTTTGAGAAAAACGCATTTAAAGTTTTACAGTCGATACCAGATCGCACGAGAGGCTTTAATTCTTCGCTGAATAACTCGAAAGATATTTGTCGGACTCACTTCAAACTTTCAGAGAATATTTTTAAGATACTAACTATACTTGAAGAAAAATTTTTTTTGAAAATTCTGACTAAACCTAAGCCTTTGATTAAAATTTTAGTGTTTGTTATTTTAGTGAATAGTTTTTGAGTAATCAAGTTTCAAAGTCAAATTTTTGAAAATAAAAGCCAACTATTTTTTTTTTTAAATAAAATTTTAAAAAAATTTTGCTGTATGTAGGATCATTTTTTCTTTCAATAATAATATAATCAGTGCTGTTATTAATTCTTATTCAAAGACATTACGCATACATGGGATGGAAAGAGTGTTTGCTTAGGGTTGCAATGGGGGCGTAATTGGGACCACTTTTATTGACAATTATATAAAAATTAGTTTAGTTATGCAAGTAGCGTGAGCAGTTGTGCCGAAGAAGGCATCTGAAATTGAGTTTTGCATCTTTATTTTAAGTTCAGTAGTTCAGTGACTCAACAGATTTTAGATATTGAAACGGGAAGTCAATCTCCGTGGCAATGAAATTACTGTCAGACGACTTCCCGATTCCTCACTAAAAGCGATACCCGTGGAAAACTAGTTAGATGTTTTTAAGACTTAAAGTCCCATGTAACAGGCACGGGCACCACTCCTTTGTCCACAGTATATGATTTGATACAACTGCGGAGGCGCCCCGCTCTTTTGTGACAATCTATTTATTTATTTATCTATTTTAGTATAATTGTGAGTTGATTTAGGTTAGGTAGAATGGGCTGACGGTTGATCTTATTACCGTCACACTTAGATCAATGTAGATCCATTGTGATACCCTGGAGTATTGTAACGTCCTAAAAACCTATGAGTTTATGTTTGGTCAGTTTTTAAGCATTTTGTGGCCTTAATGAAGTTTAACAGGCTGCTTCTTGAAGTGTGATAATTCTTCTAGTTAATTGAAAAAGTAATTGCCTAGAATTTTTTTTCCTAATGTGGCAGATTGCTGGGCATTGACAAAGGAAGTGAGATGTTTCCTCATGTTCATCTTCGTTATTGCATCCTCTGCACAGGTCATCGCATCGGTGCAAAGACCCATTTTCTTTATGTGGTAACCTAGAAGGTTGTGTCCAGTTATGATACTGAAACTAACGTTAATTCGTTAAAAAAAACATGTTTTTGATAATTTTTTTGTGAGAAACCAGTTCAAATTTCTTTATAAAAACCAATTACACATTAAAAAGTGACATTTCAAGAATGTTGTGTAAAATTTTCACAAAGAAATATTTAAAAATACGGCAATGGCAGCAATTATTCGGACGTGCCTCGAAAAAAAGGCGAGTTGCGGTGCCCCTCATGACTTGGGGCTGGATCATCGGAAATCAAAAAATCTAAGTTCATTCGTTAGATAATAGTTTTTACCAGGTAATGTCAAGAGGGTTTTTGAAATTTTAGTTTTTCACTTTCTTGGAACACTTTGAAGGGAATAACGCGATTTTTCGCGATATGACAATTTTGCTCCAATCCACTTGAAATTTTGAAACAATGTTCTTAAAATATTGGGTATTAATTGAAAAAAAAAAAAAAAAAAATTAATACGTTTTTGCTTTTTTTATTTTTGTTAACAAAATAAACATGCTTTTTCCTACAATACTTCTGCAAAAGGCTCTTCAAGCCTCAATTCCTCCAGATTCTCTTGTCAGCATGGTAGTTTCAGTGCTGCATCGGTCTACATGGCCTTTTTTTGTAAGAATATTCCCTCTTTGAACTCGATCTACTACTTCCAAAGCAATCCAATCAGGCTGTCATAAATCTCATCGCTGTTCATCGAAAATCGACCTTTGAACCTCTTCCTTCTTCACCAACATTACAATGGACGGAGTTTTCCCTCTCTAAGATACAGACGTTAAAACTAATAGTACTCGTCAATTGCCCTTACTAAAACTGCAATCGGGAACCGTAGGGTTCTGGTGTTGTCCAACCAAAGGTAACCCGCCGAACTTGTAAATGCAAATGTTGACAAAGAAACGAAAAACAATAGAATCACAAGAAAAAGATAAAACTATTGGTTTTAAAATGAGAATTCAATAAAAATAGTGGCTACAAGGCTATGGTAACCTCGTGCATTTTAAGGGCCGTAGAATTTATGCCGATTCCGAACGGCCAATGTAATAAGTGATGGTCATTTCAGTGCAATTGCTCTAGACGGGCTTGATAATTCCTCACGAAAGGCGATACATGAGAAAAAAATTTTTTCTTTTATGTCTCAGGGATTCGAACCCCGAATCTTCCGCGTAACAGGCAGAAGATATTATTCTTCTATACAAACAAAGTAAAACTGAGTTCCTGTGTTTCTTTGATGTGGGACTTTTAGTTTTAAGGACTGACTGCCCGATTCTCAGTGGTCTGCTAAAGCGTATGGAGAATGCCACACAGCGCAGTGGATGAATTCGTCTTACAGAACCGACGGAGGACACTTCAGCAGCCATTAATCAGAAACTCCTAAATGAGCTAATCGGTCCAACGGTGCAGTGGCTTTAGAACACCTGCATCCGGGAACTGACAGTCCAGCTCTTTATGTCTAAGTGGATTCCAAAAAAAGCTGGTTTTTTTAGTTGGGGCTTACTCATACTCATTTTGGGCACTGATCTTGAACGAGTAGGCACAAATATGAAGAACTTTATTTGTTATGAAAGAATAATAAATAAAGTTTCATATAGCGCCTTGTTAGGTATGAACTTCTTACAGTGTTGGAAGGCTGGAATACTCCACGATTTCGATCCATTTCTGATGGACTAATTAGAGCCAACAGCGAATAAGCTAATTTGGGAAGAGTGAATTATTCGCACTTTATTCGAACTATAAACTGATTGTTACTAATTGTCAACTCAAATACCAACGAATGAATTGTCCTTGGTCTAACAACAGAAAAGTCATTGTTGAATCTCTTTATTGTTTCGAATTGAACAAAATGAAAAGAGAAAAACATTTGATGTTCAGTGACGCCTTAGAATATCACCGGCTTGTGGTAAGAAGCGACTAAAGCAGAGATCACATCTAGACAAGTTACATCAAAGTGAGTCAAGCGACACACGGACCACCTTAAGTTTTTTCACAAGTGTGAGTGTAGATCCTAGCACTGGATACCACCGGTGTATTAAAAAATCCAAACTAAAAAATGGAGCATACTCTTTTTATTTGTATTTGATGAAAAGCATCTTCTTCTTTCCATTTCCGGCGTTACGAGTAGTGATCTTGAAGCGATCACAACTCTCCCACTTTTCTGCTTCACACTAGTGATCCGCCTGTGGGGTACGCCGCGTTGACCTCAGAAAGCGTCGGCAAGCCTCCCGGTTTTGGATTGTTCCATGTCTGAGGCCAACCAAATGCTGCTGTTTTTGCATTTGCTTGTACCAGGAGTGTTTTGGCCTGCCTTTTCTTTTTCGTCGCGAATTTGATGAAAAGCGTAGAAACAACTAAATAAGACCTGTAACACATATTCTTACAACCATTCTTTCTGAGGTATGGAGGGGGCCTACAATTTTTTGCCGATTCCAAAGGACTTATCGAGACAGTGCTTTTCATAGTAGTAATGAAAATTCTTTCGTTGGACTGCACAATTTTTTGATAATGGCTATGTCCGTGGATAAACATTTCATGTTTTCTGTTGGGATTCGAACCCCGAACCGCCAACGTAATAGGCAGACATGCTATCCGTCGCGCCACGGGAACAAATGATCAAAAAAACGGCGTTCCCCACTACCGGATCTGGTGTTGAAGTATGTATCTAAGTGGGAGAGCTGTGAGATCACGATGCTCATAATGCTGGAAAAGGAAGAAAAGGAAAAAGAAGTAGAAGATCTAAAGAATAATACGACGTTCATTGGTTGATTTTACCTAAAAAGACCGCAAGACCTCGAACTATATTTTTAAACGCTCGAAGGACCATTTTTTTAGAGAACATTGCCAGTTTCACTTTCTAGTCTGGCCTTACAGTAGTCGTGTGTATCTCACAATAACTAATTCTAATTCTAATTCATTTCAAAATAAATGCATCTTAAAAAAAAATAGCAAATAAATAAAAAGAATACTTTTTTGAAAAAGATGTGATATCGTCAAAATCACGCAAAAAGTGAGACGGTAAAGTCCTTACATTATCAATTTACAAGATCATAGAACTTTGAATTTTGAATAAAGCCACTCTACATGAATACGTTTTTACAGAAACAGCCTATACCAGCTTAGAGCCGTTCAGCCCCACCAACAGGACAATTGAGCGCTCATTCATAAACCCTTGTTGTAAAGCAACAAAGTCCTTCCCAAAATATTGGTGTTCAAATATTTTTTTTCGTAGTATACTCACCATCGAACTAAATTGTTTCTGATTAATTTTTTTTTATTGTAAGCCTTAGCACATCGAAATGTCAACGTAGTAATATCCGGTTATGAAACCGCTGTAGCTCACCACATTTCATCCCTGAACCGACCTGATGTCCTTTACCAGTCAAATCTCGGTATTACTCTGTACTTAGCCTTAAGCTTCTTATAAAAATAAAAATGTTCTCTTAACAAGCTATACACCACAACACAACACAAAACAGAACTAGCCTCCGCCTGACTCCAAATCCTGTAATTCCATTCAAAATCCATTGAAAATCCCCCACTCAAAGACGGGTGGTAATCGAAAACTGTCAAAAAACAATCTTCTCTCGTCTTAGCAGGCAGTGTGTGTATATATATTGATCCGCAATAAGTAATCGCATTGCAGTAATACTCGACACACTTACCCCCTCAACCCCAATCGCTCCCTCCACCATCCTTCCATACATTACATTCATCGCAACAACGATCTTGTGGCTTAACACTTGTCTAACAAAAATCCAAAACAAACTTACTCCGCAAGATGAACGAAAAATCCTTGAAAATTCAGATTATCCCCATGTGAAATGCGATAAAAGTCCTTCCAAACCGCAAAACACTCATATACACGAAGGATAGAAGAGCCTGCCAGCATGTTTTACAATTTCTAGGAATTTAATAAACTTTCTTAGGGATTTGTTCCTCTTGAAAATGTACTTCTTACGTACTATATCCACTCCACTCTTCTACACATTTTCGATGATGTGTCCTTCAAGGAGTACACCATACTATTCTAACACACACACACACAGTGGGGTATGAGGGCTCCCGCTTAGACGAGTCGGCAGTAACCACAGCAATTTCGCTTTCCTCTTTGAGTTCGGTTTGTATATACGTACGTACTCGTATATACAATTTTTTCTCTTTTCTTTTCTTTTTTATTAACTCTTAACCATGTTAGAACATCCTTTAATATGCAACCAATGTAATCCTAGAATTGTTACTTCTCATAGAGAGCAGCCGCACATCTGGTGGTGCGGCTTTTCAGCTCACTGCCAGGTAACAACTGTGCTGCTAGTGTTCTTATCTAGGACTGCACTTGAATGACTTTTTGGCAAAAGTCCAAGGATTTACTAGTCGAGTAGGTATATTTATATATGAAATCCTATCCACTGATTCCACAGTCATATGGTTTGACTTGCTGGGACGGTAGATGTCCCGTGTCCGCTTTGTACGTATGTACGTACTTGTCATTGCAGAGACTTATGAGTTGGAACTTGTTTGCTAGGGGCATCGGGCTTCGGGCTTAGGGTAGAGAGTTTTTAAGTTTTACCTGCTGTGGTAAGTTTTTTACTTTGTCTGGGTCTTGCGACTTAGAAACAGACTCCGGACTAAATCAGCAAACAACTGCTGAACCGTGCAGCGCAATGGGATGTGACAAGATGTGAGTAGGTATCACTGGCGTGGTTGGTGGGGTTTGTTTTACTTTGAACAATCTTCCGCAGTGCTGGCAACATTTTGAGTGAATTTTCGTAATAATCAAAGACTAAGTGCACTTCTCTTTAAGCCAACTGAAGGTGTTTCTGACCAAAGTTTGTTTCATTTGGATTAACTTTCTCCAAAGGGAACCCCTATGACACTTCCTTAATACCGTTGCAGTCTTTCAAAGGAGACATTTTTTGAGTTGGTGTCTTTTTTGATGCAGAGGAAAATGTAAGTATTAATAACGAATAATTAGAATCTGACCTAGTCGGTGTAGTCTCAAGTGGACACATCCTTTGAATTACACTTTTATGTGGGATTTTAAGTCGACAACGCAGGAGGAGTTATCAAAGAGCACTCTCATAAAAACTGTCCAGTTCTGTCTATTTCGAATGACATAAGGGGCAAAGTCCTTAACGTAAGCCTTGCACAAATTATGTAAAGCAAACAGGTCCTTAACGCAGATAAAAAAATCCTTTCAAAGAGGAATGTCCCAAAACGTTTATATCCATGTGCGAAAATGTGAGTAAGCACCAAAATTAACAAATAAACCTACACAAACCTGGATCAGGCAGAGGACAACACGAAGATCACTAGCGTAATGCAGCGAAGTGGGAAAGCTGTGATTTTTTTAAAGCAACGACTCTTGTGTTGTCGCCAAAAAGAGAAGAAAACGAAAAAGATATTTTTTAACACTAGATGATATGATATAGTGCCTCCACTTTTATTGACGTTATTCAAATCAGGTGCAAGTGGCGTATGTCTGCATGTGTGCCTTTTACTTGAGAAATTCGTGGTTCAAACACCAAAAACATCAGAAAAAATATAATTTACGGGTATCGTTTATTTAAAGCTTGAGGAATAGTTCTCTTATTACTTACTTACTTACTTAAGGTGGCGCTACAGTCCGGGTCGGACCAGGGCCTCAACCAACATGCTTCTCCAGCCAGCTCGGTCCCTAGCTAGCTGCCTTCAGTTTTGCAGGCCAAGTTGGTTGAGGTAATCTCCTACTTGCGTGCGCCACCTGAGTCGCGGTTTTCCTCTACTGCGCCGTCCCTCGGGATTAGACTCGAAGACTTTCCGGGCCGGAGCGTTGGTATCCATTCGCTCTACATGACCCAGCCATCTAAGCCGCTGGACCTTAACTCGTTTGACAAGGTCAGTGTCGCTGTACAGCCCGTACAGTTCGTCGTTGAATCTTCTTCTCCACTCTCCATCTATGCAGACGGGAACAAAAATCACCCGAAGAATTTTTCTCTCGAAGCATCCTAAAACCTTCTCGTCTACCTTTGACAAGGTCCATGCCTCTGCGCCATATATAAGAACAGGTATGAAAAGTGTCTTATACAGGGACACTTTAGTTCGAGACAGGACTTTACTACTCAATTGCCTTCTTAGTCCGAAGAAACCGCGATTGGCAAGAGTTATTCTTCGTTTCATTTCAGCGCTGGTGTCGTTGTCTGAATTAATAGCGGCGCCTAAGTAGACAAAGTCCTTAACTACCTCAAAGTTATAGCTGTCTATTTTGACGTTCTGTCCAAGACGTCGGTGTTGGGTGTCCTTTCTTGATGACAGCATATACTTGGTCTTGATCTCATTGACCACTAAACCCATCCATCTTCTTCGCTTCCGTCTCAATGCTCATAAACGCGCCATTGACATCACGCTGCGTTCTTCCAATTATGTCAATATCGTCGGCATATCCGAACAATTGGACGGATATGTGAAAAATTGTGCCTCTTGTGTTGACCTGGGGGTTTTTGCACTATTCTTTCAAGAACGATGTTGAAGGAGTCGCATGACAGTGCATCGCCTTGCCTTAAGCCTTTTTTGACATCGAATGTATCGGTGAGATCTTTTCCGACCCGGATGGAGCAGCATGCGTTCTCCATCGTCATCCTACACAATCGGAAAAGTTTGGTAGGGATGCCAAAACTAGACATGGCTCTATATAACTTCTCTCTATAGATGCTGTCATACGCCGCCTTAAAATCGATATAAAGGTGGTATGTATCGTTTTGAAGTTCCTGGGTTTTTTCCAAGATCTGCCGTAGTGTGACGATTTGGTATATGGTGGACTTTCCTGGTCTAAAGCCGCACTGATAAGGACGTATCAGGTTGTTGACGAATGGCTTCAGACGCTCACACAATACGGCAGAGAGGATCTTGTACGCGATGTTTGGAAGACTGATACCTCTGTAGTTGGCGCAGTTCAGAGGGTCTCCTTACTTGAGGACAGGGGAAACAATGCTGAGGTTCCATTCATCGGGCATGCTTTCTTCCGATCATATTTTGCAAATGAGGTGGTGCATACTCCTGAGCAGGTCATCGCTAGGATACTGCTGTCTTCACTTCGTTCAGGTCGGGTTGGCGGAATTGTTGGTCTACGTCGCCTAAATCGAATGGTTCTATCTCTCTAACAGCGGAATTGGGTTCATCATCGCCGTTATAGAGCTTGGAGAAGTGGTCTTTCCATATCCTCAGCATTGACTGCGGTTCCACCACGATATTCCCTTGGTCGTCTTTCCAGTCTTCGGCTCGGGGTTTATAGCCGGAGGCTGTTATTTTCACCTTTTGGTAAAACTTCCGAACCTCGTTCCTGCTGTGGCACCCTTCTACCTCTTCGATCGCGCGCTTCTCATGCTCTCTCTTTTTCCGTCTAAGAAGCCGGTGTTCGTCTCTCCTCTTCTGCTTGTAGAGCTAGTGAGCAGTTCTAGTCTTTTTTGTAAAGCGCCTCAAATTAGTCCAGTTTAATGATGAAACTAGTTTTTTATTTCCAAAATACGTTTCTTCTTTCTCTTCTGCGTTACGATCATTGTGGTATGGAAAGGATCATAGATGTCCAGCTTATCTGTCTTACACTAGAAATCAGCCAGTGGACTACGCCGCACTAAGGAGTACTTACTTTTTTTTTTACTTTGAAAACATTGCAGAATACAAGCTTACTGATTTGATAATTTATAAAAGTATCACAGTGGTGTCCGTGGCATGTCTGCCTGTTACGCTGGAGGTTCGTGGTTTGAACCCCAACAAAAGCCAAGAATTTTTTTCCTTCGCCTTTTGTAAGGAATTAGCAAGTCCTCCGATAATAAAGTTCATTGCCATGAAGAACGCTTACTCGATTAGCTGTTTGGAATCGGCAAAAAAGTGCAGGTTCCCTCCATTTGCTATCAAGGTATGGTTTTGAGAACTGTTCTTGAACTCGGAGCTCGCCACTCTGTTGCGCCAACCTATTTATTTATTTACAGTTCGGGGTGGACATGGGCCTCAACCAACATCTTTCGACTTCGATGCTCTCAAAGTCAGCTGAGGTCTTCTTTCGCTTGATCCCGCCTGCGCCTCCCAAGACGGGGACTTTCCCTTTAATAAAAAAAAAAAAAAAAAATTGTAGTTTTTCACTGAAGCATTAATCACCCCACACTCACAGAAAAATAGAATTATGTAAAATGTTAGTGGTATTTAATACTATTTTATTTTAAATACAAAATGTCACTATAAATAAATAAAAAATAAATAAATAAAAAAAAATAATCACAAGAGACAAGACAGACCTTAACGAAGCAGCGTGAATCACGCAAAATCATCCCACAAAATTGTACGAGTCTACAAGTCTTGTAGAGATGCCAAAACTAGACCTGTTCTGTACAGCTCGTGTCTGTAAGTACTGTCGAACACGGCTTTGAGAACTCGGATTTCATACTTCCTGGCTTTTTCCAATATCTTCCGTAATCGCATGTGGACGTCTCGATCGGACTACTTACCGAAAGCCGACACGAATGAAATGGATTCGATAGCCGCACGGCAGAGTGTGGACGTAGCTTTAAGGTCCAAGTGCATATCCTTGGGTTTTTGCCATTTTTCGTTTGCTAGTGTCGTCATGAAATAAATTTTGTTATCCCAGGCTGGTGGTTGCTTCGGATCCATTAAGTTTTTGACGTGGTTGGCTGGTAAACCCCACGCACAAACCCCTGGTTAGATTCCTGGAAACGCATTGAACATGAAAAGTCGGGTAGTCCAGTGTCAGTACCTTGCTACAGGAATTTGAAAGCTCTCCAGGAGTTGATCCCCCCCCCCCACATCTATTTCAATATCCTGTCCTCGTTTTGAATGAGCCTGAGAGACCATTAAACCAAATATGTAGTGGAAGCTCATTTTCAGAAACCTGTGTTTTTTTGAAGTTCACCGTTGGCCTTCTAAGTTGAATTCATCCTCTCTGATTTGCCCCCAGTAGCGCTGTCAGACAACTCATTACTCGCATCAGCCTAAAGTGTTGCTCCTTATAAACATTCTCTCTTCTTAGTTTTCCCGGTCACTTCCGGTTGGATGAGACCATTGGATTGAAGGGATACACAACTGACTTGAACTATAAGTTTCAATATCTGTGCTCCTCGAAATTGACAACAAGCAGAACCTTCCCAGTTAAGCACCCCTAACCATTGTTTTACTTAAGAACAAATGGAAAACACCCCTTTCATCAACTGCTGATGATTGGTTATAGCAATCGGTTCATTTTATTTAATTTAAAAACTATTATAGATTTCCATATTTCAATCTTTCTATAATCAGAATCCATCGATTTTGGGCAATCGTCTATGTGTGCTTGTGTACGTTCATAGTCTGCTTAATTATATTCTCTACAAAAGCTCTACGGAACTACTTCTGATCTTAATGCCATTACTCCAATAAGTCCTTAATGCGATTACTTTACCCCAAAGTAGTTTTTGATTTCTAAATCCCTTTTCCAAATCAACTGAAATGCCTGTCAAAATAAAGCCCATTCACATCTACCTACTCATAAATTGGGTCAGGAAAGCACTAGCATATTCTTCAAAGAGTATAATACACGTCCTCTGTTTCCATATATACGTGAACCAAAAATAAATCCAGACTTGCATACGATTAATGCCAAACGGTACATGAAATTTCCATTACCTTAGTCATTGTTCAAGAAGCTCAACACCATTTTAAAAATAAATTCACTTCCAAACCAAGACACAACATTGGAATACAATTTCCAAGTCAACTTTTGACCTAAAGAATGTGTTGCGAATCCTGTCCTGTTCCCGTTTTTATCATCTTAGAGGGTATAAATAAAAATTGCACTCTCGCCCGGCCAAATGGAATGCAAAACATCTCAGCAAAGACTCATGTGCGAAGTACTTTGTGTGTTATATCGTATACATTCTACATATGGAGACCCATGTAAGAAAATCCCTGTCATGCGATGACAACTGACTGTCTTTGTCCTCAACAGGGTGTTCACTGTTTGGATGGCAAAGTATTTTCACTTAGTGAATAAAGGAATGTCTTTGGCTAAAGAGAACTAATAAGGCAATTGTTCCAGGGGCCGAATTACCGCACACGTGATCGATTAGTACTTACCTAAATTGTGTGTTTTTTTCATTATATACTTCTCGCGTCATCGTGCTCTTTAGTGCTTCAATTTGACATTCTCAGTGTTGAAGTCGATAAAATAGCAGCAGACTGATGTTTTGTAATAAAGAGCGAATAGTGAAAGAAAAAGAGCATTCACTAAAACGATAACTGAAGCTGTAATTCGACCCCTGGATTGGTTATTGGAACTGATCTATCGTTCCGAGTTTTAAAGTCCTGATTCCTGATTGGATAGTTGTTGGAAGAACTTTCACAACATGTGCAGAAGCTAGCTCACCCAAAGACTAAATCCAAACACCCTGTTCACAGGAGATAAAAACAGCGTCACAGTCCTATGGCACATTAATGGCTCTTTGCGCAAAGTTCCGTCATAAAAGTGCCAACGTGTCTTCAATTTACATAACACACACACACAGACACACACCCCAAGAATCACCTCCCCTACAAGACTTTTATCCCTGCTTAACGATGACATTTTGATGATCCGAGACACACCAAGAGTGAGATTCAATGAACCGACATAGACTGTGATGTAAGAAGAACAAGTCCTTTTCCCTTCCACACACAAAAAAAAAGGGATATAACCGTATTACCGTAAAAATATGTATTTCAAATCATATGCAACACTGAACAAACGAATCGTTGGTATTAAATCAATTCGTTCTAAATACAGACAAAACGAACGAAGGAAAGGTCAGAATTAGGCTCCGAAAATGGGAATGGATGGAAAATTGAGAAGAATTAACACAGTAGATAAACCTTGGATGGGATTCTCTTCTACAAACCGAAGTTTTTTGAATCATCCTAATTGGTTCCTTCTATCTCTTTTCTACTTCCTACTTTTTTGCCTTTTTTTTTGTTGTGGATTAAGAGATGTGGTTTGTCAAGCGAGGCTTCCTTACGGATGAGGGAGCACAGAGTTAGCACATTTACCTTGGCATATATGTAGGAAGCTATACACGTATAGAATTTTCTTCTTAATTTTTTTTATTTTTTTTTGAGAATCTCTTAAACTTTGTTACCTGCCTCGGCACTGTCTGCCTGGGATTATCAAATATTAAAAATAAAGATGTGAGAAGCAGAGGTGATCTCCCACCTGCTTATTAAGGTTTAACTTCCTGATAGAAAAGAAGCATCTGTATGTCGTCGACAGGTGTAACGGGGGTGACATAACCGTGTCTAATCAAATGACACGACAGCAAGGACGACATACTCAGAAAGGCGTGAAATGGAAAGCTCCAAACGCCATCGTTTGTAGCTTTCTTTTTTGTTGTTGTAGCTTTATGGAAACCAATACCTACTATACGAGACTACCTACAACATTGCAAGGGCGAACAATTTGAAATTGAATGCTGTATATTTTGACACTTTGTACGAAAAAGCATAGAGTAGGGTCTTCTGCTATCTTTCTTTTCTTTTTTCCTTTGCTTATGTGTCTGGATTCCAAACAAATTCGGAATATTGTACTTGATGGATGTAACATTCCTTTTCGCATGTGTAACCTGGTATTTAGAGCGTCATGCAGGATATGGAAAGGAGAAGAAGGGGGGGAGGCTATCAAGCCTTCATGGCGAACAGAAAGAACACCATAGCATGTGGGGAGCAGTTTTCATTTGCTTATGTGCTCAATTTTCAGAATTATCAGGGATTACAAGTTGCAGATTTTTTTGTTTGTCTTTTAAGAGGAGGTGATTTGACATTCCCGGAATTTTTTCTTTTGAGTTGCGTTCCATTGGTTACGTTAGTTTGCTATAAATAGCTCAATTTTTGAGGCTTTAAGGATGTGAGACTGTAATTTTTTTTTAAATTAGGTGTTGTATTGAATTCTATATGTACAATTTTAAGGTGATTTGGGATATGCTATGAGATCATATTGCTGCCCACCCGTTGCCTGTCCCACAGGCTTTTCTCGAATACAAATTTCAAAATGGCAAAAAACAAAAATTGTCTGGAACACTAGCTGGGCTAAGCTGAAGGTTGTCTGAAAGTCTTTAGATCCCCGTTCCAATTATTGTGAGAATATAGCGAGATGAAATGTGTCCCCTATATTCAAAGACAACGTATTTAATTTTAAAAGTGTAGCATTTTAGCATCTTTTCAACGAAAGATTTTTCGAAATCGTTCCAGGTTGAGCTACCGCACACGCTTTCAAGTAATACGTGACTGAAATATATGAGTTTGGCATCACATATAATTGAACAAGCTTGTACCATGATTTGACATTTTCTCATAAGTAACTGAGCGTAATTTGATTCGGTAGATGGACAGACAACTAATATTTTATAATTTAGCGAATTTTGAAAAAAAAAAAAATGCCACTTACTCACTCGATCACTGATGCAATAATTCGGCCACAGATTTCGTTGGCGTTCTTACGACAGCGTAATAGTAAAAGGAAAACATGAAGTTCCTAACAATAAGAGTTTATGTAAAAATATGATGTGAAAAAAATTGGGCGTGTACCGCAGATCAAAAATAGAACGAGATCACTTTAAGTGCTTATACGGAACCCTTCATAGATCTCTATCACCGGTTTTTTATGGAAGCATTTAAAATATTGAGACCACTAGCGTTCTTTTATTTGGCGTTGTTAAGCAGCAAAGTCGGTCGGTTTTTTTGAAATTTATTAAAATGTTTGATTATTCCCCCAGAGATCTGAATCCTCCAAGTTTTCTGTATCAAACAATTAATCCCTCTATGGTGTACTCCACTTTGACCTCAGCAAACTCGAAGCCTTCCAAATAAGGATTATTCGATGTCCACGGGCAACTATTTCCTGGTGTTGTTGCATTTGCTTGTGACAGGAGTAATTTATGCTGCGTATTTTTCTTCTTGACCGCAGTCTTGTTGGAATTTCTTCGCTTCTTTTGAACATGACAATAGCGACTGAGCGATCGTGATCAATTTTTTTTTTCTCAAGATGGTACTTTCGACGTAAAGGCTTCCACAGATGTTGGTAGTTCTAAAATGATAAAGCTTTGTATAACCTGCTGTCATATGAAGCATCTCCATCTCGAAACGAATACGGTACCAATTTCTTCACGCTTTTGATGGACGAACAGTTTTTGGTACTTTGCTTTCCATCAGTTAAAGCAAAGAGGTGTTAAAAGTAGAGGTTTCAAGACGGTTCCTTCTTGACACTAACATACTATGACTTCGAATACTAGGTGACTCCAGTTGGACTTCAAATGCTCTTCACTGCTTCTTCATACATAATTATGCTTAGTCATCCACACATACGCCTCTATAACTAATCGTTGTCTTAAAAGCCATCCATATAAGATATTCTGGTTGCCGATGAAGTGCTTTTTTGAAGTTAACCAGCAAATACATGACATGCTTTTTTGAATCATTCATAAATCACGATATATATCTTTAAGAGTGTTTTGCTTTGAGCTGGATTTGTTGTTGTCCTATCCGCGGCAAATCCTCGTTGGTCATAACATAGCTTTTTACTACTTTTCGCTGTCAGCTACTCAATACCCATTCAACGATCTTCATAGAATTGATCATCAACTTGATCGAACTGAAAGGATCGCAACTTCTTCCATTTCATTCTTCCCTTTGTACATTGGTAGGAGGTAACCCTTCCTCTATGACTAGATAGGCTATCACCTTCTATAAGCTTGCAGATGGAAGTCGTGAGCCTTCGTAATCTGATGTCCTGCATCGTCTTCCAAAACTCGTATGATATTTCGTTTGGCCCTGCACCTATGCCTTTTATGGAGTTCTTAACTTTTTTACTTCCTTCTTCGACGTTCTTGGCACAATAGGTTTTATTCAGACACCGCAGTACCCAAAGCCGAGAGAGATCAACCCACCTTATAATCTCCATCTCCTACTTTGATGACGGATATTTCCGTTAAGTAAGGTTCTGCTTCTGGAAAATGAGGCTGAGGGAATTGTTCGTCCTATAGGCATCACAACTTTGTCTCAATGTGTTCAAAACTTTGTCGTCTACAAGAAGCTGTCCTTGAGCCCTGTTGATCAACTTCGGTGTAAAAGAGTGTCCTGAGCGTTTCTCTTTCTTTAAGCGTCTATTTTGAAGATGGGTGCTCTTTTTACAGGCTGCTTTGTCGTGCATCGTGAACCGTTTGGTTAAAGTCAACAGCAGGCGAGCTATCCAACTCCCGATACATGTCTCCGCATTTTGGCTTGGAATTGGGGGTACTTCTTCTTCACCTTTTTCACTTAGTTTTTGTATACCACTTAAAAGCATGCCCTTTTATGTTTTCTATTCGAAGAGCTATGCAACCATGTCTGGGTCTGGCATGTGCAAAAAATTTCTGTTACAAAACTAAGTTTACTTGATTTTCTAATGCACATAATCTAACAAGTTGCTCTTTACTTGTAGACTTGTAACTTTGTGTTACAGCCCCCAGAAGATGGTGTTGGTTGCTTAAAGGCAGCTTCTCACAGTATCACTTTACAGTCTCTAACCCGAAACTTCATAAATTTTGGCACCAAATGGTAATCAATTTTGGCTTCATTCCGTTTCATTTAATTTCATGTTATTTCATTTTGTCCTTTCATTTAATTTCATGTTATTCAATTATTTTTAATGCAATAAGAATGTTTGTGATTTTATATAGGATATTTTCACAAAAAGAGGTCCTGGTACCGTTTCCCATACCCCTGTTGCAGTCCATATAATTCTCCTTTGCTTAAGTGACTCTTTCGTTCTTTGCCAACAAACAAAACTTCTTCTTAACTTTGGTGTGCTATCAAAAATGCTACTGTTTCTCTCCGCTTTTATTCAATATAAGGAGCAACTGACAGTATTCCACATCTTTATTTGCATCACCAATTTGAAAGACATTAGACGTCCTAATACGTAGAAATTTTCGACATGCTACCAATTATTTCTTGCGCAAGGATGATAATATGATACAACCATCACTGCTATAAGAACTTTCACTAGTTGGGATGTAAAATAACACACTTCTCTGTTAGTAGTAGGGTGTTGTACACTAAGGCCTTTATTCTTGCTTTGTTATCCTTGAATTTTCCCACTCTTCGCCCAAATAAAAAACAAAGGACTGCTGATTTCCGATAAACATTTCTGTATTTCGGTTTCAAATTTTTCTAAAAATTTCCTTACGTAAATACTATGAGGCAAAAAGGTTCTTCTGTCACTGCCACCAACTAAAGCGGTCATGAATATTCCGAAAAAAAAACAAACGCACAGCACACGATCCTTTGTTTAGGAACAAAACATTCCAATTAAAAAGCCCAAGTTCCTCGCATAAAGTGATTATTCATCCAAACGTTGTCAGCTCATTTCCTTGACAGAATAAAACCATTCTTAATTCGAGAATAAACTTTTTTATATGGTTTCTCTCCCTTGCCCCATCTTCTATTATATATTATGTCCTTGGGAACCACAACTTTTTACGAAATTATTTTCAAATGTTCTCTCTTGTATGACTATGAATACTTTGAAGTGATTACCAAAAAATGTCTTCTGAAATGAAATGAAAATAAAAATAAATTGAAATCGATTCCAATTCCAAATCGGCCAGTGAAAAAGTAAGAAAAGAAAATGAAACGAAAAAAAAAACTGCAAACACAAACCGAACGAATGAAAATAAAAAAAAAAAAGTTTGAACGGCCAAGGACGACAGAAACGGAATGACAGAGAAGAGGAAAAAATAGAACCTCCTTACAGCAATTGCCCACTTAGGGTAGTTAGGTAGTTAGGACAAAATCCTACCTTAATCGAGATGAATACATATAAATCTTTTTAATCCGATGAGCAGGCCTTTCTCCCGAACTCTCCCAAACTCAGCTCGTATAAGTGTGCTTGGTGTCGTCTGTTGGCATGTGTGTGTGAATCCAGAAATTAGATCAGTATCCAAATCACGTCCGCGGGCCAAATCACTGATAAAGTTTTGCTTCCCATCACGTATGACTTGGGCGGGATGCTCAATTGGATGGGTGGCCTGGGCTTGGGCTTGGGTTTGGGTCTGGGTGTTTGGTTAAGACGGATAAGTCACTGCGAAGACAGAAGGAAGAGAAAAAAAAACCAAAAAGGGAAATCGTTTGCTGGCCACCACCTACGCAATGTTTCATAATCGAAATCAATTCCGGTTTATTTATTTTCTTTGTTGTTTTTTTTTTCTTCTTCAAATTTTTTTTTGTTTCCAGGACGTACCGTACATAGTCCTTTGTGTAATGCGGTTGATTTATGGCAGGACAGCCAGTTGACCTTGACTTTCATTTTGCTTACATCAAGGGCGGCAGGCACGTCAGAAAACAGCATATGGGAAGTGATTGAACGGCGTGATCTTTTATTCAGATTAAATTGGACATAAATAGGCTTAGTGTTGCCTTACTCCGCCTCTTTCCTTTCGGTCACCATCACATAGCAGCAGCAGCACAGACAGGAACTCAAATGGATTTCCGGAAAGTTTCAATTTGTTTTAAGGATGATTGAGGACGAGCGAGCGAACAAGCGGGCGGTCGTTGGACTTATAACAAATGCTCGTCCTTCAAGCATAGGTCGATCTCTGGTATTGTAATTCTGTTGTTCAATATGTTAAATGCTCATGTTCTAAGATTGATGGAGCATATCCATGACGAGATGGAAGATGGATTAGGATTCGGTTACGGATGAAGCGTATAATTGGTTGGGCTTGTTCAGGGGAGAGTCGAGGAGTGAAGGATTTATGGTTGATTGTAGAAACACTGCAGGGTGTTTGATGGTTCTGTTCATACATATAATGGGGGAGGGTAATTATTATTTGTGGGTCGACTGAATGAGCATCGGAATGGAAATTAAAATAGAACAACCACCCTAATCATAACCCTCATCTATCATTTGCTTAACCTGAGGTTTTGTAACAGCAAAAGAAAGACATGGTTCGAAGCATGGCGTAGCTTATACATGGAAACAATTAGTTTTTGGGAGTTGTGAAACACAAGAACTACTGTGACTACATCTACTCTCAGTGTTTTTCTTTGTAATGAGCAGACATACATCGTTGTAATGTTGGGCTCAGTTGATTTAGAAAACGTTTATGTCCTTCACACACAGACAAAGTTCAAAGTTACCCTTTATAGAAGCTTAGTTGTGAAAGGGTTCAATTCGAATTATCGATAATATCGAGTTGGAGACAAATATGTGGTCATATCGAAGAGCTTATGGTTTGCAAAGCAAGAGTAATAATCACCTTTTAATGCAAAGACATCGTGACGTAACGTTGTTAAGTGATTGAAATGATTCTGTTCCAGCCTTGTCACATATGGCTTTTTGTCAACTTTGTCCACTCTCAACATAGAACTAAAAGCTAAACTAAAGTGATTTCATTGAGCATTAGACTGCAATTAGATTGCCTCACTAAATACTCCGTGCTTGAGCAGGATAATAAGAAACAGGAGAACTCCTGACTGCAGTAGACCACTGTAAAATAAGGTTGTGCCAGTACACTGAATTTCAATGCAGAAGGGACAATAGAAGGCTAGAAAAACTAACAGTCGAACACGTACCGTATTGAAGATGAAATATCACTTACTGCCAGGATTTCATGGGAATTAATGAAATCCGAAGATGCTTTCAAATACTCTCTCCATTTTTACGCCACTTTTTCTACTCCACTAATGCGAAATTGCTCTCTTTTTAAGAACTTTTACTGACGTTGCATAAGCACCTATCATCATTAAACTGTTTACTGGCTGAGAGTCAATCATTGCCGTGTAGGCATGTGACGTAAAGTAATTGTGTTGTAATGTAATCAGAGAATGAGTAATTTATATATAAGATTGTTATGACTTAAAAGATTTTAGTCAGTGGACCAATAATTATTACATACGTAAAACGTAATGTATATGTGATGTAACGTTCCCTTATGGTTTAAAGCAAAGTTTCTGCTTTGAGAACCAACTTTGTCTGGAAGCAACCGCAAAGCGTAACGCTATCATGTGGCTTATTTTAACAATGTCTTTTGAGACAACTCCGTAATCAAGTTAGCATATGAGATTGGTCTCAGTGAACTGAACATATTCTAAGAATTCTTGAAAATAATGAAGATGTTAACTTACGTTACGTTTAGTTGGTTTTTTAAATAATGTTGTTCAATTTAAAAAAAAAAAACACCAACACTTAAATTGGAAGCTTTTGGTCTAAGAGTCAAGAAATGTAAAATGCATTAAACGTAACGTAACTGTGTTTTAACGTAATACGGTTATATTCAATGATATATGTGTGAAGGTTTATAGTAATTCTAAATTGATAACATATTACAAATCCAACGTAAAGTAATCATGTGGATTAAGCAAATTCATCCCATGGCTCACAGAGATATAGAAATGCTCTAAGGACATGCAAATCACTCGAAACGACAACCACGTGTTATTACGAAGTTGTTACGTATTGTAATCATGTTACCAATGTTACTTACATTCAGCAGTAACCTTCGTAATGCTTAGGTGAGCATTACAGTTCGAGGCGAATCTGGGCAGCAGAGGTCTTCTTCCACTTCATTTCGCCACCTAAACTAAGGTGTTCCTACTCCGATTTTCCTTTAATATGCTTTCATAAGCCCGTCGAGCCAGAACGCTGTTCTCCAACCTTTCTACATATGCCAGCCATCGGATTCTTGCGATATGTATTCTTTCACCTCATGTCACGGTATAGCTCAGTTGTCGAATCTTCTTGTCTACACATCGTCTTCGCATACGAGACCAAAGATCGTTTGGAATATTTTTCCTTCAAATCCACCAGAGGCTTCCTCATCCTCTTTAGTAGAGGCCCAAGCTTCTTCAGGACTTAAATGTTCAAGATCTTATAAATGGTTTTTCTAAAGAGTGTTTTCTTTCTCGGTTAACAGTTTGACCCAAATTAACAGCTCTTGGCTTATCTCCCGCATTGTTGGTATTTCCGCGTCTATAATAGCAGAAATGAAATAATGTACTACAACTTGTCGATGTCCTTTCAATCTAATGACAGTATTCCTTGTCGCCTTGTCGAAAGCATTGCAATGTGAGCCAAGCGTAACTTCTTTAAGTTCTGGAAGACTTAGAACTGTCTGCATAAGTGGACTTTAGAAATCCTTAGTAGCGACTGAGATTAAAACAAAAGTCCAATTGGGATTAGAACTTCTATTAGGTTTTGGAGCATGATTAGGATTTGGGGATTTTTTCGGGCTATGAGGTTTACTAATTGACATATTAGATATTTTTAAATCCTTACCAGAAGGGTGAAGGAATAGCCATTCATATTTGGTAGGCATATTTATTATAAAGGATTGGGATTTACTACGTTTCTTAGTTTTACAATCAACATTCAATAAATTAATACCTAATAATTGCTATAATAGTTGCGGATCCACTTCGAGTCAGCATGAGATGGAACGTTCTTAATAATGAAGGAGCTAGTTAGATCCGTGAATTTATTTATTCTGTTGTTCCACTCCGATTGCTTCCGTATGGCACCAAAACGATTAATGGTAGGTTCATTGGAGGAAGAAGTAAGATGATGTTGAGGTGACAGAGGAACATCTGGGGTATCTGCAGCGTCTTGGCGTTGTTGACACAGTTTGAATTCGCACACTGAAGAGACATTTTGTTTTGATTAAGAATAAATTAATTGTGACACAGAATAAAGTTATTGGCAGCAAAATTGAAAGTGAAAAGTGGGAGTTTTAATAAAAGTCGGAAAAATGTCGTAAAAGTAAAAACACGTCCGAATGGTATGATCGCCAAGGTGGAACTTGACAATAATTAGAGGGACACTCACTTGTAGCTTTCCGACATCATAGCGTTTCACCGCGTTAGCTTGCGTGGGTCTTGAGCAGGATATTCTCACTCTTACTTACACTTAACAGTCAAAGTTGGCTCTTGAATGTTCGCACGTCAATAACACTGGAAGATTGTCTAAAGTCGAACCCAGGCTGGTCATTCTGGTTGATGGTTGACTGATCTGGGTATCGCCATGTTCTTTTATGAAACGGGAAGCGTGTGCCTCGCAGCGATTAATCTTGAGTTTGTTTTCGGAGGTTTTGTCATGCAAGGCTATACTCACCGATACATGGCGTTTCCAATGTCCTCCTTTCCTAATTTTTTGTTCAAACCGCCAAGAACGCTCATATGTTTTTCACCAACCATGAAGAGCTCATAGAAGCAGTCTTTAGAACTGTCGCCTTCTGTGGAGACGTGGGTGCATGTCAGGTTAATGTTGGCGAATTCATCCCTGATGTGGATTTTCGCGTAATCTCCGGACACAAATAAACGTTGTTCCGACATCTTTTTTCGAAAGGTAGGAATTGTTAGCCGGAATGACTTGCAACGCTGGGAAATTGAATTCCTTAACTGCACTCTGTAAGTGGAGTTATCTCAATCGATCTGATTGCAAATAAAATCATTTTTCCAACATCTGATGTGAATTCATATCTTGAAAATGCACGTAATTTTCTCAACTATAACGGTTAACATAAGTGTACTTAAAGAACCATTCTGGGATCCCTTTCCTCCACCCCCCCCAAAAGTTTTACAAACAACCTGAAAAGTCCCAATAAGTCTCCAACCTCCCGAATGAAAAGATAATAATTACTCGTAAGTTTGTGTTTGATCTGCACCTCTTGTTATTATTACCATTGAGTTTCATTTTAAACACCTGCCACCGTTTTGTACATTCTCTTCTCAGTATGCCACCTGCGGAAGTAGTGAGCACTAAATTGCAGAAGCTATTCTTGTAGGGCTTGCTTGGCACTCAAAGAATTATACTTCCAATTGTTGAATGAATGAGAAGATAAATGAAAACACCTATTTATTCTGAAAAATTGAGTGTAAAACTCTCATCGCCATCCACTCGCTGGATGACTTATGAACGGCGAAACATTGTTTCTCTATAATAATTTTTGTGCACCTTTTTGGGTTGAAAAGAAGAAGAAAACAAAAACAAAAACAAAATGTGTACATAATCTTTTCTTAACTGGAAGCCAGCAAGCCTATTACATTTTATCACCTCATCTCCGTTTCCCACACCAAAAACGACGATTGTACGCATTAATTTTTGGCTTTAACACGATCACAGGGAATTAATTATTGCCTGTTTCCCAGCAAAAGGGTTGGCTGGCAATTAAAAATTGTAATCCTCCCCGGCATAATGGTGTTAAAAATCCAGACCTTGGATGCTCTCCATATCACCGCCTACACAAAGCACACCACTCTTCTCCAATGTCAGATGGAAGCTAATTGAAATATCTCCTGCTACCGAAGAAACATTTAATGCCCGAAGCCCGAAGGGCTTAAAATTCACATACTCATCCACATAAGGTGCCGGTTAATGCCTACAAGGGTGTTTTCGCGAAAATTAAACACAACCCTTTGTTGTTTCATCGTTTAATGGAAATTGTTCAGTGACTTTGATGAGGTCGACTCTGCAGTAAACGAGATGTTTCTCGATGGCGCTGGCTGGGCTGATGATTGTAAGATTGGTGTCCTGTGCAAGCCAACTCGGTTTATTGTGAGGGTCCTTAATTCGGTTTGCGTAGGCATAGGCAGGCAGTAACTACTCGTATATCCACAACATAGTTGTCGTGTAAGTGCTAACGCAAAGCAAAATGCTTTTTGAAGGCTATTTGGAGCGTTTAACTTGCTGATGATATCTCGACACAGCCCGCCAATGCTGCGTTTCTATTTCTCTTCCCCGCTTTCGGTTGCGGATTCAAGTGAAACTTTGATGTTCAATGCTTCTGGTTTATGATAATATCCAGCAATTGTGGTAGTTATGGTGTCGAGATCCCAATTCCATTTAGGAAGGTGTTCTTTTTCTGTTGCTACTCATTATCTTGACTTCCAAATGAATGTATATCTGCTCCACTGTATCTATCCTTGCGAATCTAAAAAATGGGTTATGCTTGAAGGAAGTGCGTTGTCGGTTGTCGGTTGTCGCTTGTCGAAGGGAGAGAGTATGGAAATTTTATGTCATCCACCGATGTCATGCAAGTGCGAGGAGGATTAATTAGAGCCCCCTTAGGTAGTTGTCTTGTGTGTGGATGATGTCGTCTATAGCTATATGTGTTGTGCTTAATAGTATGTAATTAAATTTTATCCATGTACTTTGGGATGTGCGATGCTGCTGCGAAAGAAAAGGGATGCTACTTGCTTCTTATTTTTTGCTTCTGCAGGGATAAAATAAATTTGGTTCCTTTTTGGCTGGCGGTTTTCTGTTCATGTTGATTACCCAACGGAGTTTAATGAAATTTGTCAGGTGTAAGATGGGTTTTTCGTGTCTGGTTACATTTGTGTTATATTGGGATACGTTTGAACATCCTTCCTTGGCTCATCTAAGGCATACTTAATGAAGTGATAAAGGCTGCGTAAAGAAAGTAGTAGATTTCCGGAAGAGTAATAAAGGGAAATATTAAATTGGTGCGCAAGCGAGAGTAGATAGTAAATTTACCAAGTCTGTTTTTTTGGGGAGTAGAGGTACAACTGTGGTGGGAATTGTGTAATGGGATTACAACTCATGAGACACTAGTATGCAGCATATGTCACGCAGTTTGTCTAATGGTAAAGAGAGGTTTTCCCTAATGTTGCCTTGTAATTCCTTAGAAGTTGGTTACTGGTGCAAGAGATTGCATAATCTGTATAGACTGATAAATGAGACCTTAAATAAGAGGCTTACAGAGGAGTGGTTGCAATTTTGTCTGCAAAATGTTCGGAAGCGAACATCATACATTTCAAATAAAAAATCGCAAACCCATATTTTTAGTTGGAAGAATTGGTTAGAACTGTTCACTTCGCTTACAGAACTTAGTTGAAAGAGATTTCAAATGTAGATCTTCAATGGTGCATCAAAAATAAAAGTAAATGCTTGGGCGCAAAAAATCGGTTGGCTGAGGGCATATGGCTTTTGTCTCAACTACTCCCACGAGTAGTAAATGGGTTCTACGATTTGCTTTAAAATGGTTTTTAACCCTCCTTTACGAACCGGCAAAAGTCGTGTCCACCCGAACTGGGGTCCAAATGGACCCCACGATTTTTTCTTCGAAATTTTTTTGATTTCTGACTTATATTGTTCAGTTATAGTTCTTCTGGCTATTGTATGAATTGTTTCTAAGTATTTCAAATAGCAGTGATAAAGAAATTTAAGCAGAGATGTCATTTTGCAGGTATGAAGAAGTCATCAAAAAAATTTTTCAATTTCAAAATCGATGGAAATTGCCTAGTTTCGCAAATATGGGATTCCCGCTTATGCCTTTCGATATGTCTGTTTTACGTAATTACTGACTGTAAAATCAATCCATATCAATTGTTCCTGTCAGGTACGCCCGTATGCCTATCAAAAGAAAAAACAGTCATTATTTCAGTTTGTTCAGGTCATCATACAACTTTATGACCTCAAAAAGGATTGAATTTCACTATTACATGCCAAGCAAGCCTGACAAATATGGCTTGAAGTTTTGGTGGCTGAATGAAAGCTCAACGGGCTATCCACTGAAGTTTTCTATCTATTTGGTTAGTCTGACCAAAGTACAGGACTTGGTCGTGGATATGATGTGGTGATGTCGTTGATGCCATCATATTCCAATTCTGGACGCAGCCTCACTGTTGATAATTTCATTACGTCCGTCGGTGGATTTGGCATTGATATTGCTGGATAAAAAGATCACTATTCTTTGCACGATTTGGAAAAACAAAAGAGATTTGCCTAAACCTTTTGTAGTGAAGAAGGTTTTTGATGACCAGAATGAGCCTGTAAAGGTCAATAACAGAAAGCAGTATCGTCCAGTCCACTCATCCATCTTTGGATTTTCTGAAAAATGGCGTTGGTGAGTTATGTTCCGAAGCCAAACAAACAAGTGGTATTGCTATCAACACAACATAACTGCGAGAAAGCCACTTCCGGTCATCAAAGTAAACCTGCCATGATACTGGGTTATAACCGCACCAGAGGTGGAGTCGATGTATTCGACCAAATGGTCTCAATATATTCATGTACATGTACACGTCAAACAAATCGCTGGCCGATGGTTGTATTCTACAACTTACTGGACGTAGAAGCCTTAGCAACTGTCATCATTTTCCAAAACTTCAATTCGCCTAGAAGAAACAAAAATTTGTTCAGAAGTGATAAACTCATCAAACTAGCGGAGGAACTGGTTGAGTCAGAATTGAATAACCGTTCACAACCTGCAACACAATCTGGCATTGGAAAATCTGCATTGGATGCTCTCTGTACTTTGGGGAGAGTTCAGGAAAAATTACCAACAGTCCCCGAAAGGCTTCCTTGTAAAAGAAGCAGATGTCACCTTTGCCAAGAGCAGACGACAAGAAAACCAGAACCACCTGCGATGGATGTGGCAGATGTTGTTGCCCTTGCCACACTAAAACCTTATGTGTTAAATATCTCCCGGAACTGCCAACAACTTCAAGTTAAGTCCTTCTAAACATAAACTATGCTGCTTTTGAAATAAAATAATTATTTATTAGAAAAAATATGATTTTTCATAGAATTTCAGTAGTGGGGTCCAAATGGACCCCAGTTCGGGTGGACGGGTTCTTTTCACAAAAAAATCGCAGAAAAATCTGTAAACATTAACTTAAGAATTGAATAAAAAATTGAATTTTGTTCACTGAGTAAAAATCCCATTGAAAAAAAAATGAAAAACAAAAAAGTTATGAGTGTTCAAACATGCTCTGGGGTCCAAATGGACCCCAGTTTGTAAAGGAGGGTTAAGAAGGAACTGGGAATCTAATCAAGACTTATCTGATTTTGTGGGGCTTGCGTCCGATTTATGAGCTTTCTACAATACTTTACTAATACTAAACTAATTAAAACTGTAAGGATGATGCACTGTTTAATAGGAGGACTTTTAGACAGGGACTTGGCAGGTTGAGTTTAAAAAGAAAACGGACAGAATTTGTCTACTCAGCATGCCGCTCAAGGGTTCATTGAATCTTGGTCGTCGTACATCTTAGACCAGGAAGGAAAAAAATGCGGGATGATCTCACATTTCGGGGATTAGTGCAAAAGAAGGAAAGGCTTAAAAAGGGGTAGCAGTCAGTGACACCAGTAAGAAGATAATGTCAAACACATCCTTTTGTACTTCAAGGGAGTGGAAATTAATAACTGAGAGACGATTGCGGTAAGGAGGCAGGTCGAGAAAGTTTCTAACAGCGTAAAGATCCCGAAGGGGGAAAAATCAGAAAACGACGTTGACCGCTTTCGGTCCTTGAGATGTGAGCCGCTTAATATGGAGCCCACACTTGCTATGCATACTTAAAAGAGCAAAAGGGGGAGCATAGGCAACATAAAGTGATCTGGTAACAAGGGGGTTGCGTTACCCTTTGGAACATCTCTTGATAAAACCAAGAGCGGAACGATATTGATGTCACTTCCTCAATATGAGAGTGATTTATTATTCGCCGTCACAGAAAACATCCAAATCACGGATAAGCTGAGTACAGTTTACGGGAAGGCTCTGAAGAAGAAATAGATATTGCCTCACATTTGGCTACGTTTAATTCAAGGAAATTTTTATTTCACCAAGTGACTAACGAAATGAACTCATTTTGAAGGGTGGGGGTAAGAGGAGATAACTTTAAAAGGTTTTTAGTTAATAGCATATGGTGAGACAGAAAAATATTGGATGAAATGAAACGAAACGAAACATTCCATGCTGCAGCACTGGTTATAATGACCGTCGGCTGATACACGCACAAGAAACACAACAGAACAACTATCAAATGACAACAGCAGGCGGCTGTGACTACAGACGGTCCCCAACCTAACCACTAACAGCACTTAACTCGATTTTATTATGGTTTTCTAAAGGGAACCGATGCTTTCGAGTGACAAGACCGTTGGATGATCTTTTGGAAATAATTGATGGCAAAACTGAAAGAAAATGTGGTCCAAGATGGCTACCTTGGGGTACACCGGAGGTTGCCATAAAAAGAACTGAAAGAGTAGAACGGAAACGAACTCTATATTGGCGGTTGTCGAGATATGAAGAGATCCATTTGAGTGGAAAAGGGCTGAATCTGAGGAATGTAAGCTTAAATATAATTTAAGTGTGAGAGATTTTGTCGGATGTCTTGCTGAGATCTGTGGTAATGTCGTCTAATTCGTTTTTTTTTCTCCATGCCAAAGAGTGAGAAGAAAAAAAACTCAACTAGATTGGTCTTGGTACACCTTCCGTTACGAATTCACGTAATAGTTTGACACTTCAAGGATTACACCAGTCAAATTCCGTGGCTCGCTCTTCCCAGCTTTCCCATTTTTTTTTTCAATCTTCTTCATCTTATGTTTCTAATTATGTATGTAAGAAGTATACTTCCTATATATTTGCACTCTCTACCTGACCTACTCACGCGGGAGAATTCACATATATATTTGATGTATTTCAATGTCTTGATGCAACGCGTTTTTGTAGCCAGGCATGAGTGATTTTATGACACTTACCTACGGTTGATGGAATACTGCGAAAAGGATGAGAAATGTTTTCTTGTCCGAGTGTCACAATTGTCAAACAGCAGAAGTTTGTGCAGTGTGCAAAATTACTGAAGTGAAAGTGAAGGCAAGCAATAAAAACAAAATAAATAAATAGGGTGGCTCAACAGAGCGGGGAGCCCAAGGGCCAACGCATTTCTCAAGCCTATGCCTTGTAAGGGAATAGAAAGGACCTATATTTTTCTACCGATCCCAAACAACAAATCGGTAAAGCACTTTTCATAGCGATGAATTTTACTACCGAAGGGCTTGCCAATTCTTCGAGAAAGGCGATACCAGTGGAAAAACATTTTTTATTATTTGTTGGGATTCGAACGAACAAAACAAAGCTTGATCGAATTAGAAGTACTAAGATCCGTGGAAGCCTTCATGTCAAAAGTACCATCTTGGACAAAATTCAGCACGACCGGCTCAGTTGATATTGTCATGTTCAAAGGAGAGATCCTCAGAACCCCGTCCAAAAGGCAATATCGTACAACGTTTCAACAAATTCGCGACGAAAAAGAAAAGGCAGGCCAAAACACTCCTGGTACAAGCAAATGCAAAAACAGCAGCATTTGGTTGGCCTCAGACATGGAACAATCCAAAACCGGGAGGCTTGCCGACGCTTTCTGAGGTCAACGCGGCGTACCCCACAGGCGAATCACTAGTGTGAAGCAGAAAAGTGGGAGAGTGGTGATCGCTTCAAGATCACTACTCGTAACGCCGGAAATGAAAGAAGAAGAAGAAGAAGAAGTTGGGATTCGAACTTTTCAAACCAGACATGCTAACTCTTACGCCACGGGTAACAAAAAAAACAGCATATTAAAATAATCACAGACAATCATCAAGTCAAGCGCCATTTTTGTAGATTATGGTAGACTAAAATACAAGTAGCTCTGTACTTCGTTGCTACGTTGAGGACGCAACTGACCGACCGACGCCATCTCTATATTTTTGGAACAAATTGAACGGGCATCGATGATTATACTTTTGCACCATTCGGGTCCCAAACGCGGAATTATGCGCTCACCCAACGTGTCCTTGAACAAAATCGGGTGATTCAATTAAGGAAGGGAACTTCTTTGGCGGCATCGTTTTCAAATAGACCGTGAGCCGTGACCAATGATTTCATCTGTCTGTTTTTGTGTATGTAACGCTGTCTCAACATAGGCTTGAGGATTACCTATGCTCGAAATGTAACAGTTTTGCTGTCATAACGCTTCGTTGCTGCATACATTTTCTTTTTTGTGACAAGACTCCAATCTTGTCTCCATTTCATTCACCGAGTGTACGTCGGTCGAGGGCATAGATCCAGACTTTGTGCATGATGGTGGATGGCCTCTGTCGGGTCTTTATTTATGATGCGGTCTACAGCAGTAGTATCTTCTTGGGGATACAGTGAACGACGCGACGTTTCAGGTCTGTTTCCTTACTTTGTGCACAGAAATTCACATTCTGTCATATTTTAAGGAGTGGGGGTAAGAATCTCTCTGAAACTCTCTAAAAGAAATTGTCTAAAAAGGAAAGAAACGTCTCGAACAAAATATTCACAGCAACTCTTGAAAAAAAGTCTGTTTGACAGTTGTCAGTTGTTTTTTGTTTTGGCTAAGCATTATTTCTGCCCACATAAATTATGGTGTCAGAAATTCGCAGGTTTGCGGAAATTTTGTACCCCCGGTTGAGCACTTTCTATGGTGCACAACTACGAAAAATCGTTGGGCTAAAATAGGATTAGACTGACTTTCGGTGAATTTTGGTGCATTTCGTGATACTTTTCAGTAAAGAAACAGACCTTTTATCATTTATAGTAAACGTGATTGGAATGAACTCTTGCGCATAATAGTATCGACCGCAACGGACGTAGTGAGCAATGCGATTCACCCCCTTTTTCAAAATGCATTTGCATAGTTTGATGCGTTTTTCATGCTCAGGCGTCATGTCTGTCGATTCATGATGAAACGGAATACAAAACTGGCGATATAAAACCTGGCAATGGCAGAGCACCTTGGTACCCGTGGCGTGATGGTTAGCATGTCCACCTGCTAACCCAGAGGTTCGAGGTTCGAATCCCAGCAGAGGCAAAAATGTTTTTCCACGGGTATCGCCTTTCGCGAGGAATTGGCAAGTCCGCTCTGTTGTGCCGACGTAATTATTTATTTTAATTGCATTTGTTTGTGCACCTTCATCGTTTGATTTGTGCTTCTAAGAAAATTGCTAACGACACCTACGACTCCACTCAGCCTCTTTAAAAATAAACCCAAGCTGCTCCTAGGTACCCACATTCCACATATGCATACTTCAAAAACCTATCCTTCTCGCAAATACCCCAAAAACTGTCTTATCTTATTTCTAACGTGGGGTGAGGCAAAATTTGTTATAAAAACAGATTGTTTTTCGATGTCTCAATCATCACTTAAATATGATTTGGACTTCAGCTCAATCTCTCATCTCTCAAGCCACCATATTGAGATTGACAGGAACCCTGTGATTCCTTAAACGATAATATCCAAAAGCCCACACAGCATAGTAATTAATTTTGCGTAAAGTCAGATGGATTGACGTGCCCATTAACAAGTCCTAAATATCCATTGCCCTCATGAATAAGTCATTCCATTAGGCCCTCGATTTTTCACCTCGAAGTATTTTATTATAACTTTTTTGTTCCAAAAGCCTACCTATCAGAGAGACCACCTTAAATCGTCTGGTTTACCTAAAAATTGCTCCCCCGTTTCTCCCATTAATACCACTCAGTTTGACATTTGTTACAATAAGCTCCAACACGAATCAAGCCCCTCGTTTGCACATTTCAAACTGTTTGTACCTTCTACAGTTCCCATACACACTCACCATCCCTTTTTAATTTCAATATTCAGTACACTGATGGAGAACAAGACCGTAACTCAAAGGGTAACGAAAATAAATGAAGCCATCAAATTCTAAGTAACCAAAGCAAGAGCTGCACAACTTCGTCTCCATTGACGGAACAAACAGCCTTAAAATAGAAATAGAAATGAAGCTAAACTCGACTGAATACACCAAAAGGCATTCTCCTTCAACGAATAAGCATTCAAAATTAAATCCGAGGCTACAGAAAGGGGAGTGTAGTGGATATTGTATGGGGAGTGTGATATGGTTGGGAAGAAGGAATAGAAAACCCTTCTAAAACAAATCACTAGAATTGATGCTTGTGACAGGTGAGTAATGGGACATAGCCTGGCTTATTATGTGTACCTTGAAACACACTCCGCATGGAAGGGAAGCATCATCGGGGTATGTACTCGTATATGTATTCTGCCATGTGTGATATGCAAGTGTGGGCTGTGGACTATAACGCTATGGGGTATGTTCAGTTGCGTCTGTGTCTCTATTCTAGGATCACAATCGTAACAGTATTATTACCTGACGTTCCACATCCACACACAGCTCACTGGAATAAATTGAATTCCAGCAAAAGGTTGTAAATCAAATTGATTGAAAGTTTTTGTCCGACAACATGTCAGGCCAAGCCAAGCGTAGGGAGTTGTAAATTTTTCAAATTCAAACATCCAGAGGAGCCATTCATACGTAGGATACCTATATTACATACAATACGTAAGGACATTGGACATTGAGACAGGAAAATCATGCTTGTTAGGGAAGAAAAAACAGGCATCCTCCCCATTCACACAAGGGAAATCGAAAAAAGGAATAAAATATATTTGTTTGACAGCCTGGTGAAAGGTTGCTATTGGCAATTTTTCATTTCCGCATCACAGCCTATACACGCCGTGGAGCGTGTGTAGGCTCTTCTCTCAGTTTCTTTTAAGTTACAGGATCATAAAGTCTCAGGTAAAGTCAAAAATAATGTTGGTTTTCTTGTCGTATGTTTAAACTCAGAGGAAGGATGATTGGTGGTAGAATTTGTTGTAAGACACTCTATTGGAAAGCAAATTTTTCACAGACTAATCTCCGTCAGTGAGTCATAATTGTGAGAGAGATGACACATACAGAGATCAAACGTCACAGATAACAAAAATAATTGAAACAAGGGGAAAATTTTAATTTTTCGTACTTTCAGCCAGCTAAAAGTTTATTTTTGTAAGTTTAGTGTCTCTTCGGCTAAAGTATTGGAAAGCCACCCAAACGATTTTGAATAAATTTTATATTTGAAATGAAGACAAAATGCGGGTGGATCACTAGTGTCAAGCAGTTAGGTGGGAGAGCTGTGATCCCTTCGAGATTTCAATGCCCGTAGTGCTGGAAAAAAGAAGAAAAAGAGGATATGAAGTGAGACTAATCAAATAAGGTAAATGCTTTTACGAGAGTAATTTTCTTTTCTGACTGGCTTGGCTTATTGAAAGCTTAAAATAAAACCATGATCATAACATTAAAGCTAATTGATTACTTAAATGGCATAAATATAAGCTATTAGAATGAAAGATGGTGTAAGAGGAATTTGAAAATCAGCAAGAAGAGATTCAATTGATACAAATCAATATTAGGGTTGAAGATGAGTCTCAATCTCAAGACGGGATAGCAGAGGATTCGTGAACTTGTGTTGGGGGAGATAAGATCAAAGTTAGCAATCTTTGACACGAATATTAAGGTAGTGCAGATAATTACTAGAGAGTGACGAGAATAAGTTGTTAACGTCTTACTGAACCCAGAAGGGCTAAACGGAAAAGGACGCCGTTGAATCCTTTCGATCCCAGATATGTCAATCTCTTTTTAAGGGACCCATACTTGCGATGCGTATTCAAAAAAGGGTGAGAACAAGAAATATAAAAGGAATCGGCTACGAGTATTTTTGGAATATGATTCGAGAAAATTCGAAGACGGAGCTACCAAATTTCAAAAATATGAGAACGAAAACTCAATTCACAGTCAAAGAGGACACTTAAATTGCTGAAAATCTGCACACGGCTTAGGGTAAATGGTGAAGATGACATAGTTTGAGGGGAAGCTTTATACTTTACGAGAAAATGTTTTGGCCTATACTTGGCAAAGTTGAAAAATTCTTTTGAACCTTGTGACGAATGAATTGAGTTCATTTTGAAGCAGAAGAAAATCAATTCTATTCGGTACCACCATAAAGGGTAGTTTAGATCTTCAAATAATATTATCGACATCATAAATGTTAAGGATAAGGAATAGCGGAACAAGTTGGTTTCCTTGGGGTACTCTTGAGGATGCCTCAAAAGGAACTGAAATAGCTGAGTTAAACTTACTTGTTAGTTTACTTGTTGGTTCGAGTGACTCTTGGCCTCAAATATTATCTTTCTACACATTTTTGGTTTCGAATTAGCTTTCTCTATGGGGAACTACAAAACAAGCAGAATGGCCAATGGAGGAACCCCCTAGGGAGGAGTTCTATCTCCCCTACCTGGTCGTTAACAAATTGTTAATCGACCTAGCGGACGAAGGTTTCAAAACCATAGCCTATGCCGATGATGTAGCAATTGCCGTTTCAGGCAAGCACCTACAAACCCTAACTGAGCTGCTACAAACAGCACTTAACAAGCTTAACAATTGGGCTGTAGATTGTGGTCTGAACATCAATCCACACAAAACGGAATTAGTTCTCTTTACGAGGAAATACAAAATTCCGGACTTCAGACCCCCAACTATTAAGGGGGTAGCTCTCACACTGTCAAATCAGGCTAAATATCTAGGTTTCATTTTTGACAAAAAACTGACCTGGAAAACCAATATTAAGGAAAGAGTAAATAAAGCACTCTTCTCTTTTATAAAAGCCAGTGGTGGGAAATGGGGTTTCTCCCTTCAAATCATCCATTGGCTGTTCACCTCGGTAATAGACCGATACTCACATACGGGGTGATTGTCTGGTGGACCGCACTAGACAAGATGATAAACTACAACAGGCTGGCCAAAGTTCAAAGAACGGCTAGTCTGTGTATTAGTGGCGCACGAGGACAACCTCCGATGCCCTCAATGTACTACTAGATCTCACACCCCTAAATATCTTCAGCAAACAAGTCGCAGCTAGCTCAGCTACTCGACTCAGAGCTACATCACAGTGGACCAATAATCAAATTAGCCACACTACCATTCTAGATAACTTTAGATTCTTACCGAATCTATCCGACTACACCACCCCCAAGTTGGTGTTTGACAACAATTTCCAAGTAACCATACCTTCAAGAGAAGCTTGGGAAAATGGCACTCTTTTGGAAAATGAAGCAATACACTTTTACACCGATGGTTCAAAAACCAGCGAAGGTGTGGGAAGTTGAATCTACTCAGAAAAACTGAACCTCAGTCTTTTCTTCCGCCTACCCGATCATTGTAGTGTGTTCCAAGCGGAAATCCTGGCGATTAAGGAGGTACTGTCTTGGCTCAAAGAAAACGTCATATCCTCCACGGATATTCGAATCTTCTCGGACAGCCAAGCTGCCCCTAAATCTCTTGCCTCTGTCTTTACAAAATCCATCACGTTCCAAATTTGTCAGATGTCTCTGAAGGAGATGTCAAATCAGTTCAACACTCACCACGCAACTGTATGGCAGACGGACTAGCCAAAAAGGAAACGACCTTTTCCCTACGCTCAGATTGGAACAACATATGTAGGTGCAACTATCGCTACATGTAAACTCCTACTTAGGTAGGACGATAACAAACACTAGATGGACTGAGAGTAACAACTGCCTTGCAACCAAAAAAGTTTGGCCGTATGTAGACTCAAAACGCTCGAAGAGTTTGTTAGCCCTGAACCGCCTGTATCTAGGTTCTACCACAAATTTTCTTACGTAACACTTTCTAATAGGGAGACACGCCAAAAGACTTGGTGTGTTTTCCAATGATTTCTGCAGGAGCTGCATGGACGAAGAAGAGGAAGAAACCATTCAACACCTTCTTTTCTCATGCCTGCACTACTTCATAGGAGGAAAACTCATCTCGGTGAATTCTTCTTCGATGATACTAGCGACTTAGCTTACATAGACCCTAAAAGTCTTTCGAAATACATTAAAAGTTCCGCGTGGTTCGACTAGCGGGTGATTAACCGGTTAGTCTCGTAATGGAAGATAAATGGGTGATCAACTCGTTAATCTTACATCGGGTTTCTGAGATCAGTAGGTGATTAACTTGCTGATCTCTGTGGTATCACAATGGGCCCTTGCGGCCTAAGTGTGTCAGGCAATGTACTCATTGGCTGACAGACACTTCCACCTAACCTAACAAGTGTGATGGACATAATTCTCCAAATGGCTCTTGACTTGTAGACTTGTAGCTTTGTGTTACAGGCGCCTCAGAGCGTTGGTGTCTATCCACTCAACATTTTCCAAACACCGCTCTTACGTCAATATCGTCTCCAAAAATCCGCATGATTTGGCTCTGTACAGCTCGTCTCTGTAAATAATACTATCTTAAGTGCTATTGAAATCGATAACAAGATAGTGTGTATCGATATTGTATTTCCGAGATTCTTCAAAGAAAATTAAAACCGTTCTGGATTTTTCTTGTCTAAAACCGCATTGGTAATTTCATTTTGGTGTAGTGACTAGTGAGGTTGTAGGTTTTCACATATTACAACAGACAAGATCTTATAAGCGAAGGAAGCTTGTTCCTATAAAATTGGCGCAATTGAAAGGCTTTTCCTTTTTTTGGAAAGCTCTATCCGATACTGAGGTTCCAATCATCGGATGTAATTTCATTCGACCATATCATGCTGATGACCAGGTGCATTCTTCCCTACCTCCTGAAAATGCTCGGTGATTTGGTTGATTTAAGGTTGCATGTGACAAGCTTAACTTCTTCTAGGTCGGGGGGGATGGCGGCGGCGTTCTTGATCATCGTCCAAGTTGAATGGGACTGCTTTACACCGGAATTTGTGTCTTCATCTTCGTTACGCAGTCGTCGCAGAAGTCGTCTTTCTTAATACTCAGTAGGGGCTGCGATTTTCACAAAATGTCTTCCTGCTGAGTTCGAGCTTTGTCAACCTGGCATAATCATATGACCTTTAGAAAAAATTTCGAATCTCAAGCTTTTCATGGCATCTTTTAATTTCTTTAAGCGAGCGCTTCTCATGCTGCTACTTTTTCTCTTCGAGAACACTCAGTGTTCTTCCCATTTTTTCTCGTCGTAGGTGTCTTTGCAATGGTGTGATTTTCTTTTAAATCAGCCTTTGTTGTGTTTTTTGTTTAGCTGCTTGCCTGCATTCTTCGTCGAATTATGGACTTCAGTTTAAAGAACAAGTGAAACTTAGAATCTCAGAGGCTGCGGTTCTGTTGGCTATCGGCATTGCTGCCAGTGGTTTTTAACGCTTAATGCTTTCGGTTTAGGAATAGGTTGGTTCGAAACCGGATGGTTAGCTAGTTAACCCAACTCACAACCCTAACTTGGAGTGTTAGTTCCTTTTGGAATCCCCTTTGACATTGAAAGCAGGATAATTCAGTATCAGTACACTGGGGAACTTGTTTCAAACCTGCCGTTGGCTGGCCAGGACCTCATCCGCCATCATCTCTTTTTCAATACCGTGTCCTTACATTGAAAACCTCTAAAAGATCTTCAAACCAAATCGGAGAAGCTCATTTAAGGCTTTCTTTTTTTCACCGTTGGCTCTGTAAGTCGAATTCATTCGCTGTGATATTCCCCATAAGTTCCGCCAGACCATTCATTCGGGCAGTCAGTCATGGCTCGAAGAGCACTTTACCTTGTGTTGCTCTATGGTTGTTCGTCTCTTTGTAACACTCTCACTTACTAGTTTGGCAGCTCACCTTCAGCTGGGCTAAACCACCGGATAGTGGGTTAGGTTACGAGATATAAAAAGTGCAGCTTGCTACGGAAAATTATCCAGATATTTTTGTTGATTTTAAATATTTGGGAAGTGATGGGTTCTTTTTTCAGTAGTTTATAAAATTCATTTATAAAAGTTCCTTCAAAGTTTTCGCACAGAACAGTTTTCCCTGGAATCCAACTTCAAGTTTGTTTCAAATCTACGGGCAAGTAACACCCAAGGCAGTTTGATTCTGGGTAAAAAGTAACGAAGGATCAAAAGCGAACCCACTATTGTCTTTGTTTATAAGGAGATTGGTGAAGTTACTATACAAACCCTTTCTTTTCCACTTGACAGCTTCTATTTCTCAACTTAGTTCTTGTGACTGATTGAAAGACAAGACGATACACAGATCAATGAGAAAATATAAATTTACAGCTCTCTTTAGTTCGAATTTCAAATAAGTTCTATCCAGAATAGCAACTGAAACCGCACTGCAATCGAAAGCATTCCAAGAAAATACAAAACAAGACGTTGTTCTATTGTCGCTTGAACCAATAGTCACGGTTCACTAACAGTTTCAATAAAATCTGCAATCCATATCCTATCGCAATTCCAATGAAGTCATGGGTTGACAAAGGGAATCTAACTTACCCTCAGTGAGTAAAAATCACCCCTGCCACAAAAAAAGAGAAAAAAGGAAATTGACTCCTCGAAGCGGTGTGAACTTCATCGATGGAAACATCTGAACCCACACACACATTGTGCTATCCAAATCTTGTAAATTTATTCGCTTAGAAACATCTATTCAAATCATTCCGCAGAAAATGTCATCGTTGAGCACGTAACAAGCGCTATCACATCTCCGATTCAATGAATTTTCTTCTTCTTCTGGCGACTCTCTGCCACTGCTACTGCTACTGCTCCGGAAAAAGGTAAATCAAATTGAATTGCTTAAAGAAAGCGCAGAAAAAAGGGGAAGAGCAGACAATGATATCTACCTTGTCGCTCATGGTGTCACGTGATATTAGGGCAAGAAAAATTCCTCCATCATTCTATACCCCAAATGGGACACACACAACCAATTGTTGTTGGTATATGACCTAGGTGAAGGTGGAATGAATTCCATAAGTTTTGCTTGGCACGTCCCATTTCCTCAGCTGTTGGGAGGGTATCAATAGCTGAACAATTGAACTCACATAGCAACGCGACCAAAAGTAGGTTTTAGCAAAAAACATCCTGACAGACACGGACACCCAAGCCCGAACACATGTATATTTGTTTTGCTTCTCATACTTTGGGAAACTGATTTTAAGAGCAACAACAGCACTCCTAATGGAGGATTCTTTTGTTGTGTCAATCAGAGTCAACAGTTTATTTCAAAACAATACAAAAAGTATTTGCTTGGATGCCTTGTATCATGTCCGGCCAGATACCGTTTGACCAAACACGTCCACAAAAATGTTTGCCATTCAAGTGGAATCAATCGATGGATGGGACAGGGGCACACACTTGGAGAGATCCAAAACAAACTGATGTGATAATTGAACAAACTTGCTGACATTAATGTCACTTGTCGTCAGTGTTGTTTCAAATTAAAATTGCTCCTGGGTGTGGCAATGGCAAGGCAACTACTGGCAACGGCAAGGACAACGACAAGGACAACGGCAACGACACCCGAATATTAGTGACAGATGGATGCTCAATTTGTTTTTTTTTTTTTTTTCTGTGCAAACTAAGAGGCATTTGGTTTTCTTTTTTGGACGAAAATATTTTTGATCCACTCACTGTGACAGTTGTTTTTCTTTTTTTCTGTCCTTATGTTTTGTTTATTTTTTACGCCCTGACATTATAACACCAACACTATTGTTTTTCGCTCCAATATCCATCTCACAGTCCAGTCGTTTTATGCTCTGCACTTTTTTCTTCAATGAGTTTCGTGTTGGGGTTTTTTTCAACTAAAGGCGATTCCTCGAAAAAAAGGAGAGTAAAAAACAGAAATATATTTTAACACGATGGGCAGAAGAAATTGAAGTCAATTAGCAGCAGCAAGGAGCGCATCAAGGAGGCTCCTACCTCCCTCAAATGTGAAATGGCTGAAAAACAACAAGAGGAGGATTTTATTTAATTTTGCTGTTGGAAATGACGGAATTATCATTTGGCAGTCATCCAGGTTTTAGGGCGAAGAATTTTTATCTCTTCATCGTAAGTGGGAAATACCGTTGCAGTGGATTGTGAAAGATTCGTTGTGTTTTAAAGTTTTTTTCCTTTTTTTAAACTTGTGGAATCTCGGTATTCGATGGATTGAGATTTTGGGGTGTAGGGTTGTTTTTATTTCTTTAATGAGATGACGATGGGTTGGGAACGAAGGCAAGGGAAAAGGGTTTGGTTCAGAGATTGAAATTCAAGTTGATTAAGGCTGTACTTTGTGTAAATTTAACTTGGGTCATAACAAGAACAAAATAACGCAGTGCAACAAACATTACCTCTTATGTGTATCCACATCAATAAAAAGCGACGATAGAAAATTTTATCATGTGTCTGCGATTTTCTGATTGCAAATACCACTTTGACTTGTTTTGAATTTGCATTTGGCGTTGTAAACTTATGTGAAACTAATCTTGTGCACTTCTCCACAGCAATGTCTTTCTAACAGAATGATATTTGTGCCAAAGACAAATTAGAGGGTTTCATTCGATCCTACATGACCAGAGTAAGCACTTTAAGGGGCAGTGTGATTGATTTCGGAAGACTTGTCAACTCTTCGGGAAAAGCGGTACCCGTAGAAAAAGAATCTAATGCTTCTACTCTCACGTAACAGTCAGACATGCTGACCGTTACTCCACAGGTAAGTCTAAGCAACAATTTTGAATGCCCAAAGACCTTACACAGCTGATAAGAAACGGATAGCAGTTTTCCATGCATTGTCAAACATCAAAGAAGAGAATCTTCAGTAGAGAAGAGGAAGAGGAAAAGAGGTACATTATTACCCGTGTAAGCTAGTAATGGTGGTAATCGTAGCATAATGAATAGCATGTCTGCTTTTTAACGCGGAAAGTTCGTGGTTCGAGTCCCAATATATTCTATTCTAGTGAACTACGACAAGATTCTGCACAGATGGCGAAAGAATTGTGATGGCCTTTTGAACGAACTGTTTTCTTAGCACTAAAACACGAAAATTTGATAAAAAATTTTAATGTTCTTATTAATTTAGCTGAAGAGATGAAAAAAAAAGGAGTAAGAGCAACGTCATTGGGAGTCAATCTTCTTAAAAACTAGCCCTTTATTGCTGGTGCAGAAAGCAAACCATATTTTCCTAAAGGCTTTTGCCTCGCTGAATCCAAATCCTGGCTAAAGAGTCGCTCTGTCACGTGACGTTGCCGAGATATTACACCTTTTTTATGTTTTTGCACTGAATTCCAATCAAGTTTTCAAAATGGCTGTACATATTAAATCATATTACTGAGATCATTTAACATAAAAAGTTGTAATGCATGGTCCTTCCTTATTTGGAAGCCTTGGTAGAGTGCGGAAAGTAAATTTTGAATCAGATGGAACTTATTAATGGCTCTTGGAACTTAGTAATGGTTCCTGATGCGCTAAACTCATAATCAGTTACAGAAGTACCCTATGACGTCGTGTTTTCGAGAAATAAATTATTGATGTCTTGTCTTTCAATTGCTGTAATCTCAAGAACTTGTCGTGATAGAGCGTGACTGAATTTCAGATATATTGTGAGATTTGATGCTGGTTTTGAATATGAAATATTCTTTATCAAACATATACTACGTCTTCCATTAAACGCTTAATATCTCAAAATTTGAACCTTTTAAATATTTTATTGTTTTGAAAGATCAATTGATGCTTTTCTGTGTGGAACGCATCTAAAATGTCTATTTTATGACCCCGGCGCATAAATCAAGCTGAGTTTGATTGATGGCATGGGTTGGTTGGCTTTGAGGGTTGCTGTGGTTTGTGCCTTGTGCGTATACACCTTCGACTTAGCACACGTCGTTGCTACGTTAACCTTGAGGTTAGTTGAATTTTGTCCAGTACACGATGGAAAATGAGGTGCCGTGAAATAAGGTCGAAGGCAATAAGGCCGAATCGACCTTATTTCGGGCGCGGCCCGGTGCGACGTGCGGCTGGCGCGAAGCGGGGTCGGCACGGGCCTGTGAGGCGCAGTACTTACCACAAAAATTTTCTACATATTATGCATGCATTTGCATATGTGTTGAAATCAAAAACAAAAATTTTCAGGTAATTGTGGGTATTTTTTTAATGAATTCTTTGAGTTAGTTGACAAACTTTCATAACAACATAAAATTTTCAAAATTTAGATGAGCAGTATCTCCAGTATACTTAGAAAAAAAAAAAAAAAAAACAAAACAATGCGAAGCCAAAATAGTTAATTCAATTTTGTTTCAATTACGAAATTATCATTTTTAGTCAAACGGTATATCTATCTTAATCTCCAAACCATCCAAAGATTTGATGAACTCAATACTCTTGCTTGCATCTTGCTCAAGGAGCACTTCCAGAAACTTGAAAAAATTCCCCAATTTGGTAAGCTTCGAGGACAAAATGCTATTGAACCCTTCCAAAGAGCTTGTTGCTATTTGATAGTTAAAAATAGTAATAGTTCAATTGCAGCGGTAAGGACAAGTTAAAGCACATAGAAATGTATAAATACGAACGCATGTCATTGCCAATAATTTCTTTCTTCTTTTTCCAACAGAAATTAAATTCGACTTTATTTCTCAACTTTTGGCATTCTTATTTATGTCAAATACTTCCGATTTTTCTTTTCGACATTATTACCTTTTCAATAGGAAATAAGGTAGAAAATTTTTTTTGTTTTTGTTTCGGCCTTATTTCCCAAAAAGGTTATAAGGCCAATTCGGCCTTATTGTCTTCGACCTTATTTCACGGCACCGCAAAATGAGCCTAGTTGTGGTCTCTGAAAGGCCGAATTCTTGTGAGGGACACGAAATCGAATTGCGTGCATTCTCTTGTACACTCTCAGGAAAGTCGAAATATTTGTCATTTTTCAATTCCATCATGAATACTTTAATTATCTTCCTGCATATGTATTATGATGATATGGAAGAATAAATTTAGAAAAAGAAAAACCTTTGAGAGAGAGAGAGAGAGAGAGAGAGAGAGAGAGAGAGAGAGAGAGAGAGAGAGAGAGAGAGAGAGAGAGAGATAGAAAGAGTGGGAGAGAGAGAGAGAGAGAGAGTGGGAGAAAGATAGAGAGGAAGAGTAAGAGGAAGAGTAAGGTGGGGAAGGGCGAGCAAGGGTGAGAAAGTGTGAGGAAGGATAAGAAGGGATAGGAAAAGAAAGGAAAGGAAAGGAGAACAAAGGAGATATAGAGTTCGAGGGGTCAAAGAGTAAGAGTGTGTGTGAGAGACATAGAGATTAAGAGGGAAAATGTAAGAAGAGATGAATTGCGCAGCCCCATACTAGATTTCAAATGCGTTTTTGAAGCCGCTAAGCAATTACTTAATTGCTTCAGCTATCCACTTTTCAACTGTAGGCCCTTAAGAGGGGGGGACCATTTTAAAATTTTCAAAAAATCTTTTTTTTTTTATTAGATTTTTTTAGATTTAGATTTAGATTTTATTTTTTTTCTCTTAAAATCATTACAAATTACAATTTTGTTTTGTTTTATAATAAGAAATAAAAGATAAAAATAAAATAATAGGCTGTGGTGTTACCGTCTGCCTGATTGACTTTTGAAACTGTATTTAATAATATAATAAAAAGTGATACATAATCATAATTAATTTTTTTTTTCTTGAAATTAGTAAATTAAGACATTTTTAAGTGTAAATTTTTCCTAAATTAAAATATATTAAGGAGTAGGACTTTTAGTTTAGTCAAAACGGAAATAGGATACGTTAGAATTTTTTTTTTTTTTTTTTAACATTTTCATAATTTATAACTTGATTCTTGAATGTACAAAAAAGTTCGTTGGTTTTTAGCTCAGCTAAAACGAGAATATTTTTTTTTTTTTTTATTGTGTTATAAGTATACATAAAGCAATGAAGAGCAGAGTATGAAACATGACATATTAAAGCAATGGTAATAATTGAGGTTTTTTGGATTTATATATATTCCGATACTATTAATTTTCTATATTCTGTTGCTGCTTCAAGGTAATGGTAAAGGTTTAGCCAATTTTCACCGTTCAATATGTTTTTTGTTTGTTCCATAGACAAAGAAGTTTCTCCAAAGTAAAGTATTCTTATTTCTTTGTAGACAGGGCATATTGATAAGAAGTGGAAACAGTCTTCCTTCGAATTTAAGTTACACAAGGAGCAACGCGTATCTAGAAATTTTCTGTAAGGTGATCCATTCAGATTTAATGTTTCGCTTCTTGCTTTGCAAATAAGAGATATCGCACGCACACTGTATTTGTCGTTGAAATAGTTTTCTACAAACTCATTATTCAGCTCTGAGTATAGTATTCTATCGGGCGAGGAAATTGATTTTCTTATATTTATTATCGTTTCGTTGGAAAATATCTACTTCTTCTAATAATTTATAAAGTTGGCTCTTTAATAAAATGGGGTTATCACACTGAATTGTAAGCTCAACACCACATACTTGCGCCCAGGTTTTCCATTCCTTTATCCATTCCACTTGGTTTAGAAAAGTGTATTTGACAAGTCTATTTGGGATTCTCTTTGGTGTGTAACTAAGAACTTTTAAAATATAATCAAAGTGCAGTTTGAGTGTATGCACAAAAAGAGTGGGAAGACCAGTTTCGAGAATAAGGACGTAGTTTGGTGTATTTGAGGGCAGATTGAAAAGCTTCTTCAGGAAAAACCGTTGCAGTTTTTCAACTTCTTCGTATGAAGTATACCCCCATGTTTGACAACTGTAGCACATGACCGAACGCATAATAGCTTCGAATACTTTGTACTTAGCAGATGTTGGAATTTCAGCACGGGATATAACACTTCTCCAAGAAACATTGATCATTGTCTTAGCTGATAACAATTTTTTCTGTAGGTGGGCAGACATACTCAAGTTTGAGTGGAAAGTAATTCCAAGATATTTGTACTCGGTAACTGTTTCAATAAGTTTATTATCAAGATACCATTTTTCATTGTTTTGAAGCTTTGTTTGTCTGTTTTTGACTATCATGATTTTTGATTTTTCAAGGTTAACGGTTAGGTTCCATGTCTTACAGAATTCCGAGAGTCTGTTAATCATAAGTTGCAAGCTTTGAGGGGATTCTGATAACAGAAGTATGTCGTCAGCATAGAGTAAAATTTTTATGACAAGGTCATCAATTCGAACACCAGCTGGGAGTGTCAACGTGATATCATCTATGAAAATCGCGAACAGTACTGCGCTTAAGAGACATCCCTGTTTAACTCCAGATTTTGTCTCAAACCATTCTGATGTATTCTTGCCGTTCCAAACAGTTTGACGCGTATTTTTGTACATATTTCTTAGAACTCGAATGAGTTTAGTTGACAATCCTTTTTGAGATAGTTTGTAAAATAATGCGTTTCGATCGATCGAGTCGAATGCCGCCTTGAAATCCACAAAAAATATGTACAGTTTCCTTTTTTGTCTCAAAAAGTATTGTGAAATAGACGTTAATGCAAAAATATTGTCTATGGTCGAGTATGCTTTTCGAAAACCAGATTGGAATTCGCTAAGTATCTCATTCAGATCTAACCATATATTGATACGTTCTAACAAAATAGATGTGAAAATTTTAACTATTGAATTCATAAAAGATATACCCCTGTAATTATTTGGCAGATTTGCATCGCCTTTTTTGAATGTGGGATAGACAATGGAATCTCTGAAACTTTGCGGTACCTCACCCGAATTAAAGATATGGTTGAATGTCTCAAGGATTCTGGAATGAAAATCAAGAGGGGCATTTTTATAAAATTCATTTGATATTCTGTCAGGGCCTGGTGCTTTCTTATTTGCAGCCTTATATAGCGCAGTTTGCAATTCAATCATTGATATCTCTCGATCTAAGAGATCATTCAAAATGTAGGGCTCTGCATACAAAAAATTATTGGGGTCTGGTTGAGGATTCAGAAGAAGTTTAAAGTAATTAGCGAGATCGTTTATATTGAGTTTAATTCCACATATCAAGTTCTGACCTTTTAACTGATTGATTTTGCACCAAAAATCTCTACTGTTGTATGTGCTTGAGAGACCTGCTGCCATTGATCGGAAAAAAATTTCTTTTTTGGATTTACACAACTGTTTGTAGTTTTTGTTAGCTGCAATGTAATTTTTGGTAAGTGTTTCGTTTAAACCAGATGACAGATTAATTTTCTTTAGTAATGAAAAAGACAAGCTTCGAGCTCTGTAGCATTCGTTATCAAACCATTGCTGTTTGTAACTGTTGAACTTTGGATTTTGCTTATTGGGGTTAGATTTTTTTATACACGTATTTAAAAATGATATTTTTTCTTCAGCTGTACTTAAAACAAAATGATCTAAATTTTGTAATGTTTGTGTAATTTTATGTTGGTAAGTTTCTTTTTCACTTTCCTTCCAATTCAATTTTGGTGGTAAAGTAAATGTATAAATGTTATTATCTTCTGTGGCGTTGATTGAAAAAGTTAAAACAAGTGGCATATGATCTGAAAATGTTTGGGTATCTCTTTTGAATGATTTTATATGTTTCCTCCAACCAGGTGATGCTGCGCAATAGTCTACTACCGATTTTCCCGGGCCTCCTATGAAGGTGTAAGCACCTTGCGGATCCTGTTTGCTACACCCGTTCAGGATAAAAAGGTCATAAATATGACACATATCTAAAAAATCATGTCCATTTTTGTTGATAACTACGTCCATGGAGGATCTATTTTCTAAAATAATTGTTTCTGTCGTTAATGGTTCGGTATGTCGTGTTTTTATTTGTGCAGTACCTGTGCGGGCGTTCATATCTCCTACTAGCATTATATTTTCGAAATTATTGGTGTTTAGAAATTCTTTTACTTTTTCGAAATTGGTGTGCCAACTGTTACAGTTAATATACAATGGTAGAATGTGGTAATTCAGATAATTTATTTTTACATACACAAGATCGCTACTTTCGATATAAGTGGCTTTTACTTTGGATTCTTTAAATCCAAACAAAAAACCTCCGCTGGCTCTTCCGAAATCAGCTGAACGTGTAGCAGAACCCCATTGTAACGTAAATTCGCTAAAGTATTTGTTGTAAATATGGAATTTTTCTCGCATAACAAATGTTTCAAAAAGAAAAAATATGTCGTGTTTCTTGACAAATTCAAAAAAAAAATTTTTTTTTTATTACATATTTTGAAAATATGATATCCATTGAATGTTATGACCAAAGGAAAACTAAAAATATCGAATAGATGCAGAGTTATCGCATTTAGAGCGCGAGAACAACATGCGGTTAGGTGACGAGTCAGGTAGCTTGGACCATTGGAGGAGGAGCGACCTTCGTTTCAAAATGCCCTCTACTGTTGACCTTTTGTGTGGTCAGGCAGCTGTTTCGGGGAAGGAAATCGAAGGTCTATTGTATGCGCCTGGAATCGCGGATTAATCCGTAAGGTACTGTAATTAATATTCTTTTCATGGTGAAACTTTTGACGCAAATATCTTGAAACTACTTTTTGAAAAACTGCTCGTGTTATAGTTCAAAAAGCAAGCGACTGATTCAGATGGAATTTTGGGTTATTACTCAGTATTATTATCGAAAGCATATACCCAAAGTTTTAAAGGTAGCGTGTAAATAAATAATTTTTCTGGGGTCAAATATGTCGAAAAATCATATTTTGGATTAAAAAGGCTCCTAAGTTTAGAATTTTGCACTTTGTCATTCCTTCCCCTTAATATGTCAGTAAAAGAATGAACTTTGGTAAGTCTTTCTCAGATCAACCGAAAAAGAGTGGCAACTGCAGCAGTTTTCGATGTCGCCGGAAACAGGCGTCAGGAAAACTTCAATAACGTCGCCATTTTGTTAGTCATTGACAAGATAATTTTTTTTTTTTGTTAATACTGGACAGCTCTAATAAACATTTCTTCTAATTTTTAAAATGATTGGGTTATTTTATTTCCTCTCAAAAAAATCCCAAAAAAACATGTTTTTTAGGCTCCTAAAGTGGTTTCCCCCCTTAAAATGCGTTAGTACCTGAGGTTCTCTAATCCTTACTACGCCTCCTTATTTACTCATATGTTTGTTATAATTTATAGAAAATAAAGACTAGAACATTATAGGAAGGGTTCGAACTAAGACCGCTTTTAATTGCAACATATAACAAAACTGTCGATATCCTTCTGTGAGAAGTAGAGATCTGAAGCATTTTCAATTTGAATATCTTAATGTCGTATAAAATCACATCATTTATTGCAATAATGTTAAGCAAAGGAACAATATGACTCCCTTGTGGCACCCCAGGCAAAACAATGAAGGTAGAAACTTTTCCAAACAATAAATACTGAAAGAAGTACGAAAGTATTTAGCTTATGTAATAAAATAAGGGGTGGTTTTTTTAGACGTTCTGTTTTCAAGAGTCACATAATTTAATGAAAAAAAATGTATCTTCTTTATAAAGATAAGAGCTTTGCAAATATGTTTAAAAATGATTTCGAGACAGTGGTCGTCACGGCTGACTCGAATAAGCTCCAGCCGAGGTTCTCAATTTTTGACCACTTTTTGCAGCATTTGAGACTCTGTCAAAGAGCCAACTCCGAAAGAAGTATTGCCAGATTGAAAACCATACGTTTAAAAAGTACCCTCTTTATGGTTGAAGGCCTTAGAGAAGTTAGTGTAAATGCAGTCCGATTCTTGCGCATTGAATCGCTTTACGATATCGTCAAACCTTTCTCGTCAAAAACACCATCTTTGTAGAGCTTAGGAATATCTTGCTCAGTTGATAGTCTCATGTTCAAAAGTCCAGAGAACCCCGTCAAACAACCAAACAGAACCTACAATATCACGTTTCGATAGGATCGCAACCCATCAAAGAAAAAGTGCCCTAAAAACACGTAGTACAAAAAATGCGACAGCATTACTGGAATAGTATATGTAGTCTTGCAAACGGTTTCTGAGATTAACTCGGCATTCCTTACAGTACAGGCGAATGCCTAGTGGAACAGACGAATGGGAAAGTTTTGATCCCTCGGAGATCATGACCCCGAATATACACAAAAAATAAAGGCGAAGAAAACGAGACTTGTACCCGGAGCCTTTCAACCACACTCTGAATCCGCCCCAAAAGTTGATTTAATTTGAAACTTTAAGCAGAAAAAGTAAAACAAAATAAGTCAAGCCTATGAAATTCAAAAAACAATTAAAGAAAGAAGGGCAACCGAGCGCGACTTAATTTGCAAAGCCACTTCATCAAATAACTCAAACAGATTCTCCAATATTAATAAACCCCATATAAGTGTCTGTGTGCGTATATTGAAACAGTGGAGTATTTTTCAATGGAAAAGGTTAAAAAATTGACAGAAAATGTCGTTCCCTGCCATGGCCGGACGAGTGTAAAAATAAACAAACTTTTCATGCTGGCTGCTGCCACATTTTGGTTTAATTGAATTGCACGAATTTCACAATTTTATTAAAATTGCAAAAAAAGCATTCCATTCAACCCCCAGCCCGCAGGAGTTGTCATAATTTACAGCTCTGATGATTTGGTGTGCACCAACACAAAGTACACTCCCAAAAAAATAGAAAGGAACGTATAAATTTAAGAAGCAATATTAATTATTCGCCTCATGCGGTGCGTGGGCGAGCGGTGTGACGCGGTGTGTGGCAATGCCGGCCACCCCCCGAAAATAAATGAGAAACCTAAAATATGGATAAACAATATTTGCTCGTCTCGTGTTTGGCTTTTATTTTTTCACTTTCCTTTTTTTCCTGTTTTTTGTTCATTTGGCAGGAATGTGTAAAAGCCGCTTGTATACATATACAACACATAACAACACAGCCTTATAAATTCAGGATTTTTAAAAGCTTCTGTGGGTAAAGAGAATGATATCCTTTGTGGGTTATACTGATATATGCAAATAAACGGCGCGTTATGATGTGTGTACACACTGTACAGTGTACATAGTGTAGTGTGTGCGGTGCGCTAAAGTGTATTGGGCTACTGGGCCAGTAGGACATTATTCCATATCATGGGTTGCTGATATTTCAGAGTCAGTAATGATATGGAAATTTCGAGTTTGCCGGACAATTAATTCCTGAAAGGAAATGGATGCTGCCTGGCTGTTGAAATGAATATCCATCCAGCCCCATCATAAGTGGCTGAGCAAAGTGGTGTATATAGTATAGTAGTGGAGGAGGCGGTAGCCTTGTTATGTGTATGTCCGGGTAGGTAATAAAAAAGACTAAAGACTAAAAGCAAACTGTTGTCGTTCCCATTGGGAATATGACTGATGCTGGAGTAGGCTCTTTAAGTACACTTTGGACGATGCAGTTCAGTTTGTTTTGCCACTCCCAAAGGCAAACGAAATGTAATGTGTGTATGTCGGGCTATTAAGTTTTGATTAATGTGAAGTCAACAACATGATTTTGCGCTGTCAGTGATGTGTGAACTTTTTGCATTCATATTTTGAAAGCCTTCTTGAAAAAAATTGAGAAATATTTAATTGTAGGTGGGCATGCGGACTTTGAGCAGATTTTTTGTGTTGTTTTCAATTGATTCTCTCTGTCGGCAAGTAATTTGTGTCAAAAGCGTTTTCAGAACTGTAATCCTTTGTTCTTTATGAGTGGGTTAGTAGAGATGAATTTTCTGCTTTTTTTTACTTGCGATTATAGGTACTATAAGGCAAGTCTTGCAATCGTGCAGAAAAAAAAATTTGAGATAACAATTAAAAATGACATTACGATGATAGAGAATACGAAAAAAGTGGGTCCTGCAATTCTGTCTGTCTGTCTGTGTGTCTGTCTGTCTGTCTGTCTGTCTGTCTGTCTGTCTGTCTGTCTGTCTGTCCGTATATGGATCTACAGCCTGAACCGCTTGACCGATTTTCTTCAAAATTTGCAGTTATGGTCTCTGGAATAGCCTACAGAGGGGTTTTTGGAATTGGGTTTCTAGGTCTTGAAATAACGGTACCTGCCATACAACCGATATGACAATACCTATTTTTCTCGAAAACGGCTCTAACGATTTTGATAAAATTTTACGTGAAGTATTATTTTTTAATAACTGTTCTAATGATGTAAAAATTTTTTTTGGAGAAAGCCTAAAGACGGTACCCCCCATAGTACCGTTTTTTTCAAAACCGACTTTCTCGGTAATGGCTAACACGATTTTGACAAAATTTCATATTTAAGAAGTCCTAAGTTGTTTAAGAAAGATTGCTTATCTATATTTGAAAAATTTAGTTTTTTCGAATTTTCATTAATTTTTTTAAAAAAAATTTGTTTTTCCGAATATTTTCAAAACGATATATTTGATTTATTTCAAATTTTTTGTCAATACATCTTTTAGCAAGATCTTAAAACTTGTGTACTTGAATTTTGAAAACCTCCTTTTTTAAAAAAATTAAAAATAAAAAACCAGTTTTTTAAAAAATGGCTCTAACGATTTTGATTAAATTTTAAGGGTTTATATGTATAAGCAATTGCAAAAAAATGGCGTTTTTAGATTTTCGCTTGAAACTTTTGGAATATTTAATTTAATTTTTTTCAATACTTTTCGTGATTTAATTCAATTTTCTCAATTAATGTGTAGTTGGCAACCCTGTTAAACCAAATATATTAAGAACGAATACAAAAACCTTTTGCTCAGTCTTAAGATTTTGGTATTTTACTTAGCAAACGATCGCAAGTTCGTGCGACCCAGTCGTGCCCATTTTTTTAATATAAATTCACTTTGACAACCCTTCAAAGTTCTGATCAGGAGTGAAATTCAAGGAATACAAAATCATTTCCAATGGCTAATGGCAGTTTGTGGTAGGACGAACTTCCGGTTAACTTTTTTTCCATTTCAGTCGAACTGATTTGTCGGAACCAATGCATGGTATTTCGTGAAGCCAGTGGAAGTGTCTACTACCCAACTCTCTGGTAAGCAGAGGTTTAATTTCGTTTTATATTTACTAAATTTTATTTTAAGACCAAAATATTCAATTTCAAAAGCCCCTCTGTAGAGTTTCAGAAAAGCCTTGCGTACCAAGATGAACGAAAATCGGTCAAGCCGATTGGCCTGTAGACTTCTATATTCCAACACAAGGACAGACCTAATCCCGAAACCCTCTTTATTCAACCTCTATATTGTTCAAGCTTTCGTTTGTTTGAAATAAAACTAGTTGGTGTATCCTTAAACAAAAATCAAGTAAAATTAAGCTGCAAGGTTTCATTTCTAGTTGAGTTATTATTTTTGTGCATAGACCAAACCTGAGAAGAATATTCAATGACATACCTACCGAATGTTACGTGATTTATTGACGCATGGGCTTAAGAGCTCTTTGAGTCAGCGCTTTAAAAAGTGTAAGGTTAAGAGTTTGGGCAATGTTCGATTGGAAATTGAGCTCTTTATTAAAGCAAGTGCTAAGGTCATAAACAAAGAACACTACTGGAACGAATATGTCGCAAAAGTCGAAGGTTGGATGGGGTAAAGGGATACGTTTACCTGAAGAAGTCACGAATTGGTATCTGCTTGGTTGGGCTTTTCGACCAACATATTTCGCCAACAATTTCGATTTCTGGCGAGTTCTCTCTCCTTCGAAACAACTATGATTTTTTTCCGCTTTGGATAATGTCCATGCTTCTTCGCAGGATGATCAAAGTCATCTACGTTAGTGAATCAAGAGAGTGTTTTATTGCCAATTGCATTCTTCCCAAAGTAGTAGCGATTGGCAAGAGTAATTCTCCTTAATTCTGACTTATTTTCCATGTCTAGAAGATTCAAGGTAGACAAAGTTCTGTACTATGTCAAAGTTATGTTTTTCTACTTTGACGTTCGGTCCGATTATCTCTGTTCATGTGTAATGACAGTATTGACTTCGTTTTGCCTTCGTTAGCCATTAAACTAATTTTTGCCGCTTCTGTTTCAATGCTAGCAAAGGCACCAATGACACCACGCCTACTTGCTTCCATTCCATATTGCAAGCTTTAGTTGGTCTAGGTCAGGAGGATGGGATTTTTCGTCAAACGTCGTAGGCTTCGGGGTGAGCCGAAGTCTTTTCCATTTTTGTATGAGTTTCGCATCTCATTTCTATCAGCTCATAAGCCCTGGTTTTCTTTTTTTATCAACCTTTGACGTGCTTTTTGTTTAGCTGCGTTGGCATGCCTAAAGAATACACATCAAACCATTGGCTTTGTTTTGAAGGCCTTCTGAAAGTTAGAACCTATGAGGCTCTGACTCAGAAGACTTGTTGGCATTTGTCTTCAATGCTTCATAATGGAAGCATTATGATTGAAGGACAGTTAGAGGAACACTCGAATGGAAAAGGCACTGGCTATTTCAATTGTAGTTTTTCGACATCCCAGCGTTCTACAGCGTTAGTTCGCCTTTGTATAAAACAGAATATCCTCATTCAACCTAGGTAGTGGTTCAAGTCAAAGTCAAAGTCGGCTCCTCGCAGATTTCATAATCCAAAAACACTGGAAGAGGGTCTTGGGTCAATCCCAACAATGGTCTAGGTCAGATTAGTGTGGGAGATGCCATATACTTTTAGGCTAAGGCTAACAACAGGAATAAGGTCCGCAGGAAGGCCGATTATCTTGAGTTTGCATTCATTGGTTTTGTCATGCAAGCTATGCTTTCCGATTGTATTTATAAAGATGTCCTCCTTCTCTAATTTTGCGTTAAAACCACCAAGAACGATTCTTACGTCATAACTAGGGCACTGCTCATAAGTTTCTTCGAGGAGCTGGTAGAAACCAGAGATTTAAACGAACTAAGTCTGCTTGTGAACAATGAGTATTTACTACTGCTTGTGAGTAAAAGTGATCACAAGCAATTTGATCGTAAACAAGCAATAAGTTCATGAGCAAGTAGTGTGTTTGTGAATAATCAGTTTGTTCATAAGCAAGCAATGTGATCATACCAAAAAGAATAGTTTATGCCTTTATATGCCTTTCTTTGTTTTTCAATAGAATTATAGTTAGGTATAAATGTATGTTCAGCGCATTGCTTTCCGATGAACACATTGTAAGCACTGCTTGTAAGCACGCTACCTGCTTGTGAACATTTTGCGTGCTCATGAATATTTGAATATATTGTTACGTGCGCTTAGTTCGCAAAATAAAACTTCACTTTTCAATTTATTTCTACCACTTTTATTCAGTATCTATCTTTATTCGATTTCAACTCGACTTTTGGACTATCACTTGTTAACAACAATTCACTCTTAACTTTATCACTCTATAATCAAAACTGCCATCTGGTTGCCTCGGGCGGCCTATTTATATCGAATGACATTTCATCTAGAGCTCTCCAGTAATTTCCACATGGTCTCCACTCTCCACTCTGCTGTCAAACATTTTCTCTCCTAGTATATTTCTACACTTACACTAGTGTTGCCAGCTGTGTTTTCGGTTGAACATGTTCGATTAGAAAATTGGTATTAAATGTTGGGTTCGCGCTACAATATTTAAGTAAGTTCGAACAAGTCATCTGCTTGCAAGTCATTTGCTTGTGAGTTCAATACAGAAAAAATGACTTGTGAGCATCCTTCCTGATTTAGTTTGTTTTTTTTTTTTTGCTTGTGAGTAAATATGCTTGCGAGCTATTTGCTTTAGTATAAGGGTGGAAAATGATCAAGTCTGAGCGATCGTTGAGAAATTTTGGATGTGTTTGAACTGATTTGAACATACTCAATTTGATCTCTGGTAGAAACAATCATTGGTGCTCTAGTCTTTCTTTTCTGTGGGGGAGTGGGTGCATATTAGGCTTATGTTGGCGAATTAAGCCCTGTTGCGCGGGAAAGAATTGAAAAATCGACAATTACGAATTTCTAGTTTGTAATTTGCGAAACCCCTCTTTTTTTGTAAACTGCACCGCATTAGCTATAATTTGATCGAAAAAATAATATTTTAAAATTACAAATTTTTTTAATTTGAGATTTGTAATTAAGTATTGTTATTTAAGAATTCAGTCTTTTTAGGAGATTACAAGCTTTTAATCGCGATCTACTACTTTCGGAGCACAACTTCGTATTACAATTTTTTCATTATGGTTTACAAAATAATTATGCCAATTTAATTTCTCGAAATGCTCTAATCAAGAAGATATAGGTATTGACCCCAGGCAAACGTATTCTACGAAAATACTGTACAGTAAATTACAAATGATGAGTCGCATTTCTTTTATCTCTAAAACACTATAAGTACCTCCTATTTAACTGTCTGTTTATGTTCACATTTTAAGTGATCATGATTTAGGTACCTTCGCAGCTCAACGTTATCATCGCCGACTCACAATCTCAAGACGTCTGGTTCAAATCCACACAGCACCTAAATCAAATCAGCATTCTTATGCTCTATGTCACTGCATCACCACAAAACAATCTACCGGTCCCATTAGATTTTTGCTTTTACTGCAAATTGGTTTCGAATTGCGATTCGCGAGTCACAATATTTTTTTTTTTTACTCCAAAATATTAACTGATACTTAAAAATTCTGAAATGCGATTTTTGAGTGCTCCTTTTTTCAAATTGCAAACAAAAAGTCGCAATTTGCTAATATCTGATCCAAGGTCTAAATCTGGTCGTGATTTATAGCTGATTTTCCTTGATCTGATCTCGGAATTCTTTCTGTGCGGATGGTCATTATACGCCTATTTACTGCATTTTGGCTGATAACCTTGTCACCTCAAATGAAAAATCTGCAACCAAATAAACGTTGTGTCTGCTGTGTATAGAAGTCACCGCGGTAGGTGTTTGCAGTTTTTGATCTTCTTTTTGCCCGAACCATCCCATTGCCCTTCTTGAATGGTGGTTATATTTATTTTGCAACAATCTTGGGCTTCTGATAGTTCCCCGGCTCCACGTAGCCTGTTAAGGGATCTTTCGTATCACGTTCAGAGACAGAGGTCATTCTCAATTTTATTTTTTGCTTGAGTCGTCAACGCTGAAATCATTATTGTTATCTGAAACCGTGCCATGAGAACAACACCAACTGCAGCTCTGGAAACCTTCCTATCGCTAGCCCCCCTAGATCTCTTTACTAAGGAGATGGCGGCCAAAAGCGCACTGCGACTCAAACAATGCAACAATTGGGAAACAGGCATATCAGGCCATAGAACCATCACGAACCATACAGATATAGACACCCAAACAGACTATACCCCCCCGCATATTGATTTCAATCCAGTGGCCCTAACAGTCTTTCCGACTAGAGAAAGCTGGGAGGAAAGCAGGGTTATAAAAGAAAATCACATTTCCGTCTTCACAGATGGTTCCAAAACGGACGAAGGGGTAGGATCAGGTATCTTCTCAGACTACCCTAACATGAATAGATCAATAAAGCTTCCCGACTTCTTCAGTGTCTTTCAAGCAGAAGTACTCGCAGTGTGCGAAGCCGCGAAGCACCTTGCTACGCAAAACTTGATCAACAAAAATATTGACTTTTTTGTAGACAGTCAGGCGGGCATTAAAGCTATCTCATCCATTATCACAAAATCCAGGCTAGTAGACAGCTGTCGCAGTAACCTTAGACTGCTCAGTGAGACAAACACAGTTAGTTTAACCTGGGTTCCAGGACATCGTGACATTATCGGTAATGAAATGGCGGATAAGCTGGCAAAAATCGGGTCAGCACTCGAATCCAGCGAAGCGAACACTTCAGTTCTAAAGCCACTAGAGCAAGAAAAAAGCAGAATCAAACACAATTTTCTAAAAATCGCCAATGACAGGTGGTCATCTTTAGAAACATGCCGAGTCTCTAGAAACCTTTGGCCAGATATTTCCAAGAAAAATACAGAATTTCTACTCCAGCTAAGCAGACCTCGGCTCTCTCTGTTGATTGGCATTCTCACGGGTCACAACTCGTTGGGTACCCACATGATGAGAATGGGCATTAGCACATCCGACTTATGTAGAGGATGCCAAGATGAGGAGGCAGAGGAGGGATCTTTCCACTTCCTCTGTGAGTGTCCTAGCTTAGCCCACACTCGGAAAAAAACCCTCGGAGAATACTTCTTCGACGAACTGGGCGACATCTCACCTCCCACTGAGCAACGTCCTGAAATTTACTCAGGGCTCCAAATGGTTCAGTGGGAGTTCCCTACCACAATAACCATCCACCTCTCCAATCCTCCCATTTCCTCATCCTCTGATTTCCCGGGGAGCACAATGGATCCTCGAGATCCGAGTGAGGTGTTGCCACTTGTGGCTGCACCCCCCATTCAACCTAACCTAACCTAACCTAACCTATCTGAAACCGTTGGCAGTTTCGGAAGCGTGTAGTTTTTAGGTGGTCGGGTAGTTAACCTCACGCACAAACCCTCTATCTGGAGGGCCATTGCCTTTTGGGATTCCCTTGAACATAAAGGGACGGATAACACAGTATCAGTATTCTTCTGCATGAGAGGTGCAGTTGTAAGAGGTCTGCCTGTTTGCTCCTCAGGAGGTCATTCGCCACCAGACCTTTAAACCTAATTCAGGGGATTTTGCTTTTCGACAGCTGAAATTCACCATTATAGTTCTGTAGGCCAAATCCATCCGCTGTGCTATTGCCCATATGATCTGGCATGCCGCTAAAATTCATGCATTCAGTCATTACCCGCATGGGATAGTAGAGTTGATCTATTGTTCTTCGTGCCTTTGTCAACACTCTCACTTACTAGCTTGGCAGGTCACCTCCGGTTGGACGACACCAGTACCCAGTGGTTCCCGCTAGGAGGTGTGGTGGGTACAATCGACGTGTTACAAAGTTTCAACACATGATCGCCACCAAGTTGACACTATAGCTGAGTTTTATTGGGAATTTCTATATTCACTTATATTCACTTCACTTGCGAGTCTTACTAAAACGGCATAAAACTCGGCTTAATTCCTTCCTTGCATTACGATTCACAAAAATACTCAAAAGTAGTGTGCATCGTTGACTTCTTTCCCGTTTCTCTTAATGCTCGCACTGTGTTTTATAACACTGTAGAGGATCTATATTCTATAACCCCTTGTGGTGCGCATTAGTTATAAAAGAAAAGTGCAGACAGACAGACTTAACTACCATTGCAATGCTTCGTTTGATTAATACCTCAACCTTTTTCTCGACAGGAATATGCACAATTTGCCTCATAGAACCTACAATTGCTAGTAAAAATCAACAAAATCACATTGAGAACATGTCAAGCATTTGAGGGTCCTCTGTTTATGTTGGGAATTCCAGAGGCCAACACTTAACAAACTAACCACAGAGTTTATTCATGTCCCTAAAATGTTGTTAGCACACAAGAGCAAGAACATGTCAAACAGCCGTGAACTTTTTCTTCGTTTTCATCCATTCCCACACGTACTGCGCTTTTGACACTTTCTATGTGATTCACCCTTTGATGTGTTTCAAAAAAGAGAATTTTTTTTCTACATTTCATAGAATAAAAAGTTTTGAGTCCATAAAACTCGCAGCTCCCTCCGAAAAAGATTTGTATTGAATACAACACTGTGAGTGATAGTTTTTGGGTCCATGAAGGGCTGAAATGGTAAAAAAGCATCACTCTACGCTTTGATTAATGAAAAAATAGTAAAATGTTGGAATGATTGAAAAACATAAAGGAAAATGAAATATGAAATCAGTTCTCAGTCTCTATGAAAATTGAAAATACTAAGTGCAGCGGAAACTCAACACCACAAAGCTTTCGTTTGAAAAAAAAAATTAGGAACAAAATGAAATTTTACCCGTCTAATGACTTTTGTGTAAAACGGCATATAAGCAAACAGACAGATTACAAGGCGATAAGAGTATAGAATCAGCTCCATGTTTTAAAACCTAAAGTTTTTACTGTGAATCCAAACACGTGCCGCTAAAACATAACTTATTTATCAAATCGCTCAAAAAACACCTAAAAGTCTAATCCCCCCATAGCAAAAGTGCACTCCCAGAGCTTAGCTTTAATTCATCACAAAAAAAATCAAATTCATTGATTTATCGATGAGAGAGGCCCGCGGTAGCAGCCCATATAATACCTTTTTACCACCTCTGAAAACCATTTAGGACTTTAAATAATCTTTTTTCTGTTTAAAATTTGATAAGAGTGCCAGTAATACTCGAGCTTAGTCTCTGTGACCTGAGCTGAATGACAAAAGCATCAGTCACACGAGTATCCTTTGAATTCGAATATTTTTCGTTTGTTTTTTACGTTGTAAGAGATTTGCATATTGGCGCTTTGGGATTTAAATTGCACACAGGTTTTGTATCCGCCCCTCAAAACACAGATGTTGATGTGTATTTGTAAGTGAAATGGTAGCTCTAAAAATAAGAGAGAAAAAAACATTCCATCAATAAAATTACACATGTGGATTGGAATTTTATTTTAGTGACTGTAGCACAAAGGGACTGCCTTGCAGTTGAGCGACAAATCCTGAATGGTAGGTAAAGCGTTTTATCGTGTTTGGGTTTAATTTCATTTTTGTTTCTCTTGTCACAAAATCGCTATTGTAACGAGAGCAGAGTTTCCAATGACAATCATGTCGGAAATGTCAATTTACATTTGGATTATTTGAGGGGTGAAAGGATGGTAATTGTGGTCGTGTATTTAAAGGACAACCATTTAATTGACACAAATGGATGTTATTGTTTAATGGACAAAGTACAACTATCACCAATGAGTAATCGGCACCTGAATTAATATACGAAGAGCCACATCTCACCCAAACCGAAGCCAAAAAGCGAAGGCGAGTTAATAAATCAGACAACTCCATCAAAATGTAAACAGTTACATTAAATGACACTATCGTGGCCATCAATTACATTGGCCATTAGATTGTTAACGAATCGTCTGGCAATGGATGGTAGGAATTGTCACTTCATCAATGTCACCACAGAGAAATGTTCACAACCCTTGCACACCACGCCACATCACATACAGTGGCAATAGCCAGTCAGCCCCGCACTTCTCTTTATTTTCAACGTCAATTTGAAAACAAAATTTTACGAAAGCACTTAATCAAGCCTATAAGTTTTGCCAACCTGAAGGAATCGCTCGCATACCCGCAAGACAAGGACCAGGGATGATCAAAGAAATTCCTGGGCTGGGACGAGACACAAAACGACCAAGGAAATCCCCTTGAGGGATTGAGAGGATGTGGGGATGTGGGGCTGGTGCTGCTATTCTACTATGTGCCTCGTGCTGTGTGGCTTTCGAATGGTAGGTGCGAGGATATTCGACATTTATTGTAGAATACATTTCATTCGTAAATTAGAGACACTTGTCACACCTTTTTGCTGGGATTTGGCTTTGTTCGTCGTCCCTGTTGGCCAAAGACGAAGCAGTTGTGATTTTTTTTTTTATATTTATTTTATTTATATTTTATTGGTGTGTTTTCAAAGTTTATCCTCGCTCAAACAAAACTCACTTCATTAACGACCACAGAAGTTTGTCCAACGCCAACCAATGGCCATAGGGTAGACATTGGGTGTGAGTTGGATTTGATTTATAATCTTGAGGAAGGAATTTTTAGTTGAATTTTCGGTGAGTTTTAGGAGTGGGATTGAATTAAAAGTTTTTGGGGGTTGAAGTGTCATTTGAAGGGGACACAGTTTCCTTGGATTGCTTGAACCAGACATTAATTAAGGCAGTTTCGTAATTACTCAAAACCTGACATCAAAAATAAGTGGACCAGCATGGCACACGATTCCACTCTGATGGAGATGGGGATTTAGGTAGGACTGATGTTAATTCGATTTAATAAAATAAAACAGTAGTTTTGGGTTTAAAAGTTGACCTTGACTTGACTGACGGCGATAACGTCATCAGTATCAAGAAAACAAGCTCAAGTTCTTACAGGGGTATTCTCTCAAGAGTCTCAAGAGGTATTCAAATCAAATTCAAGGCTAAAGTTTTCGGAGAAAATTTTGAGCGCTTTTTGATGAATTTTGATGTGCTGTCCTGCGTGCCGTCTCTAAGAGCTCAGTAACCATCCCATAACTGTCGACGATCTCTCATAAAGCTGTCTGAATTACTTAACATTCATATTATTTGGCCGCTGGGGTAGAGAGACATCCTAGGAAACTTCAATGTCGATGAGCTGACCAGAATTGGAACCGGAATTCCTTTCTGAACCAACAGCCAATCGCTAATTGCAAAGTCGTGCTTAAACCGAATGCCCAGGTTAAAGGTGGAGGAGAAGTACCTCTTCTTGTTTAAAAATAAATCAGATTTGCCCGAAACTGGATAAGAATCACATCAGAGACCTGTTATCCTTTAGCAGATTGCACATAAGCTCTACCGGACATTGCTTCATGGGCAGAAGCATTGAATTCTACTCGATATCTAACTACCCCATGTAGCAATGGTGTCAAGGTCTGAATTGATTGAGTCATACGTAACCGTTCCTGTTCCATAACCGAAGAGAAGGGACATGAATTTGGACACAAATATAAGAATCTGAGGGTTGAGTCGCTAGCAAAACAATTTTTTTTTTATAATTAACGCGCACATCAAGGGGTTATGACTACCCTAGATTTAGATTTAGATTTAGATTTGGGGGACGGGTAGAGCTTGCTCAGCTCCGGGCACTGCGGTGTCTGAATGAAACCTATTGTGCCAGCCCATGTGAGGTTTCAGAGCAGTTCTCCTGCTCCTGAATTGAGCCAGAAGTTAGCAATCTTCTGTGGATGAATGAGTTTGAGTTTATCTAAGGGGATAATCTCATAGTCAAGTATTTGCTTTCTAAGGCGGAAAAGTGCTGGACATTCTGTAATAATGTGCAGAGATGTTTCTTCATTTTCGAGGCATAGTCTGCAGATGGGATCCGCTACCAGCCTCATTTGGTGAAGATGTTTGTTTAAGGAACAGTGACCGGTTAGTAGTCCAGTGCAAATCTTTAGGGTTTTCCTATTGAGGTTCAGTAGGAATTTTGATGTTTTTTCGGTATATTCTGGCAAAAAGTATTTTGAACAGATTTGGCCAGATGAGTTACTCCAAGCTTTATTTGATTCCTCCAGTAGGATGTTCTTGGCAGTATGTTTGAAGGTGCTTTTATTTACACCGCAGAAGGGTTCAGGACCGACGAATGGTTTAGATGCGCCGTCTTTAGCTAAGATGTCTGCCTTCTCGTTACCATCATAGCCTCTGTGTGCTGGGATCCAGTGGAGGATTACAGTGTTTTTCCTTGCTAGTTCAGAGAGCGACATGACTGTCTCTTGGACTAGTTTGGATCTTATGACAAGTGAGCTTAACGCCTTTAGTGCAGCTTGGCTGTCTGAAAAAATGAATATTGTTTTATTTTTCGTGTTCGATGAACATATTATTCTCGAACATTCGTTAATGGCAAAGACTTCGGCTTGGAAAATGGACGAGTGACTGCCCATACTTACTGAGAAGTTCGTTCTGGGACAGTCGCTGAAAATGCCGGAACCTGTACCAGTTTCCATTTTTGAGCCGTCCGTATACCAGACCATATCTTGCCTTGAAGGATGAGGTTTTGTGTTCTCCCAGTCTTCCCTAGGGGGGATGACAATGGAGAAGTTGAGTTTGAAGTTGTACATGGGAATAGTAGCATCCAAGCACATACTAAAGGTATTAAGTTTTTCTAAACTTTCCATTATCGATAGATGTCCTTTCGGGTATGGATGTGATTTTATGTGTCCTTGATGGAAAAGACGGTGTGTCGCCAGTCTTGCTTCCATTTTTATGAAAAGGTGAATTGGAGGTAGTCCTGTAATGACGTTTAGAGCGTATGTTGGTGTTGTACGCATGCATCCCGTAATGCATGTTGTTGCCAATCTTTGAATCTTTTCTAGTTTTTGGATTGCCGTTACTTCTTTCGTTTTTGTCCACCATACAATAGCTGCGTACGTTACTGTTGGTCTTACTACCAGCGTATATAGGTCGTACACCATTTTAGGTTTTAGACCCCAGTTTTTCCCGCATATCCTTCTACAAGTCCATAGAGACTTGGTTGCTCTGCTGGAAATGCGTTCTAGTTGAGGGTTCCAAGACATTTTGCTGTCTAGGATTATCCCAAGGTATTTTGATTCCTTGGAGAATGGTATTGTTTCCCCATAGAGACTGGGGGGTATTAGAAGATTTAGTTTTCTTCTTTTTGTAAATGGGACAATAACTGTCTTACGTGGGTTGACAGAGAGACCTTCATCTGAGCACCAGCTTTGTACTGTGTTCAGAGCTGTCTGAAGTCTTCTTGATATTAGTGTTTCTGATGAACCTTGTATGACAATTGCTAGATCATCTGCAAAGCCCACTGCATAGATGCCTTGGGTTGCAAGTAATCTTAGTAGGCTGTCTACAACTATTGACCAGATGAGTGGTGAGAGAACTCCACCTTGTGGGCAGCCTCTTGTTGTTAGTGCTGAGATTTCCACTTCTTCGATATTGCTGTGGATAATTCTGCTGTTTAGCATTGACATTATCCATTTGCGAATAACTTGTGGAACGTTGTGGTGCCTTAGAGCACGGTCTGTAGACACAAAGGAAGTGTTGTTGAAGGCTCCTTCTATGTCAAGAAATGCCACTACACAAATTTCCTTTTTATCGATAGAGAGTTCGATCCTAGTAACTAGGTCATTCAACGCGGTTTCCGTTGATTTCCCTGGTTGATATGCGTATTGTGATGTGGATAGTGGGTGGGTAGCTAATTGCTTATCCCGGATGTGTCTATCAATGACCTTCTCCATACATTTAAGGATGAATGACATTAGACTGATTGGCCGAAAGGATTTAGGGCTTGGATCCAGATTCCTTCCTGCTTTTGGCAAGTAGATAACTGTTACTCTTCTCCAGCTTTCTGGTATGTGACCAAAAGCAAGGCTGCAAGTGAACAGTTTTGATAAAATGGGAACAATTGTGGCAGCCCCGTTCTGCAGAAGGGCCGGAAAGATGCCGTCTTCCCCAGGGGCCTTGAATGGTTTCAATGAGGAGATAGCCCATTTGATGACATTGGTGTTGCAGATTTGTCTGGCCGTTGTCCAGTCTTCCCTAGATGGAAACATATGCTGTTCCCTTTGGGGAGATAGGTTTATTGCTGGGTCTATAATGATAGATTGTGGAAAGTGGGTGTCTATTAGGAGTTGCAGAGTTTCAATTTTATTCTTAGTCTGAGAGCCGTTTTCCTTGGTAAGGGTACCTAGGTTTGCCGGCTTGTCGGACGCGAGAACTTTGTGGAGTCTGCAACTAGAGGAGACGTCAGAGATGCTTTCTACAAATTGTTTAAAAGAGGCCTTTTTGGCTTTTTTAATTTCATTATTGTATTTGGTGAGAGCAGTAGAGTAAGTTTGCCAGTCATCATTGCGTTTTGCTTTGTTGAAAAGTTTCCTTACTTTCGATCTCAATTTCTTGAGGTTGTTGTTCCACCAAGGGGTTTGCCTTTTAGTTGATCTTGTTTTCAGAGGGCAGTTGTCCTCAAAGGCAGTTATGATAGAGTTTTTTGCGTAGTCCGCAAAGAAATCTAATTTAGCTTTGCTATTAATGTTTGGGATTTTGTCTTTTAGAGAGTTTTCCAGATCTGTTTTATACGAGACCCAATCTGTTTTTCTCTTTGGACGATATGTTAAACAAGATATTATGTTTGTGTCTAGTTTAAAGCGTATGTGTCTATGATCAGAGCAGGATGGTTCGGAGGACACCCTCCAGTCATAGACAAGGTTTTTAGAGAGAGATGAAGACAATGTAATGTCTAGAACCTCTCTTCTAGTTTTGGTGACAAAGGTGGGTTCATTGCCAATATTACATATATTTAAATTTTCTTTAATAATATAATCAATAAGGGACTCACCTCTTTTGTTTATATCCTTACTTCCCCACAGGGTGTGGTGAGCATTTGCGTCGCATCCCAGAATAACTTCCAATTTGTTTTTCTGTGCGTGCTCATAAAGTTTTACTACCTGTGGAGGTGGGCAAGGTGTAATGTCTCCAGGGAAATATGCTGAGGCAACAATGATCTCCTTGGAGTGACCGATCCTCACTATTGCTGCTGTCAGATCAGCAGATACAAAAGCTGTTAGTGGGAAGAAGGGCAGGTTATTATTAAAAATAATACAAGTTCTAGGTTTACTGGCTGAGGTTGAATATAATATTTTACCTGTAGGTGTAGTTAGACCGAGGATTTTACCACTCGTGCTGATCCACGGTTCCTGCACGAGGGCAATGTCTAGCTTCGTTTTACTCAGCGAGTGAGTTAAGACCGCCGAAGCAGCCTTGGCGTGTTGGAGGTTGATTTGGACAACCTCCATGCTAGTTTTTTCGGATAGGAGCTCTAGAGTAGGAGCTCCCTTTGTTCTCACCCCTTTTCCCGGCTTGGGGAGACCTCCGAAAACTTCTCGCCATCGTCGATGCCGGTCTTGGGGCTCTACGAATTTGAGACGTGTCTTGGTGGTGGGTGGATTTTGACGCGCCGGGATTACTTAGTTTACTGGGATGGAGGAATGATTTTGCCTGTCCAGGAGTTGGCCTTGCGGTCTCCTGAACAGGTTTTGTAGGAGTAAGAGAGGGGTTGGAGGTGGAGGATTGGGTGTGGGGCGGAGGTGGTATTACCGACTTAGCATCGTTTTTAGCCTCAGAGGCGGATTCCGGCCTCAGGCTAGGATTCTTTTTGATTCGGAATTGAACCCTATTGAAATTAAAGAACGGTTGGCAGTTCAGATCTTCCAGTAGGGATACCGATCTTTCATCCATTGAAATTGTCAGGGCAAGACCCTGAGAGTTAGCTACTTTCCGAAGGACTTTCCAGTCATTGGTTGGTAGCACTTGGTTCTGAATGCGTAGCCGTTTCAGAGCATCTTCTGGTGTGTTGTTTGGACCAGGGAAGTATGCAGTTGCCACACATGGTTTCGGAAGGTCTTCACCCTCCACCATTCGCAGCTTGGCATTTTCAAATGGCGAAATTAGCTTGACTGTTTTTGCCAACCAGTCTCTACTAATCGCATCTGCACATTTCATTGTGAGCCATCCTGGTTTGTGCGAGCAGCCCAGAAATCTTATCTGTGGACCCTCCTCAGTGATCTTATGCAGCTCAGTAAGGATGGCATTTTCCACTGCTGTGATTTGCACACTTTCCAGATGGCTATTTGGGTAATCCTCGGCGACTATCCCAACCACAATCATTCCTGCAACCTCATTGAACAAGAGAGCGTTGGTTTTCGCTTTTTTGCTCGGTTCAGGAACTTCGTGTCCGGACCTTCTTCTTTTGTTGGAAGGGTCTGTGGTGTCTTTCGACGGACTTGAGAGTACTTTCTCTAACGCTGCGTCGTATGGCAGTTTTTCCGTTAGCAGTCTTCTCAAGTGCTTTTTTTGAGACGTGGTTAGGCGTCTCCGCTTGATGTTGAGCTTGTCAAGCTCTAGGGTCTTTTCTGTGTCATCTCCGAGAGCTTCACAGCTCCCGTATGATTCCACTGTCAGGACAGAGCTTTGATATCCGGCGGATTCTATGTCGCTGTCGGATGTTACTATTGCAGATCGGTCTATCCGTCCCGCAAGGCTTGGTAGTTCAGCCAGTGGCTGAGAGACAGAGAGGCAGTTGCTTGCTTCTCCATCACAGGGTTTGGTATTCAAATTATCTATTTTGGATCCCACGAGTAGCTAGGGAAATAATGGGGTACGTCCACACAGAGCCCCGCATGCATGGATATGACTGAAATGAAACTGGAATTCGCCGCAAAACCAGAGTACACCGTTAGTGACTGAGCTATTTAAGATGGGCCCTCAGCCTAGTAGATCATCGGCACGGTACGGTTGACACCTTGATGCCGGCCCATGGGAAAGGAAAGGATTGGGGTTGGGTAGAGGGGGATAGAGGAGAGGGTGAGTGGAGGGATAGTGGGCAAAGGGTAGAGGGTAGAGGGTAGAGGGGGTTGGATCGTCTCTTAGTTTCGCTGTTTCTCCCTTTCGACCTTTCCGGCATGGGTGACCCTGCTGGAATCAACTCTAGTCGTAAACCCAAGTTGAGACCGCCGGTATAGCTCGTTAGTTCTCAGATTCAACTACTTAAGCCCTCCCACCACGGCAAGGTGAACGATCGTCGAGAGAGTATGACTACCCTTATATTGTTATAGAACTTAGTGGGAGCATTTAGGAAAATAGGAGAGGATTTAATAGGGAACACCGATACACACTGCCTCTTGTGAATCTTAAAGTAAGGGAAATACAGAACCAGGTAAAGCATTCCACATTCGGGTGGTGCGGTTAAGATAAGAATTTCTATACTTAATTGTACGTCCGAAGTTGGGCTCAAAGTAAAACTGATGGGCATTCCTAGCGAAGCGGGTATTCCGGCTAAATTGTTTCAGGAGAGGAATGCAACTGGCCATTTGACTAGAGCACTGTTTGTAAAAAAAAGCGATAAAAGAGACTGAGACAGGTCACGTTTCGACGATGTTCAAGAGAACCAATCGATTCTACGATTGAACTATCACCTATCAATTTCAACGCTCTATTTTGTACCCTATCAAGTAGGCGCAAAGATGTTTGACGAGCACCTGACCAGATATGGGAGTTATACTCCAGTTTTGGACGGATGAAGGCCTAATAAATTGTTTTGAAATTGAAGAACTTCCTGCATCTTCTCAAGAAGCCTAAGCATTCAGCAGAGTTTTTGGCGACTTCAAATATGTGGTCATTCCAACGAAGATCATCGTTTACACACATACCAAGTACTGACAGCTTTTTGGTTTCTTGGATGCAGGTACCATTCATGGATAATGGCAATGGGGGAATGTTAAGCTTCAACGACAAGAGACAGCATTGAGTTTTCGAATCACTGAATTCTACTCGGTTAGTATGACCCCATGAAACAATGCTGTCAAGGTCAGAATTCAATGAGCTTGTCATACGTAACCGTTCCAGTTTAACATCCGAAGAGCAGGGACGTGAATTTGGAAACGAATATGAAAAGCTGAGGGTCGAGTCGTCAGCAAAACAGTTAAGCGGATTAGAAGTTTCAGACAAGAGGTCATTTATGAAAATTAGGAAGAGAGTCGGAGACAAAACGGAGCCCTGAGGCACACTAGCATTTATAAGTTGAGTATCTGATTTGAAACCACCCAACAAAACTTGAACGGTCCGAAAGGTAGTTATTATTTTATTATTATTATTAAAATGCTTTATTTTTCAAAAAAAGTTTTTTTATAAATTTGTTTTACATACATAATAAAGACATGGCCGAGTGCCGTCTGTCTGAGTGGTAACAGCATTTTGTTTTTCTAAGACAAATTTATATAAATATCACAATATTCGAACATTTAATGTTGAGTTAGCATGGACTTTACATTTAACAGGAATGGGATTTAATGCATCCAGGACGATGGGGGTTTGATTTGCACAGAGCGCCCGAGCGCTGCCTTTACAAAAATATAAGTGCACTTAAAATAACTCATTTATAACATCTATTCTGTATACAAGTGCTTCATTACAAAACCCTAAGAGCCTTTTCCATTGACTGCCATTGAGTATCCGTCTTATTTCTTCATCTTCTAAAGTTGATTTATTCCAATACACCCTTCTAATTTCATGGAGTATAGGACATCTTCCTAGGAAGTGGCGGATATCTTCACGCTCTCTTGAGTTGCACAAACTGCATAGTTGTTCCAGATCAGCTCTATGTGGGCGATAATTAAGGCTTAGTAGTTCACCCCTAGCTTTAAAAATTGTAGATATTTCACTTACGGTGAATGAGTTGCTGAAGTAGTGTTTCGCGCAGAGGTTGTGGTTTAATGTTCCATACATGAATCTATCTGAGGAATTCTGTGGCTGTTCTATAAAGTTTTGCCTTTTTGCATCATCCAGTTTCTGTATATAAGTTGGTAAAGTTGGGGCTACCAAGAATTGAGGTTCGCAAGGTCCAAAGAAAGCTCACATCCACACTCCCTAGCTAGATTGTTCCATTCTGCAAACCAAATTGATTTGCTTATGATGACTTGTACAGCAGTACTTTTTGGAAGCCGATTATCATCCATTTCTACAACTCTCAGCAGATAATCAATTTGTAGTTTGAGGGTAGTCATGAAGAGCTCAAACAGGCCAGTCTCTAGAGTCTAGATTGATCATATAATTTGGCACTGTGCTAGGTAGTTTAAACATTTTCTTAACGTAGTACCTCAGCAAGGATTCTACTGACTCGTATTTTTTTTAACCCCAACACTGCGCACCATAAAACATAACGGCTCTAGCAGTTCCTTGGAAAACTTTGTATTTAGCTTGATGTGGTATGCATTTGTTGTTAAAAACTCGTTTCCAGTTGACTGCGATAGCAGCTTTGGCCTCTTCTAACTTACTGGTTATGTGTTTTTCCATGTTTAAATAATGGGTTAGCTTTATGCCTAGATAAGTATAATCTTTCACTATTTCCAATGGTTGTAGTTTGAATTTCCATTTCTCATTTCGTGCTGAGCCATTTTTGGAGATTAACACTTTTGATTTTTGGGCATTTACCTCTAGCATTGCGAACAGTAAGTTTCAATTTTATTAATCATCAGCTGCAATGACTCGGGGGATTCTGCGAAAAATACAGCGTCATCAGCGAATAATAATCCTTTAATATTTTCCTCTCCTATAATTGCACACCGCAGGGTAGATTTTCTGTTATGTCATTAATAAACTCTTAGCGATTGCACAAATTTATATGAAACCCCAAGATTGTACAGCTTATTTAAGGTAGTTTCTAATCCAGCGAAGAAGAAACTCTTCGAAAAATGAAGCGCAATAATCCTACTTTCAAAGTAGTGTAAAGACTTTTGCAGGTGCTGTTTACACGAGGAGGAAGAAGAGTAAATTCCACACCTCATCAGTTCATGTCATGCTCTCTCCATTAAACGTAAACTAATCTAGGAGATTTCTTCTTTGATGATCCAAGCGATCTGATGAACACAGATATCTACCCATCGATCTCCTTTGTCGCTTCATTTATGGCTTCCAATAGTTTAATTAATTGAGACACTCCATCTCATTGTGTCACAACGGACCTAATATTGGGCTTAGTGATTTAGTTGTTTTTCTAAATGCGATTCGAAACTAATCTTTCCTAACCAAAACCTTGACTTAGATCTTCACTCTTGGAAAGTCAAAACTGATCGTTGCGAACTTTCGTCGACCATTTGATTTCAGGCCAGGGATGTGTAGTAGTGGATGACGTCTAATCTTTTTTTAGAACCCTAATTACACTTTGCTAATATGAAAGTTTCCAAGAGTATTTGTACACATGTTGAGCATAATAGTTTCTTGACTGCAGCTTACCTTTTTCGTGTTTGGAAATGATAAATTGTTGTTTCTATTCGAAGCTTAGTGTCACAAATGTATCAAATTAAATACAGCATTGCTATTGAATAACAAGGCTATTCTCGGACTTAAACAGAAAGCCAAAACCTCAGCTACCGCATCGGAAAACCTACTGCCATCATCATCATTACTGTCAACCGTAGAAGTTAAATGGATATCCCTTGTGTAAATTTACATAAGTGATTCATCTTTGTCCTTCTTGTTTCTAGGGATTTTTTATTCATGAGCATGCAAGACAAACCTATACATACAAGTGTTTGCCTTAGTTGTTTCTCTTCTTCTTCTTCTTGTTCTTTTTCAGGAGCTATATCCATTTGATATGCTCATGTTCGGAGCAAATCCAGGAATAATACATCCCCCATTGTAATAAAATAGAAATAAAATTAAATTTTCACAAACGCGTTGTAGCCATCGTCGCCGTGTCGGTCGTCGTCGGCGTCGTCTTCGTCTTCGTCTTCGTCTTTGTCGGTCGGTTGGGTGAATTTTCAAGTTGAAGACAAATTGTCCTTACAACGACGCCGGTATATATGTTTATCAAGTACCCAAGGATCTTTGTTCAATGTTTTTCATTTCACTACCAACTACCTTCCTTTTTCTTGACTCAGAGAGCATTTGCATGTGGGACAATTTGCTGCCCTATTCAGATGCTGGGATATTGAATTCCGCCTTTGGGATATGAAATATCCACATTCTAGAATCGGACAGTCAAAGTCAACTTGTTGTCAGAAGGAAATGAGAAATGTTCTTTTTTTTTTGGTTCTGTTTTTGTCTTTGCATTTGGCTGCGTTCGAAATTTTCTTACTTTTTCTTTGTGCCTTGGTCTGGACTATGCTTTGTATTTTATGATAAAAGCCAATTGGTTTGAAAGAAACTACTCACGCGGAATAGCAAAACTTTCAACAGAAAGAAATCTTTGTCTTTGACTTTTGAAAGTGAGCATCACCTTGAGACTGGCATCATCTTGAGACAGGCGTGATAGTCAACAAAACTAGTGGTTCCCGTCTTTAAACGGTGCACACAGATGAGAAAATGGCTGCTTCAGGCGAAAGTGTGAGGCTTAGTCCTGGAACATCATTTCGCCATCAATCTCAACAGTTTGGCGTTACAGACTGATTATCCTAATCTCCTGCAATACGCTTACTGGCTTTTGGGGACCTTAGTGGTTTTTGTTTGTTGAGGTCATCTCCGCAATATTGAAACATTCTGATTATTAAAATGCGTTGGGTGTGTAGTAGAGAATGCTCATCTGTTCCAGAGTTTTCACAAAGAAAACACGAAAAATCTTTTAATCAGCAATTAGCACAATAACGGATTCCTGTGATCGGAAACTCAAACGAAGTCAATCGCTCAACAACTTAGACGCTGTAAAATCATCAGTCAAATACTTTCAATCAACAGCTCAACCGGTGGCAGATCAACAGTCACAAACTTGCAATAAAGTACAAAAAAGTCTTTAAGGAGGTTTTCTGGGTTATAGGCATGAATTTCAGCTAATTTTTGAAGTGTCAACCAATAATTTTGCTCAACATTTTATTTATAAGTTATTTATTTATAAAATTTACAGATTACTGAAAAATAATAAAGGTGATGCATTGGGGAATGGAAAGGGAATGGCACGTGACCAAACATACGATTCCCTCTCTTCTAGCAATCGGAAACAAAAAAAGATAGCTTATCTAGAATAAAGTCGCTATGTCTGTAACTACGGAAATCATGTCTCCTGAATGGTTATGATTTTGTTTTGTATGATTTTGTACATTGAAAGTGTGCCACATGGGAGTGCTGTAGCGACCTTAGAGTGCTGAAGGTTGATTTGTAGGAAATTTTCGGTGTTCGTGGACCAGACTGCCTAGCAAACGCGGTTTCATTCACCGACGATGTTCCGATTAGACCTCCAGAGGTTCCGACTGTGATAGTTATATTCCATCCCACCAATGCCCTTGGACCGAATTTGCAAGTCATGCTATTTGCGGTTCCGGTTTCATTCACCAGTGTTTCGGTTGGACCATCAAGAATATTAGCAGAGCCTCGTAGGGTTGGGTTCGATATCCCGTTTTTTATAATCCTGTTTTTTATTTTCCCGCATTTAAAATCCCGTTTTTTTAAAGCCCGTTTTGTATTATCCCGCTTTTTTAAAACCCCGTTTTTAAAATCCCGTTTATTAAAATCCCGTTCTTATAACACCAGGTGTTTTATTTTAAAAATCGCGCGATTTTTAAAATAAAACACCTGGTGTTGAATACAAAAGCGGGATTAAATATAAAAAAGAAGAAGAATATTTGGTCTAGATAATTTTATTGCAAACATTATTATTGTTTCAAAAGAAAAGAACATAATACATAACAAAAATGTAATTCCAAAAAAGATTACAACAAAAAATAACAAAAAATGAATACAGTTGAATATTGTGAGCTATACGACAAAAATATTAAAAGATCTGTCCCAGTTTCTCTGTATAATGGTATTAATAAAAAAAATGTTCAGACAACAAAACTTTCAACATTTGAGAACTGATATGTAGTGTTTAAATGAACAATATTGAAATATAAAATATAAATATAAAACGGGCTAAGCGGGATTAAACGGGATTTTAAAAGACGGGCTTTTGATAAACGGGATTTTGATTAAACAGGATTGTCACGAACGGGATTTTAACAAAACGGTATTTAAGAAGACGGGATTATAAACTTTTTTTTGTCGGGATTTTAAAAAACGGGATTTTAAAAAGCGGGATTCCGATACGCTCCCAGCCTCGTAGAGAAGGGGAAACTTAAGTTATGAATGAATGTCCTAAAGTGAAGAGTAAGACTTCTTTCGAACTGTTCCTTTTCACCGCCGCTACCAAAGGATTGTAGCTAGACCTTTGACCTTCTTTCCTTTCTCTGCTGGCACTTGGACAGCCGTCCAGCAGAGGACGCCACTACTGGATCAAGATTAGCCTGTTCAGCCTCATTTGATCCTAAAGTAGTGCCACTCTGAACAACAGCTAAACCTTTTTACACACCTGAGAAGGTGGGAGTTTGAGTGTAAGATGGGCCTCCAGAAACCGTGCCGTTGCCATAATTGAGGAGACTATGCCACTATGGTTGGATTCTGGCTTTGACGACTACCAGACTACTTGAAAAATAAAATTCCTTTCGGTTATCTTCCATACTTTGATCGTTGATCGTTTCTTGGTTTCGTATATTTGTCCCATTGATCAAATACGGTTCAAATAAGCTACTTAAGCCCCCCCCCCCCCCCCCTTCACTGTTCCCTACAAAGTTATCTACACATAGTGAATGTGAGCTCTTTGACATTGAATGAAAAATACAGTGCGACATCAGCATACAATTGTGTTGCGGTAAATTTTAACACATCAAGTTAGACCTTTAGTTTTCTTCCTTTTCCCATTTGTACCCTCTCCTTTTGTTGTGGCTTCAAAGTGCTGGCAGAGTACAAAGCAACCCTAGTCCATCAGCTAGTAATTTACTTCAAAGCATTTTGAAAGAGCAACCCAAATACATAGGTACCCCTTGATTGAACCAGTGGACGGCTGGAAACTCAAGCAGCAGCGGTTATAAGAACCTGGAAGGTTATGAAGGAACTCCATCTATAATAATAACAGCAGGTTGCTAAGATCACATTATTTGTCCAATAAGGTAGAGATATGGCTACCCAACTTTAACACACTGAGAATTTGGCATTTGAAGCCTTTCTCAACATAAACACCCAAGAGCCCAACGTAATGGCTGAGCGCCCACCGTAAAGGCTGAGTGCCCAACCTAAAGTGCTTTACCTTAGCAAGTAAATGACTCTTTTTAGGATTATCTCATTTCCCCAAATCTGCGCGAAAGTTCACCGAAGTAGTTTATTAGTTTTCGCGAAAAATTACGAATCTTCTCTAACTGAATTCTAGTCTAAATAGCTTTCTTGCACAGTGTAACTTGGATCGGTTGGGCCGAGGGAATTTGTTTAAAGTATGTAATAGTTTTTCAATTTTCCATTCTGGAATGGAATGAAATGGAACAGGTCTGGATTCGTTCATTCAGGCAAGTTGTTGCGAATTTCTAACGACCGAGAGATTCGGCAACAAAATTATTTAGAAAAGAGCGATGGATGCGTTTCGCCTACGGCGCAGACTCCAGCGAATTTGCTGAGAGTACTGCAGATACCCCGTGATGAACCTCCACGACTCTGATTGGTCGAAGTCGAGTGATATATATAATTGCAAGTAGTGCAAGCTGAAATAGTGTGTGTTGGCAGAAAGGCCAAAATCATTACAATTATTTACTGTGTGCAGGAAAGCTCCAATCAGGCAGGAGTTTAGGAGAGTTAGTGCCAGGACGGGCAAGAAAACTCATAGGCAGGATTCGCCAGGAGAAAGCTTTGTATTTTTCTACCTTGTATTTTACTTTATAAAAGTGGAAAAAGTATTGTGCTTTTGTTTTGATTTTGACTATTGAGCCATAGTTTGTTTCGGTTACTCTTCGCCAATCGTAATTTACCCTGAGATTGCAGGAAGCGCGACCTCCATTTAACCTTTTGTTTGTTCGGGAAAATTCGCAAAGAGTCGTTTCCTCTCGGGTGCATTGTGCACATAAATTATTGTTTTGCATATTAACTTGGGCAAAAACTCTTCTACGATCTTTGATTTCATACCATTTAAATTGTCAACTGGCCCTTTCCTAAATAATCCAAATATTGTACACCCCCAATTTTTTACCAAAAAGTTTCAGGTTTTATACCTATACTTGTAGAGGTTTGCTAAATAAAATATAATTTTATTCCTTTTGGAAAATATTCGCGTTCTTTTTATTCTGTTTGAAGACCATTTTCAATGTTGAAGTTGGTTTGGGAATTCCGAACTAAAATTTCCTGGCGCCCTTAATTTTGTGCAACACCCTGTTTGTGTTTATTTATCTCATTGAAACCCTCATTTACAAACTGGGGTCCATTTGGACCCCAGAGCATGTTTGAACGCTCATAACTTTTTTGTTTTTCATTTTTTTTAAATAGGGTTTTTACTCAGTGAACAAAATTAAATTTTTTATTTATTTCTTAAGTTAAAACGATTATCAGATGTTTACAGATTTTTTTGCGATTTTTTTGTGAAAAGACCACGTCCACCCGAACTGGGGTCCATTTGGACCCCACTACTGAAATTCTATGAAAAAAACGAAAACGATTAATTCTTTAAATAATTCAGCTTCTCATGGTAGAGATGAAATCTCAAATATACTTTTGAAACGTATTGGACCAAACATTGTTGACGTTCTATCGCATCTTTTCAATTTAAGTATCGATTCTGAGATATTCCCAGATGCACTTAAGATTGGTGTAGTTATACCTCTGTTCAAAAAGGGAAGCAAGCAGGATATATCCAATTACAGACCGATTTCTTTACTTTCCTCAATTTCAAAAGTTTTTGAGAAACTTGTCAAAGCTAGGATGCAGGCTTATCTTAATACAACTGACTTTTTTAACCCAATGCAGTTTGGTTTTAGGGCTGGAAGATCTACTGAAGATGCTCTTTTGGATTTTTTTTGCACTCTTCAAAGCGGACTAGATCGCAAATATCACTGTGTTGGACTTTTTGTGGACATAACTAAAGCTTTTGACATGGTAAACCACACTATTTTATTAGATAAACTTAACAAAGCTGGTTTTCGAGGTTGCGTTTTAAAGTGGTTTGAGTCTTACCTAAAAAACAGAACGCAGTTCGTAAAAGTTCAAAACAGTTTTAGTTGCCCTAAGACTGGTCACTTGGGAGTTCCACAGGGTTCGGTACTTGGTCCAATCTTATTTCTTATATACATAAATTCTCTTTTTTCACTTCCAATAATAGGAAAAATTAGTGCCTTTGCAGATGACCTTGGAATTGCATATTGCTCTTCTAGCCCATTAAATCAAATCTGTGACATCAATCACGATATTCATTTGCTGAGATGTTGGTTTGCAAAACATGAGCTTATTGTTAGTAACAAAACTAAACTTATGTTTTTTAATTTGTCGCAAAGAGTATCACCAGACATTCATATAGTTTTTCATTCATATGAGTGTACCAATCTACAAGTTTGTAGTAGTAGATGCTTTATAATCGAAAACGTTGAAAGTTTTCAATATCTTGGAGTTACTTTTGACCAAAATTTAAACTGGATGAAACACATATCGCTTTTAAAATGCTATCTTCTTTCCGCCAGCCGCTGTTTTTATCACTTGAGAAACCACTGCTCCTTGAATCTGCTGAAGATGGTATACTATGGTATTTTTGATTCAAAATTGCAATATGGTATATGCTGCTGGGGTGGAGCTTATTTAACCCATCTGCAACAACTTACCGTTATCCAAAAATCAGCAATTCGAAGTGCTTGAAAAACTCATCGACAAGCTCACTCAATTGAATTATTTAGACGTTTGCAAGTTCTACCAGTGCGACACCTATTTTACTTTAAGGTTCTTAAAGTTTTTTTAAAAGATCTGGTTTTTTGCAAAGCCCCATCTCGGACATAAGAAATCTACGTAGTCATTCCACTTTTTTTGTAATTGTTCCTTCTTTTCGCACCACAAGTTACAGAAACTCTTACCCCATAATATCTCGTAAGCTCTTTAATACACTCCCGTTGAATATTCGCAAGATACGAAATTTAAATTGTTTTTTAAAAGAATTAAAAGTCTGGCTTCTTGAGTTTGATCACCGAGACATCGAAAGGTTAGTGGAATATGCTACTTAAAATTCAAATAAAAAAAAAAACATGTAAAATTAAATAACTTGTTTCTGAAATTTTTAGTTTGTTGTTTTTCTTGCACTTCAAAAATTATTTGTCTTTTTTTGCTTACTTAATTTACCATTTTATTGTAGTTCTTTTTCATTTAAAAACTTTCTTTAAAAATTTATTAAAAATCCTTACTGCTCACCCCGCATAAAACTATTAAATTGATGTGTCATCAACACTATTTTATTCCTTAAATAATGATGGCACTAACTATTCTTATTTTTTATTTTTAATGTTAGGAATATTATGTTAAATTGTACGAATAAGAATAAAGAAACATTGAATTGAATTGAAAAAAAATCATATTTTTTCTAATAAATAATAATTTTATTTCAAAATCAGCATAGTTAATGTTTAGAAGGATTTAACTTGAAGTTGTGGGCAGTTCCGGAAGACATTTAACACATAAGGTTCTAGTGTAGCAAGGGCAACAACATCTGCCACATCCATCCCAAGTGGTTCTGCTTTTCTTGTCGTCTGCTCTTGGGCAAAGGTGACATCTGCTTCTTTTACCAGAGAGCCTTTCGGGGACTGTTGGTAATTTTTCCTGAACTCTCCCCAAAATACAGAGAGCATCCAATGCAGATTTTCCGAAACCAGATTGTGTTGCAGGTTGTGAACGGTTATTCAGTTCTGACTCAACCAGTTCCTCCGCTAGTTCGATGAGTTTATCACTTCTGAACAAATTTTTGTTTCTTCTAGGCGGATTGAAGTGTCGGAAAATGATGACAGTTGCTAGGGCTGCTACGTCCAGTAAGTTGTAGAATACAACCATCGGCCAGCGATTTGTTTGACGTGTACATGTACATGAATATATTGAGACCATTTGGTCGAATACATCGACTCCACCTTTGGTGCGGTTATAACCCAGTATCATGGCAGGTTTACTTTGATGACCGGAAGTGGCTTTCTCGCAGTTATGTTGTGTTGATAGCAATACCACTTGTTTGTTTGGCTTCGGAACATAACTCACCAACGCCATTTTTCAGAAAATCCAAAGATGGATGAGTGGACTGGACGATACTGCTTTCTGTTATTGACCTTTACAGGCTCATTCTGGTCATCAAAAACCTTCTTCACTACAAAAGGTTTAGGCAAATCTCTTTTGTTTTTCCAAATCGTGCCAAGAATAGTGATCTTTCTATCCAGCAATATCAATGCCAAATCCACCGACGGACGTAATGAAATTATCAACAGTGAGGCTGCGTCCAGAATTGGAATATGATGGCATCAACGACATCACCACATCATATCCACGACCAAGTCCTGTACTTTGGTCAGAGTAACCAAATAGATAGAAAACTTCAGTGTATAGCCCCGTTGAGCTTTCATTCAGCCACCTAAACTTCAAGCCATATTTGGCAGGCTTGCTTGGCATGTATTGGGGAAATTCAATCCTTTTTGAGGTCATAAAATTGTTTGATGACCTGAACAAACTGAAACAATGACTTTTTATTCTTTTGATATGCATACCTGACAGGAACAATTGATATGGATGAATTTTACAATCAGTAATTACGTAAAACAGACATATCGAAAGGGATAAGCGGGAATCCCAGATTTGCAAAATTAGGCAACTCCATCGTTTTTAAAATTGAAAAATTTTATTGATGACCTCTTACATACCTGCATAATGACATCTCTGCCTTAATTTCTTCATCACTGCTATATAAAATACTTAGAAACAATTCATACAATAGCCAGAAGAACTATAACTGAACAATATAAGTCAGAAATAAAAAAAAATTCGAAGAAAAAATCGTGGGGTCCATTTGGACCCCAGTTCGGGTGGACACGACTTTTGCCGGTTCGTAAAGGAGGGTTAAATTCATTTTATTCACCTTTTATTCCTTGATATTTACTAATAAAACTACCTACGGAACGGACCACCCCTTGCTGAGCAGCTGGCATTGGCAGCATATTATCTTGCTACCCGATACATTCTTTTCCCATTGAAACCCACCCAGCTGTCATTTGACAGTTCATCATAAAATTAACTTCGACTAACATCGCCGCGGCACATCGGTGTGCTTATTTTATCTTCCCGCGTTATAAACAAGTAATTAATCAATCATTCGTTGCGATTAATTAACATATTGTTTGATATAATCCAAGTTATGGATCGTTTAGATTCGTTTCATCGGGAAAAAAGTGCAACAATTTGACTTGGATATAGTTGTTTCATTAGTAACAGGTGTACACAATGGATTAGTAACTTTGTTACATATCATGAATGATCTTATTAAAGTGACTCATTTCACTTCATTTCGTTTATTTATTGTATTATTGGACTCAGCCGGCGAGGCGGATCAGTAGGGTGAAGCGGATAAGTGAGAGAGATGTGATCTCTTTGGCCGAATTAATAATGCTCGTCAAGATAAAATCTAAGAAGAAGAAGCGTCATTTTCGTCCGTAAGGTGCGATGACTTATAAACAAGAGCAAAATTCATTTTTACGAAACTGTTGCCGTAAGTAAATTATCTACGTCAATCGTCCGAAACTGGATTCTGTTCAATAAATGGTCGATGTCAAAGTTCAAAAAGTACTTTAATTTAGTTGAAGTTTGCCTCTAGGTTGTTCAATCAACTCTTCACATACTTACCTTCCTGTTTGCGATACTCTTTCTATGACTGCCATCCATGACAGTTTGTTGACAATTTCTGTTTTTTGTTCGTCCATATTTAACCTCTTCCGGATGCCAACAAACTCAATTGCTTTCCAAACACACTCGAATCTCTGTCCAAACAAACCAAAACGTTGTCTGGCCTTAGGTGGGCTTTGTCTATCTATTCGAATTGTATCGAGAAAAAAACAAACCGTTGTCACTTATCCCAACTGTCATTGAATGGATGCGGTGTTTACCCATGTGTAGTGTATTGACAAACCGGTAAAAAAAAAAGGAATATACCTACTCGAAACTAGGTGTTGTCTAACCACATTCAATTAAATTTGTCTACAAATACCTACCATTACTGTTTCATGTTCATCAAACCGAAATGGTTTTTCCAGGCCTATGGACATGAACTTTGAATATCAGACTATGTCCAGCGGAAGCACTTGTTTAATCACTCGGTATTGTCCCATCAACGATAACATTACAATAAGCTATGGGACCGGATCAATTCGCCGAACCAGAGCCAGAGCCAGGGCCAGACTAATCAATCACTGTCCTTGAGTGCGGTTTTCGACTTCACACAAACACGAACAGATAAAGAGAAACAATCCATCGAACGGTATTCAATCATTCCGTACTTGATGATATTGCATTTCCATTAATATTTCACAAAATATCGTCAACCATTGACGTTTAATTCAATTCCGGGGTGATTGCATGATATTATTTGTTCAACGTCCTTGCTCGACCACGGACTCAATGTATGTATTTATGTACCTACTGTGACTGTCCTTTCTGCATCCTTTTGAGTATGGAAAATAAGAACAACAGAGCAAAAAAGAAATAAATAAAACATCGTCCAACTTTCGATATGCGCAAATATATGTTTCATTTCCTTTTATTTGTTTTCTCTCTTTTTGTGTTTATTTTATTTATTATTTTACTTTAATACTTCGTTTTTGTTTTTCTTTCTGTTTTAAAATTTATAATACAATTCTTTCACTTCACCTCAGATTTTTTGTTTTTGGTTTTCTTGCTTATTTTTCAGTTGCTAGGACTACAGCTATAAGAAAAATGTGAAGTTTTTGGTTTTAAGTTCATAATAATATTTTCATTATATTTTAACTTAGTAATTTTAATTTTAAATATTTTTATCTTTCCGATTTCGATTTTGGTTTTTTTTTTACAATCACAATGGTTTTGTCAGTTTTTTTTCTATTTTTTCTGAAATGTTTTTGTTTTCTTCTTCTTTCCCCAGGTTGTTAGTGTTGGAAGCTTAGTGCATCATCGTCTTTAGACTTATTTTTTAGATTTCAAGTTCTTAAGCTTAGGTCTTAAATATTTGTTTTTTTTTTTTTTTTCTTTAAGATTTAACTTTCTAAACTCTTTAGAAGGAGAACAATATTTTTTGTTTTGTAATTTTTATTTTACAAATAAGTTTGTCATAAATTTGAGAAGGAAGAATTGAGAAAGGAGACTAGGAAGTTGAAGATGGGCTTAGTTTGTTTAATTTTTTTTTTGTTTTTCTTAAATATAAATATATTTTTGTATAGAATTGGTAATTAATTAGTTAAAGTTTTGAGCTCTGTAAAGACACGCGACGAAAATGATATTTTGTTGGTTTTGTATTGAGATTTGAGTTTGAACTGATTTAAGTTGAAAGAGTGTCAAGGGGAATGATCTGTTTTGACAGGGTTTGAGATTGGGTCTATGCTTTACTGGATGTTCACTATGATTTGCATAGAGCTGGAGTCAACTCGAAGGGGCCGGCTTGGGAGCTGCAATAGCTAGCTTGTGCTTTACACTACGAATGCGGCTATCGTACATTACATTCACCCTTTTAACCTTCTTTTATTTGAATATTAAATACCTGGTCTATCGTGGTCGGTCTATCTTATCCAACACACGACAGACCAATACAGTTTGTTCCCGATGTTGTGCTTTTATATGTCCTTATGCTACACAATCACTGCCCTCTCATGCGTTTTATTATTTTCAAGCAAAAGTTTTTCTCGGAAATAGGTTTTATTATTCTGAAACAAGGGCAACACAACAGTCTCGAAAGACCGCGGTGCACCATTTAACCAAATGGTTCTTTTTAAGTCAACCGAATACCAACACATTTAATGCAAATTTTTGTGTTGACTCTTGGAATTTAAATGTTTTCAGATCAAATAAGCCCATGAAGTTAAAGAGAAATTTCCATCATCAAAAAAGATTTTTCTGTTCTCAGAAATTGAAGCTCGTTCACTTCAATTTCAAATGAATTTCCAAGGTAAGTTGATTTTCGTAGAACCTGGTCCTACATGTACATACATGGAAAGCATTACCTGTTCTTTGAAAATCTCTGCGATTAGTCGAAGCAATGTCATCTTAAAAACTTAGTCACAAAAGCCCTGGAGCAAGTTTGCGGGAAGTTATTTATAAGAATTAAACGTAATATCTTGTGTGAGTAATCGGCTTATGCTGGTTATAATGAATCAATGCTTACTAACAAGACAAGTTTAGTAATGGAGCGTTACCATGCAAGAGTTTGGCCTTGGCGGGTACCTCTCCTAGAAGATGGCCAATTGTGAAATGTGAAGTGAAACTTCAGAAAAAATAAGTCGAATGGGAACATTCGCATGCGAAAGCAAGAGGCAATGGATAGAACAAATTATAGGTGGAACAATATCACCACGTGTGTGGCAACAAATGATATTTCCAGGACTAGATCCAAAACGCACAAGACATTTGCTATCCATAACCAGACTGCACGTTAGTTCCGTAATCAATGTCATCACCGGACATTGTCTGATAGGAAGACACGCCATAAGATTCGGCGTTTCCTCTAATGACTTCTGCAGAAGTTGCTTAGATTAGGAGGAGGAGGAGACAATCCCACACCTCCTCTGCTCATGTCCTGCAGTCTCCTTAATAAAAAACGGCATCTAGGAAAATATTTTCTTTATGATCAAAGGTATCTGGCGAACACAGATCCCCTGCATCTCCTTCGCTTTATTAAAAGCTCCAAATGGTTTTGTTGAGTGAGGTACTCCCTCGCATAATTTGTATGGTATCACAATGGACCTAATATTGGTCTAAGTGTTTCAGTTGTATTCCTGACAGCCATTTTAACCTAACCTAACCTAACATTCGCATTTTCGTTTCATCTAGTTTGAAATCACTATTTTCTAAAGAAGTCTGACTTCAAAAATAAATGAATTACATCTATTGACGCTACCCTATATTTGTGAGGCTAGCTAGCTGATTCCCTTTTGTTTTTCCGTCAATATGTATTTGAAAGCACTTAAACATATCGATTTATTCAATGACCATGTCGCTCTTTCTTAATAAATCAATCAATTAAGCGACTGTCACTAGTGTGACAGTAACAGCTTTGAATTTGTTTTTATGTTTTTGTGTACTGAGGAGGACCACCCAAAAAGTTCTTATACCAATAAATAATTAAGTGTCCTCAAGCGAGCGTTTACTATTTAATGCGAATTCATTTGTGAGTAAGGACAAGCCAACTAGTCATGCGGTCGTTTTTGAATCTTTTGACCTCCTTTTTAAGAACCAGGTACTTTGGTTGCGTAAATTGTTATAAAAAATTTTCATACTGTTTTGAAACACTCATCCACACATTGAAAGCCGGAAATAGTTGGCTCAATATAGCGTCGAGTGAAAACTTTTGCGTTAGTTTATATCATTGGCACCATCCTTTTTTATTTTTCCCTATAAAGTGTCAGGTCAGATTCATCATTCTGAGATTGTTTTTTTCAAAAAGCCCATGCCTAGACATTAGACTGGACCAACAAAAAATTTTTTTTCTGTTTCAAAAACCATATTGAAAATATTGTTTGGGAAAGCTTAAAAAAAATTCCAAAAAAGTTTGAGCTCAAAAGGAATTATTTAGAGATCTATCAATCGTGCTTTGTATTTCTTAGACCTAACCTTACTTGAGCATTAAAACTGTTCAATTATTTTGAGCCCAACAAATTTAACGACACATATTTTTGTAGAAAATTAAATTTCCTTTAAAAAAGTTCTTTTTAAATTTTTTCACAAAGTGCTTTCTTCAGAAGTTATTCGCGATTAAAGTTAAAAAAAAATAAAATGCTCTCGTTTTTTTCGTTGTTGATTCTTTTTTTTAACTCAATGTAGCAAACTGATAGTCAAGTTTTTTTTTGGCCCAGTCTACTGGACATGCCTTCGTTACGAGCACATAAAATTGGTTCAGATTGCTGTCAACTGCCAACAAAAAGAGTAGATAGTTGCAAAAGAAACACCAGACTAGCACTTCAGCCATTAACAACAGTTGTACAATTGGACAGAAACAGGAAGAATTAAAGGACCTAGCCAAAGTACTCGTAGTTCAAGCATTTCGGTTCCACAATCATCAAGGTGGTTCAGTCTTAAGAGATTTTGCTTTCTTCATACGGTAAGAAGTTGAATTCACGTTTTTTTGTTTTCCTTCAAATTTCAGGGCGAAGATTTTGCGTCAAAGCAAAAGAACCGAAGAAATCAGATTTTTGTGAAATCAGTTCAAGTTTGTCGATGTGATCCGTACTTTACGTACTAAATAACTCTACTTAACCGATTTAAAAGAAATTTGGTACTGACATAGTCTGGAGCTTGAGAAAAGACTGCGAGAAAAGCGTAACATTGGCACTGCAAGGGCGAGGTTGGATTAGGAGATGAAAGTTTGTATAGTGTTTTTGAAAGTAGAAGCTTGAAACAAACTTTTTAGGCTTTTGATTGATAGAAATAAAAACGCGATTCAATGCTCATTAAAAATTGTACCATGGAAATTTTGTGTCAACAGCTTCTGGAATATGTAAAACTCGAGCAAAGCGGCGCAGCGTCGGGTGGATAAGCTAGTAAATTAATAAATTTATTAAATGTTTTTTTGATTTTATAATTAGATATTTTTTTAGATTATTGAGATTAGCATATCAATTACCTATAATGTTAAACACAGTGCGAGCATTTAAGAAAACAGGAGATAATATAATAAGAAACATCGATGCACATTGGTTGGGAAAAACAGAGTCAGACAAAGCATTCCACATTCGGGTGGTGTGGCTAAAATATGAATCTCTATACTTAACTGTACGTCCTAGCAAGGTGAGTGTTGCGGCTAAATTGTTTCAAGGGAGGAATGCAACTGAGTTTTTCACTAGAGCCCTGTTTTTAGAAAAAGTGATAAAAGAGATTGAGACAGGAAACGTTTCGACGATGTTCAAAACAATCAATCGATTCTTGTGGTGCACGAGGAAACCAAGAAAGAAACCTTCAACTAAGGCTTAAAAGTATCAAAAGGTCTTTTGAGTAATTTGACTCACATTCAACTGTTGACTTGGGAATGGAGGTGTTTGGCTTCGTGAGCCTCATAACTTCGTGAATAAAATTCTTTCCAACTAACCAAGATCTCAAGTCTGCTTGTGCGTTTCTTTGTATGTTGTGATCAAGCTCTTTAAAAGATTTTTTTCTTTATCGTTGCCTGGAACGAAATATTCAGGACTCAAAAGGTTTGGTTGTTCTCTGAAAGTCTTAGTTCCGTTTGACCACATTGAATAAATTCGTGGAAGCCATAGCATTCGAGTTTTTGAATGAAAAACGACTTGTGGTGACAGAAGAGTTAGTGACAAAAATACTTTAAGTAGCTTGCGGTATTAAAAGCAAAATAAACTTTGGCAAAACAACGACACCAATTTCGCTCAATCAAACCAGCAACGGAAAAAAATTTAACGAATCTCACCGTTAAGAACCCCCCATCACTGGTGGGGGGTTAATAATAAAATCAAGTCAACAAGTTTAGTCACAAAGCTGCTTTCGTGTACATGAAATATGCTAACACAATTCATACAACAACTCTCATAACCACGATGCCACGAGAACATGAACCCAGTAACAGCACCGCACATTTTGGTGACAGCAAACATCTCCCCACACGCATTGTCAGCATAAAGTATGTACGCTCTCGTAGACTCACTTCACTTTGAAGTCCACTGAAAACAAAACGACTCTTTACTGAGAATCTATATCGCCATAGCAGCAGATAAGCCTACAGAAGTATAGACAAATGCAAGCGCATAACACACATTTTACTCATTAAAAAAGTTATTCGTGGGCAATGGTTTTAGTTAGTAAGTCAGTTTACACTGGCAGAATGACCCGAGCAAGGGATACCATTGAAAAAATCCCTCAAGCCACTATTTTCGTATGGTAATTGATGGTGCACTGAACACCTTCCCTACAAATTATTGTCCAAGCTTAGTCTGAATTGAAACACAAAGATCCTTTCTAAGAGCTTTCATACGGCAGAGACAGAGGGTGAGAAGTTGTTATATTTACGGTTAATGTTGTAGTCCATGGTTCACCGTGATGGGTAATTTAATTTCAAATTCATGCGAATCATGAGAATAGCTTTATATTGGCAACAACATTAAACCCACGAAATCTGCCAATCACATGGACGAATAGATCTCCAATCAAAATGAAACAATTACCCAATTTGTCATCAAAACAATTGTTAAAGCCATTCGAATGGAACCCATGTTTATCCAAAATTTTGTATTCTATTCATAAAAATTCATTTTTTCTTTTCGCTTACAAAATGCCAATTGAAATCCAACACGTATTTTCCCCCAAACCCACAGACCAGAGTGCCATCGATCATCGCATTGATTCCACGCCATAAAAACCTCACCTTTTCCGTTCTAAATTCGTCCTTTTTTTCAGCCCCATTACCATGAACATTCCACCTTTCCGGTTACATTCACACCGACCGGTGCTGCATAGCACACCAATCCCAAACCCCATTTTTTTTTTTTGTTTGTGTGTTTTCGGAACAACAATTAAATTTTTATGGATACTTTTGTAAATGTTGAACTTTTTCTGTGTTACTTATTTAGAGACAAAGTTACAGTAATTTGTTTGAAAGGAGGTGTGTAGGAGTGAGTGTGTGTGTGTATGTGTTTGTTTGAGTACCGTTCAAGAGCCTTGACGAATAAATTTGTTGAATGCGCTATGCTATGCTATGCTATGCCATGACTGTGTGTAAGTGTGCCTGAGTGCTTTTTTTATGTCAGAGAGTAGAATGAGTTTAAATGTTTATTACTTTCTTTTTTTGTTATCTAGATATCACCCTGCTTATGCAATTTTACATCATGAAGTACAAAACTAAAAATCTCAAATTCTCATTTTAAACTATCAATCAATTTCCCTCTTGAATAACCTTTCTCCCTCTCTCCCGTAATCGTAAACTGTGCAGGCTTGTTGTTGTTTTGTTTTTTGTTTTATTTTTAACTTCTTTTTTTTTATACTTTTTTACTCAAAATTGTTTACTGTACACCCTTTGTTCGGTTTAACATTCCGCCTTCAGTGCCAATTTGCTCGCACTGTCAACCCAATGCCGTTGTGGCATTGACCTCCTCGTTGGCACTCTGTCGATACCTTAGGAGCTACACGTCCTCATAGCTGCGGCATTGTGGCACAGGTCCTGACCAATTGCCATCGGGCAGGCATTTTGGACGTTCTGGCGGCCCGGATTGGCTATACTCGACAAATCCTGGTCGACATTGAACACTGAGAAAGTCCCCGGAATCGTAATTGAATTTGAGCGGTGCTATTAGACCGTTTGGTGGATCACCCGGATATGGGCACTGAGATTTGCCTGCAAAGATGAAATGCGCCTCTGAGTGTCTCTGCGTCGGAAGGAAGATTTCAAATGTGGTCCCACTGTACTTACAGAATGGCGGTGGATGGGACCAGAATCCAGTCTCGGTGCAAACGATACTTGCTTCGCCTACTAGTAAATGGCCCTCGTTACAGCTGAATGTCACTAAAGCGCCAACAGCATAGCGCCGATGACTACTCGAACCACTGGTACCACCTATGCGGCCATTTAGTGGCACAAGCGGTGCCGGACACTGGATGGCTGTTAGAGAGGGGAGTATAAAAGCAAAAATCAAATTAAATCTCTGATAACTTAATTAAGGACATGGATTTAAAGCAATTGTTAGGTGAATTTCATCAAAAGAATATTTACTCGAAAATAAATGGATTCAGTTTGTCCTACTTTTGCTATTAATGTTGACCGTAATTGGTAAGAGCCCACATTCTTATTTGAAAAAGTACACCAAACCCACCAAATAAAGCCTAACATTGAATTGCCTTTGGCAACTAAAAAATCTATGTGTCGTATAATGTTCAGCTTCTCGTCAAAAATTACACCAAGATCTTTTTTAAAATGTATCAAGGACAGTTCTTTCTGATTAATTTTATAAGTAATATTTACTGGCGATCGGTCGAAAAAATGTTGAACTTTGACATGTAGAAATGTTAAGATTAGTTGTACACCACCTCGACAACCTATCAAGATCATTTATAAGATTGAAGAATCATTTTCAGATTTTATGCAACGAAAGATTTTTAAAACGTTCGCATACATTAAGCACTCTGACATGAAAAATATTTCAGGAATGTCGTTGACAAAAAGCAAAAAAAGAAGGGGACCGAGATGGCTACCTTGTGGGACACCCGAAGTAACATATACAAGGGTAGATAGAACATTGCTTATACGAACGTACTGAATACGATCTCCTAAGCACGAATTGATCCAATTTAAGAAGTACGAGTGAAAACCTACTTTGTTTTTCTTCATCAGTGATAAGTCGTTATTTACTCGATCGAAGGCTTCGGTATAGATGACGTCGTACTGAGAGTAATTTTCAAGATCATAAATTACAACAAATTGTAAGGTTAGTGGTAGTTGGCCTACCAGCTACGAAACCATGTTGGTAGGGAAAAATTATTCTTTTTAGGGAAGGAATGAGTCTATCAAAGACCAACTTTTCGAAAATTTTAGGAACTGTAGATAGTTTGCGTGTTCGACGGTAATTTAAACCCTCTCGCCTGCTTCCCGATTTAAAGATGGGTGTGATTGTTGATTGCTTACATTTTTGAAGAAACACCACTTACTATCGAGCGATGAAAAATGATTTTTAAAGAAATTGCCAATGTTTTAGCACACAATTTTAAAATTATTGGAGGAATTCTGTCTTATGTTGTACGTCATCTTTTATCTGTCATCTGCCATCTTTCAAATGTCATCAGTTCGTTCTGATGTTCTTCACTCTCGTGAGAAGTTTATCTGCTGTACAAGTTACAAGTAGCTGAACTGTAGCTTGAGCTTTTACCGTCAAAAACTTATGAAAATCAGGCTTATACCCAATTTTCTACAATTTTCTCTATTCGTTAGAAATCAAATTCAACCCGAGTTTTTTTTTTTTGCTCTTCTGAAGTTCCATTGCATTTGTTTTTAAGTACTCAGTGAAAAGTGATACCTGGCGTTGTTGAAAGTGCTGCGGTGTTTATCATGTGAGTATCTTACAATATATTTATAAGAGACTACAATATCAAAATGTTTTCCTGAGCCGCCAACGGAAAAAAGGGACACTTACATATAATTTCTTATGTCCTGAGTTTTACGGCTTTCAGCTCCAATTCGCATAAAGTGGAGATCTTAAACGTTTTCTAAATCAACATTTTGCGTTTGATGTCGATATTTTTGTAAGTGAATTTCGCATTTTTTAGAAAAAGGGGAAGCATTTCAGCATATAACATACAGAGATATAATAATCACTCCAATAACAATAACAGCTGAAACCTTTTCATTGGACCAAATTGGAACGTATTGGAAGTTTATTGTGTAAAAGAAGTTTACAATAAAAAATAAATTTACTTCAAGCTTATTAATGAGGTCTTATTCCAATTTCAAAATAAAAAAAATTAAAGCAACTGCTTCGGGATAGCTAGTTCTTAAAGAATGCAACACAATAACATTCAGCTATAGATAAAGGCAAAACTATGATTTAGCAATCGAAAACAATTTACATTCAAAAAGAAAATAAAACACATTTCGATCGGACACGGTACCCATTGTTCACTTAAATGTAAATTGAATTATCAGAAATATGCGAAGTGTATCGCAGTTTTCCCACGCATTGAGATTGAACGAAAACTGAACGAAATTAGTAGTCAGCGATGTTATTTGTGCACAGCATTATATATTGTTTTGCTTTATGTATGCGACCCACAGTATTTTCAGATTAAAGCTATTTACAGTTCGCATACATTTGTTTTAAAAAATTATTCAACTTTTTTGTTGTTAGATAAAAAGGCTAGGAAAACTGGCTCTGGTTCAATTATCAAGAAATTTTGTAAACATTTAAAGAACTCCCTTATCAAAGCGATCTTACATTTGCGGCAGCGTCCATTTTAGTTGTTAGAAATGAGTAAGGTATGGTTTGGTTAGGTAGAATGGGCTGACGGTAAATCTTATTACCGTCACACTTAGATCAATGTAGATCCATTGCGATACGTCCTAGAAACCTATGAGTTTATGTTTGGTCAGTTTTTAACCATTTTGTGGCCTTAACGAAGTTTTACAGGCTGCTTCTTGAAGTGTCTGATAATAATTCTTCATTGAAAAAGTAATTGCCTAGAAATTTTTTCCTAATGTTGCAGATTGCTGGGCATTGACAAAGGAAGTGAGTGGTATCCTCATGTTCATCTTCGTCATTGCATCCTCTTCAGGTCATCGGTGCAAAGACCCATTTTGTTTTTGTGGTAACCTTGTAGGTTGTGTCCAGTTATGATACTGATAAGCATTCGTAATGAAGATGAGTAAGGTTTACAGCGCCATATGAAAAGACTCAGGCTGACGCTAAAAGCCGCTGGCGCTTATAAACTTATTTCAAGGATTCAATGAATGACTCAGAATACGCACCTTCGAATCTTGAAATTTCAAGGCAGGCAAACTGACCATTACACCACTGGCAGCTTGTCTGGTAGGCACTCTTTGACAAAAGTTTTCTTCAGTTAGATACTAAATGCTTTTCGTATATCTTCTCACAAGGACTTTACAAATTTTCGATTCATACTCGCTGGTACACAACCCAACAATCCCATTGACACTTAATCATAATTTTCATGTCATGTACTCTTATATCGACAATTTAACCTCGCAAGTCCATAACGGATGCAACGGGAAGCAAGGCAGTAAGTTTATTGAAATGGCACTTCACGAAGTGGTCGGTACGTTGAAGTTTTAATTTAATTGTAACAAAGTCAAACTGAGCCCTAATAGTGCAGTCAATGAAGCATTTTAGGTCCGAATTTTTTTACTGTGAACCGATTTGCATGAAATTTTGGAATTAGGCTCATCTTACCCTTAAATTCAAAAGTGAAAATGATTTGCACACCGCCACCACCCTGGGGGTGGTTGCCACCCCTTCTCGGGGGTGAATTTTTTTTTTTTTTTGAAATAACCTCAGATATCGATAGAAGGCCTAATTTTAAGCAAAAAACAAATATAAAGTTTTTTGTTAAGTCCAATACTTTTCGAGTTATTGGCAATTGAAAATTCGCAATTTGTTCACGTTTTTCATCTATTTATTGCAAATATCTCCAAAACTATACGTTTTATCGAAAATTTTATAAAGAACAAAATTGTAGCAGGTAAAACAATGAACAATTTGGTTTTTTATAAAGTATTCTAAGAACAATACTAAGCTAGATATAAAAGATCAAAACCATTTTTTATTTTGTCTGAAATTTAATGGTTGTAGTCAATGCCATTTAGCGGCGAGCAGATGCATTTTATGCATTCTAATACAAGAGGATGTTTTGTAGTGCTTGAAATAAGCTTTAAAATGAGCAATATTAAAAGTCTTTTGCAAGTAAAATAAGTAAGCTGTAGTGCAAATAAGGGGAGCATCTAATGTTTTTTTCTTTTAAATCAATGGCTTTCATAAGTGCCATTTCCACCAAAATTAAATTTAATCGTATTCCGCCTAAATTTAAGTTTGTTATGAAGAGTTTGATAGATAGTATCAGTTTGGCTGCTTTTGGACACATATTTTTCAAAAAAGTCACGATTAAAAAAAAAACAACAAATTTTCAAATTTTTAAAAACCCTACTTTTTTTCATAATATCTCAAAAATGACGACAGATACGTATAATAGTGTAAGAATAAAAAATGTTGGTATTTTTTTGACAAAAAATTTGGTCTTTTAGTTTTTTCTGTCAAACAAAAATTTACGGAGATATGATTGTTTAAAGAGCGCGTGGCAGCGCAATCACAGCCTCTCTTAAGTCCTTTAACCCTTCACCGTTTAAGCAAAAAATTGTTTACTATATATTACAATCAAGGATGTTTTAGCTCTTTTAATTACCTTTACAATGGTTTCTTACAAATTGTGATAGCATAAAAATTGAAGGAGTTATGGTCCAAAAACTCCTTGATTTAAAAGAAAAAAACATTAGATGTTCTCCTTATTTGCACTACAGCTCACTTATTTTACTTGCAAAAGACTTTTAATAGTGCTCATTTTAAAGCTTATTTCAAGCACTACAAAACATCCTCTTGTATTAGAATGCATAAAATGCATCTGCTCGCCGCTAAATGGCATTGACTACAACCATTAAATTTCAGACAAAATAAAAAATGGTTTTGATCTTTTATATCTAGCTTAATATTGTTCTTAGAATACTTTATAAAAAACCAAATTGTTCATTGTTTTACCTGCTACAATTTTGTTCTTTATAAAATTTTCGATAAAACGTATAGTTTTGGAGATATTTGCAATAAATAGATGAAAAACGTGAACAAATTGCGAATTTTCAATTGCCAATAACTCGAAAAGTATTGGACTTAACAAAAAACTTTATATTTGTTTTTTTGCTTAAAATTAGGCCTTCTATCGATATCTGAGGTTATTTCAAAAAAAAAAAATTCACCCCCGAGAAGGGGTGGCAACCACCCCCAGGGTGGTGGCGGTGTGCAAATCATTTTCACTTTTGAATTTAAGGGTAAGATGAGCCTAATTCCAAAATTTCATGCAAATCGGTTCACAGTAAAAAAATTCGGAGGTTGGGCCCTATTTTTCGCTTCATTGACTGCACTATAAGTAGGATGAAGAATAATATAATTTTACTAACCCCTAGCTCCATAAACACCAGTTTTGTTCTGTCGAAATTTGCCCAAAAATATTTATAACAAATCAAATTTATAAAAATCGGCTGAAAGCTTAAACCCGGGTCATACAGGGCTGCTTAGCACACGCTTACCAGCCAGCAGCGGCTGGCAGAAGCAGAAGCTGGCAGCAGCTGACAGTCAGGTCACACTGTTGGTTGCTACTCGCCAGTTTCTCTCAGCAAACAGCTACATAAAACCATGCAAAAATTGATTTTGAACTTTATTTCTAACTAGGTGTGCCAGCGACTTGGTCCGCAAGAATTGGCATAATTTTTTTATTTATCAACCGATTGACATGAAATAAAAACTAAATGTTAAGTGAAGCTTACCACAATTTATTACTGAGAACCCGGTCTAGATATAATAAACCGTTTCTGAGATTAGCGTGCACAAACAAACAAACTGTTACGTTTTTATTATATGTATAGAAGATATAGATAGAAGATATAGATTTATGAACCTATATTTATGATATTTGACATAAATTTTGAATGAACATTTTACTAAATACTAGAACTTTTTTTATTTTTATTTTGCCAGCCGCTGCTAGCAGCCAAAAGTTGAACCACACAGCCGGGTGTGACCCTTGCTTTACCCGTAGATATATTCAAATGGAAGAGGGTTTACCTTAGATTATTTGATTCCTAAATGTTAACCATGTTTCACTTAAACTAGGCTTAGTGGAATTAAGAAAACACGTTAATTTACTTTGTGAACTCCTATAAAAAGACGTGTCTATTTGTACCTCATATTGGAGTGGTAAAAAAGGGCTGTGCAGTTCGTATGCACTCGTTTAACACGATCATTTGGAGTAATTTGAGGTGAAAAACACATTGTGTCGATTCGTTGATTTGTCATACCTTCTTAAAAAGAAGGTATTTCGTTTTATATTCGTTAATCTTAAACGTGCCTCTCACAGTCACTTTGGCTGAAAACCTCATGGTGTGGCTCTAGAAACACTACACTAACACCAAAATCACGAATAGAACAATAGATACAATTTCGGCAAGGTAGTGTCGTTGATGGCCAGTTTTTTGTCAGCTAGCTAATGTTGAAAACTTGATTCGAAACCGCCATGGTAAATATTTTTTGCCACCAAAGTGAAAACTACCGTAAAACAGTAGAAATATAAAAAAATTCAAATAAAACGTTTTGATTTTGCATCAGAAAAAATTGGAGAGTATTTCAAGCAAAGGGTATGCGAGTTGACTCTCCGCATTACTTGTACTTACTTGACTCGACTAGTACTCGCTTGTACTAATTTGAAATTGACTTTTAGTTGATTTTTGAGGAACTTTCTTTTCAACTCGGAAGAAGTTACTACTGCCATCTTTAATATTTTATTTGAATTTGTATGAAGATCGTATTTTCAAATTCATTTTTCAATCTCAATTGTAATAACAATTTAAAATGCGTTCAGAGTCGAGCAACGCTATTAGGGTTCCAACTCAAATGATTGCAATTAATTTGTTTTAAACTGACTGGAAACGCCATTGCCTTTTTCATCAGAAATAACAGAGTGAGTTCGTTTTGAACGAACTAACACGACTCACACGATGTGTTTTTTCCCCTCGAGTGACTTGACTGAGGTTGTGTTATAAAACTCAACACCATCCACACCGTGCATTAGGAGGCTCTACTTGCTGCGTCTTGTGCCATACAAACTAGTCAAGTTATTGTCTGATATTTGTAGAAGCTATCGAGTCTTGCAAGGAATTGGGATATCCTCCGAAAGTATTTAAGCCCCACGAAAAACACTTTCTAACGTAGCCGTTTGAAATCATAAGTAAATATTTCGTCCTAGAAGTTCGTTAAGCTTCAAGCTTCCCCGAGCTTTTTTACAAGCCCTCTTTTTTTTATTCTTTTCTTAATCATGAAAAAGGCCGAAACTACAAGCCCACATAATTGGGAATTGCATCGCATGTTAATTGCATAAAAGACGTTAAAATCCTATTTTTGTCTGTATTTTAAAAGAAAATTGATAAAAACTTTATAAGTTCGCTTACAAAAAAAGAAAAAAATGGTTGGGAACTGTTTGGCTTAAAAATAAGAAACGATTTTAAAAAAGCTACAAAAACTATCAAAATATATGATTTTGGTGAAATTCACTTATAAATTTCATATGCATACCTCTACATCTTGGTACCGGTCCGCTCCAAACTCCACTAGGTTCACACTCCAATCCAGGTGGCCCGTTTAGCTTAAAGCCCCATTGACATTTAAAAACTGCCCGACCCCAGGCCGATGTATTCAGTTCGACTAGACTAAGATGCGAATCCTCCAATAGCAAACGTGGACACTGCACCGATTGGCAAGTGGGTGGTGGCGTAGACCAATTACCCGATGCCAGACATGTTGAATTTACGGTGCCTTCTACCCGATAGCCCTGTGGGCATCTATACAGTGCTCGTTGACCTAACTTATTACCCTCCAAGCGTAGTGACAACGGTGCAGCTGGCTCCTGAAGCTGTGGACACGTTGATGTTGCCACAATAATTGAAATGCTGTTAGTTAGGCCGCGCGGCGATGTGCACGTAAATGTACCCGAATCACTGTTTTGGATGTCCTTGATGGTGAGGCGATATTTCGTGGATTTTTCCTCATGCACTGTCGACCAACCTGCGGGGAATATATGAAAGTATGCAAAAAGCGGAAAAAACGGGAGATGATATTTAATTAAGATGAAGTGTTTCAACCACTGCAGCATGGGGCACGGTATTAACCTACCTGTGTTGTATTGCATGTACCAGCTGGTCCAAGTCCATTCGGGTGTACCACGAGCTCTTGGATACATACAATCCATGTGAATGGTGCTGCTAGGCAGAACGGCCAACACTCCGGATGGTTCGAAGGCACCAGACCCAGAACCAATTTTAATCCGGATCGATGGTGCACTATCGTCAGAGAAGTTTGTTAGCAGAGTGGTGGGGACGCACGATGGCATACGCGGCGCCCAGAGACCATTAGAGCACAGGACTCTTGATTCGCCGAGCAATTTATAGAGCCCAAGATCTTTGCACCGTGCTTGCAGCGAATGACCGTGGGGTAAATCCCAGCCAACGTTCTGTTTAAGGATGGAAGTAAGCAAGTCAAAAATGGGAGGGTGAGTTTAAACTGTTACGAGCGAGTGGAGCAAGAAGTTCGTGTTTCGATGGATGAGAGTGTTTGGATGTTTGGATGTTATAGCGAGAAGTTGTATAATACTTTTTTTTTTTTTGTGTATTTGCTCTTGTTGGCTTGTATATTGAGTTGTTGATTGTTGTTTATATACGAGTGTTAGGTTGTTGTTGTTATGGCTTAGTGATTGAAAAGTTTTCTCTGCATCGCATTCGATGGAGAATATTTGCTTCTTTATTTTTTCTATTTTGTTTTGTTTATTTTTTAGCTCTATGCACGCAAATGTATTATTCTTGGAGCTTATACCTAGAGTGAATGGCGGTTGCATGTTGGATTAAAGTCGATTTAGATGAATGGCAAGCGAAATGGGTTTTTAATTTATCCGATAATCGATTGTGCATGCGGATTTAGAGATATTTGAACTCGTGTCGAGTACGTATACTGCTTTCTACACATATACACATGAGTATCAAGTAGTAGTGAACGTTGTTCTACTGTGGAAGTTTTGAAAACTAATAATGTTCTTTGTTCGCTTCATAATTTAATTAATTTTTTGATTTGAAAGTTTTGCAGATCGAGTCAATAAGAGTGCTTGTTATAGAAGTGCTGATGTGGAGCTACTCTGTGTAATGTGAACCTCCCATGAAAGGAGGGCTAAAACTTTTCTGAAATGGGAACCAGAGATTTTTTTCATTCGAAACATGGCTGGAAAGTTATGTTTCGAAGCAAGTGAGCTTTGAAACAATGGGAAAGGTTCATTTCAATTTTAATGAGAATTACACAATCAGATTTAATATTTTTTTAACAAGTGGCGCCCAATCCGTGGATTGACGATAAGTGATGTGATTGATAGGAAAGCTTGGAAATATGTTTCAAATCATAATAAATCGAAGTCATATAAATCTTTGGAGCTCATTTGATTGGTTTTTGGATTGTGAGAAGAGGTAAAAGCTAAGAATTTCCAACTTGAAATGTTTACACTACCAAGAAAAACGCTTTCGAAATCGGTAGAAAGGTGATTCTGCGAGGTTGCCCGGACTTTATTGTTCCACCCTTTTTATATTGAAGTAGGTGGAAGTGGCTGTCAGTCAATGAGTACATTGCCTGACACACTTAGGCCGCAAGGGCCCATTGTGTATATTGAAGTAAGCAATCAAAGAAAAACAGCTCTCAAAAATTAACGGTAATGTCTCAAATGCTTTCACGCAATCAACACTCCGGTTAAATAGACTTTGTTGTTTTAAGCTTTGTTTTGTTCTGATTCACGATGGAACCTCCTATAATTAATGAGTACATAAGTAGAGTAGCGCAACAAAGCGGGAGGCTATACCGCATTTCTAACAACCATGCCTTGTAAGAGAATGGAGGGGGCATACAATTTTATTCCGATTCCGGAGGGCTAACTGAGAAAGCGCTTTTGATGACAAGGTTCTACCTTCATTATGGCCAATTCCTGGCGAAAAGCGTTAGCCGTAGAATAACTATCGAATGTTTCTGATAGGATTCGAATCTCAAACCTCTCCTACGTAACAGACCTAATCCGACAGTCTCGAGAAATAAATTTCGAATAGACAGGAGATAAGATTAACAGAAAGCTGCTATTGACATTTAAAGCATTCCTTAATCTCATAAAAAATACAAATTTGAACGAGAAAGTTAACAATTTAAGACATTTAAAGATGTCAATGTGAGTGCCTTTGAAGGATTTGCATATTGTGTCGAAGTCAACCAACACAATATGCAAATCCTTAGAGGATTTGCATATTGTGTTGGTTGACTTCGAAAAAGCATTCGATCGACAACCACGAGATCTGATATGGGTGGCCCTCAGACACCGAGGAGTTCCTGAAGCCTATGTGCGAATAATTATGGACATGTACGAGGGAGCAGTTACAAAAGTGAGATGCCCAGCTGGAGTCACCGAAGAATTCCAAATAACAGTAGGTGTACATCAGGGAAGTGTCTTGAGTCCACTGCTCTTTATTGCTGTTCTGGATTATTTGCTCGAAGGAAAAGTAACGGACAATAAAGTACAACAATTATTCTTTGGCCATCATAAGCGAGGATCCTACATCCCTGCAACGAGGACTTGACGTTGGGGTTGATGTTCTGGAAGGAAATGGGTACCGTATTAGCGCTAAAAAGACTGAATACCTGTGCTGCCCTTTTTCTGATCCAGACAAGCTTATTCCAGACATTTATTTGAATGGAAATGTGCTTCCCAAGTGTGAAAAGTTTAAATATCTGGGATCTATGATCAATAGTGAAGCAACTTGTGATGACGACATCAATTATCGAGTAAGCGTAGGGTGGATGAAGTGGCGAGAAAACTCCGCTATCTTCTGTGATCGAAAAATGCCCCCTAAGCTGAAGAGAAGACTTTACACAGCAGTTGTCCGTCCAGCTCTGACATACGGTTCACAATGTTGGACAATGTACAAAAAGTATGAGAGCAAATTGACGGCAGCCGAAATGAAGATGCTTCGGATGACAGCAGGAGTAACAAAGCTTGATCGAATTAGAAGTACTAAGATCCGTGGAAGCCTTCATGTCAAAAGTACCATCTTGGACAAAATTCAGCACGACCGGCTCAGTTGGTATTGTCATGTTCAAAGGAGAGATCCGCAGAACCCCGTCCAAAAGGCAATATCGTACAACGTTTCAACAAATTCGCGACGAAAAAGAAAAGGCAGGCCAAAACACTCCTGGTACAAGCAAATGCAAAAACAGCAGCATTTGGTTGGCCTCAGACATGGAACAATCCAAAACCGGGAGGCTTGCCGAAGCTTTCTGAGGTCAACGCGGAGTACCCCACAGGCGGATCACTAGTGAGAAGCAGAAAAGTGGGAGAGTTGTGATCGCTCCAAGATCACTTCTCGTAACGCCGGAAATGGAAAGAAGAAGAAGAAGAATGTGAGTGCCTTTGAAGTTCAAGACCATCAAATGTCGTCAAGTTGATCAGAAAGCATATAATCTTGAATTGATTGCTCGATTATTCTAAATACTTCATGAGGGGGAAGTCTCAACCGATCTTTCATTTATGCAAGCAGAGATTTCAATGCCTCTATGAGTTAATTTAAAATCTTAAGAATAAAAGAGGAAATGCCTGAAATCTGACATCTTTTGGTTCAGGGAGCAAGGACCTACCAGCTCTCGAGAGATAATAGAGGGCTGCAAATTGTTAATAAATTGATAGATTAAATATGTAAACTTGAATATTGAAATATGTACATGTACAATGATTCAATGAATCAATGAACTGAACACTACAAATTGAATGTCGAACATGACATGAGGTCTTGAAAAATGCTGATGTGAAATGCTTTCGAATGGCTTTTTGATGCATCTCTAAAATTGTACTCACATTCTGGTTTCACAAACAGTTTGAAAGCATAGAAAAAATTAAAAATATAATTTCTTAATTAATATTTCAGAAACGATATGGAATCTTACAAGTTCTTGAAATGACAATATGAATATGATCATCTGCTGTCTGAAGAGTTTTATCTAAAAGTGTGTACATGTTTTGTAGAGTTCTAATAAACTGATTATACTCCGTACAAAAAATTCATTATGACGTGTATCACCAGAACCATGTTTTCGAAAAGCATTGCACAAATATTACTAACGATAGCCCTTAAGTTTCAGTTCGGAAACTTATTTTGATTTTGACACAAAAGAAACTGGTGGACTTTTTCAGTTAATTTCGCATAAAAATCAGATTGAAATAATTTCACCTCATTTCAGTTTAGCTTTCATACTAAGACGTTGTGCAAATCTGATATCTAACAAGAATTTAAAAAAAAAAACGTAGAGGAAAATAATTATGACCTACCTCCCCTAATTCAAATAATAAAAGTAATATTTAAAAATTTAGTCGAACTTTAAAGTCGACTGTCAAAGTTATAAAGAAGCGATATAACTTTTCACCAAGAAAAATTTTGTTCTAATCATGACGTAGAAAACCCAAAGTGCAATTATGCCCCATCTCTCCTACTTAAAATAATAAAAGTCCTATGCACGAAATTCCTCAAAGCACCAAGATAAATTTGGGCATCCAAAGTGAGTGTAAACAGTCAAATATAATTAGTTGATCTCAATATTGAAACCCTCAAAGAAATGGAAAAGGACGAAGTTTTGGAAAACTCGGATATTAGCCGTTTGGCTGTTTGCTTCCTTGATTCAATAGTTACTCTCGGCTTGGCAGCCTATGGTCGTGGTATTTGTTGTGAATATGGTGTTTTGGCAAAAAGAAAACCTATAATGTTGAGCTGAATGGTCGATACAAGTCATCAAATTGCAGAGATTATGAAGCAGTTCGTACAAACTTTGTGATCACTTCCCATACAAGGTTGATATTCATATGAACGATACACATCCATCGCTGAATGTTGCCACGGGACATGTTACGGGATATTACATCAGGCAGACCGTGTTAGCCTAAACTTTGGAACACTGGTTGTTATCGTTGTTGGAATGAATCTCGCCAAGTAACGTTACAGATCAACTATCAAATAATTTACCTGCACATGAACAATGTTAAGGAGCATTTCAACGCAGACCAGAATCGATAGTTTCACGTGTCCTGCGTTGTGGTATATGATTGGAAGCGCATCAACGTGACTCACTTACTTATCGTTACATCGAGAGTGTACAGTAGACGATGTGGCTGCCATTAACTCTGTTGCAGGATTTCTATGAATTGGATGAGAAGGAACTTTCATAACAATGCCAATGCTATTACTCCGCGGCTGTGGCTTTGAAACCCAGAGGCCGAATTCCAGCATACGTTAACGATTGAAACGTGACTGAATAGTGTGAGTTTGTCAATTGTCACTACCACTCACTTTATTGAGCCTTAATTTGAAATTTTCTCATCATTTATTTGAACAAAATTTGATTTGCCGGTCACTCACTCGATCACTAGGGATTGGAGGGGACCTACAATTTTTTTGTCGGTTTCGAACGGCTAATAGAGAAAGAAGTTTTCATGGTTATGAATTTACTCTCTGAGGACTTGCCAATTCCTCTCGAATGGTGATACCCGTGGAAAAACATTGTTTTAGGCATTGATAGGCAGACATGCTTACCACTCACTACGCCACGGGTACCACGAATGTAACGCCCGAGGAGATGGACAGTGAAAGTATCTTTATTATTATTGGTTTGACTGCCGAAGAGATCAAAGCCTTAAAAAAGAAAGGCTACAACTCATAACAACAACCCAAAAGTCAAACAGCGCATTGGTGCTTCTTCAGTTTCTTCATTGCTGAAAGAACAACAAATTCACAAATATCTGCGATGTACAGTTAAAATACGAATGCTACTACCAATTGGCCTGTACAAGACCAGGCCTCCAAACACTATCAGCTTCAGGCAAAATAATTAAATGAAAAGATTTATTTTTTATTATTTACAAAAAACCTGTATACACTCAACAAAAATAATCGTCGCGACACCACACTGTTCAATGCGAAATAGAAATGAAAATATCTGGCTTGCTTTCTATAAGAGAGAGAGAGAGACACAGACAGAGAAACATGCGACGCCGCACAGCCTACAATAGCTTACTATAGCAAAAAGTGTCGTGACAACTTTTCGTAAGAATTTTTTCCGTCTAGCCCGCTTTCACAACGCGCGATAAGGAACTTCGTTCCAAAAACTAAAAAAAGAATTGGGTAAAGTTACTATATTTCAGAATTTTCAACACTACTGCAACTAAATTCATCACACTTCACACGATCACATCGCTCCTCGATTCAAATATGACCTGAAGCAATAAAATGGCCCTACATATCATGTGAACGTATTATGCCTGTTCAAACTGCCCTTTACGCTGACTAGTGCCAGGCACTAACTCAAACTGTAAACATGCCAAAACGAATCACCAGAATAACGTGACTTTCGTAATCTGAATCTCACAGCTTTACTTCAGGTCTCTATTTTCATCAAAAAGAAAAGAATTAAACTAAAGAATGCCTAACCCAAATTTTCAAAAAAGGACAAATTTATTTGTTTCGAAATGAACACCAATTACATTGGAAAGAAATTTTTTGATTAGTTGCTCACTAGTCAAAGTTAGAAATGAAATTAAAATGAAAACACAAAATAAACCGAAAGTACAATTATTCCCCCATCTCTCCTACCTTATAATACTCATCCGGGTTTAATTGCAGATGCTTCAGAATACACAAAGTGTACTAAATCCGTTCTTAATTGATGTATCCGATACGAGCATTAAAACAGGATGTCATAAATTTCGAATTAAGTCCCTCAACAGAAGATCCGACCACAAAAAAAAAGCAAAACAAACCCGAAATCCAATTAATCAATTAAACTACCCAAACTCAATGGGAAATGTTGAAGAGATCCCTTCTAATTACAACCGAAAAACAAACAATTATTCAATTGGAAGCAGACCTTTTTTGCCACAGAACCTCCAGCGGATCCGACCGACACCTGCTTCATAGCAAATGGAAACCCCAAAACAATACTTAAATGTCACTTTAACTTGAGACAAACTTCAAAATATTTCACAGTTTTGGGACAAGTTAATCTCATTGTGTCGGCAACGCTATTAAATTAATTTTGCCCACTCAGATAATAAAGTGACCATAAGATTGTTGAGAATAAGAAAAAGTTACACAACCCCTAGCGAGTCCTTTCTGTTTCGTTTGAAGGTTCACTTTCGTACCTATGTGTTGTACATCTGGCTTCCGGAGGAAAAGTGCGGTAAGCTCTTATAAAACCATTCTAACACCAAAACGGTAGAAGATTCAGTTTTCATATTGTGCTACCTTTGGCTTGGCTCTACCTTTTCAACTTGCCTCTCGTTTCTTGTGATTAATAAATTCCAATTTGTTATGCTTATCTTGTCAAAAGTTATTTTGTTTCTCATCTACTATAGCGTTGCCCCCTCTGTACCTTTTTCCTTAATGGAAAACCAACTACCCTCTGTCATTTTCATTCCATCTGACTGGTCTTACGTGTATGTGTGTGGGTGTGTGAGAAGTTATGTTCTTAGTTCCGTTGTGTTTATTTATTCATCATTGTTTGATGTGTGTGTTTGTGTGAGAAAGAGAGAGAGAGAGATACCTAGTAGTTGTATTTAAGAATTTTGACACTACTTACCACTGAGATGTTACGGTAGCTCAATAGCAAATGTGGCGGGATTCGATTGACGTGGCAGCTTTTGTATAACGGTTGAAATTTGATGTGTCCATGTTCATCTGCAACAAGCGTTTTTTGTTGTTTTTGTTTTTGGTTTCATGTTCATGTTTCATTTGATTGATTTGTTTTTAGTTTTATTTTATCGTTTCGTTTGGAATTATTCGCGCGGCCAATGCACATATTCAGAACCCGACAGGGAGGGAGGGAGAAAAAAGAATAAAAAAAGGAAAAAATAAATAAATTTGCTTAAACCCAAAAAATGTAACAGCGAGAGTGACAGAGAAAGATTGATAGAGAGAAAGAGAGTGAGAGAAAAGTGATGCCAAGTCGTTGTTCTTTTTTTTTTATTCAACAACAAAACAAAAGTAGATTTTACCACAAAGAACAAAACAAAAATAGAAATTAAAACGCAAACACAAACACAAACACAAAACAAAATCAAAATGATGTTGGCGTAGATGAATAAAAAAACAACATCAATTTCGGTTTTTCACAATATTACATGAGTTTATTCTCTGGCTAAAATTATTCAGAGGGAAATGTTAATTTTCTGTTTTGTTTTTTTTTTTTTAACTTTGGTTAGAGTATGCCTGACTACGTACGATACACACTATGAGCTACTTTTTGATCTTCTAACGGTAATAACATGAATTTTCTTGGTTTGAAATAAGTTTAGTTAATTGGCAGTTATTTAATGTAATATTTTTCTTGTTGTTCTTTTTGCTTTATGCTTTTTTTTTGGCTTTTTTCTTTTTTTTTTTCTGTTTTAGTTTTGGTTGTTTTGGACTACACTTTATATAATTTGGCAGTTAATTTGCTTTATTTATTTTGGTGTTTGTAACTTTTTATTTGGCTTACTTACCCTCCTCGTTTGTGGCGCAAAGAGGACCCACCCATTTGCCTTTGATGCAACGAATTTTGCAGAGGCGACGGTCTCCGAGAGGACCAACTTCGCCAGGGAAACGAATTTCGGATACTTCTGTGAAATGGACTTGTTCGTCGGAGTCTGCCTCTTCTACTTCTTCCTCCTCGGATTCTTCTTCATCGGGATGAATGGGAGCGTAGCCACCTTCTTCTTCAAAGGCTCCTGCAAAATTTTTGAAACGAATCGGTAATAAAGGATTTAGCTATGGTAACATAAAAATAGGAATTTATTTCGAAGAAGGCACACTGCAGTAAGCTGGCAGTGAGTAGAAATTCGTTTCAAAAAACTTCTTTAGTCTTTTAATGTCAAACAAAACAAAAACTTATGTAAGTAGCTTTTCTTTTGAAGTTAAACTTTTTTTGGCATGTTTAATGAGAACAAAATACAATACAACCAGTCTAAAGCGACATGGTGTAATTAACTGAGTTTTAAAAAATAACTGGACTGATTTATAATCTTCTTTCACGATTAGAAAGCTACATTATCCCTGATTAACACAGATTTTATTTTGTGGACGTAGCTGTGGCACCCCACCCGAACTAACGAAGCCCATTTAAAGGAAGAAAAGATATCGTGTTGGCTCGTTTAACACTAAAGTTGTTGAGTCGTTGGAGGATATGCAACGAATGGCGTTGTGTTCGTCTAAAACGAACTCAATCTAGTTATTCAAGTTGTTAACCTCATCGCGAGCTTAGTGCATCACATCAGTTGACTGTATGATTGGAGTGTGTTCGTGTGAAACGAACCAACCCGAGCAGCACCACAGGTGTTCCAATTCAAATGATGCAAGTCACGTTTAATAATAAGCCAATTTAGAGCACAATGAACTTAAGACTTAGCGATGTCGTAATCGTATAAAACAAACTCACTTGAAATACACGATCTATTTTTGTTCCTTGGATGAATACAGTGAGGTCGTGTTTCATAACCCAACACGACCTAGACGACGCGATGGGTGCATTTGTATACTTTTGTATTTAACACAGTTTTTCCACGGAAACGGAATAAGAAAACTCTTTCATTATTGGAATTCCATTTTATTTTTTTTTACTTATCCTTCCACAGACGAAGAGTTGAAATATTCGGTACTAGATCAGTAGCTATGTTGGCTCTATTGAACCAATTAAGAAGTATAACTAAGTACATAAGCTCACAGGTATTTTTTTGAAATATCTCGTATAACGCGTGAACTACGAGTACATAAAAACTTGCATAGACATTCCGCGTAATCATCTGCCCAAAATTGCCTTATAACGCCTGCCCCTGCATGTTACTCTACGTCTACCAGCTGCACCACCTGTTCTATTAAAACTTGGGAGAAATCGCTTTAATGAGTTTGATCTGCTCTTGAATCAAGTGAAATAGAATTCACCAGCTGATTTGCATGATATGGTCGGAAAAGGCATACTCGATGATTGGGACATATCAGCTGATTGCATGTCCGATCCGAAGGGGAAACCTTCACAATTGCGGCTTAGTAAATAAATAAATATGATTACACATAAGAGCGAGGAGCCCCAGGTCCTAGCGCATTTCTCTCAACCATGCCTGGTGAGGGAATGGAGTGGACTCACAATTTTCTGCCGGTTCCGAACGGAAAATCGAGAAAGCGCTTTTCATGCCAATGAGTTTTTTAACGGAGGACTTGCCAAATCCTCGCGAAAGACGACATCAGTGGATAAACGAACGAACTACTGTGTGAACTGGAGACATGTTAATCATCACGCCACAGGTACCACAATTGCAGCAAAGGAATAAGTCTCCTTTACGTCGCTTACAAGAAAAGAGATATCTAAATAGAAGAAAAGGCATTGCGAGACTACGAAGGCTTGGACACGTCTATAGAACTTATGGACAACAACGCTCCGGCTCGACGGGTTTTCAAAAGCATACTGCCGATTAGTCTCGGAAGGAGTAGGGACCTCTTCATAGGTGGCATAATCATGTTTAACATGACTTCTACCGACTTAGAGACCAAAAATACCAGCAGGGAAACATAGTTGTAGAGTCACAGTCGCTACTGAGGTTCTGGAAAGATCACTTCTGCAGACTGCTTAACGGCGATTAGGACACAAATTCCGCTGTCAGGCCGATTGCCCCATTCAGCTTGGACGATGATAAAGAATGCCGTTTTCCCGACCTAGAGAAAGTTAAGCTTGCCATATGCAAACTTAAATCAAATAAGACTGCAGGTGCAGATGGCCTTGATGCCAAACTCTTCAAGGCAGCTGGAGACCAGTTGGAAAGGAGCATGCACCAGCTGATCTGCATGATATGGTCGGAAGAAAGCATGCCCGATGAATGGAACCTCAGTATCGTATGCCCGATCCTAAAGAAGGGAGACCCTCACAATTGTGCCAATTACAGAGGGATAAGCCTCCTTAACGTCGCTTATAAGATCTTGTCTGCTGTAATATGTGAACGTCTGAAACCCCACGTCAACAACTTGATAGGTCCTTATCAATGTGGTTTTAGACCAGAGAAGTCCACAATAGACCAAGTTTTCACATTACGGCAGATCTTGGAAAAAACCCGAGAACATAATATCGATATTCACCACCTCTTTATCGATTTTAAGGCCGCGTATGACACTATTTACAGAGACGAGCTGTACAGAGCCATTACTAGTTTCGGCATCCCTGCAAAACTCGTACGACTATGCAGGATGACTTTGGAGAATTCACGCTGCTCCGTCAAGGTCGGAAAAGAACTCACCGAGACCTTTGATGTCGAAAAAGGCTTTAGGCAAGGCGACAAGCTGTCATGCGATTTCTTCAACATCATACTTGAAAAGATTGTAAGAAACTCCAACGTCAACACCAGAGGAACAATCTTTCAAAAGTCTGAACAATTACTCGCCTATGCAGACGATATTGACGTAATGGGAAGAAAAAAGCGTGATGTCATAGGTGCTTTTGCGAGTATTGAAACAGAAGCGGCAAAAATGGGTTTGATGGTTAATGAGGGCAAAACGAAGTATATGTTGTCATCAAACAAGGACACAGAACATCGACGAATTGGACATATAGACAAACATAACTTCGAGGTAGTACAGGACTTCGTCTACCTAGGAGATCAAACGGAGAATAACTCTTGCCAACCGTTGCTTCTTTGGGTTAAGAAGGCAATCGAGAAACAAAACCCTCTCCAGGAAAACCAAGGTAACCTTGTATAAGACCTTGATCATCCCATTCCTGCTTTACGGCGCAGAAGCATGGACCTTATCGAAAGCGGATGAGGAAACCCTTGGTCATTTCGAAAGAAAAATTCTCCGAATGATCTTTGGTCCCGTATGCGAAGGCAATGTGTGGAGAAGAAGATAGAACAACGAGCTGTATGAGCTGTACCGTGACATATGGGCATAGCCATAAGAGTACGCATCGCGAGGCTACGATGGTTGGGCCATGTAGAGCGGATGGACCCAAACGCTCCGGCTCGTCGGGTGTTCGAAAGCACATTGCAGGGAAATCGCGGAAGGGGAAGACCTCGTCTTAGGTGGCGCAATCAAGTGGATGAAGACCTCAACCGACTTGGAGTGCGAAACTGGAGAGAGCTCGCCCGAAATCGAAGTCGTTATAGAAGGATGTTGGTTGAGGCCCAGGTTCACCCCAAACTGTAATGCCCACCTAAGTAAGTAAGTGAGTACTTGCCAAATCCTCGCGAAAGCCGACACGATTTTCGCCTCTGTTGGGACTCGAACCACGAACCACAGTGTTAACTGCAGATATGCTAATCATCACGCCACGGGTAACGCAACTTCAGCTATCAAAGAGGAATAAGTCACCTTAACATCTCTAATAAGAAAACAGATATCTAGAAGAAAAGGCATTGCGAGACTACGATGGCTCGGACACGTACATAGAACTTGTGGACAACAACGCTCCGGCTCTACGGGTTTTCGAAAACATATTGCCGATTAGTATCGGAAGAAGAAGACCTCTTCATAGGTGGCCCAATCAAGTGGAAGATGACTTCAACCGACTTAGAGAGCAAAATTGGACAGTGCTTACCCGTACTCAAATTGTTGGTGAAAGATGTTGGTTGAGGCCAAGGTATGTACGTCCAGAGCTGTGGTATCCACCTACCACGTAAGAAAGTACACATTTTTGCTAATATTGAGGGGTTTTATAAGAAAGTGCTTTTCATTGCAGTGTAATTACTCAATTCGTCACAGTAATTGAACATTTCTCTGATTCTAAAATCAAGATGTCCTGAGGATCAGACAAACGTTGTTGCATAATGAAATGCCACGGGCATCTCTTCAATGGATTTCTTTTTTGGGTGATGAAGACGCGAGAGGTGAGGATGTGGTCAATTGTAACCGAATTCGTGTCGCTGGTGCCAGAAAAACCATGGCAATACTTAACCAGAGACTTAGTACAAAAGGAAAAAAAAACACTGGTCTACAAAATTGAACTTTTTGATTGTTTCCAAAAGCAAACTAAATTATTTTAAAGGTTTATGCTTCGCTGAATCTAAATATGAGCTTAGAATCTACATAATAGCTCGTGCTTTTGAGATATTTAGCATTCAAGACCAGTTTTTGTAATCTTTCAGCCTCTGTTTTAACATGAAAAAATGTTTACCCAAAAACAAATCATTGCTTTTCCAATGATTTGCTACCCGCTGAATCCGTATCTGGTCTCAAAATGGTTCTATCACATCAAATTTTTTAAATATTTGGGGGCGAAAGTTGCAATATACGGTCATGTATTATTTTGATGCTTAGGTACAGTTCCGAAAGGAAATTGGAATCAAAAACCATGTCTTTTAAAGCTGCCAAAAATCACACAGAAATTCTTAACGTTCGTTTTGACTAAACAGATAAACTCACCCTAACCTGTCCGTGCTTTGCTCCTGTTTACGGCATCGCTGCATGCCTCGAAATTTAAATTTACCAGATTGTTTTGCTTTCACGACGTTGCTTCGAAAATGCTCTAACAATATTTACAAATTTAATCGACAGCGTTGCAACTACACCACCTCGAAAACTACATCGGAAAAGTGAACAAAAATAATACGTATACGCCTCAGTGAATTGTGTGGCAATGGCGCAAAGTTACAAATAAACCGGAGGAGAATTTCTACTTTCTATGGAAACAACTTTCAAAACTTCCGTTTGAACGGTGAACACATTTTTCTGTCTTCTTTTCATTTTACAACGGGCTTCCGATGGAACGTGCAAATTCTTCCCTCATTAAAAAACATCCTGTTCCCAGTCCACGCAGATAACCGACTTTTGCTACAAGAGTTTTTCTCAGATTTTGCTGCATTTATTCAACCTTGGTTCTTGTTTCACAAAACAAAAGTACACAACATTCTCCTAAAAGCACAATTATTTGCTACTCACCTTTATCCTTTCGACTGGTGGTCTTCGATCCGGAGTCACCACCACCCTTGGGACGACTCAAAGCTCCTGTCGTTTTTCCAGATTTTCTCTTAACCCGTTGCAAATTGTCTGCGGTTCCCACATCACCGTCCGTGCCATTTTCATGCCTTAATCCTGCATCCAAATGTAACATCGAATTGCCCTCTCCATCCCCAGCGGACAATCGACTGCCACTACTGCTGCTGATGCCGCGGTCGACGATTCCATCGATGTAGCTATTCTTGCTGTCGATATTTGTTGTTTCGACATCATTGTTATTTTCTCTATGTTGTCGTTCTGTCAGGATATCCTCTTTCACATCCTTGCTGCCACCACTCAACGATGACCTCTTTGTGCGATGATGACGTTTGGGTGGGCCGTTGTCTGTGAAGTGATTCGACTCTTGTTTCGGAATTGGCTCATTTCCTGTGCTTCCAACATCTCCGGCAACGGGTTTATATTTGTAGCCATCTTTGTAGCTTTGTTTTGTTGTTTTGCACAAATTGTCTGCACTCTTTTTGTCTCCACCACCACATTTATTGGAACGTTCCTTTAGATGCTTCTGCTTCATTTTATGTAGTTTTTGTCGCAGTTCCTTATTTAAGGCTTTGGAATTGAGCAAATCATCTAGGTGCACGTAGTAGACTTCACCTTCGGCTGCTAGTTTCGATCCACTCCATTTGTCGTACTCGGCCATGGGTGAATCGTCCTTGTGGATGGCATGACGTTTGTATCTGCTGCCACGTCCGCTGCCCGTTCCACGACTTTGGCCATTTTCATTTTCCAAACGACGTCTACGTCCGCCAGCACGTCGTTTCTTACCCATTTTACGCTCCAATCGCAAACGTTGTCTTCTTGCTAAAGGGTCTTCCGTTCCCAAGTCTTCCTCATCTTCGTCACCGTCATGCAACGCTGCTGTCTTAGCACCACCGCCACCCTCCATATCGATTTGGTATGGATTGATTGCCGAGTCTGTATGGCTATCGGAAAGATCAATGTTAATGTGTTCAATTGAATCAGCATCAGCTGTTGTGAAGTCTTCTGGTAGATAGAGCTGAGTAGTTTCAAAATCAACATAGGACGCTTCGGTGGTTGTTTCAACAGGTCTTGGTTTGATGTAGCGGATCTCTGGCGCCCTGCAACCTGGCGCTGGATCTGGAATAATTAAAAACGCAAATTTTTAGTATGAGGCAGTAATAAGTGAGTTTGGGATGAAACTGGAGAGTATTAAATAATGTTTCCTGCAGCAAAGTAAAATAAATAAAAAGTATTAAATTTGAAAATAAAAAAGATTATTTTAGCTTCATCATATTTGTTCGCTTTTTTCCTGTTCATTTACTCATTGACATTTGTGCAGTGGAAAAGGTTTCGTGACTATCCGTACACAGAAGTCTTTTTTCACGACAAACTCTTGAAGACTTTAATGCTTTTCAGACCCTTTAATATTCTGCACTCCTGCGTAGAGCACGCACACTACTTTGCTAGTTTTGGAACACATCCAGACCGAAAATGTGTTTTCCAAACGGTCCTTGGTTGTGGAATTCCACAAATAGACGGCAATTCAACACACAGTATCACAGAGCTGTGGTCAATTATGTTCTATCTTTTATTTTCGTTGGAAACTTATTTTTGATTTCAAGTCGTTTTGTAAGTTAGAAGGACTCACAGCTTCGCCACTAATCTGATTCACCTTAGTGATCCATTCGTGGAGTACACAGTTGACCTCTGAATGCGCCAAACCACACGGTTTGGATTGTTGCAAGCTTGAGGACAACCAAGTGATATATTATTGATGAACAGATATCGTTAAGTTCATCTATACCAAAGGTCTGCCTTTTTTCATTCTAAAACACTCTAACTACCTATACTCTAAGTGCATGTCGCAGAGATGTATGATCCTCACTTATGATGGCTTCATAGTCAGAAAGGAATAGTTGACGTATTTTTGCTTTTCATTATTTTCTCATAGTAGTCAAGTACTGTTAAATAGAACAGAGGATTCAGGACGCTTCCTTGGTGTACACCTGCTATGACTTGGAAAGCTTTCTTGACTCATTCCAAATTTACACCGACACATAGCATTTTATGCTTCTAAACAGCAACAACAAAAACAGGAAATGGGAGTCCTTCGAGATAGCTGAAGATGACAGACGACAGGTGACGGATGACAGGTGACATATGGCTGGTGACAGACAACAGACGACAGACGACAGACGACAGACGACAGACGACAGACGACAGACGACAGACGACAGACGACAGACGACAGACGACAGACGACAGACGACAGACGACAGACGACAGACGACAGACGACAGACGACAAACGACAAACGACAGACGACAGACGACAGACGACAGACGACAGACGACAGACGACAGACGACAGACGACAGATGACAGACGACAGGTGACAGATGACAGATGACAAACGACAGACGACAGACGACAGACGACAGGCGACAGACGACAGATGACAGACGACAGGTGACAGATGACAGATGACAGATGACAAACGACAGACAACAGACGACAGACGACAGACGACAGACGACATATGATAGATGACAGACGACAGACGACAGACGACTGACGACAGACGACAGACGACAGACGACAGACGACAGACGACAGACGACAGACGACAGACGACAGACGACAGACGACAGACGACAGACGACAGACGACAGACGACAGATGACAGATGACAGGTGACAGATGACAGATGACAAACGACAGACGACAGACGACAGGCGACAGACGACAGATGACAGACGACAGGTGACAGATGACAGATGACAGATGACAAACGACAGACAACAGACGACAGACGACAGACGACAGACGACATATGATAGATGACAGACGACAGACGACAGACGACTGACGACAGACGACAGACGACAGACGACAGACGACAGACGACAGACGACAGACGACAGACGACAGACGACAGACGACAGACGACAGACGACAGACGACAGACGACAGACGACAGACGACAGACGACAGACGACAAACGACAGACGACAGACGACAGACGACAGACGACAGACGACAGACGACAGATGACAGACGACAGGTGACAGATGACAGATGACAAACGACAGACGACAGACGACAGACGACAGGCGACAGACGACAGATGACAGACGACAGGTGACAGATGACAGATGACAGATGACAAACGACAGACAACAGACGACAGACGACAGACGACATATGATAGATGACAGACGACAGACGACAGACGACTGACGACAGACGACAGACGACAGACGACAAACGACAGACGACAGACGACAGACGACAGACGACAGACGACAGACGACAGACGACAGACGACAGACGACAGACGACAGGCGACAGACGACAGATGACAGATGACAGGTGACAGGTGACAGATGACAGATGACAAACGACAGACGACAGACGACAGACGACAGACGACAGACGACAGACGACAGACGACAGACGACAGACGACAGACGACAGACGACAGACGACAGACGACAGACGACAGACGACAGACGACAGACGACAGACGACAGACGACAGACGACAGACGACAGACGACAGACGACAGATGACAGATGACATATGCCAAGTGACTTATAATATGACAGATGCAAACGATCAAGTGTATGAAATTATGTTCCACAGCTGTCCTACGTTACCTTCTTTTTCTTACGACAAAAGCAGTTTTATGTACTTTTGCAAAAAAAAGTTTCGCTTTGGTCGAATTTTTTTCATACTCTTTGAAGTGCTGTTCAAAAAGGAACTGGAAGATTTTAATAAAAACTCTGTTAGTTGACTTGCTTGATCTCACCCAAAGGTTCTTTTCCTAAATAAACTTTACTCCCATCAATCCAGATATAAATTGTATCTTCTAAACCATCAAATCCATTTCGTGTTCGTTTCGCCAAACAAACAAAAGTTAAGACAGAAATCTCATTTCAAAACTTTAATCACTTTCGGGAGTATATTATGCTACTCATCTTCCAAACACAAAAATCTCATTACCCTCCCCAGAGAGAGAGAGAGTGAAGGAGAGAATAGGTAGGTGTGTGACTTTAAAACAAAAGAAACTTTAAAAGTCTACTCTCCTAATAATTCGTTTCAAAAACTTTTTTTATTCATAAATCAATGTCTCAGTCATTGCAACTGCATAACCTTTCTTCATCTCTGCCTAAGTTACACACTTTCATTGTGCAGAGATCTAAAAGTTACACCACGAAAGTCTTGAAATGAACGCTTTTACCAAACCAACTACCATACGAACGTGCTTCCACGAATATAATAAACCAAAAAAGGCAACCGAAACGCAACTTAGTTCCCTGAATGTTGAAATAAAACCCATTGTTGCCACATTATTCATTTTTGAATGTAAGAAAGGTTTCCCCTGTTACCTCGTACCTCGGGTTGCTTTTGTTGGCGGCGGCATTGGAAATACACTCTTCTAAATCATTCACTCGAGTTGTGAAGTTCCATTTGCATATGAGAGTAGGTCGCCAATTTGCATCCTCATCCTTGTCCTTGTCGTCAGAGTGTCGCCGTCGTCTTCGTTGTCGTCGTATGGCTGTCGCACTTTGCTATTTTTTCCGCTTCTTAGCCATCACAATAAGAGAGAAACGGTTTTTCAGCATTGCCCGCCGTTCGGTTCGTCTACGTCTTATGCCTTTGCGGTAGGTATATGAATCTCTATATCCTTCCTTTTCTTAGATAGTGTGCTTAGATATTCCATTTGCATCATGTTTCCTTGAAAACTCGTATATCCAAAATTCAAAGATTTATATCAGTGGCTATGCTCGGGGACTAGATGCGGCTGGAGTGGTAGCACGGTGGCATGGCATGGCATGGCGTGGTGTGCCATGGTGCAGAGTACACAAGAAAGAAGAATAACTCAGAGAATGGAAGAAGCCGAGAGTTTACATTATGCCAGGCATCGCCTCCTGGTGCCGTTTCTATAGAGACATGATGTGCAGAGCTTTAGAGTATTGTGCAGAGCATCAGAGGATTGTGCAACATTTTATCCGCTGGTGTACTTTATAATTTGATGGGTTTGGTAATATTTTTTTTTCTTAAATTTTTTTCGTTTCCTTTGGTGACTGCAAGTCCCATAAACTGTGCTATGAAGCTCCTGGGGTGGTTTTGCGCTAGCTGACCTATATTCAAGTCATCCACGTGCTTTTCTGATGCATGGGTTTTTTTTTTTTTGAAAAGGTTTATACTGCGGTTCGTTTTAGACAAAAAGACCGCCGGGCTATTGGTTGTGGTTAGAGTAAGAGAGTATATCGTGACTTGGAGCTCTTCCCGAATTGTGTGCGGTATGGTAATTAGCTGGAGCACTCGAACTCATAACGGAGCTGTGCATCGTTAAAGAGACTTTTTGACTTTTTGGCTCTCGTAATTGTGAAATATTGGCCACTGCGTGTTGGTGAATATGTTCAAAAATGGTTTAAGGGCAGTTGCAGTGGGAAATTTTGCTAGTGAGTGTTCTTCAAAGGGATTCACGTACATGGAATAGGTAGTCTGAGATGAGGAGTTAGAAGTGAACTTTGGAAGTTTATTAAATAAGTTTACGGGACCTGAGGTGTGTTGTTTCAGAAAATTTAAACTTTACCTAAAATTGGGGTTTAATTTTTGAGGAACTTTTTACTAAGCCAGTCTTTGCTGGAGAACTCTGAACTTTTTGGTTTATTATGAGATGCTGACCTACATTGAAAGCATATGATGAATATTTTTTGGGTTGCAAGTGTAAGGCGATAAAGTTCGTTTGGCTTATGTTTGCTTTAGCAACTTGGCAGTCGTGTGTTTATTAAATTGCAGGCAGAACTTGAGTGAAGGAGATGACAGAAAAGAAAGAACAGCTTTTGACCTATTCACACTTTAATGGTTGTTGTTGTTATGAGAAGTTTAAATTGGGAAACGTTCTGATGAGGAAAGTACCCAGACTGTCTGTTCGCTTGTGATGTAGAAGGTTTGGAACGAGATTTTCGAAATGGATTTCAAGGTTTTGAAATAAAAGTCTTTCCTATACAATTTTTGTAAAATAAAATAAATAGGGTGGCGCAACAGAGCAAGGAGCCCCTGGGCCTAGCGCATTTCTCACAACCATGCCTTGTGAGGGAATGGAAGGGACCTACAATTTTCTGCCGGTTCCGAACGGCTAATTGAGAAAGCGCTTTTCATGGCAATGAATTTACTAACGGAGGACTTGCCAATTCCTAGCGAAAGGCGATACCCGTGAAAAAACATTTTTGCCTCTGCTGGGATTCGAACCTCGAACCTCTGGGTTAGCAGGTTTACATGCTAACCATCACGCCACGGGTACCACAATTGCTGGGGTGCAGTTTATTATTTTCTCGAAGGAACTCCAAAGCAAAGAAAGGAACTAGAAGTTAATGAAAAGATCGGAAGTTTTGATGATCAGTTACTAATTCGAAAAACCAGGTGAACCTCAACTAATATCTTTCATTGGGAAATTGGATTTTGGGAGTCCTCTCTCCACTTCAGCTCTTAAAGTTGGTTGAGACTCTCTTCTACTTAATTGCGCCATGTTAGAGGAGGTCATTTTCTAAGCTATGTGCTTTCCCCTTCGAGCTAGAGAATTGATCAGCTCATGAAATTTGGCGTTGAATCTGCTCTTCCACACACAGTGTCTTTGCATACGGGACCAAAGATCGCTCTGAGTAATTTTCGTTCGAAACAAGGGTTCTTTCATCCGCTTCAGAAAAGGTCCATCCTTCCGATCCGTAGTAGGACTGGGATGATCAAAATCTTTGAAAGGTATGTGTCTTAAATTTTTATAGAAAGCATTTCATTTCGCAATTGCCTTCTTAGAGATCGCCAAGTCCTTTTCTGATCGAGTCTCTTACAACCTCTTAAAAAGTCCTATACCGCCAGCATCATGTATAGACAACCAGTGGCAGCACTGCCAATCAGCCATCAGAGATGCCGCCTCTGAAGTGCTGGGTTTCACACGGCCACCACAACGAAACCCCTGGTTTGACGACGAATGCTGGCAAGCACATGCAGCTAAACAGGAAGCATACAAAACGGCGATGCACAAAAAGAATAGAACTGCTCGCGAGCTCTACAAGCAGAAGAGGAGAGACGAACACCGTCTTCTCAGACGGAAAAAGAGAACATGCGATCACGCGCATGAGAAGCGCGTGATCGAGGAGATAGAATGGTGCCATAACAGGAATGAGGTTCGGAAGTTTTACCAAAAGGTAAAAACAACAGCCTCGGGCTATAAGCCCCGATCCGAAGCCTGCAAAGACGACCACGGGAACATCGTGGTGGAACCGCAGTCAATGCTGAGGATATAGAAAGACCACTTCTCCAAGCTCTATAACGGCGATGATGAACCCAATTCCGCTGTTAGAGAGATAGAACCATTCGATTTAGGCGACGTAGACCAACAATTCCGCCAACCCGACCTGAACGAAGTGAAGACAGCAGTATCCAAGCTAAAGTCCAACAAAGCTGCTGGAGCTGATGGCCTCACTGCCGAATTGTTTAAAGCGGCAGGCGATGACCTGGTCAGGAGTATGCACCAGCCCATTTGCAAAATATGGTCGGAAGAAAGCATGCCCAATGAATGGAACCTCAGCATTGTTTCCCCGTTCCTCAAGAAAGGAGACCCTCTGAACTGCGCCAACTACAGAGGTATCAGTCTTCTTAACATTGCGTACAAGATCCTCTCTGCCGTATTGTGTGAGCGTCTGAAGCCATTCGTCAACAACCTGATAGGTCCTTATCAGTGCGGCTTTAGACCAGGAAAGTTCACCATAGACCAAATCTTCACACTACCGCAGATCTTGGAAAAAAGCCAGGAACTTCAAATCGATACCTACCACGTTTCTATCGTTTTTAAGGCCGCGTATGACAGCATCTATAGAGAGGAGTTATATAGAGCCATGTCTAGTTTTGGCATCCCTACCAAACTTGTCCGATTGTGTAGGATGACGATGGAGAACGCATGCTGCTCCATCAGGGTCGGAAAAGATCTCACCGATACATTCGATGTCAAAAACGGTTTTAGGCAAGGCGATGCACTGTCATGCGACTTCTTCAACATCGTTCTTGAAAGAATAGTGCAAAAACCCCCAGGTCAACACAAGAGGCACAATCTTTCAAAGATCCGTTCAACTGCTCGGATATGCCGACGATATTGACATAATTGGAAGGAGGCAGTGTGATGTCAATGGCGCGTTTATGAGCATTGAGACGGAAGCGAAGAAGATGGGTTTAGTGGTCAATGCGGGCAAGACCAGGAATATGCTGTCATCAAGAAAGGACAACCAAGACCGACGTCTTGGACAGAACGTCACGATAGACAGCTATAACTTTGAGGTAGTTAAGGACTTTGTCTACTTAGGCGCCGCTATTAATTCAGACAACGACACCAGCGCTGAAATCAAACGAAGAATAACTCTTGCCAATCGCTGTTTCTTCGGACTAAGAAGGCAATTGAGTAGTAAAGTCCTCTCTCGAGCAACTAAAGTGTCCCTGTATAAAACACTTATCATCCCGGTTCTTATATATGGCGCAGAGGCATGGACCTTGTCAAAGGTAGACGAGAACACTTTAGGATGCTTCGAGAGAAAAATTCTTCGGGTGATTTTTGGTCCCGTCTGCATAGATGAAGAGTGGAGAAGAAATTTTTACCATGAACTGTACGGGCTGTACAGCGACACTGACCTTGTCAAACGAGTTAAGGTCCAGCGGCTTAGATAGCTGGGTCATGTAGAGCGAATGGACACCAACGCTCCGGCCCGGAAAGTCTTCGAATCCAATCCCGAGGGACGGCGCATTAGAGGAAGACCGCGACTCAGGTGGCGCACGCAAGTAGGAGAGGACCTCAACCAACTTGGCGTGCAAAACTGAAGGCAGCTAGCTAGGGACCAAGCTGGCTGGAGAAGCATGTTGGTTGAGGCCCTGGTCCGACTCGGACTGTAGCGCCACATTAAGTAAGTAATTGCCTTAACCCTTAACCCAAAGAACCAGCAATTGACTCCATTTGATCTCCGCACTGATGGTATTTTCTGTTGCTAAAAGCGTATCCTAGTTAGACGAAGTCCTGTACTACCTCAAAGTTACATCTATCCATTGTAACGTTTGGCCAATTCGTCAATATTCTCTTTCCCTGTTTAGTGACAGCATATTCTTCGTTTTGCCTCCATTAATCACCTAGCCCATTTTTTCAGCTTCTATTTCAATGCTCGCAAAATCATATTTGACATCACGCTCCCTTCTCGCAATATCGTCTGATTAAGAGACTAATGGTACGGAATTTGAAAAATTAGCCTCTTAGTTTTGCACAGTGTTTTCCATTTTCAAGTATTATATCCCTGTAGACACAGCAATATACGCGGTCTTGGTGTCGAAAATGGTGTATATCGATTCTGTTTTCAACGCTTTTGTGAAAATTTGGTCGATTCTGTACTTTTCCGGTCTGCAACCGTTTTGATATGGGGCTTGCGAGCTACCATTGGCTCTCAAGTACCTTATCCCTTACCATCTCTACTTCAATACCCTTTCCTGGTATTAAAATGCCCTGAAAGACTTTTAAACCGAAAATGTACGAGTAACTCAATCGAGGGACATTTCTCAAGTTCGCTTTTGGATATGTTATTAAATTCATAAGCTGTGATATTCATCATTTATGCTTTTTCAGACCCATCAGACTCGGGACCTGAGCTCTGTGCTCAGTGGCACCCAAAGTTAATAAACCTAAAAATTCCTCATAAAAGTAATGCTGGCATCAGTTATCCTACTAATTTTATCTGTATATTTGTAATGAAGGACTTTTTACATATGCCAGTGGCCATGGATGGATAAAATGTCTGTCGGTGACTGGAAGGTTCGAGGTTCTAGTCCAAGACACATCAAATCATATCTGCTTACGTAGTTATTCCCGAAACAAGCGCTTTCTACATTGACCGTTCCAGAATCGACATAAATTAATGAAAATAATGGGCCGTTGAGCGTGCAATAGCTCTTTTGTGCCACCCTGTTTCATTTAATTTATTTGTTTTTTTATATTTATCTGCCTCGAAAAATTTAGCTGAACACACCGAAATTCGTATTCAGCATCCCAAAATACATCAAATTTGACTGCTTTCAACATCAAAATGAATCCTCTCAATCTACGAATTGACTGTATAAGGAAAGAAATAATTGAATATTAAGTTGCCCTTAAAAAGATGTCTTACAAAAGTCGTAATAGTATCAAATAATTATGAATAATTTTGACTGATTACAAGGCAGACTGCTTCAGTACCATGAAGAATCACATCTCCGTTTGTTGAAGAGATTTTCTTCTACTTTCGCAAGAGACATAATTTTTGCTTCCTTGTTAAATTTCATCTTTGTAGTTAGATGCAAAATGAAACGTTCGTTCAAAAGTGAGAAATTATGATGTGAGACGACGACAGCTTTGTTGATTGATTCGAAAATTGCTTTCATCATTTTGTGCCAAAGTAATGTCATATTACTCACGAGGAGTGAAAGAGTGGCGCAGAAACTGTGCTGGCTCTGTATTTTATCAAAAGTCAAGACAAATTGCCATTGAAGGGATCTGCTTAGGTGTATGTGAAATGAACACCTTCCTGTTAGCCTAAGTAATAATAAATAAAAAATCCCAGTCATTGCTTTCAGCAGATTTTCCTCCGTTGAATAAATGAATTCCTAAGACAATGAAATCGTCACACGGAAAAGCTCTGGTTGTCTCTGGAACACCGTAATCCCGAAAAGTTGTGCCCTATTAGTGGTTGGATAAGTAAAGCGAACATCATGATGCAATAAAGATAAAAGTTCCTTTTTTTAATTTTTGTGCACTGGTCGACGTAATGTGCGTCGAGACGCGACGCCTCAAAAGATCCTTACTCTTGATACTTTCCATCATAAGAGTTAATCTAGACCATGAGTTTAAAAGATTTTAGTTTTTCAAACCTTTCGCACCGTGTGTCCAGAGTGTCCTACAAGTGAAAAGGTTGGTAACCAAATTGACGATGTTGTTTCTATATAGTCTATTTTAAATATGTCTCTCGTTGTAAATCAGACATAAGCCGTAATGTCCTTGTCACTCGTGCGGCCAAGCCCTGTAAGAATTGAAGAAAATAAAATCAACAACAGCACTTTAAACGTCAACATTGAATACACTAACTACCTTCATTTTACCTAACATTTCAAGCACGAAAATCCTGTGAAGTGCAATTTAACTGCAGATAAGCAAACTATGCTTAGATTTCTCTGAAAACCCCATTGGGGTTCTTCAATGATAACTGCCACTTAGCACTTACACGAGTAATCTGTTGTTTTGAAAAGACAATATCTCTTTCTAGCTCTCTCGGTTGAGAGCAGTTTTATTAAAACTATAAATCCCATTTCCTGGAAATTTATATGCAACCAGTCTCTGACGCACAAACATTGAAATCCCAAAGCCAATTACAATTCAACAAGTTCAACATGAAGTCCCCCGGCTTAGCAAACAGTGTTCCATTTAAACTTTTACACATTTTCTCTCCAGTCCCTTCTAACCATCCCTTCTAGTTCTCTTACATGTTTTAATCCTTTGCTGACCCTTTTCTTTGTTCATTTCATTTGTGTCCCTCTCCCTCTTTCTATCTATCTCATTTTGTCTCTTTGTCTAAGTCAAATGGTAATTTTTGTGACTTTTAACAATTCAAATAGCAATCTTGAACGAAGTATCTATCTCTCTGCCCGTGCCCCATGATGAGCCAAATGAAGGAGAGCTCTGGCTCTGAATGGAAAGAGGAGGAAATGATAATAAATCTTTGCCTAAGAGCAAAGCCTTGAGACGAGTAAATATTCATACTAAATGGGTAAATTTGCAAATCTCAGCTGTTGTCAGATACCAGGTCCCTCATTTTATAATTCCAGCCTGTATTTGTGTTTAATTGTTTGTTTGTATTTTTGTATCCTGTGTTAATTAATTTGACTCCCTTGAGCAAACTAAAACTCTCACCCGATTCGCATCTACCCATTCAACCCCATTTTAAGTGATTTTCGTCGTCATAACCGGAACACGTCCCTATACTACGAACACGAATATTAAGGTCCTTTTGTGTTTTTGCAAATATTTATCCAGAAACAAATCATTCTTGTTTTACAAGGCAGGAATGTTATAATAAAATCATTCAACATGAAATGTGAGGAGAATTTGCTCAGGCTTGTAAGAAGGTTAGATGTAGAAGTGGGCTTGGAATTCATCTTGGGATTAAAGGTTTCGATTTGAATGTAGTTTTATTGGTAATTGAAATCATTGACGGATGATAACATTTCGTTGACGGCTTCAAATACTCTTTAGATGTATAAACTTTATGTCAGTTAAAAACAAGGTTTATTTAAACGACAGGTTGAAATCAGTAGACTGGTGTGCATACATTTTTAGAGGAATAGTACAACATCTATTTGACATATTCCAAGCAAACGAACATTTACGATAGCCGTCCGCTTGAGTCAAGTTAAACTTTTTCAACAGCAGTTAAAATTCTTAAACCAAGTTTATAGCTTAGAGGCCATTTTTGCCCATACATCAACTAGTCTAGATGAAGAAGTCTAACGAGAGAAATTTTTTAAGAACTTAAAGACTTAGATTAAAAGTTTTGCTTGTAAAGATAAGTCGAAGAGGACATTGTGAACTGATGATGTTTTATTCGATTATTTAAGATCAGCTTCAAAGTATAGCCGATTGGCTTTCCACATCAAAACAAGGAGCGATTTTTTTTGAAATTTGTCATCGGTCTGAGCTAAGTAAAAGTTTACAAAATTTGTGGCATAAGAAGAAACTTTAAACGAGACTTTCAAACGATGCTGAGAAAGCTGCTAGTGACCTTCAGTTATGCACTTTGAGTCGGTTCAAGTTGGTCACCATTTGGACGCTTCAGCTATCGTCAAATTTTCCCGATTTGGAATTGATAATTTGTCGGACTGTTTTGTTGTTCTTGAACTACGCACTTTTGTTCGTCTTTGAACCTCTTTTTCTTTAATCGATTGGTCCAAACCAAGCTGAAAGTGGTCTTAAAATTGTTCCTCTCTACGGAAATTTGTAGATGGTTATTCAGCTTTGCCACTGTCCAAGATTTAACCTAATAGAGCAGTACTCGGTCGATTAGGGTCTTGTAAAGCGACTTCTTGGTTCTCTGGAAGAAAACTGTTACCAAAGAAGCCAATTAGAAATAAATAAATAGGGTGGCGCAACAGCGCGAGGAGCCCCTGGGCCTAGCGCATTTCTCACAACCATGCCTTGTGAAGGAATGGAGGGGACCTATAATTTTCTGTCGGTTCCGAACGGCTAATTGAGACAGCGCTTTTTATGGCAATGAATTTAGTATCGGAGGAATTGCCAATTCCTAGCGAAAGGCGATACCCGTGGAAAAACATTTCTGCCTCTGCTGGGATTCAAACCTCGAACCTCTGGGTGAACAGGTGTACATGCTAACCATCACGCCACGGGTACCACTAAAGAAGCCAATTGCTGTTTTATTTATCGAATGCTTACTATTTATCGAATACTTTTAATCTTGACTCCTTATCGAGTCAATTAATTTAGGTCGTTATTATCAGTAGCGAATCGAACGTTCAACTAGTGGCGAACGTTTTAACGAACCTCATTCATTTGATTATTGTCAATAACATTCTTCTATTCTCATTCATTCATTTTGAGTTTAGAGTCGAAAAGCATCATCAACTGGATCGTTTTTGTTGCTAGAACCTGTTAAAGTGCTTTGAACGAAATTGCGATAAGGTTCGGTTCCAGTCAAACACTTCGATTTGCTACTCGTAATAGGGGCCTAAAGTTTTCTTTCTTGATGACATCATAATACTTTGTTCCGTTTTGTTTGCGCAAATCTAAATTCCAGTAACTGCCGAATTTGGTAAAGCCGTGAGATTTCAGCAAAGAAATTTGAAAGCAAAAGCAGATGTACAGAGATTGATAGCTCGCAAAGGTGAAAACGCTATCGCATGCGAGCTAACAGAAAAATGAGGTATCGATCGGGGACTCAAAATTTTTAAAATCTAGCCAGGTGTGGGGTTTTTGTCGGTGTGGTGTTTAATTCACCAGGCGTAGGAGAGTTAGGTGGGGCAGTGGCAATTGCGTCGAACTTTTACAATCCGGCTACAATTCCCACAACACTTTTCTAGGGTAAGTCGTTAGTCGAATTTACAAGTCCTCCGGATGTAATCATGGCGGAATCGGCAGAGTATTGTTGGGTCCTTATGTTCCTCACAGAATTATCGTAATCTGTCACAAAAAAAAAAAAAAAAAGTTGAGCTTGTGATCAACTGAGAAGCCAAAATTTTCAGATGCTTTTTCATACGTTGGATCTGTCGCATTCACAGTTGTGGTCCTGGTGGCGTAATGGTTAGCATCTTTGCCTATTATGTGGGAAGTTCATGGTTCGAATCTCAGATACTTCAAAGAATTATAAATTTTTCGCTTTCCGCTATGAATTGGCAGGTTTTCTGAGGGTAAAATATACAATACCTTAAAGAAAACTTTCTAACCTAGTAGTTCCGGATCGGAATGCAGTCTGCATACGTATTTTCTGTACCGCCTTCTATTTTGAACTTTGGAGATTGCCGCATAATTCCATATTCTAGTACACTAGCTTATCATGCCCTCTCTCTCTCTCTTTTTTTCATTCGATTGAATGATTCATCCGATTGAATGACTCATTTAATTGAATCAATCATTCGATTGAAAGAATCATTCGATTAAATGAATCATTCGATTGAATAAATCATTCGATTGAATGAATCATTTGATTGAATGAATCATTCGATTGAATGAATCATTCGATTGAATGAATCATTCGATTGAATAAATCATTCGATTGAATGAATCATTCGATTGAATGAATCATTCGATTGAATGAATCATTCTACTGAATGAATAATTCTATTGAATGAATCATTCGATTGAATGAATCATTCTACTGAATGAATCATTCTATTGAATGAATCATTCGATTGAATGAATCATTTGATTGTATGAATAATCCGATGGAATGACTCATTCGATTTAATAAATCCTTCGATTGAACGATTCATTCGATTAATGTTTATTTCGATTGAGCAACTCATTTAATAAAATGACTCATTCGATTCCGTTGATTCATTTGATTAAGTAGCTCATTCGATTTTTTCTGCAAAAACTGATGAAACCTTATAGAAGTTCATCGTTCTTACCTTTGTAAGAAACATTGCTGTAGACTTTCTGGCTCTATAAAATCAAAATGTTTAAGACTCTATAAAAATATGTGCAATGTTAAATTCTTTCAAGACTACGTTTAAGCATTGATGTATCGACGAAATCGCACCACTTCGTACAAAACTTGAAAGTGTTTCTTTCGTGCACCGAATACAATGAGCTACTACTTTTTTACTACGTTTGGAACAACGATGGGGTACGGATTTTTATATTAATTGATTCCTTAATCTCTTATCCTAAAAAGTTTGTTCTTTATAAACTTAAATTTAGGTATTTTGGTGAAATTCTCATTAGAAAATAAAGGCTGCCTAGCAGCGGATATGATGAGCTAACTTTAAACCTTTAGATACAAGCGTTGCTGCCTTTTACAAAGGAGACGAAGAATTAATTATTTTACGGTTGGTTGGCACAATAGAGTGTGAGACTTTCACACACAGTCCTACAAACTCATAGGCATTAACAGACAGCAACGCATCTCTAACGTGTTGTTTATTATCTTCCAAGGATAAGAGATTGTGAGTGTTGTGCGAGAAGGTGGTGGTTCATTTCATATCCTTCCTTCCTTCAGACATCTCTGTGCTTTCATATATTATATTAATTAATGTGGAAAAGTTTTTTTTACCTTTTTTCTCCTTTTTTTTTCATTTCAAGGCAAACTAACTGTGAAAATAATCACTGATTGCTGCGTGTATCTTCTGTCTGTCTGTTGTGTGTCTCGGTGATTGTTTTTTGCTTTTTTTTTACTTTCGTCTATTGCAAGGTTTTTACTCATCTCATCGCATGGTTGAGGCATTATTCGCTACGAAGAGAAGATGATTTGCTGTCCTAATTGTGAGAAATGAAATTAGCTTCCATATGTCGAAGGAATTGTTTCTATTTGTATCGTGGATAATGAGTTTTCTAATGGGGATATTTATTTCCGAAATGAGATTCTACTTTAATTGCCTACTACTTATACATATACTGCCACGAGTGTTTATGGTGTGGAAGCATGTGAGTGTTGTAGAAGTAATCAGTGCGAGTGGAATGCTGATGGAAATAGTTTTGTGTGTTGAGTGATTTGTGATGTGGGGATGCACCTTACATTAGTTTTGGAAAGACTTTAATTATTCTTTCTATCAAATGAGTGGAGGAAATGAAGCCTTGAGTGTGTCCTTGCGATGGTTAATAGGAAGTTAGAAGCATTTAAACAGTGCTACGTTCATACTGTTTCCCTTGATTTTAGAATGACAAGAAAAAAATACTTGAGAGCTCACGACGGAAAACAGTTTACCGCTCAAAAGTAGAAACAAGAGTTGCACAAAATGACTGCCATTGAACTGCCCATGAGCCACCCTACTTCGCCACCAGCATTGAAAATGGTGTTAAAAAAGGAAAAAAAGAGAATCTCGTTATTAAATTGTTAAGTAGGGTCAGGCTATCACTAAAAACTGTTGTGTATTCCTAAAGCTTACGATCGTTTTATTACTAACTCGAGTCTCATCTTAATTTCATGCTAAAAACCTTGGAATCAAATATTTACAATGGAATCTTCCTCGAAGTAGTCAGCAAACACAAAGGTCTTTTTAGCGGGTGTACAATGTACATGCCTCGTGTTTTGTCCATGGCTGATGGTTTCTGAGTTGGAGTAAAGATGGTATTTATTTTGCTAAGGCAATACTTCTCAGGTTTTATTTCGTTCATAGCTTCGTTTTTATATAGGTCGGTGTCTTTAAAATGGTGTGTGCTTTAATCCTGTATTCCACGTTTTTTTCTTTTTTTATGGAAGGTCCTTTGAAGTATCCTTTGGGTCATTTATCAAGTTGATGTTTTCTCTTACTATTCTTTTAGCAAATTTTCGTTAGTAAGAAAATTAAAATTGTTTCAACCGATCATAATTCGACAAACATATTTAAATGTAAGCTCGTTCCCACTAACATCATTGGCTAGAAAAAGTATTCCTTAATTGTTTTTATTTTCATAGTTTCCTATTCATCTTTGAAGCTTCTTTAACTTTAATATTAAAGTCAGTTAAGTTACAAAAATTATTTTAAGGAAATGACACAAATTAAAGCTTTTGTATTGGAATCTCAAAGATTAAGATTTGTGAATCTTAAATAAATTGGAAAGTTCTTTGTTTTTTGTTGAAAAATGAAACTGAACAAAAGTCTAGTGTATGGAAATATGGACAGGAGAGGTCCATATCTAGAAACACTACTAAAAAAAAAAATAGGGTGGCGCTACAGAGCAAGGAGCCCCTGGGCCTAGCGCATTTCTCACAACCATGCCTTGTGGGGGAATGGAGGAGACCTACAATTTTCTGCCGGTTCCGAACGGCTAATAGAGAAAGCGCTTTTCATGGCAATGAATACAAACGGAGGACTTGCCAATTCCTCGCGAAAGGCGATACCCGTGGAAAAAACATTTTTGCCTCTGTTGGGATTCGAACTCGAACCTCTGGATTAACAGGCGGACATGCTATCCATCACACCACGGGTACCACTAGAAACACTACTGGTCACTCAAAATCGTAAGTCAAAAGCGTTCCTTCAGCCTGTCCTTGGGCCTAGACTCGCACTTGTAGGCATCATTTCATTACTAAATAATAAACAGTTATTATGTTTTCATTCAGTATTTTGAAAAAATCCTACAATACATGAAAATATGTTGAAACCACATACCTGCTAAACCGTGTGGAATTTTCTTTCTTACATTCTTGTCCCTATTATATATGAATTGATACAAATAAATAAGCAGTTAAAACCCTTTGAGTCACAGTGGTATTGCCAGAGTACCACCTATTTAAACCGCTGTCAAAAATGTTCTACTGCATATTTTGGTCTGAATCTTCGTACTCGGGAGTTTTTGGGGTCGGTAAACAAAGAATCTGAGGTTATATTAACGGAATTCAAAATGGCGGATCCAAGACTGTGAGCATAATATGTGAATCTGAACTTATATTTAAGACTAACCAGACAAACATTATTTAACTGCATATTATGGTTTGAATATTTGTACACGAGGGTTTTCAGGTTCGTAGATCACAAAACCAAAGTAATATTAGCACAATTCAAAATGGCGGATCCAAGATGGCGAAAAAAATGTGTGAAATTGAAATAATCATTTCGACAAACCAATCAAACTTTATTCTGCTGCATATTTTAGTCTAAATATTTGTATTCGGGGGTTTTCGGAGCCGTTGATTACAAAAATAAAAAATAAAATAAATACAATCTGAGTTTTTGGGATCAAGAATCTTAGGCTAGATTGGAAAAAATGGAAATGGCAGAAAATGGACTCAGATTCGTGATCAGCGACCCCAAAAATCACTGAGTACAAACTTTCAGGTCAAAATATGCAGCAGAAAAAAGCATGATTCAAAGGGTTATGCGCTGTTTGTGCTTAGATGGGGGACCGTCTGTAATCACAACCGCGTGCTGTTGTCATTTGTGAATTGTTCTGTTGTATTTCTTGTGGTTGTATTAGCCGACGGTCTTTGTTAACAGTTCTGCATTATGTAATGTTTCGTTTATTAGTTTAAGTTCCTTAAATTATTATTAATTAAATTAATTAATTAGTTAATCGTATTTTTAGGGCCAACAGTTTTATCCCGATTACAAAGACCAGTGTAGAAAAAGCATATCATGACAGTGTAGAAACTGGGGGACTAGTTAGCTTTTTGTGAAAAGTGATACCTTTTGGACAAATAATCTAATCTTTTTGGGATTCTTATTTCACAAATTTATTCTTTTTAAACTTTCCACCCTCGGCTTTGGACCCTTTCAGTTGAGATGGATTTCTTCTTATTTAGAAACCCGTTTTTAAAGCGTTCGGTTCAGATCCGCCTTATCCAGCCGCTTTTTTGGCTACATCCAGTGTTCCCCAAGGCAGCCATTTAGGCCCTCCGCTCTTCATTCTTAGTATTAACGTATTAACGACATTGAAATGATCATCAAACACTCCTCTATAGCCCTGTTCACACTGTACAATTAGTTGGACAGACTTCGTTTGATGCAAGTTGGATGGTCGGATGTATTTTGCGTTCACACTTATCAAGCTTGTCGTCCAACTTTATGTCACGTACCCTTCCACTCCGTTCAACTTCTAAGTTTTCAGAAATATTTGAAAACCATCCAACAAGTTGGACAAGCGGTCGTCTGAAGGGTTCACACTATCAAGCATTGGTCGTTCAAGCCTAAGTCTGTCCAACTATTTGTACAATGTGAACAGGGCTTATCTCTCTCTATGCGGACGATACTAAGTTTTACCGAGTCATTTCTTCTTATGAAAACTCTTCCCACCTCCAACAAGATCTCGACAATTTTCCAATATGGTGCTCCAAAAACTCAAAAACTGCCTGGAGCTAAATGTTTCCAAGTGCCAGTCAATAACTTTCTCACGTAAAGGCACCAAATCTCCTCTCCGTATGTATCTTCTAAACAATCAAATCATTTCCGCCGTTCAGGTGATCCGTGACCTTGGCATTATTTGTGACCGTGAGCTGAATTTCCTCAAGCATATCGACGATATAATCCTTAATGCAAATTCAGCACTTGGCTTCGTGAAACGATGGTCCAAAAAATTAGCAGACCCCTACGTAAACCGATCCTTTTACATTTCATTTGTTCGTCCGCTTCTTGAATACGCTTGTCAAGTCTGGTCGCCTTTCCAACACGTGCACATTGCCAGAGTTGAGAGCATACAACGCCGTTTCCTTCGATTTGCTCTTCGAGGAATTAATTGGAGTAATCCTTTGATATTACCTCCTTATCAAGACCGAAATCAAACTCCTCAACCTCAATACCTCGAAAGATCGAAGAGAAATATTTGACATTCTCTTCATTCACCGAATCTTTACAGGTACCATTGACTGCCCAGTCCTTAACGAATGCATCTATCTAAATACTAACCCTCGTAACACACGGAATCCCCGTCTCTTCTATCTTCCCATCCATCGAAACTCTTACGGCTCCAATGAACCCATCTCCCGAATGCTGAGGAATGTCAATTCTCACTCTTCTAGTTTTGACTTCAATATGAGTACTCCCTGCCTAAAGCTCCGTCTCCTAAGCCCTTCAACCAGTTAACTTAAGCCTTAACAATTGAGTTTCTTAGTCTGTAAGTTAGATTAAGTAGTGGCTTGTATTAAGCCTAATAAGTGGGGGTTTTGCCCCCACCAAAATTAATCTCTGTCTTTCTCTTTCCCTCTATCCTACTCTTTCTCTTTCTCTCTCTGTCTTCCTTTCTCTCATATCTCTCTTCCTCCCTTTTTCTCTCTCCTTCTCTCTCTCTCTCTCCTCTCTCTCTTTCTCTTTCTCTTTCTCTTTCTCTTTCTGTTTTTTTCAGCAGCAGAAAGAAGTGAAATAGAGAAAGGTCCTTCCTTGTGTCCCTCATTTCTGTACATAAAACACCTTTCATATGTAAATAAGATTTTTTATTTTGCTTTAAACTTTTTAATGGGCTTCCCCGACTGCTTGGTCTTGTCCATTTTGCAATGCAAGCCTTTTTTGACTACGAAAAATAAAGTAGTTAAGAAAACTTGGCTTATGATTAAAAATAAATTATTTTTATTCCTGGTGCTTTCACTAAGTACATGTTTTTTCTTAAGCTTCTTGAATAAAGTTTTTACAAATCCGCATTATCAAATTGAATCAGTGTAAGTTAATTGCCGAATATAGATACAACTATTGTCAACATGAAGGGTTTATCCAAACATAGCATCCCAACGACTTCAAATTCCAGATCTTCCCGCATGATGCTCGATTGAAACCACTCCAACTAAAAATGAAAGCAAAAAAAAACAAAAAAAAAAACACACACTAAGACAGATATCATTGCAAATGTTCTTACAGACTGCTCTAAACGCTCGTTTAGGGAAAGATCTATCATTTCCGCTAATATAAGTCTGGGGTATTTATATGACTGCATCGTTTTCTCACAAAAGTATATGAGAATCCAAAAATCAACTAAGCCATAAACGGTTGATAAACTGCATAAAACCATCCTTGTATTTGATTTTAAGAGAATTTTTCCAATAATAACCAGAAGGCCAATAAACGACATGGTAATGGTAGTCAAATAAAGCTCTAAAAGCGATACCAACAGACGGAAATCATAACATTTCGTTACATTTTTTATAAGCTCAAAATTCTGCGTATGGCATCGAGATATTTCATCGATTTGGTCAGCCAAATCCTTACACCTTCGCTTAAAGAACCCAATTCGAGCATTAACTTGTCTCTTTTGGTGCACAGTCTTCATTTGCGTCAGGATTTGGTTCATATTTTCGTTTAGCTTCTCGAAATTAATCCATGAAATTAGCACGCCTACAAGGAACTGATTTAATATCAAATAGTATGTGCCAGAGGAAAAAACCATGGTAAAAAGATGGGTCGTATATACTGGCGTAAAATCCACATCAAAGCTTAGTGCGTGTATAATTATGTCAAAAATTCCCCATGACATAGTGAGGCATTTCAGTAAATGAAAGTTGCGAAGTATTCTACTTTTTCCCGGTGGTAAGCTAATTTTTTCAAAGGACTCCTGCTCCTTGATCTCAAAATAACTAGTTATTATTTTTCTAAGTTCTTCACGTTTTATCCAGTTGAAAATTGAAACTGTCAGAATTAGAAAAGGCACGATTGCAGTGTTTGCAACTCCCTATTTCCTTTTCCCTATCTAAAATTATTCCTCCATATCCCTTTCCATCATAAAACATACACAGGACGAATATTAATATGTTCATGATGGCATTGTAAAATGACAAATATTTCGACGTAATAATTTTTCCCGTTCTGAGATCAAAGTTGACGCTCACACACGCGAAAACTTTTGAAGCAGCGAAAAAGAGATTGAAAATAAATTTTAGTAAACTTTTTGGGTTTGGTTTGAACCGATTCATTTTTCTAGCGAAACTAAACCAAACACCAGTAATGGATATTCCTTTTTAAAGCTCAGTAACATTTATTTATTCATCGAAGTAAAATTAATCAAGTAATTGGTTTGGGTCGCGTGCATTTACTTTTTTGCAACCACACCTTATCTTGAAGTGATTTGCGTTTGTAAATTGCAATTTAATCTAGAGCGCTTATACCACCCATTTAATAAAAAAGGAAACCCATTATTTTACAGTTTATAAAGGACAGGCTTTCGATAGGGCAACAAACTGTCATACGCATTCTTTAACATCATACTTGAAAAGATTGTACAAAAATCTGTTGTCAACACCAGGAGAATTATCTTTCAAAATTTTGTACAATTACTCGCTTACGCAGACGATATTGACGCAATGAGAAGAAGCAAGCGTGATGTCATAGACGGTGCTTTTAAGTAAGGAGCAAGTAAGTAAGTAATCCATTTATTGACTTTATAAAGTAAGCACGTTAACATAATAAGAAATGAATTAAAAGCAATAGCAAGCAATTTTAACAATTTAAAATTTTGATGAAGAAGTTAACTTAACAATTTTGTTTTAATCAAATTTAGTTATCAATAACATTCGATTTTTTATTTGATATTTGATATTTATTGTTTAAATGACAACTGTACATCAAGAGAACTTATAACTAGTACAGGATATAAGATTAATTTCTTTTTGGAATGTGCAAGAACATATATATATATATAAAAGGAAAGGAAAACATTAAGTCGCATTTTTACTTAAGCTAATTAAAATTATTATAATTTTTATAACTATTAAAGAAGATAACAACTGAAGTTTAATTTAAATGGAGACAATATTTGACATTATTAGAGAAAATAAAAACAAAAATATATTTATAATTAGATATATGCATTTAATCCTATTATTCAGCTGCAAAAATGTTGAAAGGAAAATTTATGAAATTTTCTGTAATCAATTCTAGATCTTAGGTGACTGGGTAGATTATTCCACAGCCTGACAGCGTGAACGAAAAATTGCCTGCGTGAAGTTAGAGAGCCAAATGTGAAATAGCGCAACAATATATAACGATTTGAGGAGCAGAAATCTAGTTTTTCAAATAGATAACATGGAGTCTTGTTGGTAATAAGTTTGAAGAGAAAAGAACAAAAACGATATTTTAAGAATGCTTCTAGGTTGCAGCCTAATATTTGATTAGCTTTAGATGAAACATGATCGTATTTACGAAGATTAAAAACGAACCGAGCAATCGAATTGAATGCAACTTTAAACTTTTGAAGTGATTGCGAATCGGGGTCTGCGAATAACTCGCATCCATATGATATAATTGGTATGATTAGTGCTTTAACCAACTTCAATTTAATATCTGTGGGCAAGAAGGTTCTCGTTACAGAAAGTCCTCTAAGTGAAGCATAAATTTTAGAAATTACTGAGTTAATGTGCGTATCCCAGGTTAAGGTATTGTTAAATATTAAACCAAGGTTTTTAGCCTGAGTCACATACTGGATTTGGCAAGAATTTAAGTAAAGTGGGGGAAGATCTGTAAAATTCGGTATATTTTTTGAAATTGGAATTGCTTTTGTTTTTTCAGGATTTAGCTTTAGTCCATTGCGTGTTGACCAATCAAAAATTGAACGTAAGTCAGCGTTCATTTTGGTTATAGCATCTTCGATCACTCCGATAGGAAAACTGATGTACAGTTGGACATCATCCGCATAAATATGAAATTTACAAAAAGACAATACTGATGGCAAATCATTTATAAACATGGAAAACAGCAAAGGACCCAAAATTGATCCTTGTGGGACACCACTATTTACATTGAGGAACGAAGACAATCTACCATTGAACGACACAGCTTGAATACGATTGGTTAGATATGAATAAATAAGGTTTTTAGTTGTGTCAGAAAAATTAAAATAGGTAGTCAGTTTATCACAGAGTAGGTTTGAATTTACGCAATCAAATGCTTTGGAAAAGTCAAGTAGTGTTATCACAGATGTATATTTATTATCTAGAGCTTGTCTTATGTCATCAGAAACTTTAATAAGTGCTGATGTGCAACTATGGGGCCGTCCATAAAATACGTTCGCATACAGTGGGGAGGGAGGGGTCTCGCTGAGTGTGACAAGATGTGACAAGGGGGGAGGGGGGGGGTCTACGGCAACGTAACGTTCGCCCTTCATCAAAAAATTTTACTGCAGTATTTCTTTCGACTAGTTTTTTTTAAATCGTTGTCATGATAAAAATCATTCATTTCGTATTAGTAAATATACAGACATTTAAATGCATATATTTTTAATACAATAAATTGTAACTCAATATATTTACTAATGTTTATTTTTTTAAACATGAGCGCTAGCTCTTCGGTGCGTCTCTAGCGTTTTTGACTTGGCTCTAGCGGCATTGGAATCCGTAAAATATATTTGTTAATTTATTATAAAAAAAAAGTTTTAAACTTACAACTACACTATCAATTAAAATTTATCATGCGCAAGAGGGGGGGGGGGGTCTAAGCTTTTGTGACGTAATATTCATAGAGGGGTCACAGAAAGTGTGACACAGCGTGACACTGGGGGAGGGGGGGTTCAAAAAAACCTATGTCCAGATCTGAACCCTGATTGAAGTGGGACTAGGAGCTGTTTTTCGTTAAGATTGTTTTTTATTTGGTTGCTTATGATGATTTCAAAAGCCTTCGATAAGAATGGGAGAATCGCTATTGGCCTGAATTCATTTTTGCCTCCCTGCTTTGGAATGGGGATAATCTTGGATTTTTTCCAGGAATCGGGGTAAACAGATGTCATTATAATAGTGTTAAAGGTGTGGGTTATATATGGAAGTGTAAATGGTAAAATAATTTTTACAAAGTCCGGATGCATATTATCTAAACCAACAGATTTGGATTTTATAGAGAATATAGCATTCCCTACTTGATATTCGTCTACTGCACTGAAAGAAAATGAATGATCTGAATTATTGTCAGCTTCTGAAAAATTGAAAGCAGAGGAAGATGTAGGCGGAGATGAAAATTTTATGTTCAACTGTTCTACATCAATAGAGTCGTCGGAAGTAGAAGTGCGTTTACTGAGACCAATATTACGAATTTCCTTCCAGAAGAATTTCGAGGAACGATTGGAGTTGAATTTGTTATTATAAAAGTTCAGATTAGCGTTCCTTATTAAATAAGTAACCCGAATGCGTAAGGTTTTGAAATGTTTTAACATTTCTGCACATCGAAAACGTTTCCAACGACGTTATGATGTGTCTCTATCTGTAATTGCTTTTAAAATTTCATTAGTGATCCATGGACAACTGGTAGATTTAATCTGCTGAGTATTAATGGGAACATGCTTATCAAAAAGATATTGGGTGGCAGCAGTGAGAAAGTCAACTTGATTATTAACGTCAGATGTATAAAACATAGATCGCCAATCAATTTCAGAACAATAAATAAAAAATAAATAAATAGGGTGGCGCAACAGAGCGAGGAGCCCCTGGGCCTAGCGCATTTCTCACAACCATCCCTTGTGAGGGAATGGAGGGGACCTACAATTTTCTGCCGGTTCCGAACGGCTAATTGAGAAAGCGCTTTTCATGGCAATGAATACTAACGGAGGACTTGCCAATTCCTCGCGAAAGGCGATACCCGTAGAAAAAACATTTCAGAACAATCACTGAACAGAAAATCAACATTAATATTACGAAAGTCACGGTACTGGAAAGTATTTGAAATTTCAGCCTCATTATGTACATTAAAAGTTGCAAAAACAAGCTCATGGTGAGAAAAAACAGGAAGCGATAATTGACTGGAACACATTACAAGACTAACATCGCTTACAATAAAAACATCTAGGAGTGACGGGGCACAGTTTGGCATAAAGTGAGTTGGCTCCGAGTTATTCAAAAATGATAACCCAAGAGAATGCATAGCTGTTTTGAAGGAATTGGATGAAGAAGAAAGAAGGTTTATATTAAAATCTCCACAAAGTATAACTTTCGGTGCACGGAAACACATTTCTTCTATAATCGGAGTTATTACACAAGAACTAGCTATACGAGGTGGCATGTAGATAGCACCTAAGCTGCATTTATTTTCACCCTCAAATAAATCAATGAAATAATATTCGCAAGCTTCGGTGCCATCTGAACACTTAACATGACAAGATTTAATATGACTTTTTACATATATTGCAACACCTCCACCTGTTGTTCGAATTCGATCAGCTCGATAAGGTTTTTTAAATCCTCTTAAAGTGAAAATGAAATTTATGAATAAATAAAGATTTTTCCAATTCGGGCCATTGAGCAAATGTAGGTACTGTTTCTTGCACTGCACTGATTAAAACTTCCATTATAGGGGTCTCCGTTTAACCCAAGGACTTCGCATCTGGTTTTGAATATAAGCGATATTTGTTTGTAACTATACAAGTCATTTAAATAGTTATCAGTTTCTAAATTAAAGTTGAGTTTTGTATACAAAAATCTGCTCTCCGACTGCTGCGCTTCCGCTACAAGCAACTCCCTCTGAGTGTCTTCATACTTTTGGATTATACGGTACAGCCGATCTTTTAAAGTACTCATATCTGCTGCGACTATGTTCGTATCTTCTCCATAGATTTCGCCAAGATTTCGCCATTTCATCATCCACCAGTCATTATTTCTGATTTCATACTGGAGCATTTTGCTAAAAAGTCTCGATGTGGGGAAATCAAGCAATTTTAGAATATAGTCGGCTTGTGTTTTTAGGTTCTAAATAAATAGCATAATTTGGAGTTTTAATTGGTAGGTTGAATAATTTTTTGATGAAACTTCTGTGCAGTTTTTCCATTTCTTCAAATTCTTCGGATCCCCATACTTCTGCAGCGTAACACAATGTCGATTTAACAGCTGAGTTGAAGATTTTGTACTTAATTGACAGCAATTGTAGATTTTGGGGAGTCTCAGACAAAACCACCAAATCATCAGCATACAATAAAACATTAATAATGCTACCTGCCATTCTGAATTGATTTAATAGTTAATGGGGGCCAAACGAAGTTTTCAAACCAGGACAGAGGACATCGACTAATTGGATAAACGGTCACAATTAACATTATTTCGAGGTAGTGCAGGACTTCGTCTACCGTGGGTCTGCTATAGACACCGAAAACAATATTAGTGCGGAGATCAAACGGCGAATTACTTTTGTCAATTGCTGCTATGGGCTAAGAAGGTATTTCAGAAACTAAACTCTGTGTAAATACTAAGATGAACCTTTATAAGCCGTTGGTCGTCCAAGCCCTGTTAAAGCGAATGATTATATCTTTGGTCGTTTCGAAAGAAGAGTAGGTACTCCGAATGTTTTTGGTAATTTCCAACTTTTATTTTTGGGGCTTATGTCCCATTCATCATTCGTGGCTGAATGTAGAGCGAATGGACAACAGCGTCCCTCCTTGACCAGTTTTCGAAAGCACATGTAGTGGTGCAATCAAGTGGAATGAAACCTAAACCGATATCACCTTTTTCGTTCTTCAGGGCGTTGGAATATTAAAATGGACGTGTTTTAGTGTTCTTTAGATGATCTATTTTGGTTCTTAGTGTACGGGATGGGTTCTATTTCCTGAAGTTAAGCAACGTTTCATTCCAAGATCGTGTAAGTTAGCCTAGAGTAGTGGTTCCACCTCAAAAATTATTATTATTATTATTAAGAAGAAAGCGATTTTAGGGGCATGGTGAAAGTGGCCTTCAAATAAAAGCTATGAGAAGGTTCAAACCAAGAGGGAAAACAGAAGCTGAGAGAAAGAAGCGAAGAAGAAATGCGCTCTATTTTAACCAAAGAGAATAATGACAATCCACAGAAAGACGGTATTTATTATTACCTGGAGAGGCTTTCTGCCTCGGCTGATGATGCAAGTCAAACTTTTCGGGAAAAAGGCCAAAAAAAACTTGAGTAAGAGAGCAACAATCTTCACAATAGCCGCGCGAAGAAGAAGTTAACATCACAGTCGAAGAAGTTGGTGAAGCAGCTAAGAACTCCAAAAAAGTCAAAGATGCTGGCCAAAGACGAGATACCTCTGAGTTTTGGAAAAGATGGGAGACATTGGATTTATATGCCTCAAAATTCACATCTCCAAGCTCTCAAGAATCACTTGAAGTGTTTTTGAATGTCTTAGTAAGAAGTGAGATATTAATAGTGTGGATGAAGTGGCGATAAAACTCAGCCTTCGTCTATGATTGGAATTCCCCCCTCAGCTCTAAGGAAGACGTTTAACCGCTTATATGCCTCCAGCACTCACCAACGGTTTACAATGTAAGACAATCTACACAAAGTATTAGAAGCAGTTGACTGTAGTCGAGATGCAGATGCTTCATATGAGAGCAGGAGAATCAAACCTAGATCTAATTAGCAACTCTGTGGACGCCTTCACATCAGAAATACCATTTTAAAAAATAGACCACGGTCGGCCTAGTTGGTTTTGTCATCCTCAAAAGAGAGTTCCATGAAACCAAGTCAAGGAGGCAGACACGATTGCAAAGAAAAAAGAAAGACAGACCAAAATACTACATGGTGCAGATAAATGCAATGAAATGCTCATTTAGTTGGTCTCAGACGATGCTGCCGACGCTATCGGAGGTCAATGCGACCGGCGGCGGACGTACCCCATGAAGGAATCATTAGTTTGAAGAGAGCAGTGATCCTTCGGGATCGCGATGCTCGTAACGTCGGTAATAAATGAAGAAGAAAAACTTTTGTCGATATTTTTAAGTACGATATTTGCTTACATAGTCAATTTCCATCGAACACTTAAGTTTCAGTCTTATTTTAGGAAAACTAAATACTTTTATTGGCGGAGTTCACACTGTACAATAAGTTGGACAGACTTTAGCTTGAACCACCAATGTTGGATAATGTGAACGCTCAGACGACCGCTTGACCAACTTGTTATATGGTTTTCAAAAATTTTTGAAAATTTTGAAGTTGGATGGAGCGGAGGAGCACATGACATAAAGTTGGACGAAAAGTTTGATAAGTCTGAACGCAAACTACATTCGACCATCCAACATCCATCAAACGGAGTCTGTCCAACAAATTGTACAGTGTGAACTCGTCTATTGGCAAATACTATGATCGTTGCCAATAAATGACAGGTGCTAATCGCCGACTTTTTGTTCACCAGTTATTTTAAGGTTCATATTCTGATGGTAGTGCACGTGGCGTAATTTTAAGCGTGTCTGCCTCTTGGGCGGCAGTTTCCAGGCTCACATCCCAGAAACATCCAATTGGTTCTTTCGATTATAGACCTTCATGGTAAATTGGCAGGTATTCTAAGAGCAATTTAACTGCCATAAACAGCGCTTTCCCACTCATGAGCAGTTCGTATTCAGCAAACAATGTAGGTTCTATACATTCCTTGAAAGGTATGGTTGAGATAGCTGCGTTACGCTTTTCCGAACTTTGCTACCTATCTATTTATCTACCTACCTACTCTTTCATTTCTAAGAAGGAGGCATAGTTAATTGCGCATTTTTCTTTATAGTTAAATTTTTATCGTTGAGCTGTCTCGGATTAAAACTTGACAATAAACAAACTCCTAGTGGCTATACAGAGTCTTTCCTGAAGCACATTCTATCTTCAAATTTAAACTAAACAAAGGATGTGTGGGATATCACCGAAATGTTTTATTCGTTTGAAGTACATGTTGATGCCATTGTGTGTGGAATATTACACTGTTCAATTGTCCACTACGACTTATCTGGGTGGAGCGCAAGCGAAACTTCCAATTTTCATAACTCTGGTACATAAATTTTGCAACTGGGTTATTTTGGCTTTAAATGCCGCTTTAGCTTGTGGCTTATTCTCAAATACATTCGACATGCACTGATGTAGGCTCAATCCAAAATTCCTCGAGTTATGGTCTTCGAAAGTTTGAACTCTTTGGAGTGACTCGAAATCGACTGCTTCAAATTCTCCTGCACATTCTCAGATAGTTTCGATGTTTTCGGCAGTTCTTGTGTTTCGTTGACGTATGGGTGTTGGTTGATCGTTTATTGAGTCAGTGGAGTAAAATTTGACCACTACATTGAGAATAGTCCTCTCGGTAGATGATTATGGCGTCTATAAAATAGACAAAGCTCGCCGTACGTTCCCGAACAGAACGCCCATTCCGATAAAACAATTTTTTTATTTGCACGTGTTGTTGAATTCAGTATTCGTGTTTTTCACGGGTATCGTCTTTCGCGAGGAGTTGGCAAGTCCTCCAATAGCAAATTCATTGTTATGAAAAGCGTTTTCTCGATGAGACGTTCGGAATTGGCAGAAAATTGTAGATCCCCTCTATTCCCTCGAAAAGGTATTATGGTTGTGAGAAATGCCCTAAGCTCCGGTGCTAATTCCTCTGTTGTACCAACCTATTTATTTATTTTATTTTAAATTTAATTGATGCAGCTTCAACAAGATGCCCGTTATCAACTGTAAGAGCTCAGAATTCCTTGTTTAAGACCATCAACAGACAAAAGACGGACATAACTTCGAGGTAGTAAAGGACTTCTTCTACCGAGGATTCGCTATAGACCCGGAAAACAGCATCAGCGCGGATATTAAACGAAAGATAACTCTTGCCAACCGCTGGCGCTGTTTCTTTGGGCTATGAAGGCAATTGAGAAAGAAAACCCTCTCTATAAAAAACAAGGTAACAATTTATAGGACCTTTATCATCCCATTCCTGCTTTACGGCATGGAAGAGTGCCTTATCGAAAGACCTATTCGAAGAACAAAAAACTCTAAATGATATTTTGTCACGTAGACCAAGACAATGCAATGTTTGGAGAAGAAGAGACAACAGCGAGCTGTACCGCGACATGGGCATAGCTCGAAGAGTACGCATCGCGAGACTACGACGACTGGGATATGAAGAGTGGATGGACATCAACGCTCCGACTCGATGGGGTTTCAAAAGCTCAGGAAAATAGCGGAAGCTGAAGACATCTTAAGGGGCGTAATCAAGTGAAAGAAGACCTCAACCGAATAAACTGGGGAGAGCACGCACGAAATCGAACTCGTTATCTAAAGATATTGGTTAAGGCCTAGTTTCACCCTGAACTGTAATACCCACCTAAGTAAGTAAGTAAGGACCCTTAACTAAAAGATTTAATTTGAGCAACATTCAAACTCCCAAATCCGATTTACTAAATTTTTCTGTGAACTGTAATCAGCTCTTCAGAAATAAACTTCAATCATTTTTCAAACTCTCGCACGTCTTATCACTAAAAAGCATAAATATTTATTGTCTTCGAATTAAGGAAAAGATAAACACTTTCTTCCCTAAAATTCCACATCTTCCTGTCAAACTTCATATAAAAGATGAAAAATATCCACACCAGCTGAAGGAAATCGGTGCTCATACTCCGAAAGAAGCTAACAGTTATCCTTCTATGGATGGAATTTATTTGCCAAACATCGATAAAGGAACCAATTTTCCCTGCCATCACTCATCCAATCACACATAAAAGCTAAATACCAGGAAATAGGGTTCCTATAACTTAAAAACACCACCAGAGACCAGCCATCAGTTCTGACTATAACGATCGTTATCATGACATGTTACCAAAAACTGTCCCTTTTCATTTGTTAGACCTTCTACTCCTATGTCGGCCTCCCAAGTCCCAACCAGCAACGCAACATTCGAAGGAAACTTCACCCTAAAAACAAAAACAAATGTTTCCTCTTTAGGATCTGTGTATACAATGTTACATCACCATCTCTCGACTAAACGACATTCCAAGAAATGGGTCATTCGATTGACGACAAAAAAAAGAATCGACCATCATCTTCCATCACACCCTATTAAAAAAAAAAAAAAGGAACCAAATAGCCGGCAAACACTTTTTTGATTTTCCTTCATCCACTTTCATCTTATTGCCACGTCTTTTGTTTTTTTATTGCCACCAACCGACCAACCCACCAGTCAAATCCATCCGACCATAAAGTGTTAAAGCATTTAACCATCGTCGTCCTAAGGACGAACACTCGAAATAAAAATAAAATAAAATAAAAAAAAGATTCCTCATGTTTTTCCAAACGACAAGAAATTATCTAAATTATCCTGAAATTATCCATCAGTTAAGCGAGCGAGCTTCGGGAAAAGGAAATGCGACAGCGACGATGACGGTGGTGGGTGGCAACGGGTCTGCTATTAAAATCGAAATTTATTTTATTCTCCTACTTCATGGGAAAAAAAAACTTAAAAGAACGGAACCGACAACAAAAACAAAACAAAAAAAGGAAAATAAAACTCTCGCCAAACTTTTTGAAATAAAGCAACTTTTTCCCTTTGTGACGGCAACGCAACCGTGCGCGACGGAAAAAATAAACTTTTTAATGACTTTTTTCTCACTATGAGCGCTAGTAGCTTTGTGTCAGAAATTTATCCTTGCACCCGGCCCGTTGCTCCGCCATCAATCTACACGCTATACGCTGCCTCTAGACGCTTTCTTGCTCGCATCAACCAGAAACACAAAAGGCCGGAAAATTTCAATTTGCTTCGAGAAAATTCAAAAGTAAAAAGTAAGAAAAAAAAAATACAAAACAAAACCAATAGCAGAAAGAACGGTTATTGTATCCGTTTACCATAAACACGACACGTACCTGGCTCCGGTGTTGAAGGAGTATCAGCCGCCACCGTACCAGCAGTGGCACAAACATTCATATCCAAATATCCAAACAAGAAGGTCGCACTCAGGGCAAGTAGGACGGATTGGCCGCCGCCTGCCATGTTGCTTCCTACCGAAGAGTAACTCCCCCGAAATATTTTCATGATTAAATTTTTTTTTTTTGCTTAAATTTGTATGTGGTTAATATAATGCTTCACTTTATACCGAACCACTTAACTGGACTCATCGTAGGGACACTACGAGAGGAGCAAGTTGCCAGCAATGAGTTGCGAGCTTGCCAAAGGACACACCAACAAGAACGAAACTATGGCAAACTTTTTTTTTGGAGAAAAAATAAAAAACCGCACACGCTCGACGAGGTGGAGGAGTCGAATTATCCCTCTTAAAGGGATATATTGATTTTTATATTTGACACACACAAAAACAACAAAACACCAAAAACACAAACTCCTTTGAAGGACCTCAATATCCTTTGGAGTAAACAATGGCCGGAAATTGAATTCTCAATAACGAATCTGTTTTGTGGTAAGCTTTTCCTCGGAAAATGTATCACTTTAAAGAACTCACTTAAAGGACTTTAATTTGTTTATTATCCTTATTCTTATCCTGATGGATGTTCAAAAATAGAAATTCAATGGGTAAGACCACTTTCAGACTGAGTGCGGTCAAACGATTAGAGTCGCTGCTGAGCACGTCTATTTAGTTCCAAGTACCGGCACGAACTGAAAGCGAAAGCTTCACAACAAGGACTCTTATAAAAGAATGTTCTGTCGTTCTGTCTTCTGTGCTGTGCATTGCATCATTGTTAGGATCTGCGCAATGCTTTTTCGAAGATTCAATTCCAAAGGTGAGCTTTCGAAGTTGAATGCTTTTGTATTCGTTCTCTCGCTACTGATGGCAGCTATGAGGTCCTTTTTTATTTGGAGACGAAACGCATTTAATTTAGTTGTTAACACCGAGTCGTATTCGGAGGAAGTGGATAACATAACGGTGGATTATAATTGATGAGCGTCTAGCTCTAGAGTCTACACCTGTCGAATAGGGTACTGATAGAATCACGAAACCGGAAACTACGCTGTGTTTTCCTTACCCACTGTGGGTACAGAACGTTGTATTCCATTGGGATGGGAGGACTATGTTTGGAGGATTATGTGGTTTGACAGGATATGAAGAGGGTGACTGAATGGAAGTTCTTAGCATAAGGAAGACATCAGAGCAAATTTATCACTGCTGTCTAAGAATTGAGAAAGATTCTGTTGGAAAAATCACAAAAAAAAGTAAAAAAAAAAAAGACAAAAAAAGTATCTGCGAAAAGGGATCGGAGAATAATGAGTGCTGTTTTCTAGTGCTCCAGGGAATAATTAGCTCCTTGCAATGAAAATTGTTGATATCCATGGTGAGATAAGTCCTTTGAAACTTAAGCTATGCAATTTCCCAGGTACGAACGAATGAGGATGATAAGGGTGATGACAATGAGAGTGGGGATATTATGTAATCGGCTTAGGACGATCGACCCGGTAGAGTCCTTTTTCTTTCGCGACTATTTATTGTTCGTTTATGTCCAAGAAGTGGGAAGAATTTTTTTTTATTCTGTCCTCATAATCTGATGACAGTGATGATTCAAAAAAAGGATTCGTCCTAAGTATGCAATTAAAAAGCTGCATTCGGTCGTAATGTTGGGAGCGGACTCATTCTTTTATTTTGAAGAAACTGAAGACGGGTTTTTGATGACACAGATGATCCTAGCTGAAATCACATTTTATTTCATTCTGATGTCATCTTAGCGGAGTCCTTTTTCATCCGCAATCATTTGTTAGACTATAAAAGAAAGGATGATGGATGGATTATACGAAGGGTGGGCTGGGCGTTCGGAAATAAAATTTCTACAAAAAAAAAAATAACGGAACGAGGGTAGATAGGTATAGGTACTTGTTTTTTTATGAGGAAAAAATTTCACATTTATGTTCCCATCGAAAATGAATTGCATTTCAGATAAAGTTTTATTTTGGATTGTTTGACAGACTTATATCAAGGTCGACAAGGGTAGGTTCTAAATTATTCGTTATGATATTTTTAGTGGCCGCTTATCGGTTGGATCAACGTGTGTACAAGATAAGGATGCAAATGAAGTTGTAATACAACTTTAAGGGGCACTAAACTTTGACATTGATTAATCAAACGCAAGGACTTTACGAGATGTTGAAACAGGAGTGTGATGGGAAAGTGAAAGAACACAAAAGCTGTTTCGGCGATCACTACAGTTTGTGATTCATAAAAAATGCTCACTTTTTGCTTTGCTTAAAGACTCGAAGGAGCGTATTCGTCAGGGTCCTTCTCAAAATACAGAAAAAATACAAACTGAGATATATTGTGACTCGGGATAGTAGAAAATAGGCGATAGAGGACAAGGGATGGAAAATAGAATATAAGAGATAGGAGATAACAGGCAGGAGATAAGAGATAGAAGATATGAGATAGGAGATAGGAGATAGGAGATAGGAGATAGGAGATAGGAGATAGGAGATAGGAGATAGGAGATAGGAGATAGGAGATAGGAGATAGGAGATAGGAGATAGGAGATAGGAGATAGGAGATAGGAGATAGGAGATAGGAGATAGGAGATAGGAGATAGGAGATAGGAGATAGGTGATAGGAGATGGAGATGGAGATGGAGATGGAGATGGAGATGGAGATGGAGATGGAGATGGAGATGGAGATGGAGATGGAGATGGAGATGGAGATGGAGATGGAGATGGAGATGGAGATGGAGATGGAGATGGAGATGGAGATGGAGATGGAGATGGAGATGGAGATGGAGATGGAGATGGAGATGGAGATGGAGATGGAGATGGAGATGGAGATGGAGATGGAGATGGAGATGGAGATGGAGATGGAGATGGAGATGGAGATGGAGATGGAGATGGAGATGGAGATGGAGATGGAGATGGAGATGGAGATGGAGATGGAGATGGAGATGGAGATGGAGATGGAGATGGAGATGGAGATGGAGATGGAGATGGAGATGGAGATGGAGATGGAGATGGAGATGGAGATGGAGATGGAGATGGAGATGGAGATGGAGATGGAGATGGAGATGGAGATGGAGATGGAGATGGAGATGGAGATGGAGATGGAGATGGAGATGGAGATGGAGATGGAAATGGAGATGGAGATGGAGATGGAGATGGAGATGGAGATGGAGATGGAGATGGAGATGGAGATGGAGATGGAGATGGAGATGGAGATGGAGATAAAGATGGAAATGGAAATGGAGATGGAGATGGAGGTGGAGCCTGTGAAGCAGGTGGAAATGCCTTGAAGATAAAAGCTGAGTGTATTATGTGAATCTATTTTTGACTGTTTTAAAAAGGCTCCACTTTTCTTCGGTGGTTTATTTTCTTCTTTTGCTGCATTATATCGGAGAGATCAAAGAACTCCCAGTTATCAGCTTCACACTACTGATCTGCCTGTTCGATAAGATTTTTCATTTCTGAAGTGAATATCTTTTGAAAATATGTTTTTTCTTTTATTTGTTGGAGGTTTTTAAAATACCAGCTGGAGCACTCAGACCTAAATACTGGTCCATTGTACTACCAGTTAGCAACCTTCTATTTGTTATAGCTTTCCAGATGTTCGGAGAAAAGCCAAAAGACGCTGCCATGATAAGGAGCCTAAGTTACCAGCTCTCACCATGTCTGCGCCGAGTATCTGTAACCTCATGCGAGAAAAAGCAGGACATTCACAGAGGAAGTGCTCTGCGGTGTCCTCATCTTCTCCACAAGATTGACAGATTGCGGTATCACTTAAGCCTACCACGTTTAAATGCTTGGCAAAAAAGGAGTGCCCGCTGGCAACGCCAATAAGCTTTCTACAGTCTTTTCTGCTACGAGCTAGCAAAAATGTTGCAGTCTTTTTACTAACGTTGGGGAGCATACGTTTGGTCTGTCTGCATCCAATGGAGGCATGCCATCTACGGTTGTGCTCTTCACAGATCCAATCGTTGATTGAAGCCCTCACTGAGGGCGCTGGCAGACCAAGCGACGGTTCAGGTCCTGAGAAAGCTGTCTGAGATCCTTGCCTAGCAAGTTCATCGGCGATTCCATTTCCAGTTAAGCCGTGATGGCCCGGAACCCAAATGAGACTCAAAGAATTTAATCTTCCGATCGCATTCAGAGAGCTCTTGCATTCCTGGATTACTTTCGAAGTGGTTAGAGGGTTGAGAAGGGCCTTAAGCACAGCTTGGCTTGAAAATATGTAGTTAATAAGATAAATTAGATTATTTCAGGAAAATGAAATCTGGCCACACCAGTAAAACTTTCTGTAGCGCAATAGGCATCTCAAATAAGAGGTAAATTATTGTCAGTAGCGATTACTAAATCTCTGGGCGGTTAGAAGTTCCTACTTATTAAGTTACCTCTACGTAAACCCATCAACTTGCACAATACGCTGCCCATTGGCTGATGTCACAATTTGTTCAGTTTTCTAAAATCATATCGATTTGAAATTTAGTATTCAAAAGCATTTCATTGATGTCAACTTCATTTATCAAATGCCGAACCTGGACAGCAATCCATTTCCAAGAGGTTTCGATGCGTTCTCCGATTCTATCAAGAGTATTATGGGACATTATTTACTCAAGTCGTTGTTACAGGTGATTGCAATTAAATATATGCTGAGATATTCTATGAAACTAGACTAATCGACGCAGCGTGATCATGTGAAACCAACATTTATACTTTACATGGCATGTAATTTCAAGTACACTTCAGACTTGTTCCTTTATCCTCTTATTTTGATGAATATTATGCTATACCATCAAGGCACAAATGTCTACAATCCATATCAGCAAGTTTTTGGGGCCTCGAAGCTTATGGGTTGAGAAACAAAATCTCATGGGTAGTAGTTGTAGTAGTTGGTGTGCCCCAAGGTTCTATTTTGTCTCCCACTCTCTTTTAATCTTCAATCAAGAACTCTTGTTTGAGTATCCAACAAAGTGTTCCCTACCTGACTTCGTCATTATCGCTAGTTCTGCAGGAGACGCTCACAACATGAATGTTGTCATCACTCTTTTCTCCCATTACGGTATTTTGACATTCAAAAGCAGTTTTTATCTGGTTCTCCTTTTTTCCATTCTGTCTCACTTTACAAAACACTAATACTTTGCTGGACCAAGATAAAAGTGGTTGTAAGAGCCCTTGACAGTGCTCAAAACAAAACGAATTAGGATTTCTGGAAATTAGTTGCCAAAGAAGATGTTATTGCTGGTATTTGTAAGTTCTTAGCAGAATTTCTTCAGAAGCTGGCTTCTACAATACTAATTCGTTTGGTCTCTCATAGTCCGTTGAATCCTTATAAAGCTTTTGGGAGGACTCAATTGACAATGCACGTTATGGAGCTCGTTTTCTTATTGTCCAAAAAGCGCAACCCTTGCCAAAGTCAAGATGAATATATTTTTGCCGGAAGTGAGGAAGTGACGTTATTATTTTGATTCTCCTCCTTGTCGCTTCCGACAATTTTGAATAAGGGAGTGTGAGTATTAGTTTTGTTTTTCCTTCAAAGATTTCTATATTCGTTTCTTGGTAAATTTTACTTTCCTTCGTGCTTTTTGTAAAAATCATCATTACTTTAAAATTATTACTTTGTTTTAAATATTTTTTAAGCGTCAGCAAACTGATTAGGTTTTAACAAAGAACATGAAGTACACTTTTTCATAGCAACTCATCCTTCTTGGCATATGTTTTATAAACTCTCTGGAAATCCTACAGACACTGAAGTTGAAATTCCACTGATGAGACGGGCTAGACAATAAGGCCTTGATGATTATAAAGGACTGCAACGTGATGTTGTCTTTTTAGTTTCTTTCTAACCTAACCTAACCTTGTCAATCAAAAGGACAAGTTGTATCAAATCCTTATGAAAGAGAGCCTGCTAATGAGTCCTTCTGAAGAAAAAAATAAACAATCTCACAAATCCTACTTTTCAAAAAATAAAAAGTGTGACAACCTGTCCGTTGGAGACTAATTAAACAGGCCCACCTAGCACTGTAACACCCGCATTAAGTTTCACGTCTTATTAAAAAAAAAAAAAAACAAAAACAAAAAGAAGAAAACACAAAATAAAAATAATAAAATCTCCTTAAAATGTAAATGAGCTGCTTTTCTGTCAAAACGACCCTGCTGTTTCTGCTAGGCTTACTGCAAATATAAAAACAAAATAAATAAAAAAATGAACTTAAAAAACAAACAAAAGCAACAACCCCCCAATTATTTCTTTTATGTTGTCCTGTTGGAAATCAGAATCATATTGTTCAACATTTGGGGACGAAATGATCCCAAACTACGCTAACTATTTCCCACTGATGCAATTTGCGCTCATGTTCGTTTTATTCTCATTTTCCGTTGTCATCTTTCTGTATTGTATACAAAGTCATTTTTTTGTCATTGCCTTTCCACAAGGACAATTCAAAAAATGTAAAATCACAAAAAAAAAATATTATTAAACTTGGAAGTTTTTTTTTTTTTTTGTTTTGTGTTTCGTTCGTGTTGTACCTATGTAGTTGTTGGAATAAGTTTTGTGTGTAAATGAAGCGGTTTTTGTTGAGTGGCAACTTTGTTGTTTAAAATCTGCTTGCTGCTTGCTGCACGATATTTGTGGTTTGGTTTTCTACTCCATCTCCTCCTACTTTGACCAAGGAAATCAGCTTCAGACGAATTGAATAGCAGAGTTAAGTACTTGCATAATGAAACCCACAAAGTTTTTATATCTCTACCCATGGAGGATGTCCTTTGGAGATGTGTGAGTGTTTGTTGGCGAGGGTTTTTGTGTAAATTTGTGCAACTTGACTGGACAGTTTTTTTGTGTGAAGATTATGAAATAATTATTATTGTGATGAGGAATATTTATGGGGAAGCAAGTGCCATGGCTGTGTGTAGTAAGCTGAGTGTCGACAAGTGTTTCGAATATTTTGTTTTTTTTAATTTGTGTTTTAAGCAATCTGCTAACTTGCTGCTCTGTGAAGGGGCTCCAATGCAAGTATTTCATATCCAATAGAAATAAAAACATGTCTGCTTTGGATGTTGACGTGTTTTTTTGGAACTTAGTGCCTACTGACAAAAACTAACACATTAAAGTATGGGTTTCGAGTTTCAAGTTTTGAAGAAGTCGATTAAATTGTCATATAAATCTCGAATTCATATCACTAGTTTCTGATCTTCTTCTATGTCCCTTTTTTTAGCGTTACGAGAATCGTGATCTCGACGGGATCACAGTTCTCCCACTAAACTGCTTCATATCAGCGATTCGCTCGTCGGGTACGTCTCGTTGACCTCTGAAAGCGTCTGTTCCATATCCAAAAGCAGATTTTTGTTGCTATTGTCTGTTTGTGTTTTGGTTTTCCTTTCTCTTTGTTTTTCCGGGATCGTGTTTGACCGTTGCATGATATTGCCTTTTTAAAAGGATCTTTGCACCTCTACTCTAAACATGACAACACTAAGGAAGTTGGTGATGTTCGTTATTTTGAAAGATGGTATTTCTGACATGATATTGGATATTGGTACTTTTAATACGAAAAAGTCTATATAGCTTGCTTATAACGTTCATACACGATCGCGAAGAAGCAAAGTGAAAGACAGACTAAAACACTCCTGGGTCCTGGTACTAAAAAATGCAACGAAAAATATGTTTGGTTGTCCTCAGGCATAACAGTTATTAACCAGAAGGCTTGCTGACGAACTCTGTTGTCAACGTGGCGTATCCCAAAAGTGAATCTCTAGTGCAGAGCAGGTTGGGATGGGCTATGATTCCTTCGAGAGCAAAAAGCTAGTAAAGTCGAAAAAGAAAAAACAATTGTACTTCATTTGAATGACCTTTGCCTGTAAAATTTAATCTCAGGTGTCTTGTCTGCCTTGGTACAATTTTGGCTGCTGTTTTCAGAAAAGCACTTCATACTTTTCAATGAAAGGCGCCAAATGAAAAGCTATCATTTTTGTCAGCTTCGAAGTTTGACGATTTTACGATAAAAATGGTGGAAAAATGAGACGTACCGCGTCAATATAAGTGCGTTCAATAACTTATCGGATAGGCTATTTCGAATATTCGTATTTGAGATACCCTCTTGAACGATTCAAATATCTTTTTCCAGATTCCATTGGAAAAAGAAAAAACATTCAAAATGTCGTTGCAAAAGAGATCGGAATTAACTTTTTCCCACTTTCGTAGCAAATTAAATGACGCTGATACAAAAATAAATGAACACTTAAATTCGAAACTGACATTAAAAGAAATAAGGGTAACAAATTTGCGGATACCTCCAGACTACTTCTGGAATAAATGGGGCCTTGTCCCCGCTAAATATTTGGATATATTATGTACTAGCTGTGCCCGCGACTTCGTCCGCGTGGAATAGTGACGTTCGGCAGCATTTTTAATTTTTTAGGCTACTTATTTTGCAAATAAAACGCATTCATGCGTTTTAGTAAACTATTGTTATATTTTATTTATTATTTAAATACATTTTTGCACACGACGTTCTTACTTTTTCCATCTTTTGTCAAATAAAAAGGTTTTGCGAGTTTGATATACTCTTTTAAACTAAAATGACTAATCAGTGGGAACTAAAAAAATACGGGGAATCAATAGTTTTCTTATTTCCCTGTTCCAGTCATCATTAAAACTTTTATAATGCCGCATCCCAGATGTGAAATTTGTAGCTGTGTACAATTTCTAGATTAGGTACTCATTATTGGCACTGGAACACCAACTTGCAGCCACTCCTGATAATTCTTAAGAAATGAGAAACTCTATAGGGTATGATGTAACTTGCTCAGTGTCCATAATATTGTCTTCTGATAGATATTCGACAACATCCCCAATACGTCTAACATAATTTTTTAGTTGATATGGTTAACTATCTCGTTAGTCGGCGGCGAAATCGACTTTTCACACAGTCATTACCTATTGCCAATATTTATTTGAAGATCAAGATAGACATTTCTTCTCAGGTCAACTGAACTGAATCGACAATTTGACAGAAATCACTTCACGATGAAAGAATTTTTGAAATCGGTCCAGTAGCTTCAAGGTTCCCGTTTACGTTGCCGTTCCCGTAGCAATATTGGGAAAACAAATACAGACCCTGTCCTTTTTCAGGCTCAAGTCAAGACTATCTCGGCACCAAAATTCATACAAATAGGTTCAATAGTTTGGGCGGTAGATGGTAACAAAACAAAACAGACAGACGGAGTTGATTTCGGATCTATAGTGTTAGTACTCTCGTTCCCATGGGAATATGGGGATAAATTAAAGTTAATGTTACTTTGAGATAGTGTAGCATTCTAACGGGGAAATACTTCTTGAAATCAGTTCAGCAGTTTCTAGGTTCCCGTTTACGTTTGCATTCTTTTGGGAATACAGGGATAACATACATAGCCTATGTCCATCTTCAGGCTCAAGTCTATATCTCTGTACCAAAATTCATATAAATAGGTTTAACAGTTTGGGCGGTTTTTGATAACAAATAAAAATAGACAGATAGATTTCATTTCAGATGATATTAATAAAAACTCCCATTCCCGTGGGAATAATGGAGATGACTTACAGTTTATATTACTCAGGGATAGTGTAGCATTCTAACGGTGGAAGAATTTTTGAAATCGGTGCTGTAGCTTCTAAGTTCCCGTATACGTTCCCATTCCCGTGGGAATATAGGGATAAAATATATATCCTATGTCCTTCCTCAGGCTCTAGACTATCTTTGTACAAAATTTCATTTAAATCTATTCATTAGTTTGGGCGGGAGATGGTAACATAGAAAGGCAAACAGACAGAGCTACTTTCGCACTTATTATATCAGTAAGGACTCCCGTTTCCGTAGGAATATGGTGAGCGTTTTCGTGGGAATATGTGGATGAGTTGAAGTTAATGTTACTCCGGGATTATTTAGCATTCCAACGGTGGGAGAATTTTTGAAATCGATGCTGTAGTGTCAAAGTTCCCGTATACGTTCCTGCTCCCGTGGGAATATAGGGAAAAAATATATAGCCTATGTCCTTTCTCAGGTTCTGAACAATCTTTGTACAAAATTTCATTTAAATCGGTTTATTAGTTTGGGCGGGAGATGGTAACATAGAACGACGGACAGACAGAGCTTCTTTCACACTTATTATATTAGTAAGGACTCCCGTTCCCGTAGGAATATTTGGATGAATTAAAGTTTATGTTACTCTGGGATAGTGAAGCATTCTATCGGTGGAAACATTTTTGAAATCGGTGTTGTAGTTTCTAAATTCCCGTATACGTTCCCGTTCCCGTGGGAATTTAGGGATAAAATATATAGCCTATGTCCTTCCTCAAGTCTTAGACTATCTCTGTATCAAATTTTATTTAAATCGGTTCAGTAGTTTGGGCGGGAAATGGTAACATAGAAAGCCGGACAGACAGAGTGACTTTCACATTTATAATATTAGTTAGGATTATTTTCTTGAGATGCAATAGGTTTAAAACTCTGCTAAATGTTTAAATAAACTTGTTTGTACCTCTGCTAAGTTTTCAACATTTAACCAACAATAAAAGCTATCCCATCACGATTCCTGAACAAAGGATCTAGATGTCCTTAAGCATTCAATAATTTAAGCCGCAGGCAATTCAAGGAATTGTACATTGAGGACGAGGCAGCTGTCGGGCGCCCCTCCGCGTTGGGATGGGTGAATTTCGAGCGCCCGAGGTGCTTCTCTTCTATACTCTGCCATTTCAAAAATATCCAAGATATGATTCCAATATTTTAGGACATTATTTTTGAGATGTTTACCTATCGAAAAATAAAGAAATCGATTTTCTGAAAATGAGAAACTAGCCGAGCCCCGTAAGTCAACGCATCTTTTAACGAGCTCGATTTCAACATTTATGGATCCAATTTCAGCATTAATAAAGTCCACCATGATGGTAATACAAGCCACCTTTTTAATAGTGATTGCTCTCCAAACTCAAATTGCAATAGGGCCCGTCCTGCTCTTCTGCTGCTGCAACGTTCCTCTGAGCTTAGAATCAAATAACCTCCGAATTCCATAGCCTAACTTCATCATCGTCGTTATTCGATTTCCTGAATATAAGACTTTCGGATAACTCCTCAATCGAAACGATGTCTTCACCATTGAGCCGTTTACTTTTTCGAAAACCCTCCACATCAGCCGGTGCATTCATAGCCCGTTCGTCTCCATTAAGTTCACCTACTCTCAGAGTGCTGATTATATACCCAAGCATTTGAATTAATTTGAACAGTACATAGTTAGGCTTATACCATTCTGTATGCCATCCACTAAAGCCCTGCAGATGAGGCGTTATTACTGCATATCAACTAAATCAACCCTACTACACATCTGACAACAAACACTACTTCTATATTTGTATTTTCGCTTTCCAAGCACAATTCCAAGACAGTTGTTTACATTCACCAATCCACATCAATAGAAACTCCGATTTACTATTGCAAACTACAACAAACCAGACATAGAGTGCATATCTGCACACGCTATTATAGACTACTGGCCCATGCTGTAAAAATTATGGGTCATTTGAACCACCAGGTGACCTATCTAGAACGATATAAGAGCATAAAATAATAAGATTCAGCACTATGCCGTCACTTGTAAGCTGTTCAACTGAGTGCAGGTGAGAATTCGAAAGTACAGGTAGAGTGAGTACATTTTGGTCACATATTTTTGTACGGCATTCTTACCACCGATAGATCCATGAAAAATAATAAGAAAACGCACAGTGCCGTAAAAAAATGGTGAGCCACAAAGTCGGATTTTTTTTTTATTTTCCGACAATCACCAGGGTAAATTTGGTCATTTGATTTTATACGGCATCTATGTCATACTATTTCAATACTGCTTCTAATCCATTATTCCGCAACGCCGTACAAAAATCATGCGACAAGGGTAACAAATCGAGGGTTGCCACCCCCTCTCTTTCCGTGGTCCAGGGGGTGATTTGACACAACATGAAATAAATTTATTTTGAAAGTATTTTATGCATAGATAATATTTTTTTATATGCCGTACATTTTCGTTGGTCCAAAGGGGGAAAGAAACTGAAAAAGAAAAAATCAAGAAAAAAAAAATTCATATAACGAAATGTAAGGTGAAATTTTTCTTATACGGCATTTAAATAGTTATTTGTACTAATTTTCATAGTCTTTTCGTGATTCTAGGTTTCTAGTTACAAACTATGTTAAATATGGGTTTGTATACTATCGATTTATACCAAAATATAGTTATATTGTCACTGATAATTCCAAAATACAACATATTTTTGAGAAGTACTCATGACACTGAAGTTAGCAGACACCTGTAAAATTTGAGCTTTTATTTCAGAAATGAATAAGTGGAAAAAAAAATATTTTAAGAATTTGTGCTTACAGTTTTTTGAATTATGTAGATGTGTGTTTGAAATCTACCTTTTCATTTACTTGATTACAATAAACCGTGGTGGGGCATAATACGTTTGTTGCAGATCCACTACTCATGGAACAAACTTTTAATGTTCTGCAAGAATATGTATGCGTTTTATACAACGTAAAAGCAAGAAAAACTGTAAACGAAGCAAGGTGTATCATATTTGAAAGGATTTATACGCCGAAAAGTAGTAATGAAGCTTTCAAAAAGACAGCTATGAGATTGGAAGCAACATCGTTTCCCCCTTGTTTCCGGGAGTTGGAGCAACATCTGAAGAGAAGTACCTACATAGCACAGATTTGGTGTAATGCCTACAAACAAGTACCGTCGATCTTGTTTCCAATAAACTATAGTTGGGTTGTTAATGATGGTCGGTACGATTTCGATTGGTTTCACGGCGAGGAATGCCCCCAAAAAGTCTGTGACATAACGGAACCGGATGAGGAATCAGGCGAAGAAGATGATGACGTCATAGGTAAATAAATCTTTACATCTTTAATTTGTACGTAAGACTTTGATTTTGACAAATACATATTTATGTTTCAGAAAATAATAGATAAGATAATTCGGACGTCGATGAAGACGTTGATTCCGATGACAACTCAGCAACTGATTCCGATACTGAATAAATTTATCGAATTTTTCTAAAAAATGAATTTTTTTTTCATTATTATCATTAAATATATAGAATTTTTCTAAAAAATGATTGTTTTATTTACTCACATCATTACCATGAAACAAATCAATTATATGTTAATTATGTTTGAAGTATATATTAAACCAAAAAGTATATAAAACTGTTGATACTGGGATTGACAGTTTCAATTCTTGGACATAATATACACACCGTTTCAGTTCAGTTAGACGTCATAGTGATTTTATCATATTATCAATTATTTTCTTCAAAAATATGTTAATGCCGTACTGTATCAGATGGCCATAAAGTACCCTTAAAATTGTAGCGTCACTTTCATCAGCCTAAAAGATATGGTCTGCATAAAAATGTACGGCATCATTTTTTCCTAATTTATCTATGTTAATACTATTTAAAACAAGGGATAAAACGTAAAAAACTGCTATATTTCATTAATCTATGATATTTAAACTTTTACAATAATTTGCAAAATTTCAGTTTTTGTATTTCTCTATAATTCTTTTTAGAACGGTTTCTTTTAAACGGCAATACTATGTAACAATTGTATTTTACAATATCATGTTAAAAAAAAAGTTTCCGTACAGGATCAAATGATTTTACAGCTATAAAAATCAAGGATACGATGAAATGAAGATAGTTATTGATATACATTCAAATGAACAATCATTTTTTGACGGCATTATTTTTAATAGTACTTTTGAGTGCTAGATAATGTTTTGGAACCTAAGCCGTACTTTTTCAAATCACCCCCTGGACCACGGAAAAAGAGGGGGTGGCAACCCTCGATTTGTTACCCTTGTCGCATGATTTTTGTACGGCGTTGCAGAATAATGGATTAGAAGCAGTATTGAAATAGTATGACATAGATGCCGTATAAAATCAAATGACCAAATTTACCCTGGTGATTGTCGGAAAATAAAAAAAAAATCCGACTTTGTGGCTCACCATTTTTTTACGGCACTGTGCGTTTTCTTATTATTTTTCATGGATCTATCGGTGGTAAGAATGCCGTACAAAAATATGTGACCAAAATGTACTCACTCTACCTGTACTTTCGAATTCTCACCTGCACTCAGTTGAACAGCTTACAAGTGACGGCATAGTGCTGAATCTTATTATTTTATGCTCTTATATCGTTCTAGATAGGTCACCTGGTGGTTCAAATGACCCATAATTTTTACAGCATGGGCCAGTAGTCTATTAATTTCCCTCAAGAATCTTCTCCTTTCATCTGACAACAATAGGACAACTCTCGTCGTGAAATGTAGCTACATACCTATACCTTCGCAACACAACAAGGATTGAAACTGAATTTAAAGTGCGTGCTAGTGCCTCAGCCTGAATGTGTTAAAATCGTGCAGCGTTATTGAAATTCTTATGAATTTCAATAACTTCACATCCTCAGATTCTGAGGTGTTGACATACTTTTCCTGGATGCTAATGTATTGTATACGAAAAGCAGAATCCCACTTAAATGGAATTGTTTACACTGATCCACTTGTACCCGTACGTTTTTGTAGTAGAAGTAGAATAGCAGAACGCAAGCACAATAGCACCGTGCAATCTAAGAGGCGATCCCATTTAGAAAAATGTATACTTTGGGGCGCAGAATTTCTCCACGCCGAATTTCTCCCCCTCACACTCAGACACTCAGCTGCTATCAATCTCTGCATCCGAAAAGTTGTTTATGTTCCGTTTTGATGGTGTAAATATTGATGTTGAACTTATTGTTTTCAGAGTGAACAGCAAGATTGGTCTGTGTTCTGAATCCTTTTTATTTTCATTACAATCACAACTGGCTTCGGGGCTTGTTTCGAAATAGAATGATTGCTTTGAAATTTCAAACGCTAACACAAAATGGCTTAGGCATCCTCTAATCCTTTCCAAGCCAATTGCAGACTTAAAACTAATTAAATTGCTTTAATCGCTTTATTTTCCTCGGAGAGGAGCTTTAATCCATGACTTACCTTAAAGCTATAACAAGGGGACGTTCATACACATTGAATCCGTGGCTAAAGATAAATTTTGTGTCATCCTGATGTGGCTCTTTAAAATTCCACCCATTATTCCCATGCCATTGCTGGCCAAAAACAGCAAAATAACTATACTGACCCCCCAATTCCATCACACAGAGCCAAGCATGAATTCCGTTCCGAGAAATAAATTACCTCTTCGCATCTCTGAAAAGTCATCTAAATTCCAATCGACTCTATACTACCTCTACATATTTCCCAGGTTCGGGTTTGATGGAATCATTTCCATAAATTCAAATCCTTTATTCATGCCTGACTCGATTAGCATATCCATCAGAGGAGTGGGAATAACAGACACTGCCAGAGAGAGAGAGAGAGAAAGGGAGAGATGAGAAAATAAACTTAAAACTTTGAATTCATTTGGCCCCATTTCGAGGGATAATCAAAAGGGGGCTTCATAAACACAGCACATACACACAAACACCTCCTCTCATAAAGTCATATTCATCAAAGTCAAATGCTCGATTAATGCTGAGATTGATGTGACAACAACAAATGAGCAAAACACATCCACGCACGAGTACGTAATTTCTATCAGTAGATTCTAAGCATCAAATTTGAAGTATTATTGTAAATTGGACGGTACATTTATTCAAATTACCCCTCCCGCCTCAACGCCATCTCTGTTTCTCCCCCTCATAATAACTTCTCAAGGAAAGTCGGTCAAGAGCATCTATGCGAAGAAACCTTCTTAAAACGCTCTCTCCAAGTTTGAAGCCGCGCGCTAATGAGATAACACATACAATATAAAAAATTCACTATGCCACGTGTTCCAAATAAAGTGTTAACGACAATGAAAAATAAAGAAAAAAAAAACTACGGTGAGGCAGAGATGGTAGCGCGTGATGTTGATGATGTGCAAATGCAAAAACAAGTCAAGGCAATGACGATACGAACTGACTCAGAGCCAAAAAGTGCTTCAACAGAGATGGAAACACCTGTTTTTTCGTCTTGGCAAAATGAAGCTATAAAATTTAGAGGAAGAGTTGGCGTATGCATTTGCATGTGGCTGCGCATGAAGCCAACAGCAAATTTATTGACGGCAACAGTGGCAGAATTGAATGATGAAGACATAAAAAGCAAGAGCAGAGAATAAGGGTGCGAAATGAGGAAATTTGTTCTGTTTTGTATTCGAATACACACAAACATTAAACAATCTGTGTTCATGGTTTATGGATATGCAGCGATTGGAAGTAACTTGGTTTGTATAGGAGCACAGTGTTCACTCAGGAGTAAAATAGTTGTTTAGCTCTTAACTGACAGATAGGATTGCCTAATTTGCTACGGTAAAGGGTTGTAAAATATTCAATCAGTGAAATTAATTTTTGGAGTCTTTATTATGTGCATCGGAGAATGAACCAAAGGACTTCGATGGTGAAGATAATTGGTAAATGTTTCGTAATATGTAATGTATTTATAAGCAAAACCAAGGGTTTTACGACTTTTTAAGGTGGCAGAAGAGCTGTGATCCTTTCCTAATCACGAGGTTCATTAAGACGAAAGAGAAGAAGAAGAAGACCGAGATTTTTTATCTAAAAATCAATAGTTTGATAGTATGTCTTTTACAACGCCATCTTAAAGTGCACTGACTTGTAAAACTAACATCGCTGAAGACCATGAAAATTTAATAAAATGGTTGGCGTAACAATGCGAGGAGCTCCGGGACCAAACGCATTTTTCTCAACTATGCAATTTAGGAGAATGGAAAGTACCTACAATTTTTACCGATCACGAACGGATTGGTGTTTGAGGGATTCGAACCTCGAACCTCCCATGTAACAGTCAGCCACGTTAACCATACCACGAGCACGGGTTGTCGCCCATTGCAAAAAAATCAAGTAAAATGAAAATTAACAGTAAAATTAAATTGAAAGTTAAAATTGATATTGAAATTAAATTTAATAATAAAATTGAAATTAAATTTAAAACTAGATTTAAAATTTAAAAATTAAAATTATATCGAAAGTTAAACATAAAGTCAGAAGTAAAACTAAAATTTAAATTAAATTTAAAATTTAATTTAAAATATAATCGAAACTAATAAAACAAAATCAAATATGAAGGTGAAGACTCAATTTGAAGTGGAATAAAGAGGTTTGAAGAAGGAATCAAAGAACATGAATCAACTGTGTCTAGGAGTTGAAAGAAATGAATGTCGTTGCTGCTGATGTAAACCAAGTTCGTCTAAATCCTTGACGAGTAACCTTCAAACGCTGAAAAAAAGTAGAAATGTTCACAAGACTCTTGCCTAACATCGTTAGCGATACTCAAGTACAGTTCGTTGATACCAATTCAGAAAGAGTTGATTTTGATTTGAACAAACAGTTTCATCGGCGGAGCTTACCAGAAGCTGCACCTTACTGTAATGGTTTGTCCAGTTTCAAAGAAGTTAGTGAAGTGTTCAAGATCTCCAAAGAAATAAAGATGCCTTGCCAGACGAGACACCATATGTGTTTTGGGTTAGATTAGTTAGAATGGGCTGACGGTTTATCTTGTTTCCGCCACACTTAGATCATTGTAGATCCATTGTGGTACCCTGGTATGGTTGAACATTTTTAACCAATGATCTATTTAATTTCCCAGGGTTCCTACCAATGAGGCGCAAGTGCTGAGCCTTTTCTCGATAATTCGTCCGCTTTTTCATTTCCCGGTATGCTACTGTTACCGGGAACCCACCAGAGTTTAAGGTTATGCTGTTTGCCAAGAACCCTTAGCTCTTCGTGACAGCAAGAAACAAGCTTTGATTTAACAAAATTGATGCTAAGCTATCAATGAAAAAAGTGATATCAGCATGTGATAGCGCCATCATGGACACCTGTTTTACAACTTTTGTAATTGACAAGATCTCGGCTTGGAAGACACTGGTGTGACTTGGAAGTTTGAAGGACCTGGCTAAATTGAGGTTTTTGGAAAGAAGCCTGAACCTCTTTTAACTTTAATTTTCGAGCCGTCGCGTCGCCGTCGATATAAATTGATATAGAGGTCTCGTTCATATGAGGTGTTTCAATCTCTCAATCCTGTCTATTGGGGAAGCTGGTTGAGAAAGATTTTTTAAAGTCTTGTGCAGATATTTTTGTCTGCGTATCGTGAAAAAATCTGTGCATGTCTTGTTTGGCTGGTTCAGGATAGATGAGAGATATTGGGCTTAGATGACTTACGACTCTCGTCTCTAAGCTAACAGAAGGTGACAGGCTGCTTTGATAATGAGTCAAAGTGACCTTCTTCCAATGTACAATAAGAATGAATTCATGTACATATCTGTGATATTGATCGTTCAATCAACAAATTGTGAATATCGTTTGAAAGCCAACTGAGAGAAATATCAAGGCTATCTGAATACCCGTAGACGTTTGTCGTGAGTAAGTTAACATCTGATCCAATCAAAAGTATGAGGATAAAAAAAATGGAGGCGCATTGTGATTTCTTGGAAAGTTGACATGATGTTGGGGTGAACTTCGAAAGTGCAATAGATCGAGATCTGGCTCTTAGGTTAGGTTAGGTTGGATGGGGAGTGCCACCACAAGTTGCAGCACCTCACTCGGATCTCAAGGATCCATTGTGCTCCCCGAGAAAACAGGATGAGGAAGTTGTTAAAAATTAAGTTGTAGGAACGGAGAGGTAGAAATTTGGGCTTGTGGCTGGGTTATTGGTGTAGGGAACCCCCACTGAACCATTTGGAGCCCTGAGTAAATTTTAGGATGCTGTTCAATGGGAGGATAGAGATATCGCCCAGTTTGTAGAAGAAGTATTCTCCCAGGGCTTTTTTCCTAGTATGGGCCAAGCTAGCACCCTCACATAGGAAATGGAATGATCCTTCCTCCTCGTCTTGACATCCTCTACATAAGTCGGATGTGCTTATGCCCATTCTCATCATGTGGGTACCCAACGAGTTGTGGCCCGTGAGAATGCCAATCATTAGAGAGAGCCGAGGTCTGCTTAGCTTGGGTAGATCTTTTTTTTTTTTCTTGGAATTATCTGGCCAAAGGTTTCTGGCTAGGAGTTGCTAGATCCAGGTGATCAAAGATATTTACGACGGAGAAGTGCCAATAATATGAAGTCCTTCTAATGCTACCAAAATCAACCTAGTCACACCGGTTTTACAATTGGAAACCAAAGCACATCTATTTATCTTTGCTGCGGAAGGGCCATCGTAAGCGGGGGATATGGCGATAAGGCTCTACCATCTTCCGTGATTGAAAAATGCCCTCTAAGCTGAATAAAAGACTATACAGCGCGGAAGTGCGTACAATACTCACAAATATGAGCAGGTTGAACGCTTATGTTTTCTTTCACCTGCGGTGGTTATTCTCGTCGGATCCATAGTGTTTCAAAAGAAGAACGTAAAGCGGTTGAGTGCTTTTATTTGTCCTGAAGCTGATTCGGTTTTTAATACATAATCTTAAAGATTCCAATACTAGTGATATGCAGTTTCATTTCCAACGTTGGCAATTTATCCAACTGTCAACTGTCAGGTATAAGCTTCAGCAACTTAGTCGCTGGTAATTCTGATTAAACAACTCAAACGCTGTCAACAGTCAAATACTGTCATCAACCGCTGGCAGATCAATAGTCAAAGGCTAGTAAGACTTATGCCTAGTTCTCGTACTCATATATACTCCAAGGAGACTTGAGCCCCAAAGCTGGGGTATACTACTTACGACGTAATCGTGATTTTCCTATGGTGGGAGTGGCCTGTAGATTAAACGACTGCCTCACATTGTCCTTATTTTGCAGAATGCTTTATAAAATTATATGCACTTAGTGCTTGTGGTGAATGAAACATCAGCGATGTTGCTTTTCTTGAATCTGGTGAAGATTACATCTCCAAGTTTCTTCTTTTTTTTTTTTAATTTCACTCCACTTTACGACATCAAAAGACCTGACTACCCGAGTGAATTTTGTAAATCATTAAAAGTAAACAAGTTATGCTTTTCCCCTCCTTTTGATAAAACAAACACAAATATTGGCTTTCAAAAAGTTTACTCAAGAGAAACTTCTCGCATTTAAGAAAACTTACAACCATCACAAGCAGAACAACCCCAATTTCTTTAAAGTCTAAAACTTAAATCAAATTTTTTTCACTCAATTATGTTTAAAAAGAAAACAAACTTATCTTAATGCCAACGCCGATTCCATCGCTTACAACAGGATGAATAAAACTTAAATCATCCGCCTTCACCAATCTCACAAAAGGAGAAAAACAGACGAAGCCACCACATCCTTCGTCCCCCATCAAGTCATATACACCAAACCGAAGCGAATCTACGAAACGCTCTTTGTTTTCGCTTTTCAAACTGCAATCATCACGATCTCTTCCAATTCAACGAATTGTGCAACGAAACCGGACACTCTTTTCTCTACATCATCCCAACAACTAGTCTCTCCTGCTTCCCGGTTGATAGCAAACTTGCCTGACTGGCAAAACCTATTCAATGTTTTATAGTTCAGCTCCTGAAAGGATGCTCAGGCAAAAAAGAAAAGAAAAAAAAAGAAACCAACAAAAACGAAATAAAAGTGGAAGAAAAAATAACAAAAATTATGAACTCCCCGAAACCACATTCACGAGTCTGTTCCAGTGGTTCCCCCAGTTTCGGTTACAATATTTCATATCTCTCGCACACACAACACCCGGCTGTAGTCAAGAGAATATACTTATTTTACCCGGCATAACGTCCGCGACCTTATTTGGCAATTTGGTCAGGTGGAAGCACATTGGCCAGGCCAGAGCATATAACCAACTTTGGGCAAATTTTCACTCCTGCGATGAAAATCCAGATACAGTTCATGAATTTGAACAAAATTAACAATGAATTGCAACGTTTCCCTGTGAGAGAATAACGAGTCCGTTTCGAGACAAGGATGAGATATCCTTATCTCTGTGCAGTGGATTATACGGACGACTCCTTGCTGCAATTTATCATGGAATCCTGAATAATTGATGGAATCTGGAGCAAAGAAGTGAAGCAAAAATAAGCAAAACCCAAAAACCACATTACACTCTCCCGAGAACATAAATCAAAAAAAGGGCAGGAGAGGAGGGAGCAACAGCAACACTCTGACTCTGAATATCAGTCTACGACTTGACTGTAGAAGTATGCTCCTTGGAAAAGGCTTATAAAACCATCTTCTGGTTTTTATGTAGTGTGTATGTTGGAATTGTTAATGTTGTCTGGCCACAAACATATGTAGGTACTATTCGTAGTAAGAGGTAAGTACATACCTACAAGCTACAACAGTGCAACACTTATGGCTTTTCGACCAGACCATACCAAATGAGAAGGCTCACAATACTTGCCGACATTCATTCCTTTACTGAGTGAGTGAACATCTGAAGGCCGAAGCTCATGCCCAACGCAGTCACTAAGAGGATGAGTGCTATCCTTGGATGCGTTTGACAAGTATAAGATGACTGCTCTGCTCTCACATCAAGGACGGCTCACTTCAAGCAAATTCTCTCTCTTTTTCTTTAAATTGTGTGTGTTTAAGATTGCAAGGAATTTTGATCGTAAAGCCTTATGGAACGGAAGAAAATCGAGAGAAAACGAAAGACGCATCTGATGTGCTGCCTTCAGCACACAAATCACACATTTCGGTTGGCATGGCTATTAGATGGCTAAGGCGAAGGCGATGGAGTACCCATCATGCGGAAGCTCATGTTTTGCAACTATGTCTGTGTGTGGCATTGTGTAATGTGTAATGGGTTGGGTATGTTCTTCATCGAGCTACTGTAATTTATGCTTTATTGGTTTTATAAAATGTTGAGATTGTGCAACTGACTGAATTCGAATTGAATTCGTCGGTGATTTCTGAAATGATGTGGTGAGTGCGTTCTTGGAAAGCTTCATCAAGTCGTTGTAGGAATTTAAAGTTGACAACAAACGCCAAAGCATGAGCTTCGTTGGCTATTTAAGAATTATTTTCTTGAGCTTGAAAATCAATCATCTAGGAATGCGTCATTCCTTCTACGAGTATAATAATCCGAATATGAACAATCATCGTTCTCGGAATTTATTCATCGCTTCGGAGGCGGGGTGTCCTCTGTGTGATTTTATGTGACAGTGGCAGTGGCAGTGACTATACACAACTTGCTGACGTAATCGAAGAAAATGCTTTCATGAACATAAATTTTATTGTTTATGTCGTCGTGTCGTCAGCGTAGCATAAAGTCTGTTCTGTGCCGTTTGTACGGGTTTTGTTTCAATTCACCTATGAGTAGAGGATGAGAAAATCAATCAATGTAATGGCCTTTTTTTTGGAAAGCTCTTGAATATGAAATTCATATTAATAATTCACGGCAGTAAGAAAAGGCGAATGGGATATAAATTTGAGCTGGAGGTGGAATTCGGATATTAAAATCTGTAGACATTTCCCAGTTATCGATAATACAATTGGATTTTCGTCTCAAGTATCTGTGCGAGAGCGTGTGTTTGGATATCGAAATTTTTATTGTTGTAACAAAATTTAAAAAGAAAACAGATGCTTTTGTCTTAACAACATTTTTTGTACGGGCATTTCGCTTAGGTTTTAAAGTAAGACCCACGTATTCTTTATGTAGCAAGCTTTAAATTGTCCCATGATGTGATGGGGTGAGTCTCGTGCTTGTAATAATAAATTCAAAAGCAAACAAACGAAAATGCTATCATAATTTTAGTTTGGGCAGTAAGGAGCGCCTTGGCACTATTGACGAATGAATTTTTGGAAAATCTGTTTAAATTATCGCTCACACAGACAGTTTTAGCGTGAAGAGAAGAAGGCAGTGTAGTGTCGCAGTCGCAGGGCTGCATTCGAAAAAGAAACTAGCGGCATGAGTCAGTGAAAATACGCTCTAAAGAATCGAAGGACTTGATCTTATATGCCACAAATAAATAAAATAAATAGGGTGGCGCAACAGAGCGAGGAGCCTCAGGGCCTAGCGCATTTCTCTCAACCATGCCTTGTGAGAGATTGGATGGGACCTACAATTTTCTGCCGGTTTCGAACGGCTAATCAAGAAAGCGCTTTCATTATAATGAATTTATTAACGAAGGACTTGCCAGTTCCTTAAGAAAGGCGATACCCGTGGAAAAACATTTTTGTCTGTTATACGTCACACTCTAGCAAAATTGTTGGTAGTACACATGGAATCGAAATCATTGGCAAAGATAGTTGGTTGAAGTTCAGAAGCTCTCGTTGGGCACGGCTTAGAAAGTTCGTAAACCTGTAAACCACAACAACTTACTCAATCAAAGCCTTTTAACTCTATTCCGCCCTTCAGGTGGATCACTAGTGTGAAGCATATGAATGGGAGAGCTGTGTTCCTTTCGAGATCACGTTACTCGTAACACCGAAAAATGAAGATCAAGAAAAAATTAAGATTGAGTAGTCTGTTATGGTTTACCTTTCATGCCTTGCAACTGACTAAACTAGGCTTGGCTCTTAGTTGTGATCCATTGGAGCCTACTCTGCATTGCCAAATACTTCTGACTGTGATCAACTACCTATGGTTGTAAGTGAAAGTAATTATTTCATCTTCCAATTCATCATCTTATCGAAAATGTAAAGAGCCATTCGGACAAATGTTCGAACCTAGAATCGAAGATCAGTAGCTTCGAACAAGAATACCAAATAAATGAACATAAATGCTTCTTACTTCTAACCGACTTCGAAAAAAGAACCAATGAGGTCGATGAACCCCAACTAAGTAGGTCTCCTGCAACGATCGATTTCTAGGAGTTACGGCTGAATTGCCGCATTTGCGACTGGCTTAATTGTAGTCGATGGGCCACAACTACTGTTGCCTCATCGCAATTACGATTGATTATCCAAAACTGCATGCCTTTGACTAAATGTGATTGCTTTCGAATATTGATTTGCCAAAATGCCGGTCAATTGATCGCTTCTATGGTTTATTGGCCATAATTGGAGGTAATTTGCAGCAATTACGTGAGATCGCAGTCGATTTGCCGCGATTGTTGTTAATTTACGGCAGTGGCGGTTGGTTTGCGTTATTGCAGTCGCTTAGTAGCGTTTGATTTGCCGTAAAATTCGTTTTTCGAGTTGGTTTATGATGCAAAGTTTTTAAATTCATTGAAAATTTACATTTAAAACTCTGTCTATTGAATGAATGGTTTGGATTGTAGAATGTAGAGCGATTCAAAGTTGTAAAATTTGTATAATAAAAAAAATAAGTTTTTGAGGGTTTGGCTTTAGGCGTGACAAGGAGAATAGTGTTGAAAGTATAAACTTAAATCAAAAACAAAAAAAAAAATTTCTTAAGTTGTTAAATTATTTACTTTTTTTGGACATTACTTTTCGCATACTTTTCCGATCTTTAGTTGAACACAAAAAAAAGTTTAGCTAGTCATTGAACCAAACTCAGTGAATAATGAATCCTTCTATATTTCTCAAATCATATCCGAAAATCCAGCTGCATTAAGCAGCATAGGGCTAAGCTAGACAGATTTGATTAGAAGAATTCGGTTTTTTTTTTTTCAAATATTGAATAATTTTTTGTTGAAAAATTAAACAAATATAATTATATAAGTTGTAAATAGGTTTGGGCAATATAAGACAAAAATCGCTCGTGAGGGGGTCTATCACCCTCCATTTGGGCGGGATGGTCAGTTTTATAAAAAACTAAATTAATTTAAAAAAAAAAATATGAAAAATCGAATAAATTATTTAGTACCTTATTCTATAGTGTTTTGAAAGCCTACTTTTGGTGCTTTAAATAAAATATTAGTTCAAGTTGGGGGTAGTTAGAATTTTCAAAAAATCGATTTTCTTAAAGTATAGTTTTTTAAAAACATTCTCTGAAAGTTTGAAGTTATTCCGACAAATATCTTTCGAGTTATTCAGCTTTATTTTCAGCTTTCACTACTGTACATAAAGCGGCTGTAAAACTTTAAAAGCGTTTTTCTCAAAACTATGTTTTTTTGAACTGGTGCCAACTGTAACTCTAAAACCGCTCGATAGATTTGAATAAAATTTGAACGGTTTTTAGAAAATTCAAAGAAAAAAATTCCAGAAGCCGCCATTTTGTTAATTTTGAAACAAAATAAAAAAGCTTCGATTAAGCACTAGCTTTTTATGATTTCTAAAAACTGTATAAATTTCATTAAAATCTATCGAGCGGTTTTTGAGTTACAGTTGGCACCGCAAAGGCCCATTTTTGAAACTTGTTCAACTTAAACCGCCATAACTCGTAAAATAGTTAATATTTTTTTTTTGAAATTTTGGTGAAGTAATGTTAAAATATGATGAAATGATACTACGTTTTTACTTTTGTGAAAAAAAATTCATTGCTAGTAAAAAAAATTATTAAAAAATGGCATTTTTAACGCTCCTGACTACCCTAAGTGAACAGTTTTTGAGTAATCAAGTCTCAAAGTCCACACACTAATAGAAATGGATTTTCTTTAGAAAAGACCTTGCATTTTATTAATTTCTCAAGAACTAAGAAAGATTTTCCCGTCTGATTTTTTGTGTTTGACTGAGAAGTAGTTGATTTTATTTAAAAAAATTGACCTTTAATAAGTCAACATTCTGTAAAAATTTAATTTGAAGAAAAAAAATTTGTTTTTTCAAAACTTTGACTTTGAAACTTGATTACTCCAAAACTATTCACCAAATCAACTTGAACTAAAATATTATTTAAAAAACAAAGCATTAGCTTTGAAAAACGCTATAAAATGTGGCATTTAGTGACTTAGTTGATTTTAATATTTGTTTTAAGTAATATTAAAATTTTTTTTTTAATTGCCTTTCCCACCTGGTCGAAGAGAGATGGATTTTTGAGGCAAAATGTTGAAAAAAGAAATTACCATGTGGTGCGATATTTCCAACCAAAAAGCCATAATGCGCCACTGTGCGGCGTTTTGATTCGCCGCAATTGCAGTTGTTTTGAGGCAATTGCGGTTGGTTCGACGTTATTGCGGTTTATTCAAGGCGATTGCTGTTATTTTGCAGCAATAGAGGCTCATTTCCCGTACTTAAAGCCGATGGGTCGCAATTGCGGTTAATTTGCAGCACTGCGAATCTGAGTTGATTTTTGAACTGTTGCTAAAATCAAAAGTAGAATTTAAGCTTCTGCAGTAAAACTAATCATAAACTAAAAGACCGTAACCTGATTTGATCAAATTACCGATGAGTTGCTATTTTTTCACTTTCTCGTTTAAATGAAGTCAGTTCGTTTTATTTCAATTCTTTGTACGGCCCAAAATGAAATAAGTTTAAAATATAAACAAACACAAATTTCGAAAAAAGTATTAATGTTTCACTTCTCTCATAGAAATATAACGTTTGTTCTCCTTTGTGGTAGACCTTGATGGCTCCGGGTCCTGTTAATCAAAGACGATACTGTAAAACGCCTTTCCATATGGTTCCAATTAAAGTTTGTTTTTATATAGGAGATCAATCTTTAATATTACTCGTCCATAACAACAGTGTCCTTAAAAACATCGCTAAAGAAATTACTTTCTGTACAACAATTTGCCTCTTTCTGCTATGCTTACTTTCATTTTCCGAAAATTCATCAATATTCCAATCCCTCTCAGTTCAGTCTCCGCTATAGAATTTTCCAATTATTTCAATCTTTGGTCTCTCCCTTGTCCGGTCCACCTTTATCCATATTCAAATACAAAGTCCACTTGAATAATTCATAGGCTTTAGCAACAAAAATGTTGGCTCTTAATTAATTCTTCTCGAACCAAGCAAAAGAAACCAATCTTCCAATTTTACGCCAACATACACTTCTCTCTCTCTCTCTCTCTGTATACACCACCATTGGGAGTCTCCTCTGCCAATCTTCCTTTCAAGAGTCCTGAATTCTATAAAGTTCATTTAAAACCCTTTCACACCACTCGAAAATAAAACAAGTCATCCTGGGGAATACATTATAAAAGATGACCTACTTCGGGTCGGTGCAAAGTTTTATAAATCCTTTTTCTTTCTCCTACAGTCCCAATAGGCCTGAGGAGAAAAAAAATAGTTCATACCAACCACGGTAGTGAATTCCTTCCTGTGAAAATTGTGATAGTCACCGGCACTTTAGTTTCCCAAACTTGTAGGGACTACACCAGTGAACGCATATATGTACACTTACATACATATAAATTAACCCAATATGTGCACAAGTGCGTTATCCTTCGAATGCAACCCTAATCACACACTCGCACATGATGGGATAGAGGAAATTTCCATTTCAATGGAGGCTCGATTTTGTTTTCATTTCGTAACGTCCAAATAGCCAATATTGAGATATCCTTGATGCACATCCTGATTTGGTGATGAAATACAAATTGGGAACGTGTAAAAAAAAAAATGTATAGAGGTCGAAAAAGTATTGGTCCGAACATCCTTCCGTCCACAGACAGTTTATTAGGAAGTCTTGTTGGGTGCAAGGCATTCCGGATCGATTGATATTTGTGGTTTTGCAATCGCTGGACTTGATATGAACAAGCCTTGAAGAATTTGTGAGTTTTGGTTATAGACTTATAACTGTGCAATTAGTATTGCCATCTTTTCTCAATAAAGTCCTTTTATGACTTTTTGCCATTACTAAAATATGCTGAAAATGTCAAAAAGCTATCCAAAGATTTTTGAGGACTTTTAGTTTGCCAAAAATTAAGGAACACGCTACCACTTTTGAAGTTATAACAAAAAAGATTCTTGTAATGATCAACAAACGAATTATCTGGGAACTGTTTGTTTGCATACTTTTTATGAGAACAAAAGAAATTTTTCTGCAAAGGACTTTTTTTATTTTTGTGGAAGACACAGTGTGTAGGTAGATGTCACTAGTTTCTATGAGGCTGTAATGGAATATTGATACACACACTGGTAGAAGAACTATGGTAGAAATGATATGTTATGCAATTGGTTGTCTTCAGTCATGGGGCAATCCTAAGCCGGGATGATTATCAACGCGTCGTACCCCACGTGCAGATCACATGGTGTGAAGCAATTAAATGGATAAGCAGTGATCCTTTTTAGATCACGGTACTCGTAACGCCGGAAAAATAAAGAAGAAGAAGAATTAAAATGCTCATTTCATAACTAACAAAGAAATGAGAAGTGATAGTAAAGAAAAGAAGCCAGCAAAAAGGAGAGTAAAAAGTAGAATTGGGTTGGCTAAAAGGCGACATGCTTAAAAGAAAAAGGAGAAAAATTGACAGACGTTGCACGTAACTTTATGGACGGCAATAGTCTGAAAAAACTTTGAAAAATTCCTATGCTACGGATGGAAACTTATCCTGTCCCCAAAATCCGTAATGTTTAAGATTTCTTACTTAAATGTAAGAAACTAAAAAAAAATGTGATTTAAACCTTAAAAAGCTACCAAAGTTTTAAGAATGATAGTTGAATAGCTACTCTCTAATCGCTGACAGAGGAGTTACGTACATGAAACACAATATTGTCGATATCAATATATAAAAATAGTTCTGCCCGACAATTGAACGACAATCGTCTAAAAACTTACGGAAGCTCGGTCCAATCTGCATTCTATTTTGATCCTTAGAGAGAGAAGAAGCTGCATTCAGGGTTTTATTCAATGAATAAGAAATTGACGACGCGTTTTACGACAGAACATACCAAGTCTAAACTGACTTTTAAAATAAGTCGATATTTTTATTATGTTTATATTGACGAGAAAAGGAAGAAGGCATTATAGACGAAGAAAGCAATGTAAAGTATGTGCTGGGATTTTTCGTGATTCCTCTGAATGTCATCATACCTGCGGAGACCAAAGACAAAACATGACATGGCATTTAGAGCAAATCGGACCTAACTTAACGAAGATCAGTCCTAGTCTAGAAAAAATTTGGAGATATCGCTTAATATGGGTTGAACTAATGCCTGTACCAATCTTGTTTTAACCTCTATCTGGAAGAAGTACCAGTGGCGGAAAGACTGCGCAGTGAGCCATAAACTTTAGCAACAAGGCTGTCGATATGGTCATTCCAAGACAGCGTTCTGTTGAAGATTATTACTTAGTTTTCAATCCAATCAATCTTTGACTTTATTTCATCCTGGGATCAGTTTTAAAAGATATGGGAGGAACTCTGAAAAATTGGGTGCCTTTTATAAAGTATACATTTTGTTTTACTTGGATTCAATAGAAGCTGGCTTTGTATTATCCATTTGACTATTGATGCTAGACTCTTGCTTATTTTCGCCATGTCATCTTTAACAAAACCTATAGAAAATACAAAAATACAAGTGGACATGGTCACCATGAACATGATGTTTGCAGTAGCTAATAGCTGGTGGTATTTGTTAACAGGGAGAAAAATAGAGGTCCGAGAATTGAACCTTGTGGTATTACTCTTTCTAAAAATAAATAGCCTAACCACCAGAGACTGTTATACGAAACACTAAACAGTCTGAACTTGATTATTAAATTTAACAAAAACCAATTGACTGGCACTGTAGGAAAAATTAAATAGATTAAATAGATAGCTTCTTGCACAAGACAGTCACTTCTATGAAATAAAAACTCTTGTGGAATCTAGCAACATAACAAAGTGTTTATTTTTCCTTTCTTTCATCTTTCGATTGTCATACGAAACCTTCAATCATGTCTTAACACATATCTTAGCGCGGTTTGAAAAGGATGGTAAACTTTACTTCGACAAGTAGCACAGAATGACTGTTGGACATTTGGATACCAAATGGTAGTCAATTCGGGTGCAATTTGCACCACTGCTGTAAGTAAGAAGGTGTCGGATGTCGGCCTTGGTGTTGGACATGATAAAAACCATGCAACTTGCTCATTCTTAGGAAAACTTCATCAGGAGGGTTTCTGGATGGAGATGTATGCCATATCTCCATGGCATTCCTCAGAATACTCGTTTGCCTTCCGAACATGTCCGTACAAATCTCGTCTAACAAAAAAAATTATAATCTCTTGGAATATCCTCATCTGGATTGCGAAAACCTAGCCAATTTGAATCCTTTTACACCTACTGCCATCCATTTTGGAGGGCATTTACACTGACAATATTCTGCATACACTTTTATTATATTATATTCTGCATACACGTATCAATTTAAGCGACATACAGCCAAGTCCAAAAGTACGAGGCACCCAAAAAACTGACCAAAGTTCAAAAAAGAAGTGAAATAAATAGAAACAAACAGTCGTATTTATAAAATTTGCTTAGAACGTCCTTAGACAACTGTCCAGCTAGACGGTGTCTAAAGAGTTGGAAAAACCTTAGTCAATTTCGTATTTATAAATGCATCCCAACAGTTGTCTAAATAACCCCTCAAACTGTCCACTTTGAACGAAAAACCAAATGGTGGCGTTCATGATGTATCCGTGCAGTACCATTGTTTGTAATTTGATATACGAGTACAACAACTAAAAGACTCTGAAAGAGTGTGGCGTAGCACTTGAACTAGACCAAAAAACAGCTGATTTGACTTTGTGTTACAGGTTTCCAAGTTTCATAAAATGATGAAATTTGTGCCATTTATAAATGGAATTGTTGAAAGTAGTATTTTTGCACCTCAAACTACTTAATTTTTTTTTATCTTAACACTCTCAACAGTGTTTCATAACATGTTCAACAAAATTGTTTTTTGTTGTATCAAATGTCACTTTAGCCACAATTTAGACAACCAATTTCGGTGTCTAAAGTTAGACATTCCTTAGACAGCGATGAAAGTGTTTATAAATACGATTTGGAGTTGGACAGTGTTCTAAGAGCTGTCCAAAGTTAGACATACTTTGGAATGGGACTGAAAGTGTGTAGAAACATTCATTTTTATAGATAAAAAAAATTAACTTTTATCATAGGAAACTTTTATTTTAGTATAAATAATTTGGATCTTTTTATACAATTTAAACAAACTTCTCTTCGTTTATGGTTTAAGAAGATTTTTGATCATCTCCTTGGATGTTGATGGGTTCTTTTGCACCTTCCGTTTTTACACTCGCGAAAGCTTTTGTACTTAAATTCGGATAATAGGAACAAAAGATTCAGGGCCTTATACCGATTCCGATTTTACCCTGATCCGTTTTTATAGCATTTTGCCTTTACAAACAAATAAACGGCCTCTGTTTCCCAAATACCACCATTTCAATTTTTGAACGCACAAAATGTCTACTCGTTTCCAACAAAAATTATAGCTGCTGGAGCTCTGTCATTTTTTAAGCGTTTTAGTGAAACGCCTATCGCAATAAGGGTGCATATCTAAAGTCACGCCTCTTAAATTTCATCAACTCGATCACATTAATCTGACAGACTCCTTTTAGTTTTAAGTCTTAATACAGGATCAGTAACATGCTTAGCAGTTGTCCTACCAGGCGGTGAAGTGTCAATTTACAAATATTTGAATATGTTAAATACTTTGCATGAAAACTACATTGAATAGTTAAATGAAACATAGTTCACTTTGAAAAGTCGTAAAATTATTATTCTCAAATTTCAAAATGAATTTTTTCTGTTTCTTTAAAAACTTTCATTTGATAACTTAGGTATTTTAATAAAATTGTTTTGGTCATTTCTAAAAATTTAAAATATCTTTTATTATTCGTTCTGAGAATAAAGTTCGAAATGTTTGTATTTTCAGTTTTCCAGGTCGAAGCGAAATAAAGATAATCATCAGAAAATTAAGCTGTCCTGTCAAGGTGCCAAGAGTTGTATGTTTGTTCACGTTGTGGATCAACGAAAAACTATTATTTTCAAATTAACATCAGCTGTTAGTTGAAGTTGTTGACAGAGTTCATAACAACCTTGGTTTATTCCCGATGTTTTACCAGTCGACCTTACTACAGTAAGCTTCCTGACCATTTCTTTGTAAGGCTAAATTATTCTATTGGCCACTCTGTTATCTGGGATATGAAACCTCTGATTTTTTTCGTCTCATGGCTCCTTACAAAAAAAAAACGAAACAAAAACACACAATCACAAAAAATATTCGTTCCTAGACATACATAGATGAAGCAAACGACCGCACGTCCTGCCCTCCTAGATATATTCGATGCACATTTATCAATCATTTGATTTGAATGTACTGTACATACTATTGTTTCAGGGATTTAGATGTGTCCTCAAAAATGAATGACTGACACTGTACTACACCAAGGAAGGGCACATATCCACAACTGCAATGTAGGTACCTACTCTTCCGTTTTATGTTCGCAGAAATGAAAGTGGGATTTCTGTCGTCCTTGTTGTTGATCTAGCAAATTTTGCATTTGTTGTTTTCTTGTGAATCGTCGTTTGCTGTGTTTGTGTGTTGGAGTGTGTCTGTCTGTTCAGTTTGTTCTTCTTGTTTTTGAAGTTCAAAAAAATGAACTGAAGTACGGTTGATAGAATTGCAAACAGCAAAAACTGATGTTGGTGATAGCTGAAAACGTCTATAACTGAGGAAGTCTGTTACTTTTGGCGACTTCATGTTTTAGATTCACATATGCGGGCGTTTGTCGATGATGGGAGACGGTGGTTTTTGTTTCGTTTGTTTTTTTGTCACTTTTTTCGATAGAGTTTTTGCTTGCTTTTCCCTCTGACCAGTGTCAAAGGATACAAATTGGATTTCGCGGGAAAATAGTCAGCGAGATTTTATCTTCTGTTGTCTAGGGAAAATTGCACAATGTGAATAGGACTGTGACAACGACAACGAATCGACGCGACGCCAATGTTGTACCCATAAAAATTGGTTGTCTGGGATGAATTTCAATTCTAATTTGAATACGGTCTGCGTATTGGTATTTAACGAAGAACGAATTAATCGAAAAGCGTTAACATATTTATTTTGATATTGGTTTTGTTTGTAGAGACGATTCACATTCTGCGGTTTCAGTGGAAATTTGTTTGTTTCATTTTGTGGTGGGATTTTATCTCTGGATTTAACAAAGGAATGTCCCCGTATCATCATTGGCTCCTTAACCATGCGTTTTTGGTCAAATCTTATAAAACAAAACTCATCAGATGATTTTAAAAAAAGTCATAAAGACATGGAGCATCTAGAGATCCATTGACCTCAACTCCAAAAATTAGCGTTTCGCCCAGGTACCTACGACAGTGGGCTCATCAGTTAGATGCTAAACGCTAATTTTTGGAGTTGAGGTCAATGGATCTCTAGATCCTCCATGTCTTTATGACTTTTTTTTAAATCTAGTTCAACTTGTTTAATGTTTAATGTTTAAGACATGTTGTGACGGAGAAGAACTTATGTGAAGTTGAGAAGGCTAATTCCTCTGTAAATGACGCAATTGTGGGAAGGACTTGCCTTCTCAAGGATAGGACATACGATTCGTTGGGCCAGTTCTCTTCCGATTATATCATGCAAATCAGATGATACACGCTGATCTGATTTTAGCTTACCGATTACAAGTTTAGCCTATTTTAGGTCAGGGAAAGGCATTCTTGATCATATGCTTCCTTTGTAGTCTTTACCAGCTTGATTTCGAGGTTTGGCACCCTGGCGTAATCTTTTTACCTTTTTGTAAAAATATCGAAACTAAACGAGTTCTTCTCATGCTGCTTCTTTAGATCTTGAGATTTCTTCCCTTCTTTCATTACCTTCCTTCCTTCACTTCTTCCTTTCACTTTTTTTTCTTTCCTTCTTCCCTTCTTTCCTTTCCTTCTTTCTTTCCCTTCCCTTCTTCTTTCCTCTTTCAACCGTGCTTTTCTCCGTGTAAGTCTCCTTGCATTGGTTTTTTTTGAAATGCACATTTGTTGTGCTTTTTGTTTGGCTGCAATTGCCTGCCTGGATTCTTCATCGGAACCATGGGCTTTGTTTTGGAGGCTGATTGAAATCCAAAACATCAAAGGACGCAGCTCTGATGGCTTGTAAGCTTTGCTGCCAATGCTCTTCAACACTTAATACTTGAAAGCCATTAGCTTTCTCTTGGGATTGTAGCTTTCTGACGTCACATCATTTTACAGCGTTATTGGACAGGATATGCTCATTCGCACCTCTGCTAAATCAAAGTTTGTGGTTCGTGTCAAAGTTGGCCCCTCTTGCGTCGATCGCAACATGGTCTATTCGGTTGACGGTTGATTGATTTGAGAATCGCAATTTACTTTTATGAATTTTGAGATGAGGAGAGCATGTGCTATTCTCATTTTAACACTGCTGCAGGCTATGCTTTCCAATAGGGATTCCAAAGTAATCTTCCTTCCCTAGTCTGTCTTAAGCCGCTGCCATATCTAGAGCATTGCTCATATGTTTCTTCAACGAAATTGTAGAAATGTTCTTTGGAATGGGTGTAAGCAAATGTTGGAGAATTAAGATTTTGGCTGATTACATTATACCTGAAGGTACCTCCAACAGAAACTACAATGCACCCAAATGTGCTTTTTCTGTTGTGTCTATCAGTCGCCGTTTTGCATCTTCCTTATGACCGACCCAGTCCATCGCACATCTTGGAGGGTGGTTATCTGTGCTTTGCAGTTGTCCAGGTCCCCGGGTCATGGTGTTCGTGGCGTTATGGTTTACATGTCTGCTGCTAACCCAAATGTTCGTGTTTCGAATCCCAACAGAAGCACAAATGTTTTTCCACGGGTATCACCTTTCACGAAGAACTAGCAAGTCCTCCTATAGTAAATTCATTGCCATGAAAAGCGCTTTCTCGATTAGTCGTTCGAAACCGGCAGAAAATTGTAGATCCTCTCCATTCCCTCTCAAGACATGGTTGTGAGAAATGTACTAGGCCTTGGGGCTACTCGCTTTGCCAACCTATTTATTTTTTATTTTTTTCAGGTCTTCGGATAGTTGTCTAGCTGCACTAAAATAAATAAATAAATAAGGGAAAGAAACTTGTTCATATTTTTTATGTACAGTGAATAAACTGATCAACTAACTTGCTTATGAACAAAACTTGGTTTTCTGATAGAAATTTAGGGATTGAGAGTTTTCAAATCAAAGTAAAGTATAGTTTATAGCTTGGGCTATTTGACTCCAGGTCAGGAAGCTGTAGACAAATCGAAATTCCGAACAAAAAGCGTTTAGATTGAATGATACTGAATCAAATCAAGGTGACTTCGAAAAAGCAAACCTGTGTTTTCGTGTGTGTGCAAAATGTGTACAACATCTCCGTAACAGCATTACTCAAACTTGATTACCGTCCTTAATTAAACCACTGCGACGCTCCACATCCATTTACTTCACGACGTGACCTGATCATTGTTCCAGCACCAGAAAAGGAGATCAAAAGTATTTCATTGAAATTGATTGTTTCCCATCCATTCCCTAAGTTTTTGCAGAAACACCAAAAATAGAAGAAAAAAAATACCACTAGCCAACTGCAAACTACGTACACCATTCAACTACTTCCAAACAATGCCAGACGTCACGTTTTCTTGAAAAAGAATCCCAAAGCTACAGAGGGTATATATACACAATTCCCAATGTACCTACTTCTTCAATATACTGCATAGAAGACCAGTGTGATGGCTGTGCACTTTAGTGTGCCACCATTGCCATTCCAAGTCCCAGAAGCAGTATAAAGCAACCAATCCAATTGTGTATACAAAGTAAAAGATGACATTTGCCTACCTTCTCTATTCTTGTGTGACGCTTTCTAGAGCTCTTGGTGCTCGTTGCCACTTCTAATTGAAGTTTCGTAATTGTTCTTTGGGGACCAATTGAGATTTATAGCCTTGTGCTGCCAGTGGCCGTAAATACTCTGGCACATTGCCTGGGACTTCACATCTAGAGACTATGGTGTCGCGATAGATGGATGGATGGCAAACGAGGAGGTGTTTCTTTTGCTTTGAGTGTTTCTGGCAATTGGATCTTTGAAATTCTTTATTGGTTAAAGTGAGACCGATGAACGTTCAAGACGATATGACAGAATAAGAATAAAAATAACTTTATGTCGCGATAAAGGACATCTTAATGCAATCGATAATCTTGATTATGTGCTCAGGATGCAGAAGTAGTCGCTTGAAGATGAAGATGATTGATTCGGAGTGAATTGAAGTTTGACGGTAAGAAGTGGTTTTGTTTGAGTGATGTGAAGTCGAAATGTCGACGTATAGAAAGAAGTACCGGCCTCCGTGCATTCGTAGTAGTATAGATTTATTAAGTTAGGGCTTGTCGCATCGGTTGAAGTGTGAAAAGAAGAACTAGAAATCGGATAATAAAAGAGAGCAACAGGACATCAGAATTTCATAAGAAAATGCGGAAACACGAGTTTAAGGATCTCACTTCTGATGAAAATCTATCTTTTTTCCTCTCTTCTCCCAAATATATAAGAGATGGAGAATTTTGGAGAGTTTTTGTTGATTCATCCTATTTTTTCCTACTCCTCCAGAGAAGAGCTGCTTAGAAACATGTTCAGTTTTGGCTTCCCTGCAGAACTCTTATGATTACCGAAGTCTAAAAACGCTTTCGACAAAGCGAAGCATAATTGTGTTACACTTTGAACATCGTACTTGAAAAGATTGTTCAAAACAGAAACGTCAACACAAGAGGAATACTCTTTCAAATCACTCGACGAGGATATCGACGTAATAAGGAGAAATAAACTTGATGTCGCATGCACTTTTGCGGGCATTGAAACAGAAGTGGCATAGTCGAATAGGGTGTGCAACAAAGCCATGGAAACCTTCAGGCCAAACGCATTTCTCAAACCGAAAATTTTATGCCGATTCCAATGGCTAATCTAATAATTGCTCATTTAAAATATCCCAGTTCCTCGCGATAATTGCGCCAACTACAGAGGGATAAGCCTCCTTAACGTCGCTTATAAGATCTTGTCTGCTGTAATATGTGAACGTCTGAAACCCCACGTCAACAACTTGATAGGTCCTTATCAATGTGGTTTTAGACCAGAGAAGTCCACAAAAGACCAAATTGTCACATTACGGCAGATCTTGGAAAAAACTCTAGAACATAATATCGATATTCACCACCTCTTTATCGATTTCAAGGCCGCGTATGACAGTATTTACAGAGACGAGCTGTACATAGCCATGTCTAGTTTCGACATCCCTGCAAAACTCGTACGACTATGCAGGATGACTTTGGAGAATTCACGCTGCTCCGTCTAGGTCGGTAAAGAACTCACCGAGACCTTTGATGTCGAAAAAGGCTTTAGGCAAGGCGACAAACTGTCATGCGATTTCTTCAACATTATACTTGAAAAGATTGTGAGAAACTCAAACGTCAAGACCAGAGGAACAATCTTTCAAAAGTCTGTACAATTACTCGCCTACGCAGACGATATTGACGTAATGGGAAGAAAAAAGCATGATGTCATAGGTGCTTTTGCGGGTATTGAAACAGAAGCGGCAAAAATGGGTTTGATGGTTAATGAGGGCAAAACGAAGTATATGCTGTCATCAAACAAGGACACAGAACATCGACGAATTGGACAAAACGTCACAATAGACAGACATAACTTCGAGGTAGTACAGGACTTCGTCTACCTAGGATCCGCTGTAGACACGGACAACAATATCAGTGTGGATATCAAACGGAGAATAACTCTTGCCAACCGTTGCTTTTTGGGTTAGGAAGGCAATTGAGAAACAAAACCCTCTCTAGAAAACCAAGGTGACCTTGTATAAGACCTTGATCATCCCAGTCCTGCTGTACGGCGCGGAAGCATGGACTTTATCGAAAGCGGTTGAGGATACCCTTGGTCGTTTCGAAAGAAAAATTCTCCGAATGATCTTTGGTCCCGTATGCGAAAACAATGTGTGGAGAAGAAGATACAACAACGAGCTGTATGAGCTGTACCGCGACATGGGCATAGCCAGAAGAGTACGCATCGCGAGGCTACGATGGTTGGGCCATGTAGAGCGGATGGACCCAAGCGCTCCGGCTCGTCGGGTGTTCGAAAGCACATTGCAGGGAAATCGTTGAAGGGGAAGACCTCGTCTTAGGTGGCGCAATCAAGTGGATGAAGACCTCAACCGACTTGGAGTGCTGGAGAGAGCTCGCCCGAGATCGAAATCGTTATAGAAAGATGTTGGTTGAGGCCCAGGTTCACCCCGAACAGTAATGCCCACCTAAGTAAGTAAGTACCACATAGGGAGTTTCCGTCGCAGTACGCAACCGCAGACCTTTTCCACGAAGTCCACCGCTGCCGATAGATTGCTCTGACGTTTGATACAACGCAGGCACTTCCTACGCAGTCCGCCGCCGGCGCCGCCGATAAATTGCTCCGCCTTTCAAGCGACGCAGACCTTTGCTACGAAATCCGCGGCTGCCGATAGAGTGTCCTGCCTAACGCAGATCTAGACAGGAGCTGCCGCCCGCCGCCGAGCCAAGGAAATAGCCGCCGTAGTATACAACAGTATCCCCAGAGGAACCATCGCCGATACACCAGTGAGGATCGAAACCAGCCATTCCGAGAACGAGCCATACTCGAGAAAACATAAAAATTGCTTTTTCTAGTGATATTGAAGATAAAATTTGTTAACTTGTAAACTTATTCCTGAGAGAAGATATTAAAATAAACTTAGAGTTAATTAAAACTAAACCGACCGTTTCCTCGTATTCATTTTTGAGAAGTTGGACCGCCGAAACCCAAGTCTTACGAAGCTTCCTTGGGTAGACCCTGGACACCCTGAGTCATACCCCAGCCTTGTAAAAGAAGCATCACAAAAACAGAAACATCAACACCAGAGATACTCTTTCAAATCAGTGGAAGATGATATCGACGTAATAGGATGGAATAGGGCTGATGTCGTATGCACTTTTGCGGGCATTGAAACAGAAGTGGTATAGTCAAATAGAGTGTGCAACAAAGCTATGGAAACCTTCAGGCCAAACACATTCTTCAAACCGAAAATTTTATGCCGATTCCGAATGGCTAAGCTAAAAAGTGCTGGCAGTGTATAATTGCTCTTTCAGAACTGGCCAGTTCGTCGCGAAAGGCTGCACCCGTGAAAAACATTTTTTTTATATTTCTTATTACTCTTACTCTCACTCTAACTCTCACTCTTACACTCGCTTCTACACTTACTCTTTCCCTTACTCCTACTTTTACTCTTACTCTTACACTTACTCTTACTCCTACTCTTACTCTTACTCTTACTCTTACTCTTACTCTTACTCTTACTCTTACTCTTACTCTTACTCTTTCTCTTACTCTTACTCTTACTCTTACTCTTACTCTTACTCTTACTCTTGCTCTTATTTTTCTGCTCATGTGAAAGGAATAGTTTTAGACGAATTGGAAGAAGTCTTAGGGTCGGGTCAGTGATGTTGTTGTGAACAGCTGACTTAAGCTGGGTGTTCAAGATCACTCAGAAACGACGCTCCTGGAGTGGAGAAAAAAGTTGCAGTGTCGTGTATGCCCAGCTTCATCAAGACAATGGTGAAAACTTCAAAAAGATTTAAAAATTCAAATGCCTTTCTACATCATATTCATTTGATTTGGTTTTGTTATAAAATAGTTAGTTAGTCTACTGGAGAAGTGCAGACCCTAAAAAGGACCTTTGGCTGACTTAACTCATCATTCTCTCTAAGCAAGCGGAAGAAGGTTGATGGATGGTTAGGTATACATCACCCTTATTTGCTCTTATACCTTTACTAAACAGCTTTGGATTCAATATGCTCAGTCTTTGAAAAAGTTCATTTAAATTAGCCTTATGATTAGTGTGCAGTTCTTAGGAAAAAGAAACCTTTCGAATGGACAATCTCTCTTTTGTCGAATAGAAATAATTCGGTATGCCTCATATATTTTTCGAAGACTGTCTAGAAAATTATAGATACGTTGACTATTTCATTTTATCTACTTACAACGCATCACAAAGAAAACAAAAAAAGAACATCCATCCTGCTGACAAGGACGCTGACAATCCAATTCCACATAATCCACAGAACCAAGACCATAAGCAGAAGAACCTACCCACCATACTTCCGTCTAATCATTGTGTGATGTAGGGTAAAGCCTTTTCTTCATTGAAGCAAAATTATATGATCACATCAAATGAGATTAGCCTCGCATGTGGAATGAAAAGCATTCAATAGCATCATTGAGTTGCCAATGCCAATAATAAGACTACATGCAGCAAGTTCCTCTTTCTGCCATTTATGCTCTTTGCAACAAAGAAGGAACAGACATTCGTCTATTCAACATCTCTAAACGGATCAAAAGGACAAAATCTTAATCGAAAGCATCTGTGTATTGCGGAAAATTATTACATCAACTAATCCACCAATCAATCACTCCCCATGAACCATTTACTATTCACTGTTCGCAGGGGGTGAATCAGAAATCACTTAACGCTAAAGACTCCCCATGCCAACGTAACGCCCTGCTTGGTCTGGCTTGGCAGGAAAAGATGATGTCCTTAAAACATATATTCTCAGTCATTAGTGTCAGAAACAGAAGCAGAGTTCTGCCAAATAGCACTTCGCACCATTATTGGCATTAGCCTGGTGTGGGCCTTAATTAAATTGCCAACCACTTTGACAAACCAAATCCTGTCCACAAGTTTTCGTCATTGGAACTGAAATCCATAATGATTGCGGTTGGAATATTGTGGTCATCGAAGGATCAACGGAAATCCCCCCAAAACCAGGCAGCACTTGTATAACATGAATGGTGCTGCGATAGGAGACAGAAGGGTGATCTGGATTGGATACTGGAATCGGTACATACGAATACCTAGCAAAAACAAAAATCAAAAAAATGGGCAACTATATGTGCTGTGCACACATTTGCAATTTTAGCCAATCTGCCCACACACATGTTGACCATAAATATGATAATAAACTTTTGCATTCCGTTTGCAACCCAACCCAACCCAAATCAACCCCCACTTCTCTTCTATCCAACAACGGTTAAACAAAACCGCAAACTCATAGCTTATCCGGCATGATTTGGAACACACACTTGCTTTAGCACAGCAGGACACATAAATTCCATGTCTCTGTGAAGAGCTGGAGAGTTTTCGGATCAGAGACATGGAAAAGAAAATCTACTGACAAATTAAAAGGAATGTTTGTTGTATTTATTTGTGTGCGTGTGTGTCTGTGTGGCTATATTGTGAAATGTGACAATTACAATGGGTTGGGTGGTTTACCTAGATAAGGGCGTGCTGGCAGAAGAATGGCTTGCCAACAGCTTGCGGTAGACTGAGTGAAAGTGGCAAGTAACTCAGACACATTTGTTTTTATGAGACAAGCAAATTAATTATTTACGTGTGTTGTTTGTTTAATCAGGTGCGGCAAATACTTGAGATCGTCGATAAACAAACTGATTGTTTGTGAGACTGCCTCATTGTCATTTGCCTGGATTGTGGAAATCTATAGCTTAGTCTAAATAGTGCTGTATGTGTTGTATAATAAAAAGCAATTGGCTGTTTTATTTTGATTACCAGTGTTCTCTTCGTTAAGTAAAAGAATTGTCATGTGTTGACCGAGTCATTCAAACGGATTTTTTCTTGGGATGGTATTCAGAATGCCCATATCGACAAGATGTTTATGGAAGTCTGTTTCAAATTTTGGTGATAATAATCCAGGCAGGTCATCAGGAGGCAGAGTACATAGTCCGATGAAAATGGTTTTGATATGATAATTATAAAGCCATTGGTAGTTAGCCAAAATAAAAAAAGCCAGTTCACGTGACAGGCTCTGATTTCGGACGCAGATTGCGGAAGAGATTTTTGAGCATTGGTAGGCAATTTATGAAAGGTTTAGTCATTCGAGAGTAAACCAAGCTTTTCCAGCTTAGTGGGCAAAATGGAGAGGAGGTGCATTTAAAAGCGAACGGCGAGTGAAGAAGAATTGCATCAGATAGAGCAAATTTTAAAATTTTAAAACAAAGAAAGTTGAACATTTCCTAGATGCGCACTAATTGACTGATTTGTGGAATTTTCTTTATCAATCATTAGAAACCCTAGAATTCACCACTACAAAAGTTATTCTTTGGATCCCTTCTTCTTTTAGGGAGAGTTAGGGGCTATCATGGTTCCATATGTTTAACTCTACTGCATTCTGCAAAACCTTGCAGCGTAGGTTCTCGATGGATAAGTGGTTTGAGCTAGACCGTAATAGGCCTGGGAAAATGGCACTCTCTTGGAAAATGAAGCAATACACATTTACACCGATGGTTCAAAAACCAGCGAAGGTGTAGGAAGTGGAATCTACTCAAAAAAACTGAATCTCAGTCTTTTCTTCGCCTACCCGATCATTGTAGTGTGTTCCAAGCGGAAATTCTGGCGATTAGGGAGGTGCTGTCTTGTCTTCTCGGACAGCCAAGCTGCCCTTAAATCTCTTGCCTCTGTCTCTACAAAATCCATCACGGTCCAAAATTGTCAGATGTCTCTGAGGGAGATGTCAAATCAGTTCAACATTCACCTTTCATGGGTGCCGGGCACAGGGACATACCAGGCAACTGTATGGCAGACGAACTAGCCAAAAAGAGCACGACCAGCTCCCTATGCTCAGAATGGAACAACATAGGTGTACCTATGGCTACATGTAAACTCCTCCTTAGACAAGACGCTTCGAGGATAACAAACACTAGATGGACTGAGAGTAACAACTGCCTTGCAACCAAAAAGTTCGGCCGTGTGCAGACTCAAAACGCTCGAAGAGTTTGTTAGCCTTGAACCGCCTGTATCTAGGTTCTACCATAGGTGATCTTACGGGACACTGTCTAATAGGAAGACACGCCAAAAGACTTGGTGTGTTTTCCAATGATTTCTGCAGAAGCTGCATGGACGAGGAGGAGAAAGAAACCGTTCAACACCTTCTTTGCTCATGCCCTGCACTATTTCATAGGAGGAAAACTCATCTCGATGAATTCTTCTTCGATGATACTAGCGACTTAGCTTACATAGACCCTAAAAGTCTTTCGAAATACATTAAAAGATCCGCGTTGTTCGACTAGCGGGTGATTAACCGGTTAGTCCCGTAATGGAAGATAAATGGGTGATCAACTCGTTAATCTTACATCGGGTTTCTGAGATCAGTAGGTGATTAACTTGCTGATCTCTGTGGTATCACAATGGGTCCTTGCCGCCTAAGTGTGGCAGGCAATGTACTCATTGGCTGACAGCCACTTCCACCTAACCTAACCTAGACCGTAATAGGCGATCTCCACCGAATTCAGGTGTTCTCACAGCAAACTGTAAAATTTCCGTGTAAACACTGCTGCAATTCAAAAGACAGCAAAACACAGAAACATCTGTAACAGATGATCCTACCCAGCGATTTACGTCTCTCTGACTAAATGGCCTTCAGCCCAACCTAAGTCCAAACAAGATTGAAACGTTGAAGCTCTTCTTCTCTCCCTGCAAATCTGCGAAAAGGTCCACTAGAGTAAGTTTGGGATTTTTGGTTAATCAAGATATCATCTTTTTATTGGATCTTTTTATCTGCCTGCTATGCGGAAGGTTTGTGGTTCGAATCCCAACAAAAATCAAAAAGTCTTTATTCGCGAGTATCACCCTTCGTGAGGAATTAGCTAATCCTCCGATTTCATTGCCATGAAAAGCGCTGATCGAGCTCTTGTTTTTGCAAATTCGTACCTTGGTAAAAGGAAACTCTTCTACATCATCAGGTCATCAACTTAAACACAGACCCAGGGTGACCTCAAAAATATGGCTAAAAGCCACATTAACTTTTTCTGGGCTTAATCCATCTGGTGGTTTCTGTCCGCGCGTGACTTCGGTGGCTATCCTTAGCGATAGTCATAGAACCTCTAGAGCACCAAGCAAACTGAACTGATTTTGCTGTTGATTTAGTTTTTGAGGTAGAATCAGAAAACAAATCAATTATGCGAAAGCATAAAACAAATCAAGATGTACTCGCTCGCATATAGAGCTTTTTTGACAAGGACTCTAGAGCCCGGCGTGTCTACCTTTGAATCAACGAAAAGGTATTTTTGCATTGTTTTTACCTTTTCAGAGGAAACGAAAAGTAAGAAACGAGTTCGGAATTAGTTTTTAGATATAACCAAAGTTTTATTATTTAGTAAACCATTTCTTCTTTTTGTACCATTTCCCCCATGTCTCTCCTCTTTGATTTGACATTTTTATCACGACTCACGAGCAGAATTTTCTTGTGTTCTTTTCTAAAAATGTAGTACCGTAAAAGTTTGCTTCAATAAGTAATTTCATTACTGACAACGATGTCCACCATTTTGTATCAGAAATACTTTGGAAAAGGTTAGGGTAGAGACGAGCAAATTCGGCTGTTATAATTTTGCAAATAGAATTTCTACTGGTCAGCTGCTAGCTTGGCTTCACTTAACTTCACCTAAATTGTTAAGTTGTTTTGAAACAAACCTAACCGAAGTAAGAACCTGAAATAACACCCGCTTTTTTCTGTTAACAATTCCAAAAGCTCATTTTATCCGACTTATTCGGGATCATTATATAAACAAGATGTACTCATGCCATCAGTGTCTCTTTTTTATCTTGATTCAACGTTTTCATGCACATGCTTCCCACTTGTGCTCCAAGCGAGGTACTCTCAAGCTTCATGGTTGTTATTTCCTTTCCCAGATTAAAATGATTTGTTACCGTGTCGTTGTTTTTAAAGAATTATCTTTAAATGGATGCTCTTTTTTTACTTCCTTTTCAGAGCTTTCTCAGTGAGATGTGTGGGAAGTCGTTGAGTACAACTCATTCGCAATTACATTGCCATGCAACTGCTCAGTACAAGGACACCGATGATTTGTTACTGCAAAAGAGGGTTATGCTTATCAAACCCCATTCCTCCCGACTACGATTTATTGTTCACCAGTCGTGACATAAACATGTTCCGTTTCCCCTAAGATGCTCAAAAGACTTTTATGAAGAACTCTATGAGATACAAAAAATTACATTTGGGTCATTAGAGCCGTACCCACTCCTCATATTAGGTCATTTTTGTCCATTCACCGTTCAAACTTATTCTATTCACTTAAATTTATTATCGTACAACCATCGCAAATGTCACAACCTTTCATGTCAAGAGTATCAATTGAACAAGTCGGTGTGCCTATTGCGTTTTATTTAAATTTAAATACCTAAGCTTCATGGTTTTTCGTTAAGGCCCCACTTTCCCCCTCCTTTTTCGTAGATTTCAGAACTTATCTCTCTAAATCTTCAAACTTCACTTTAAATTAAGGGATTTGCTTATTGCTATCACGCCATTCAAGCTCCCCTCTCGTAACAACAAGCCCATCAAAGTCAATGGAAAATTAATTTTCAACACTTACACAGCCACGAAACGAGGTCATGACCTCGATAATCACTTCCTTTCAAAAATGTTAAAGACAACCCATAGCACCAAAGCATCGGCATCGCTCGCACACCAAAACCAAATCGAAACTTGTGCCGTCTTCCACTCCACTTCCTTTAGTTTCAAACTTCACAATCGCAAAAATGATTAAGTAGGACGAACGAGGATAGCGTAGGTTGAGAGAGAGGTACATTATGTCTCAATATTCTAGCACCATAAGGATAACGAACAATTTCAGTTTCCTTACGCTTAGTGTGTTTGCTTATGCTCGCGCAATCTTCAACTTCGTCAAGAAGGATTTGAAAGTTTAGCCTCCTCATCATCAGTGTAGATGTAGAGTAGAGTATAAATATACCTACGCTAGCATTTCCCTCTTTTATATATGTATACAGTTCGTCCTTGTGCTCGGAGCTCCATGAATGGGATTATATTTAAAATATCGGCACCGAGGGTGAAATTTCGTATATTTAAGGAATTTGGCGCGAACACTCGTTGAGATCGTTGGCGCTAAGTCTCCGTGGTGCAGTTTGTTTTGTGGATGCGGATAGCAGATACTTTTATGGAACCAAAGCAACATTCGAATTGGTTACTCTTAGATGTTGTTGCGGGTGGATGGCACAGCGAGGTTGAGGGTGAGTGTGGAAGAAGTTGGAGAATCGCGAGCGTGATTTTGTAAATGCTGGTGCGCTCTGCCGAAAGTACAATTTACAAGAGTGGGGATGAGATTTTCACTTCAATGGGCAAAGTAATAATTACGAATTTATATTTGCGTGAAAGAAAAATGCGAATTTGTCCCTTGGTGGGGATTCTCTATTTCCTTTTGCGACGCACACGTAAATGCTTTCTACGAAATTTATTCCAAAATGACGAAGAATTTAATAACTTCCTCTGCTAAGGCAATGAAAAGGAGTGCGGGTAAGAAGGTTCTGCTTTTATGTTAAAAATGGAAATTTCACAGCGCTTGAGTACAAAGGAATTTCATTGGGGGTAATGGGAGAGGACATAGCGTTTATTGCCAAGGGCTTGCATTCAAGAGGTCAGTTTGAAGTTTAGAGTGGCAAAAAAAGAATATTAAAAATAAAATTAAAGGAAGCTTCTAAGTCAAAAGCAGAGCTACTGCATCACACAGAGGTCATTTGAAGCTGAAAATAATTCGAACAAATTAAGGATATAATTTATTTAATGCCCTGAAGGGTTTTTTTTCTTTTGTAGTGGAAGTTGAAGTAGGTTAAATGGAAGGCTTTAAGGTTAAACTTTTTGAAGCAGCTCCGTAACAGTAGCGGGTTTTAATTTCATTAATTTCGAAAAATTCCATAGCCTTGGAAAGAATAAATAAATAGGGTGGCGCAAAAGAGCTAGGAGCCCCAGGGCCTAGCGCATTTCTCACAACCATGCCTTGTGAGTTAATGGAGGAGACCTACAATTTTTTGGCGGTTCCGAACGGGTAATCGAGAAAGCGCTTTTCATCCCAATGAATTTACTATCAGGTACCATAGCCTTGGAAAGAGCTTGGGATGAAATCAGAAGAATTTTCAACGCAATGGGAAGAATTTTTAATATGATGGAAAGAGTTCAGACTGTGATGAGATGATTTGGATTGAGAGATTGAGTATTTCGAATAAAATAAAATTACTTATTATACTATGAAATGAGTATCAGCAGACTGCGATGGGATGAGATGGGGCTAAAGGATGGTTTAGCTCTAAAAGGAAGAAAAAAGTACTCATCTCATTTTATCCGAAATTGGGATGAGTCTCAGCACACATGGGATGAGTTTACACTGGAATAGGATCAGTTTAAAAGAAAAGGGGGCTGAGTTTGCAAGCAGATGAGTAAAAAAAACAGCTGCTCTTTTTGTGACAGTCGCTTAGCCTTGGGATGAAAAGTGATAACTTTGAATGTTATGAGTTTAGTTTGAATTGTGATGGGGTAATTAAGAGTTAAGATCTCGTGTGTTCCGGAAAAAATAAAATCATTTGGTATAAAATTGAATAGGTTTGGGAAGATACGGGATGAGTTTGGCCTGCGATGGGATGACTTGGAGTTAAGAAATGGTTTAGCTCAAAAAGATGAAAAAGCACTCACTCTTATTTTATCCCAAAGTGGGATTTTTTTTTTCTGTTGGAGGTTTTTAAAATACCAGCTGGAGCACTTTGACCTAAATACCGGTCCATTGTACTACCAGCTAGCAACCTTCAATTTGTTATAGCTTTCCACATGTTCGGACTAAAGCCAAAAGATGCTGCCATGATAAGGAGCCTAAGTTACCAGCTCTCACCATGTCTGCACCGAGTATCTGTAACCTCATGCGAGAAAAAGCAGGACATTCACAGATTAAGTGCTCTGCGGTGTCCTCATCTTCTCCAGAAGATTCACAGAGTGTGGTATCACTTAAGCGTAACACATTTAAATGCTTGGCAAAGGAGAACGGCCCGCTGGCAATAAGCTTTCTACAGTCTTTTCTGCTACAAACTAGCAAAAATGTTGCAGTCTTCTTTCTAACGTTGGGGAGCATACGCTTGGTTTGTCTGCATCCAATGGAGGCATGCCATCTACGGTTGTGCTCTTCACAGATCCAATCGTTGATTGAAGCCCTCACTGAGGACGCTGGCAGACCAAGCGACGGTTCAGGTCCTGAGAAAGCTGTCGGAGATCCTTGCCTAGCAAGTTCATCGGCGATCTCATTTCCAGTTATGCCGTGATGGCTTGGAACCCAAATGAGAGTCAAGGAATTTAATCTTCCGATCGCATTCAGAGAGCTCTTGCATTCCTTTCGAAGTGGTTAGAGGGTTGAGCAGGGCCTAAAGCACAGCTGGGCTGTCGCTGCAAACAAAGTTACCTCTCCGTCCATCCATTGTTCGTTACGTGGCTCAAGGCCATTAGGATAGCATAAGCCTCCGCTTGGAAAACGGATGCGTATGATCCCAAAGATGTGTGCAGTCGTATGTCGTCGTTCTCCACATAGGCACCAGCACCAGAACCCTCGTCGGCTTTGGAGCCATCTGTGAAGATACGATAACAGTTCTTTCCAGGCTCGGATTCTGGAGCGAACCAGTCCTGAACCGAAGGAAAGTTGACTGAGTAATTTTGACACAGTTTGAGCCTTGGGATCATCGTGTCAGATGGCATATCCATTAGACGTGAGTCAAAAGATATGCTGCTTGCGAGCTCCTCAAAGCTCCAGTGCGAATTGTGCCAGAGACCACATCTCTTTAAACGGGAAATGGTCTTGAGAGTACACCCCATGATGTAGGTATCAAGGGGAGGTAGATTCAGCAGTGCATCGAGAGCAGCTCCCGGTCTGTTGGGGAAGGCCCCAGTAACACAAAGACAAATTGTTTTTGAAGTTTGGCAAACGAGGCAATATTGTATTTGCGAAAGAGCTTATTCCACCAAACAACTGACGCATTGGAGATGATTGGTCTTTTCATAGCCTTGTGGCGACATCTAACACTTCAAAACAAAATCATTAAATCAAATGTCCTTAATGTACTATATACTTTTGTTCTTGATGTTCGAAATTTGAACAACATATTTGACAGTTCTTTTTATTTCCTGTTTCTTAAATTTTGGAAAACCTATAAATGCGCGTGTTTGATCTTTGGAGAATCTCTTCTTCTTTGGATCCTCGAATAAGCTCATATCTTTGTCAAGACCAAGATTAATTTACTCAAACCTTTTGTAAGTAGTTTTAGTATGAAGTTTTAATAAATTGGATTTTTATTTAACGCAGAGTGTCGAATCATTTCGAATCCATAGCCTTTTAGATCCAAAGGACTCTTTTCGGTGAGAGACCCCATGTCTTGCCAAAGGCTCCATTACATTGCCAGAAGGCTGACAGTCCTTTAGTAGTTTTAGACTCGACATGTTTAGACCAAAGAAGCTTGTTATCCAGGATCACTCCAAGATGTTTGACTTCATTTGAAAAGGGGATGTTGACGCCTTTAAGCGTAAGTTGGGTCAGACCAGTCAATTTTCTACGTCTCGTGAAGAGGACAACCTCGGTTTTAAGAGGATTGACGGAGAGACCGTTTCTGACACACCAGATGTCAATCATTTAAAGCGCAGCCTGTGCTCGGGAACAGACAGCTTGGAGGCTGGAGCCAACCGAGAGCACGGCGACGTCGTCTGCATATGCTTGAACATGAACGTTAGAACCATTGAGCATTACAAGTAGAGAGTCGATCAACATATACCACAGAAGAGGAGATAAAACGCCACCTTTTGGACAGCCCTTATTCACTCTCGTTGCAACATATTGTCCACACTCCGTCTCAGCGATTACGGTTCTCTTCACTAGCATTGCTTTAATCCACAACACTAATGACTCGTCCACACCGTGTTCTCTGGTAGCATTGCACATACCCTAGCATTGTCAAAAGCACCTTGAATGTAGATGAAAATGCCTACCGCAAATTCTTTCCTGTCAAGCGCGCATTCAAAAATGGGATGAGTCTCAGTAATCATGGGGTGAATTTAGAGTTGAAAGAAAATAAATTCTGGGCTTGAAGCTTGATAGCTAGTCTTTTGGTAACAATTTGCTAGCCGTGGGATTGAATTGGGATGAAAAATGACAATTTTTGATGTTTTCGGATTGTCTTCTTCTTTTCCATTTCCGGCGTTACGAGTAGTGAGTGATCTTGAAGCGATCACAACACTCCCACTTTTCTGCTTCACACTAGTGATCCGCCTGTGGGGTACGCCGAGGTGTTCGGATTGCGATGGGGTGAATTAGAGCTAAGACTTTGTGTGCTTCGAACAAAATAAAATTATTTGCTATAAAATAAAATGATTATCGGTAAACACGGGATGAGTTTGGCATGAAGTGGGATGAATAAGAACTGTGATGGGATGATTTCTGGCTTAGAGATGATATATTTTGAAGAAATTTTATATATTTGCTATGAAACGGGATTAGGTAAGTGGACACTCGATGAGTTTGGAATGAAATGGGATGAGTTTGACAGAAAAGAGGCTGACTTCAAAAACAGATGAAATATGATCAGGTTGGTAGCTTTACCGTTCATTGGCATAGTCTGGCTACAACTTTTTAAAATGGTACAATGTCTTGTAGGACACCGATCTAACTCCGTACCGAAATGGGTTCCTCAGAAATGGACAGAGAATAACCAAATCTTTATTGACGTAAAATGTTCGAAGACTCTTCAGCCTTCGTAATGTGATAAGTTAGAGCATATCTTATAAAGTTTGCTTTGGATGAAGCACTATTTTGAAGAAAGAAAGTTTAATGTTGGTCGAACTTTTTTGACCAGACTAAGAGCGAAATCAACGAGATAAGAAATTCCAATTACACAAAACATAAAGTTAAACAAATCGACTTATCAAGTTATCGGTTCCAGCATTCTTTTGATTGTTGGTTGGATTTTATTGACCAGCAAAATCAATTAGGTGAAAAATTCCAATCACGCAATATTTCCTAAGCAGACCAGAACCTAAGGACCAAAACTCGTCTTTGTCTGACATCAAAGGATTACATTGAATTAAGTCAGTTAAATTCTGATAAACAAAAACTATATCCAACATCCTGCTTTAACTTCTTTAAAATTCTAACTCTAGTCAATCTTCATACCGCCCACCACGACGAACTTTTGCCATTTACTTTCACTTAAATACTCTTGTATCCCTCTTCTTCATTCTTCCACATCAAGAAACCAGCTCTTTTTTTCCTTTACCTGTGTAATGATTTCAGATTAACTTTCATATTGTTCATCAATATGTATGGCAAGTTTTCGTTGTGGAAACCCCCAAAAGCCAATCGACAACCCTTAAGGTGCTAAAAGTCAGACACATACCTACACATAGCCGGAAAGGACATTCTAATGGTAATTTGTTTTGAAATTAGCAATTTAAGATTCCTGTTCATTCGGTTCTTTGGATTCTACGAAAGATCTCTCTCCCAAAGGTGGCTATGTCACTGTCAATGGTTTCAGTTAAAGAATTCATAGAATTCAAGGCATTCAGAGTCATTAGCAATTTATTTCGGAGCCCTTTCCTTTTAACGCAGAGAAGAGGAATACAAAAACACACACATACACCTTCAACCTGACTTCTCAGGAATCAAAATACTTGCTTATCTTATAGGTAAACGATACTATATATACCTACCTGGCTTTAGTTCAGAACTCACTCACTCGCACTACGTCAGCTCGCTCACTCACCGAAGATGGCTCAGTTGAGGAGTCAAATTCTGAGAGGATACGAAACTTCCAAAGTAAATTAATTCTGTGGGATGTCAAAGAATTAAATTGAAGTGTCGTTACATTCACCTTAAGGTTTACCAAGGGCCATACTAGACTATTATGCAGGAACGAGGGCTTGTGTGTGTGTTTTCATTCACTTAAAAGGCAGCACCGAATATCATTACGGCTGTTCGTTGGGCCAAAGTGGAAGGATTACGAAAGACCTACCAACTCTTATATCTATGCTGGTCTTGTATTTTATTAGTGTGCGGTGTGCGGCTTGTGGTTGATAGTTTAGTGGGTTATCCTGTGCATAATGGACGTTTTATTCAGTTACTTAATTCCAGAGAAGTCGCTTCTATGGTCAATTGAATATTCAAGTATACGGGAAGATTAATTATAGTCTTAAGCTTATTAACTACAGTCTGCCAGCACGTGGCACCATGTCACTGAATATACTTCTTGATAACAATTTGTATTATTGTTACAAGAATCAGGACAATTCATTCTTTTCAACTCATTCTTTGAATTTGTTTTCTTCGCATTTGAGAATGAGAACGTATTGAAAAATCAAATAATAAAAATGAAGATAAAAATCAAATGCACCTTGTCAATGAAAGAGAGAGGCGAAACACATTAGCAGAGAAATCCTTTTCTGATTCAATATATAAAGGGAGTTCCTTGGAAAGGATATCAATTTCATTCGAAGACACAATGAAATGCTGTAGAGTTTATTTCTTATTCGGTAGTTCAATTGAATTGAATAACAAAATCAGTTAAGAGGTATTTTTATTTGGAATTGTGGGTTGCTAGGAAGCTATGACATGAGGTAAAGAATCCGTTGTTATGATTATTATCTTTTGGCACAGAATAAATATGAAGCTTAAAAGTGAGGAAGGAGGAGTTTTGGTAGTCCGGAATCAAGGAGCAGTGTCCCAGGACCATGCTGGTATGTTAACCTTTAGAACCGAGTTAAATAATTTAATTGTGGGGTTTCCAGAGCATCATGTGATTATAATTTTGTTTGTTTATTTTGGTGGTGTATGGTGGTGCCTGGGGCGTAATGGCTGGTATGTCTGCTTGCTAAGCGGAAGGTTTGTGTTTCGAATCCGACTAGAAAACAAAAAGTTTTTTTCCACGAGTATCGCCTTTCGCGGGGAATTGGCAAGTCCTTCGATAGTAAATTCATTGTCATGAAAAGCGCGTACTCGATTAACTGTTCGGAATCTGCAGAAAACTATAGGTCCCCTCCATTCCCTCACAAGGCATGATTGTGAGAAACTGGCTAGGCCCTACGTATGTATGTATGGAATCAATTTGCAGTGGTTCATTGGAAATTCGATAATGACAAGTATCCTGAGATTATTATGCGGTAGTTAATACTGTAAAATTATATCAGAAGTATTGCAGCTTCTTATTGACTTTGGAAAGCATACACTTAGTAGGTCTCCACCCAACGTGTTGCACTTTTTCTCCTTCCGCACTCCCTTAATTCGAAGTGTCATAATTAATTTTTTTTCCAATTCTTAATAAAAGAAGCTAGATTTATGATGTTAACGAAAACTTAAACAAACGAAAATAAAATTAAGCTAAAATTAAGCACAGCCGGCCGTCGCCGGCGGCGTGCAAAGAAAACGGAAATGACAGATGATATATGTATGAAAGGAAGTGTTGTGGAGAAACCGAAAGTGCATCCAGCAATAAATGTAATGCTGCCACCACCGACTAGCTCAGCTGGGTGTGTTCGATGGTTTTATTCAGCTGAAAATTAAATTAATCAAAGGTTGATGAATGGGAATCAAATAAAATTTGAATAAATAATCAAATTGGAAGACAGGGTGTCCTCGTAATTGTGGGCGCCAGAAAATTTTTGTAGGAGTAAATTTTCAAACCTTGAAGCTGAAAAGTAATGGAAAAGAAATATCGACTAGAAAAGAAGAACAACAATGAGTAAATAATAAAAAGTAGAAATATGTGAATTCCCAAAGGGAAGCTAAAAATGATTTTATTGTTGGGAAAACCGTGCCTAAGGTTTGGACTAAAAACCCAAATCTTTTCTAAATATTATCAGAAAGTTTAAAAGTTGAAAATCGTTAAAAGCAAACAATAGTAAGCGGTGTAAGAAACCAGAGAGGGTCAGATGGACCGTTGAAAAGCGGAAAAAAGAAAGGTTCCCAAGGTTGAACTGTTAAATAAAGTTCACAAAATTTTCCAAGATGGGTCGAAAAATAAAAGAGTCGCGTGCCAGGCAATTTCCTGGATAATTCGTAAGATAAAAAGGGGCCACAAAGTATCCTTCACACAAATCTTCAAAAAAAAAAATTTTCATTTCAAAATTTCACTCTACTTATCTTATATTCAGATTTCGTTCTCCTAATTCTCCCTGATCTGTTCTGGGTTTCACTCGGCCACCAAAACGAAACCCATGGTTCGATGAAGAATGCAGGCAGGCAAATGCAGCCAAACAAAAAGCACGACAAATGCTGATGCAAAAACGAACAAGGGCAGCTTACGATCAGTATAACGAGATCTACAAGGAGAAAAGAAGGGAGGAACACCGAATTCTCAAAAATAAAAAGAAGCAGCAAAATCAAATAAGACTGCAGGTGCAGATGGCCTTGATGCCGAAGTTTTCAAGGCAGCTAGAGACCAGTTGGAAAGGAGCATGCACCAGCTGATCTGCATGATATGGTCGGAAGAAAGCATGCCCGATGAATGGAACCTCAGTATCGTATGCCCGATCCTAAAGAAGGGGGACCCTCACAATTGCGCCAATTACAGATGGATAAGCCTCCTTAACGTCGCTTATAAGATCTTGTCTGCTGTAATATGTGAACGTCTGAAACCCCACGTCAACAACTTGATAGGTCCTTATCAATGTGGTCTTAGACCAGAGAAGTCCACAATAGACCAAATTTTCACATTACGGCAGATCTTGGAAAAAACCCGAGAACATAATATCGATATTCACCACCTCTTTATCGATTTCAAGGCCGCGTATGACAGTATTTACAGAGACGAGCTGTATAGAGCATGTCTAGTTTCGGCATCCCTGCAAAGCTCGTACGACTATGCAGGATGACTTTGGAGAATTCACGCTGCTCCGTCAAGGTCGGTAAAGAACTCACCGAGACCTTTGATGTCGAAAAAGGCTTTAGGCAAGGCGACAACCTGTAATGCGATTTCTTCAACATCATACTTGAACAGATTGTAAGAAACTCAAACGTCAACACCAGAGGAACAATCTTTCAATTACTCGCCTATGCAGACGATATTGACGTAATGGGAAGAAATAAGCGTGATGTCATAGGTGCTTTTGCGAGTATTGAAACAGAAGCGGCAAAAATGGGTTTGATGGTTAATGAGGGCAAAACGAAGTATATGCTGTCATCAAACAGGGACACAGAACATAGACGAATTGGACAAATCGTCACAATAGACAGACATAACTTCGAGGTAGTACAGGACTTCGTCTACCTAGGATCCGCTGTAGACACGGACAACAACATCAGTGCGGAGATCAAACGGAGAATAACTCTTGCCAACCGTTGCTTCTTTGGGTTAAGAAGGCAATTGAGAAACAAAACCCTCTCCAGAAAATCAAGGTAGCCTTGTATAAGACCCTAATCATCCCAGTCCTGCTTTACGGCGCGGAAGCATGGACCTTATCGAAAGCGGATGAGGAAACTCTTGGTCGTTTCGAAAGAAAAATTCTCCGAATGATCTTTGGTCCCGTATGCGAAGACAATGTGTGGAGAAGAAGATACAAAAACGAGCTGTATGAGCTGTACCGCGACATGGGCATAGCCAGAAGAGTACGCATCGCGAGGCTACGATGGTTGGGCCATGTAGAGCGGATGGACCCAAACGCTCCGGCTCGTCGGGTGTTCGAAAGCACATTGCAGGGAAATCGCGGAAGGGGAAGACCTCGTCTTAGGTGGCGCAATCAAGTGGATGAAGACCTCAACCGACTTAGAGTGCGAAACTAGAGAGAGCTCGCCCAATATCGAAGTCGTTATAGAAGGATGTTGATTGAGGCCCAGGTTCACCCCGAACTGTAATGCCCGCCTAAGTAAGTAAGTAGTAATTCTTCCTGATCAATTTCGTCTTCTCAAATCTGGTCTGCACCAATATCCTTCTCCGTTAAAAATCCTTCCTCGTTAAAAATCCTTCCTCGTTTCACTCTCTATTTTCTTTCACACTAAAATGCAAACTGAACTAAAATTCGCTAAAAAAAATGACGTAAAATTTTTCAATCTAATAAAAACTTATTTTCAAATTCCAATTTCTCTCGATAATTTTTCACTCTTTCGTATTAAAACCTTGATAGCTAACCAAGAAGTGTCCGCCACTTCAAGCCTAGCTCTTTGTCTGGGCTTAACGCTCAACCCCGTTCTCATACACACACACATTCGTACGTCGAACCAATCACTTTCGTGGATTCAGTATCACGACATCAGCCACCGTTGGTGTGCTGTGCCATCGCTGTCGAATTCCAACGAAAGTGCGCATGCTCAACCACTACACATATAGAGTTCGACAAGTTGTTTTGTTGGTGTCGTCCAAAACTTGCACTCTCTCTCTCGCCATTCACCAAGTTCGAAAGTTCGACAAGTGGTTGGTGTCGTCCAACACTTGCCGATCTTGATGGGTGAGTTCAGACCCCTAGAACACCTAATATCACAACCTTCGTGAAAAACATCGAACTATGCTGAAACTGAAAATAAGTTATCGCTGAGCATTCTCTCAGTTACATTTAATCGCGTGGAGAGTGAATAGTAAACATTTTCAATTTCTTTTGGGAGAACTATAGGCGGAGGAAATCTTAATTAACCGAAAATCCCTATCTTAAACTCGTGGCCTCTTTTGCAGATTTGTGGGAGGAGGGAAGAACTTTAATATTTCAACCTTTGGATACCTTATTAAAGTTTAGGTTAGGCAGAAGGCCATACTAATTTTGTCAAAGTGACGTAAAACGTTGGGTAGGAATTGATCATCTACCGTGGATGTTTGTATTGAGTGTTGTTGTGTCATCTTGTGTGTGTTCACATCGGACATTTTCATTGTCTTGTGTGAGACCGCCTGTCTGCACGCTTCTTTATCATCGTTGGGGATTGCCCGTTCCTTTATCGGTCTAGCCTCGACCAGCAACCTACGTGGGATTTTTTGCAGAATGCTGGCTGAGTAAACCATAGGCTGATGGAACCTTGGTTGCCCCTAACTCTCCCAGAATTATGCAGCCACTCCCAAAAACGAAGAAGAGGTAGGGATACGTGAAAGGATCCGAAGGATACTTTTTGTGGCGGTAAATTTTACTGTGCTTTCAATACTTTCAATACATGACAGAATCCTTCGCCGAGAACTCCAGCGGATAAGAAAGACGTCTGAGATCCTTGCCCGACAAGTACACCTGCGATTGCGTTTCCAGTGATGTCGTGAAGGTCTATTTAAACATTGATTAAAAGAAATAAATCTCCCTTTGAAGTTATGTACCTCAATTCAAAACCTTGAACCGCACGCAACATTTCTTCCAAAAACAACTTGAAGTCATAAACATCCTGAACGAGGATATCAAGGCAATACTAATCAGCCCATGGCCAAGATTTCTCTCACAAGACACCTTTGCTCCAACTGAATCAACTTATTAAATATCTGACTGTTGACGAGTTCAAAAAGTCACAAGAGTTCTTAGTCGTTTAAGCCTTGTGCATGACTTCTTCAGACTGACTTGTCATTAAAAGACTTATAAGAAAAGGCTTTTTCAATGTTAAACGATGAAAACTTTATTTAGGAATAACGAAAATAATATTTCTGTTTTAGAGCAAACAAACAATGAGTACTTGATTGTATTACAAACAGCAAAGTAGAAGTACATGTTATTAAATTATACAGTAGACATTATAACACCGCCTCTTAATTTAAATTAACATTACTTTCATACATGCAATATATTAAAACAAAACAAACTGAACAAAATTTAAGAAAAAAATCAAAAAAAAAAAAAAAAAACTAAAAAAAAAAAAAAAAAAACTAATTAGGACAACATTTTAAATTCAACTTCTTGCGATGTTTCTCAAATAATGTTCTACTAGTTCCTTTGGTCATTACATCTGCTAATTGATCACCACTAGCTTTGTATTGCAATTTAATTTCTTCATTTGAAATAGCTTCGCGAATAAAATTATATTTCACATCTATATGCTTCATCCTTTTGTGTTCACGTGGCTCTTCTGCCACCTTTATACAGGACTGATTATCTTCGTAAATGATTGTTGGTTTACTAATATCAAAACCCATTTCCTTCAGCAAGCTTCGCATCCATTTCGCCTCACAGATGCCTTCCCCAAGCGCTATATATTCTGCCTCCGTTGACGATAAGCTTACAGTAGCTTGTTTTCTTGATGCCCAACTAACGGTATTGTTTAAGACTTTGAACACGTAACCGGAAATGGACTTTCTATCATTTTTGTCGCCAGCCCAATCTGCATCAGTAAAACCATCCAAAATGTCAGCTTGTTCATTTCTTGTGAAAACCATCTTCAGTTCCATTGTAGCTTTGATGTACCTCAAAATTCTTTTTGCATTAGAGAAGAGTTCAATAGTATAACAACTTTGAAAACGACTAAAATAATTCGTTGCTGCACAAAGATCTGGCCTAGTTGTAAGTGTTGCGTACGTCAAACATCCAATTAACTCCCTGTATGGAACATCTGGTAGTTCGTTTGGATTTCCCTTTTCAATATTTAATCCAGATTCCATTGGAGTTGCGACACCCTTGCAATCACTCATTCCAAACTTCTGGAGAACATTTTTTAAATATTGGTTTTGGCTAAGAGTCATTGTACCATCTTCAAAATTTTGTTCAATATAAATTCCTAAGAATGTGTTCACTTTTCCAAGGTCGGTCATATCAAATTCATTCTTCAGCAAATTCTTGATTATGTCAATTTTTCGCTGATTGGTGCAAACAATCAGTAAGTCATCAACATATAACAAAACGAAGCTTCTGATACCAGTTTCAGTCTTTGTGTACAAACATTGATCCGTTGCACAACGTTTGAAACCAATCTTCAACATAAACTGATTGAACTTTGCATTCCATATCCGGGATGCCTGCTTCAGACCATATAGCGCTTTATTGAGCCTACATACCTTGTTACCGTTCTTGAATCCCTCCGGCAAATCCATGTAAATAGTTTCTGAAAGATCGCCATTCAGAAAAGCGCATTTTACATCCATTTGGTGTACATGCATGTTGTAATTAGTTGCAATAGATAACAGTGTTCGCATTGTTGTTAGTTTTGCGACTGGAGCATATGTTTCACTGTAATCAAATCCGATCACTTGCGAAAAACCTCTTGCAACTAGGCGAACTTTATATTTGTCGATTTCACCATCCGCCTTTCGCTTCAATTTGAATACCCATTTACATGACACTGGTTTTCTGCCTTTTGGTAAATCACATTCGGTCCAGGTTCTGTTTTTGACCAATGATGAGTATTCTTCTTGAATGGCCTTTTCCCAAACATGCCAATCACTTCTTTGTTTCGCTTCAGTAATTGTGAAAGGATCATTGTTGACGTATTGCTGAGCTGATAAGGCGAAATGAGCATCCATTTCCGATTCTCCATAACGCTGTGGGGATTGACGAATTCTAGTACTGCGTCTCAAGCCTGTATTTTCTTGCTCATATTCACCGATGTTTTCATTATTGCTATATCTGTTGTCACCAATGCCATCCAAATCAGAATTGTCGTTAACATCTTTTTCAAATGATGATTCATTTACTTCAGAATTTATTTGATTGATCGGTGTTTCACTATCATCCGCCTCTGAAACTGATGAATCCTTGATCTTGTGACGACATATTACTGAGCCTTCATTGAAAACCACGTTTCTACCAACAATCAATGTTTTACTTTCAATATTCCACAATCTGTAACCATTTGAAGCATATCCCATCATGATACACTTAACAGATTTTTGATCAAACTTAGATCGCTTCTCAGCCGGAATGTGATTGTAGCACAACGCACCAAATATTCGAAGATTCGACAAGTTTGGTTTAGTTCCAAACCAAATTTCTGACGGAGTCTTGTCGATGAACTGTTTTCCAAAAGCACTAGTCGGACAACGATTTTTGACGTAATTAGCTGTTAGAATTGCTTCGGACCAAAACTTCTTTTCGAGACCACTTGAATTCAACATAGTTCTGGCTTTTTCTACAAGAGTTCTGTTAAGTCTCTCAGCCACGGAGTTCAATTCAGGATTATAAGGAACTGTATAATTCAACTGAATGCCTCTTGCTTTGCAAAACTGCTTGAAATCGTTTGAAATATACTCGCCGCCATTATCTGCTTTTAGTCTTGCAACCTTACATCCATGGAAAGCCTCTGCACTTGAAACAAATTCTTGAAACTTTTCGAAAACTTCGCTTTTTCGTTCAATGCAATACACAGTTGTCGCTCTCGAGAAGTCGTCAGTAAAAGTCACGAAATATCTTGATCCATCATGCGAAGCGACAGGCATCGGTCCGCAAACGTCGCTGTGAATCAATTGAAGAATACGATTAGAGCGTGATTCCCTCTTTTGCGGGAAAGGTAATCTTGATTGCTTTCCAAGAATACATGATTCGCAAAAAACGTCTTCGGTATTAATTTTCAATTGTTCAAGACCATTTACCATTTTTCGACTAACCATTTTCTTCATATCCCCAAAATTCAAGTGGCTTAATCGAAAATGCCAATAACTTTGAGATGTAACCTTCGAATTCTCTTGAGTGAATGAAGCAAATGCGCCTCTATCAATAAGAAATTCAACCTCATAAAGTTTGCCTGCACAGCGAGCCACGAAAATCGTTTCACCATTAAGAGATACATATGCAAAGTCTCCCTCAAAAACAATATGACATCCACGCTTAGTTAAACTGCGAATGGACAACAAATTACATTGCAAACCTTTTACAAGTAAAACATCTTTTAAAGCTTTTGTGTTGCAATCGCCATTATAAAGTGTTTTCACAAGAATGTCACCACGTTGCTTGGTTACTAGCATAGTATTCTTTTTAGCAACTGAAATCTCTATTTCTTCAATGTCTCTCAGATCATTAAATAAATTTTTATCATTTACCATGTGCTCTGTAGCACCCGAGTCCAAGATAAACCTTACAGATGAACTTCCTGTTCTTGGATCTGCTTTTGAAGCTGTATTTAAAATCATCTCAGAATCTTCGTTACCATTTTTAAATACACGTACTTTGCTAATGGCACTCAAAGAAACAACTGCTTCATTTAGTGAAGATGTATTTGCACTATTCTTCGGTGATGCTTCTTTCTTGAAAAAATTTTTCTTGAACTTCTTTTTCGGCTTTTTGTTGCATTGTGACTTAATGTGACCTACTTGGCCACAACCATAACACACAATATTCGCATTCATTGCAACCGTTGAGGATTTAACACAGGAACTTGACTTGCGTTTGTTGTACTCGTCCAACAAACGACATTTCACGAAATCAAGAGTCAAATTTGTTTGCTCAATAGTTTCGATAGCTATTACCAAGGTATCGAAAGATTTTGGCAAAGTGAGCATCAACGAAATAGCTATATCTATGTCTTCCATCTGTTTTCCAGAGCTCTTCAAATCGCGAATCAATCTATCGAAGTTCAAAATATGCTCCTTCATATCGTCCCCTTCACGATAATACATCGAGTGCAGCTTACGTTCAAGCAAAATTCGACCTGAAATAGTTTTACGTTCAAAAATACTTGCCAATCCATCAACCATCTCTTTTGCAGTAGATTTCCCTTTGATGTTTTCCAATTGACTATCATGTACGCTTTGAACTATGTATAATATTCTTGCACATCTTTTCTTCCTGTCGAATTTTCGTCTTCTCAGCTTCATTTGTCTTAGCTTCAACAAGCTTTTCAATGTCTTCTTGAATGTAGATTCCTAAACTTTTCTCATCCAGAGCAATTTCGATGCGAAAACGCCAATTATTAAAGTTGGTTCCATCGAACAGCGGAATATCAGTCCTGGTATTAACAGATACCATTTCATTCATTTTAAACCCAATAAATGACAAAAACTTGATATATGCTCAAAACGTTTCTGGGCCTATAACCTTAAAGACTTATAAGAAAAGGCTTTTTCAATGTTAAACGATGAAAACTTTATTTAGGAATAACGAAAATAATATTTCTGTTTTAGAGCAAACAAACAATGAGTACTTGATTGTATTACAAACAGCAAAGTAGAAGTACATGTTATTAAATTATACAGTAGACATTATAACAGTCATTGACACAACCACATAAGAACTTAGTGATGAACGAGATAATAATCCCATTCCATCATTGTTATTGCCATTAATAGATTTCCAGTTGTAATCCCTTTTAATTCTGGACCTGCACATCCTCTCACATGCCACTGCATTGCCATTATGTGACTTCTTATGCATCAAAGCCAAAAGCTCTGGTGTAATTAAATCCACCCGACAGCACTCTTTCCACCACATAATCCTGTCGACTATGATGCATTATGCTTTCATGACACCCAAGAAGATTTTCTCTTGATCCCAACGCAAGGTTTTGTCGGTTTCTCTGTTAGAAGGACCAAAGAGTGCAGTGCAACGGACTGTAGAGAAAAACTACTTTTGCTCTGCTGCTGTCATGTGGCTTATCTTTGTTTACAAACCAAACGCAATCAATTGACCAACACAAAGTTCCTGGCAAATCTGCAGATTACAAAAGCTTCAACCCTACAACTTTCTGAGGATGTTATGTTGAAATAGAATTTGTTTGCATATATGAGAGTTTGCTATATACTAGCGCTTCTATGCGGTAAGGTTAAGGCTTCCATTCAATTAGCAAAATTGGCTTCGAAAAGAAGAAATAATTATTTTTGTTTTCAATAAGAATAAGAAACTGGAAGCCTTTCACCCAAACACTTACTTGCCATTTAAAACTATGAATCGTTTTGTGTTTGTGTGTCTGGCAATTGCAACATGAATTCAATTGCTTTGTCCTTTCAAGTGCAGTGAAATTGGAGACCAAAATGTGTACGATTACATATGAACATGAGATAAATGCATATACATATCGTATTATAATGGCTGATTTTCCTCGAAAGGATATCCGGAATCTGTTATTTAATTTAATTAAGATCGACTCCTCGGGTGTGGGGTTGACTCTGTGGTCAAAGGAGGATTTCGCTACCTAATTGGCGTGAAAACCAATTAGTTAATCGATTATTATTATTATATACGATTTCGGAGACTCTGTGTCGAGTTTGTAATTACAATTTCAAAAGAAACTCCTCATCCTCAACCTCTTGCGTAAACATTCTTGGTAAAGCCACCATCTCTTTGAATTTGTTTATGGTCATATGTATACAGGTGCGACCCGACGACCAGGAAGGAGTATCAAGTTTAACAGTTATATGTATTTTTGTTTTGAGAAAACCATAACATGCTACATGTGCAAGTTTGAATGCCGCCACAAAATAACCATAAATTAGAGTAGTCCTGCCAAATTGCGGTCAGTAATTGGTCTGGGTGTTTAACAAATGGCATCCGAAAGCAATAAATTTTTTTTTCAACAATAAATCTAGACATGTGTGTTGTATTCGATACTTAAATTTGAAAACAATTTACTCAATCAACATTTTTATATGGGGATCGATATACGAGCAGGGGGGTTTCTCTGGAATTTATGAAGGACGAAAGAAATCCAAACTGAATGTTATTACTGGGTCCTTTGAGTGGGGATGAAAGTTATTGTATGGATATCGTTGAAGCATATTTAAGTTATTCTCAAAGGATTCATGCTTGACTCAATGCTACAAAAATATTGATGTTATGAAAGTCCTCGACGTTGGCGCTGGGTACGAGACGTTTATGGTTTGGTTTGATAAAAATTGGCAGCTTTTTTCGTAGGCTATTAAAGATGAAAGGGCGAAACATCGCTTGAATAGAAGTAGAGTTGGGCAGACAGTGATAAGCGACTGCTAGTTGGTGACGTCGGATGAACAGACTACCTAAAGGCTAATCAGCTTCGTGAGCCAGACAAGGGGGATGGTTGTTATATATGAAAGAAAAGGAGGGGGGCAATGGTAAGGGCCATAACTTGAGAGTGATGGAGTCCCAGTAGGACCCAAAATGCTTATTGGATTTAGGATTCGTAATACCTCCGAATACTGCCATGAAAAGTAAGATGATCCAGCTGCAGATTTGTATGCGCCAGGTAGGCCCCATCCATTCCTCACAACACAGAAATGGTTGAGTAAAATGCAATTGGACCGGGACTTTTCCGTGATAGTGGCGTCCATATGTTTATTTATTTTAAAGCAAGGTTTACAAAATTGGCAAATATTTCGGAAGAAAAATGTCAGTCGATATGTTTTGTCGGAAATGGTTAAAAAAATTGTTCAAACCATTCAAGGTTTCTGCTTTGTAGGACAAGAACACCGCAATTTTGTGGAAAAACTCAATAAAGCAAACTTTTTTAAGAGGAAGGCTTGCCTAATTCATGAGTGCTTTTTGCCTCTTTCATAATTCATAACGAAAGAAAACACAAAATTCAAGCCAAAAAAGACTGAACATTTCTTTGGAACTGGAAAGCAGTTTTTATGAAATCGGGCTGAATATGAATATCAAAAGCGTGTGTAATTACTCTCGGGGGACTTGCAAATTCCTCACGAAAGGCGATACTCGTGAAAAACTTTTTTTCTTTTGATATTTCTGGAATTTGATAACCACGAACCTCCCACGTTACAAGCAGACATGCTAACCAATTACCCCACGAGCATCACTCTAAAGACTGTAGAAAATAGTATGTGTCGTATGATTTCTCCTTTAATCAGTAACCACTTCTTCACTTTTACAGAATTTCTCAATTAAATTCTCCTTAGTACACATAAATGCACAACTCCAAGGACTTTGATGGTTGAATGAATTAGGGGCTTTTCCCAGAAGTGATGATACGTTTCATTAAAGGAAAATGCTTTTCTGTGAAAAGTCATATGCTTTAATTGATTCCACGAATCTCTGTTATCAATCAATTCTTTGGTTATATCAGAAACGGTGTAGCTCATCCATCTGGCTTATTTATCACATGGTGTGATTTTTAAGGTCTTAAATCGCTTTAATATTGAGAATGGACTTTTTGATAAACGCTTTGATTACTGAAGAATAATTAAAAACTATAACATTGTGATTAATCACAAATACCTCAAAAGGGAGTGTCATAGGACAACTGTGTTGAATAAATTTTCACGAGCTGAATTTTCATCAACTGCAACCATTGGGAAACTGATTTCAACATACTGCAAGAAACACTTAACTGCGCACATTTTAGTTATAGGTGACTTAAATGCTCGCATTGAAAATGAAGCTAGTGCTGCAAACAATCTACAAACTAAGGTAAGGCGATCAAAAGATTCAATATGTAATGCAAGGGGAGTAAAACTCCTGAATTTATGCAATGAGTTCGGGTTTTGCATATTAAATGGAACGACGGATTCGGACGAGATGGGAAATTACACATTTGTTGGAAGACAAAGGACCTCAGTAATCGATCTGAGCCTCTTGGGTGGAGATTGGAACATATACGCTAAGGATCTGGAAGTTGATCATGTACCCTTTTCTGAACACCTGCCTATTGTGGTAACATTTGGCAATGAAGTCGCGGAAATTGATATCATACGATAAATGAAACTAATACCTAAGCTTACATGGAAAGAAAAACATGCAACCATTTATAAAAGAAACCTAGCTCTGATTTTATCTTCACGAGAGACTGATAACTTTGAGCAACTAAATAAATTAATTAGTAAAGTCTATCCTTCAAATAATTACTTTGATTATTCCAGCCATGGTTCGACAAAGACTGTATGAGAGTAAAAAAAAATCCTTCACATGGCTAAAACTGTTTCGAAATTCAAATAGGGATCACTTTAAGGAAATATATATCCAAACCAATCTAAAATATAAACCAATGTGCTTATCATGAAACTCAGGCTTCAAGGTTAGCGTTATGCAAAAACGCATCTGATTTCTGGAAAACTGCCATGTTAACGGGGAAAAATTCGTTATTAGAAGGGACCCAGCCCAGCGTTATTGGCTTCACACTTTATTAGTCTTTTGAATCCAGAAAGCCCAAGAAGCTCGCTTTAATATGCGATGCCAGCGTTTGTTGATGAATTCTTGGACTGTGAAATAACGGAACTTGATGTCAGTCCAGCTTTAAAAGTACTCAAAGATGGAATAGCACCTGGGCCAGATAGAATTCCAACAGAACTGTACAAATACGGAAACACAGAGCTTATGAGACTAATTACAATTTTATTTAATAAGGTTGTGGAAACTGGAGCCATTCCCAAAGAATTCAAGGAATCACTTATTTTTCCGATTTTCAAAAAAAGGCGATAAGGCAGATCCAGCAAGCTACAGAGGCATATCATTCCTGAACGCGTCAAACAAAGTCTTCACGGAAATCGACTGACAATGTGGATAAATCGTAATAATAAAATCAAAGAGTACCTAGCGGATCAGGTTACTCCACAGTCGATAACATTTTCGTCTTAAGTAGTAAAGCAGAATCCTACCACATAAGAGGTCATAAGCTATATACATTTTTCGTAGACTTCAAGGCAGCATTCGATACCGTGGATCGCAGAGCACTTCTCTACAAATTATATGCGAAGTTCTGAACTTTAATGAAAAGAATGTATGATGAGAATTGGTCAACAGTTTGGAACCGTGAAAATTTTTCAGAGCCATTTCAAACAAAATTTGGTGTGAGACAAGTATGCTCCTTGAGCCCTTTGCTATTTGCATTGTTTATCGATGATATTACAGATTACTTACCAGGAGGCTTTGAGTATGGTAATCATAAAATAAAAGCCCTTTTATTTGCGGACAACATTTTCATAATGGCTAATTCACCTGAAACATTGCAAATGATGATAAACAAACTGATCGAGTACTGCCACATGTGGAACCTTGCTGTAAATCTAGAAAAATCAAAAGCTATGGTCTTCAAAAAGAACTCTGAAAGAAACGCAGGAAATGAACATTGGTCTTTCAACAATCAAGCTATAGAAGTAGTCAGAGAATATATCTTGGGGTACACCTTTAAGAAAAACTGGTGAACGCCAAATCAGCAATAAGCTCATTTTGGAATAACTGCTTCGCAAACAAGCATGTAGCTCACAGCAGCAAATATCGAGTGTTTGAAGCTGTATCGGAGTCTGTGTTATTCTATGCGGCGCAAGTGTGGGGTGCCAAACAGTATGAAACAGTAGAGAAACTGCTGAGATATTTTATGAAAAAAATGTTTCAACTTCCAACTTCTACTCCAAATTATGCGATAATGCTCGAAACTGGTCTATCACCGCTCTTTATCAAGACCCTTAAACTTCAGGTGGGTTATTCCTAAAAGTGCTGAATATGCCAAACGGAAGACTACCCAAGATAGCTGCACTAAACACAATCAGGAGCAAAACCGGATGGTTTGGTGAGTGGATGGATCTGGCACGTGCTTGTGGTAGTCCGTTGAATCTTTACATCGAACAACATATCCTATGGAAGCCAATTCTCTATGGGCTGATCAAGAAGGTTGACTGGATGTGCAGGGATGATTTCCTCAGAGAAGCGTCAAGCTCGGTTCACAGAGCAACGTATAGTGGCTTAACCACAATTTGAAGGAATCAAACTACTTCCGAGACGAATATAGCATCCAACAAATCTCAATGATGGTTAAGCTAGGAGTGGAACTAGTCAAACTCAATTATATACCACACCGGGAGGATCTACCAGTGATATGCAGCATTTGTATCCTAGGAGCTCGAGAAGATGTTGTTAATTTTTTGGCAAAATGCCCAACACTAAGAGAGACAAGAAGATATTACTTCGGCGTAGACTTTTTAGACGAAGAAGGTATTCCTCTTTTGTTAAATGAAGTGGATGTAAAGAAATTAACTAACTATTGTAGAATAGCTCTAGCTTACCGTTAAAAAATAATAAATGAAAACTTTTAAGAAAAAACAGGAAACTAGCAATAGAAGCAATAACTAAATATGCAACTTAATAAAATATAAAGTATTTATAAAATAGAAATTATGTCAATCGGCAGACGAAAAGCCATGTCCAAATTGATTATATGTATTGTACACACAAATCTAATGCTTATAATGTTTGAAAACTAATAAATAATCTAGAAACTAACTAACAGTTGCCTGTTGTCTCTCTTCTTTCATTTGTCGTCTGCCATCTGCCATCTGTCTTCTTTCATATTTCATCTTGTCACCTTGTCATTTTTCCATTTGTTATCTGTAATCTGTAATCTGTAAGCTGTCATCTGTCATTTGTCATCTGTCATCTGTCATTGGTCATCTGTTATCTGTCATCTGTCGCCCGCCTTTGTGGTTCAACACACGTCGTCGGTCGTCGCCGTCGGTCGCTGGCCAACTCTGCTTTCTGGTACCATGAGTCGCTATTGAGTGATCCTGTTACCTATCGATACTTGAAAACCATCGTCAAAAATGGGCTTCTATCATCGAATAGCATAAAAGTTTTAAAAAAAAAAATAGGCTTTTCGTAAGGAACTAAAAAAAAGAACATCACACAATGGAACAGTAGTCAATAGTGGAGCCACCGAACCGAACCACCCTATCAGTGTGAAAAAGCAAAATATTGGCACTTTCAAGCACATTCAACAAGAAGGCGTGTAAAGTTTCAATAAGGACCTACCCACCCGATGCGATGCGATGGTCAGATAAAGCAATCAATTCTGAAAAACAAACAAAAAGCCATTTGTTTTTGACTCTGCGAACCCAAAGCCATTTGTCTTTCGCAACTAAACAAAGAGTAATCAACTTCCATAATGCCTCTTTTTTAAATACCTAATCTTAGGACTAATTTTCCTTTTTTAACATTTTACTCAACCTGAATTATGCATTCACGCCCCAGGCCAGAAAAAGGAAAACCCCATTTATCATCCGGAAATCGGGTTTCTTTTTTTTTTAATCCTCTGTTCACTTTGCGATCTGGAAATTAAAATGTCAGGTGAATGTAATTAACATAAATCGAGGCCGAGCTGATAATAATTTATGAAATATCAACAACAGGAAGTACACAACGCAGAACAAAAAAGAAAATCCGTCATCAGAGGAAGAGAGAGCGAGAGAGAGCGAAAAAAGAGGATAGCAATTCCACTATTGCCGTAATCCCTTTGTCAGTTAGCGCGCAATTACTCATCCATTATCCCAGTCCTCACTCAATAAGGGCCACAACAGAAATCGTAATAATCCTGATAAATTCACCGCCATCACGAATTTTGTTCCTGAAAGTAGCAAAAAAAAAATTGTAGGGAGCCGAAAAAATGGCAACAGGATGAAAGGACATGGAACAGACACGAGAAAATAGGGAGAAATGGTTTTGTAATCAGTGATGAAGAACTCTGTTCCATTCATCCTGAATCGATTCGATTGTCATTTTAATAAAACTTTGATCCTTCGCACTCAAGCTTTGGTGTGTTCTTTTTGCACAAAGATTCATCAGCAAACACTACGGAACGGAGAAGAAAAACAGAAATTGTATATTTTCTTGATGAGACAACAAAGGGATATCGAAGGTCCTTGATATTGATGATAAAACAATGATAGAGACGATTGGGGAGTTGGGAAGTTGTGTGGGATGCAAAAGTTTATTGATAATTAATGACGAGGGCAAACTCAACAAATGCGTATCATTTGGATGAGTTGGAATATTTGCTTTTAGCTTATTTCTTCTGGTTTTTGTAGAGTCTCTTTTGTGTCTACAAAAGGTCCTGCCAAAGTTCTCCCGAGGTGTAATTAACTTTTTTTTTTTGCGGGAATGAGCTTCTGGTGATGTTGATTTGATAGCTGAGGAATTTGTTTGTCATTTTGGAGCAGGGTTTAGATGTCCTTTTTCGCGTTGTTGGTGGGTGCCTTTATATTTTTGAAAGGGGATGAGATTTAATTGATTTTTTATTTTTGTTTTTTTTTTGTTTTGTTTTTTTTTTTTGTTTTTGTTTCTTCTGCCTCTGCTTATCCCTAATGGAATTGAAACGCTTACTAGGGTACTGCTTAATGCTTTAGCTTACAAAAATAATCCGCCCATATCGATTAGGGAAGTTGGTGGCGCTGTTAATTTTTATTGACACTTGGACAATTCAAATTGAGGGTATAAAAGAAAAAACAAAACAAAAAGGGAATAGGGAAACCCAGAAAACGGAAAAAGGATGTAAAAGCTTTTATGAGTTTTTATGTTCAAAGGAACTTTTATACATCAAAGGAAAAGGAAAAATTTCAGCCGACTGAAACCCTTTTACAGTTTAATGCTTTGAATACCTTTACATGCCAATGCATTCCTTTAAATGGCCTCACTTAACCGAAAAGGCAGCTGGTACGTCTGCTGCTCGTATTATGCGTTATTGAAATTAGACCTTTTCTTCAGAACATTTTCGTTTGAATCTTTTGCTTAAACCTAGACTCGTTTTTTTCGAAATCAAGTGAACATCGAATCTTCGCATGTGCAGCGACGTTACTGATAAGGATGAAAGTTTACGTTCACAAGGACTTTAAAGGCAAAGAGGCTTTTGCCAGCCTGTCAAAGAATATAAGAATAAGATCTAGACTTACAGTAATAATTTGCCGAAGGAGTACCAAATGCTGCCTGAATTGTAGAGGTTACAATGTCTGCTTAGTTGCATGGCAGATCAAAGAGCAGTTCTACGAAGGATGCAATCATTTTTCATTGGTATCGGCTTTTACGTAGAATTTATCCTTGTTGATATTTACAGATTCATGTTCGTTGGAAAACCACCCTGGCATGATATTTTACCTTTTGGTAAAACTTCCGAATATAATTCATGGCTTCTCTCAGTTTCCTCATGCTTTTTGTTTTCTTTTTGAGAATTCGGTGTTCTTCCCTTTTTTTTCTCCTATTCAATCTCGTTGTACAGTTTAAAGGCAGCCATTGTGTTCTTTTGCATTAACATTGGTCGTACGTTCTTCAACAAAACACGGGCTTTGTTCTGGAGGCCAAGTCAAGTCCAAAACTTCAGAGACAGCGGTTCTAATTCTTTAGTTGATATTTCTGGCACTGGTCATCAATGTCTAATGCTGCTGATATAGAACTCAAGAACGGTTAGACGCATAACGGATTGGAAAAGACATTGACTAATTTCTGCGACTGTAACCTTCCGACGTTATGTGGCCTCACAGCGTTAGTTCGCGTGGGTCTTGCACAGGATATTCTTATTGGCTATAACAAGGTAATGGTCCGAGTCAAAGTTAACCCCTCAGAATGTTCGGGCATCAATAATACAGGAAGAGGGTCTTGTTCTGATAGTAACACGGTCAATTTAGTTAGGATAGCCGCCATGTATTCTTATGAGTTTTGAGATTAGCGTGTGCAGGTGCAACTAACAACTAGAACAAAATTGATTGGCAATTTTCGGCGGTTTTTTTCATGCAGGTTATGCTTAAGCACAGGTCACACACTGCTGCTTGCCAGCCGCGATTGGAGTAGCCGCTACTCTCAGTCGCTGATCAGCTTAGTGTGACCACGAAATTCACCACACTCGCTGTCAGACGGCGAGTATTTAGCAGCGGTTGGCGAAGTGGATTAGTTGCTAATATTTCTAAATTGCTTAGATATTAAAAATAAAGTCCAAAAACCAATTTTGTTACGGTTTGCTGAAAGAAGCTGACGGGTATTGTGACCGGGCTGCCATTCACTGCTTGCTACTGCTACTGTCAACCGCTGATAGGAAGCGGCTGGAAAGCAGCCCTCTGTGACCCGTGCTTTAGCGCTTCCGTTTCCAAAGACGTCATCCATCTCTTGCTTTTCTTTGAAATCGTGATGTTTTGCAATCATGTCTAGGGCATTGCTTATATGTTTGTTCGAGGGGCTCTTAGCAGCATTCTTTACAATTATCTCGAAACTCCTTGGGCAGTATTGTGTTTTGTATTTTATAACATTCCGAATTGTAAAAAGGCTTCCAAAGTTCTAAATTGCCCACCCTGTACGTCGATGTCTTCGTCAGACTTCATAAACACTACCCCTTTTTTAATGTTTTTCCGTGGTTGAATCATGTGGAGAGTCCTTTATTCTCTTGTTAATTGGATTGGATTATACAACAGCAAAATGATATGCATAATATGTAGGTTTCGTTGTTGTTTTAGCCTTAATTTTGTTAAGAACTTAATTCCCGTGTCTTTTTCAGCAATAATTTGTGTTTGTATTCCCCGAACTCAGAATGCTTTTAATGTTGTTGAGAAACGATTTCGTTTTTGTAAAAAATTTTGTTCTTCTGTTGCTCGTGATGAATTATTATCAACAGAACTTTTCTTTTCTTTGTCAAAATCTAAAATCGGCTTGACAAGTCCTTTTTCTTCTTATTTCTTTTAAGTTATCGAGTTTTTTTCCTCAGGCTCTTTTGTATTGCTTTTCACAACCTTTATCAAGAAAACATAATAAATGATTACATGCCATATGTTTCATTAAGGCAACACAATGGCTGTATTCAGTTTCGTAGAGGTCCAGCTGAGAGGTACTGTAGTTCATATGGCTGAGTGTGAAAATCACATGTTTCAATCTTTCAACCACATAATTGTATACGAATGGTGCCCGTGGCGTAATGGTTAGCAAGTCTGCCTGTTGAGATGATGGTTCGTGGTTCGAATCTTCGAATGAAAGAAGCATTGAAAACATGGTTTCCACGGATGTCGCTTTCGTAAGAAATTGACAAGTCCTCTGAGAGTAATTACAGTAAATGCGCCTTTTAACTTAGCCGTGCGGAATTGGCATAAAATTGAAGGTCTTTGAAATGCGTTAGACAACGGGGTTTCCATTGCTTTGCTGCGCCAACCTGTTCATTTGTTTTGTATAACTTAATACGAGTTCGATAGATTTATTAAGTAATAGTTCCAAATATCCAAATATGGAAGAGAAAGCAGGCTGTTTGTCAAATGCGTTCAAGTTCATTGGCGGAGTTTTTAACATCACATAATATGTACATGTGCAATATGTGTATATCGCCAACATGGCTTAGCTTATTTTATTTGCAATTCCTTTCGATTTCAGGAGAGGAATGGCAATTCTGAATTAGACAAATACGGAGAGACCACATTTGTGGGTCTGAAAAGACTTCCATAACGGTGGATTATTGCCTGGTGGCTGGGCATTGGATACTATTGGAGAAAAAGGCCATGGTACAAGAAACTGAAGAAAAAAAACTTGGGAGCTACTGCGGAACTATTTTTAGAGTGATGAAAAAAAGTTGAATATGGTCGAACGATCTCATTTAGAAGGCTGAAGAACAACATAAAACTGACTGCTGGAAATAGGCTGAGTCTTGGGTGCATATCATTTTATCAAACTGCTAATGTTATATCAAAAGTCTCTATATTCACTACTCTTAAGATATCCACAACCATTTCCATTACAAAAATCATAACATTTAAGTGGCTCTTTCTTGACTTTTCAGGTGCGCAATCTGTCATTCAATTTCCCAAGACCTTCTTTGTGGTTTCGCGTTGAAGCTTACGGACATTATCCTTAAGTGCTTGAATCAATCCCGGATTGTTGGCATAACATCGGTCCAAAGGGCTTCTAATCACAGCTCCGAGGTGACCAATAGTCATCGCCAAGACTGCTGTAAACACGATATGGAGCAAAAAAGATCGATTGTGTTGCATGGCGCATTATCCTGCGTGAAGCAAACTTCATCCAAACCATGTCATAAATTTCAATAAACATAAAGTTGGTGAACATGGTCCTGTGACGCCCAGATGCCACTACTCCGCAATCCGCAACAAACTGCCACACTATGTCTATGCATTGGCTTCTCGACAAAGACGTCCAAGTTCTCCAAGCCCCAGAAAAAGGAATGTTGTTTGTTGACATTGATGCCGAAATAAAAACACGCCTAGCCAGAAATTATGGTCTTTCACCCAGAATCGGGTCACCTATTTCATTTTTCTCCAGGGCTCAAACTGCGAGTTGATAACAAAGCTGATGGTCGTACGCCTTCAATTGTCGAGTCAATTGAACCTTGTAAACGAGTTATCCAAGGCTTTTTCATGTACAGAATTCGTGAAATTTTGAGCTGTTGAGATCGATGGCGAGTTGATGTACGGGGATTGAGTCTCTTTAGGCTAGGTTAGCTTATGTTAGGTTAAAGAGGCTCAGAAAACACACTTAGGCCCGTTGTCCCCATTGTGGTACCACGATGGATCAAATGTATCCTCATCCTAATGGAACCATTTTGAGCTTACAATGAAGCGGGAGAGACGCTAGGGCGACGATGTGAGTAAGATCAGTAAGGTCATTAAGGAACCAAGAACCTAGGTGAATCCTACGTTTGTGATCTAAAGCGGGGCATGGAAAGAGAAGGTGGGAATAGTCTCCTCCTCCTCCTCATCCATAAAGCTTCTGCAAAATTCGTTTGACAGTGTCCTGTGATGACGCCTATCGTCGCACTAATGTGTTTTTCTGTTGAGAGAGATCAAGCCGTTCGGTAGCGTAAGATCTAGCTTGGGTCAGATTTGTTTCGTTGCGTTAAAAGTTAAACTGTCTCACCATCTCAGATTAGTTTTCTTATATGTGTCCTGGTTGATCAAGGCTACATCAGCAACATTCTCTTCTGTGCGAAGACGACACTCATACCCCCCGTATGAGTGTTGTTCACTAGCATGCCAGTCTAGTTACACAAACTTGAGTGCAGGAGGCGCGGTGGGTGCTTCATTTCGATTGAAACCTCTTCCCAAAAATCTCACAGTTTGGCCTTCCCAGCACTCACTTTGCTGTTCAAGAGTAAACTGACTGACTTCGTTCCGCGGAGGCTAAATTTTCGAGCGGAAAGCAACTACCACCTACCATTGACAATGGTACCTTTGATTTAAAAGTAGACCACCCTCTATTTTTAAATTCTTAGAAACCTTACAGAAACCGTTTAGTTGGAATCAGAAACCTGAGAAACTTTGACAGTTTTTCAATCAACACCACACCAATGGCGCCATCACAAAAAGCCCCAAAAACAAAACAACAGTTTTCAAAAAATATCACGTATAATTTTATTCATGGAATTGGGTTCAGTTAAACTTTTGCATATCCTAGTTTGTCAAACTTTCTTACAAAGCAGCAGCACCATAAGCCAAAGGCAATGATGGAACCAGCGACTTGTACAGAGGAGTCTTTACATAGTCGTAGCTGTATGGGAAAGCGTAGTGCAGGAGTGGCTGATGAGCAATGATTGGAGCAGCATATGACCGAATAGCAGGAGTAATGCTAGTCTTGATAGCTGGGGCAACAATTGGTGTTACCACATCAGCCCGGCTGTGGACCACAGTGGAACTTTGATGAGAAACAGCTGTCGGCACACTGCGAACAACATCGCCAACCTTCTCCAATGAATGCTCCTGAGTGATTAAATGAGAAGGCTCGTGGATTATGGCAGTAGGTGCTGCGACAACCAATGGAGCAAGAAGACCTGGTTTGGCTGCAACGACTGCAAGGACAACTGAGAGTACCACCTGAAAAAAAGGACGAAATATTTTTTAAAACTCCAATTCAACTGCCAACACAAAGAGAACTTCCTTACCAACTTGAACATCTTGATTTGAGGTTTTTGTGTTAAGAGGGTCTGTACTTTGAAATAAGCAAACTTTAACTGATGACATGTTAGTCAAAGTTGCCAACTTTTATACTAAATCATCACTTCACCCAACGGAAGCAGAATAACAAAGGAAACTCGATGACCCTGAGTGATAATATGCATTCGATCGATCGCCTTCGATAATGAGTGCGCTTCTTGCCGCCAATTTAGAGCAATAAAATTGTTCGTCCAAAGTGAATGTTGCTCCTCTGAACCAGTTCTTTATGCTATGCCATCCAAGACCCCCATAACAATCATCGCATCAAGTTCAAGTCCAAGAACAACGATGCACTGGCTGCTCTCAAATGCAGCACAGTTTCTGTGTGTGCAGAGTGTGTAAGCAAGACCTTGCAGTTGGAATGACATTGGCACTCGCAATGTCACTGGCACGGCACTATGGCATCCACCACATTCACTTCGCATAGCCAAAATTGAGGCGCACAAGGCAAAGGCAGACAGAATGCGCTTTGAATGCGTGCCAGTGTCATTTTGGAGAGGCTCCAGAATGTTTTTGCTAAAATTTCAATTAGCTGTGTTTTAGTGCTGCTTCCACTCTAACAGGCTCTGGCTCAAGGGCAATTTAGGCACTAAAACCCATTTGATTATCGAGATTTGGTATATACGGTGTGTAGTGGTAAATGTGTATAAATTCCGGCCTCTCCAACCAGCCGTAAAGTCGTAAAAATTTGCTGTTTCCGAAACTAAAACCCTCCAAGTCTGCATAATAATAAGGATTTAGTGCTGTGTCGGTGGAGATGGGAGATGGGACAGCTAAAGCTACAGCTACAGCGCATAGTGTTACAGCACATAGGACATCTATATAACTAAGCAATGGACCGAGCAAGAGGAAGAGGGATGCTCGGGTTAAAGGGGACAGATGGTTAATTAATTTGTAATTAGCTACAGAGTTTCATATTCGCATTTAGTGTTGGCTGCGACATTTTGCAAATGGTATGAGCTTGGACATTGCCATAGAGGCCAATGATGAAGATGATGATGATGATGATGATGATGATGATGGCATTTTTTGAAGTACCTACACCGAAGCTGGAACTGAAACTGAAGCTTTGACAAATGGTATTTAGTTCTGCGCTTTGGATTTCTAATTAAAGGCTCCATCCCAGCACCAACTAAATGGTTTTTCTTTGATAATAGTGTGGTAGAGGTTGCGTGTGTTTGTGTATGGATGGTTTATGGAGCAGATTTATTTATTTAGGCTCTGCTAATGGATGATTATTGCTTTGGTTTTCTTCCTGCGAGTGCGAAACTGAAGCTGTTTCTGTATTCTGGATTTATTGTAATCTTTATGGCTGAGAAAACGAGTGCCTTTCTGCGTATGGTACTCGATTTACATTTATTCCAGATGGGCTGTTTGTTGTTTTCGTGGAATTAATTCAATTTACGGAGAAAGATTTTGTGATATAAGTAGGCAAGCAGCAAGCACGTGTCACCTAAATAAGGAAGTACCTTTTTAAATTAATTTCGGTGTATGCTCTGGAAATGCCATCTAAGCTGGTGGGGTTCTCATGACCATAAAAACGGGGTTTTGTGAGGTACGCAATTTTTCTGATCACCGCGAATATCTGAAGATGAAAGTCTTTTTTGCGTTGCTTAATGAAGCTGATTTTGGGTTTAATATCCCGGACAGGATGCTTTTTCTATGTTTTTTTAAATCGTATCGAAGGTAGAAACTACGATGCTTTGATCATAAGACAACAATTCTATTTGCTTTTGAAGAAAAACTAACAGTTTTTGAAGTTGATAAAAAAGCTAATAGCCATTATTACTTACTGGTTTTCTATAAAGGCAATTTAATTTAATTTTTAATTTATTAGGCTTAATACAAGCTATCAACTTACAAATTAAGAAACTTAATAGCTAAGACTTACTAACTAGTTGGAGGGCTTAGGAGACGAAGTTTTAGGCAGGGAGTACTTATATTGAAGTCAAAACAAGAGGAGTGGGAGTTGACGTTCCTCAGCGTTCGGGAGATGGGTTCATTGGAGCCGTAAGAGGTTCGAGGTTCATGTTGGGAAGAGTCTTCAGAAGAAGAAATAATCCGGTAAGACTTAGTATCGTCCGCATAGAGAGAGATAGAGGAGTGTTTAATGATCATTTCAATGTCTTTAATACTGAGAATGAAGAGGAGAGGGCCTAAATGGCTGCCTTGGGGAACACCGGATGTAGCTAGAAAGCGGCTGGATAAGGCGGATCTGAACCGACCGCTGTAAAAACGGTTTTCTAAATAAGAAGAGATCCATCTCAACAGAATGGGTTCAGAGCCGAGGGTGGAAAGTTTAAAAAGAATAAGTTTGTGGGAGATTTTATCGAAAGGTTTACTAAAGTCAGTTGAAATTACATCGACCTCCTTTCCATTCTCCAAGGCTGAGAGGGAAAATGAGACAAAGTTAACGAGGTTTGTTGTTGTTGACCTGCCTTTGAGGAACCCGTGTTGTCTGTGGGGAAATGAGAGATTTGCAACGAAAACTTAAGTTTTCATACAATATGCTTTCGAACATTTTGGGTATATGCGATAGTTTAGCGATGAGACGATAATTTTTCACGTCGCACTCAGGACCTTTTTTGTGTATAGGGGTTATAAACGCCGTTTTCCAAGCAAGGTGGGATGGGGGGTGCAGCCGCGAGCGGCAATACCTCACTCGGATCTAAAGGATCCATAATTCTTCAGGTTTACTACATAACGCTCTATAGTGAAAAAAAAATCGCCTAGAATCATCCCCGCTATCAACTGCAAGCCAGGGTCCAGGGACAATATTCAATTTGTTTGAACACAAAACTGGAGCATTCATATGTCGTTGAAAAACAAAGTGGAGACGTTTCAAAAATGTTTGAAGACAATTCGCAATTATGGGAGAATTCAAGACTTGTAAGCAGAGATGTGCGATCGTATTCACTAGTATGGCAAATTAATGAAGCAGATTGGACAGAACTCGACTGTGGCGATTTGGGGCCTTGAACTATGACTTGTAGAAGCTTCGAACTGAATTAGGTTGTGAAAAAGTGTCAAATAAACATTTTGTGTGTTAATGAAACAAAATGGCTGAATACAGGAAGAAAAGATATCTAGTTTTTTTGCTGTCTAAAAAAACTTTTGGTGTAAAAGTATAAGCCTAATATAAGATATTCGAAGCGGATCAGGGTAAAAACAAAATCACTATCATCCTTGCGGATGATTTGCTTGGCAATTTGTTGACCATTTCGTTAGTGACCGTTTGATATCTCTTAAAATGTTGATGCAGGGAAAATTGTGGGAAATTGTCACTGTATATGTACCCGGAATTGGATGTGAGGAAAATGAAAAGTTGCATATTGTTTGTTGATAGATATTTGAATGGACATGTTGGGAAGACAAACGATGACTACGTCTGCCATGGCGGATGGGATACGGTACCAGGAACCCTTCTAGTGAAGAAATCCTAAGTTAAGTTTTGGTTTATGTTTTTAGATAAATGGCTGATTCACCTCCAATCCTGCCAATACAGTCGGCAACAGGATTAAGCCAAGTCTAAGACACACAGACATCAAATCAACCTATACAAAAACTTGTCTAAAATTCATTATTTTGCTATCAAGGCTTTGAAAATTAAGTTCGAAAACGTTTTTCATAGCACTGTCTAACTATAAATACTCTCGGAGGACTTGTGAATTCCTCGCAAACAGTGATTTTCTTTGACATTTCTGAGATTCGAACCTTAAACTTCCCACACAACAGGCAGCCACGCTAGCAATAACACCACGGGAACCACAAAGAGGATAAAAGCTTATGAAGGAATATAGTATCATTAGTTCAAAAATTAATGGAATAAATGTAACATGAAGTCGGTAGAATACTCCGCCATCTTTCGTGATAGAAAAATGTCTCCTAAACTGAAGGAAAGACTCTACACAGAGGCTGTTCGTCCAGCACTTTTTACTCACAAAGTTGGCAAAATACTAAAAGGTCGAGAGTAAGCTAGCAGCACCTAAGATGAAAATGTTCCTTATGACACGGCAAGAGTAACAATGCAACGATATCTACATTCGGTTCACTTCCATCATGGGAAAACAGAAGCCAGAACCTTTGTCCACACATTCTGAGGTCAAAGTGGCGTACCCGACTATCGGATCACTAAAGTGATGCAAAGAAGTGGGAGATCACGATGTTCGGAATCTTTCTTAAAAAGAAGAGAAAGACAAAAAACCAATGCCAGTCATATTCTCAGAACGACTGGATTTGAAAACAGCATTATTACTCCGCTTAAGGATGGGGACCGATCAAATGGTTTCTTCTCAAGATCTGCTATCTAGTAGAAAAATAAAACCTCTCAGCGTAGTCGTCACGATACACCCTTTTTTACCAAACACCCAAGGTTTAAGGGACAACTCTCTCTAAGGGCAACTCTCCTACGAAACCCGGTGGAACCAAAAAAAAGTGTGCAGCACTTCATCAACTATTGCAATTTCCTGCATTGAGTGCGGACATTTTTTAATGACTTGGTAAGATCTAGCAATTAAGGCTCCTTATCATGTGTGTCGTCGTCTTCTGATGGCTTTTTCTACGAAGATCTGAACAGCTGTCAAAGTTTGCTATGCACTATTAAATTTAGCAGGCACTCAAAAGTACAAGAAGGGCCAAAAGAAATCACCCTATTGGAAGATGTTCTCATTTTTACAAATGGCCGTTTTGACATTTGTTGACTAGACAGATGCGTAATAAAAGTGAACAAGCCATGGAGCGAAACACTCCCCAAGAATGCGTAAAAATCGTGTCTATTTTTTTTGCGTAACAATTCGTTTGTGGTGGCGGCACAGCGCGAATTCTGTCGCCGGTTCCCCGGCCGTCTGACATTGACTGAGCAAACATTGCGCCGTTTGGCGACCAACCTTGAAGAGTATGGGAACAAACGAGACGTGGTCCCGAAGCATGGTGGGTGCACGGTGCGCTGTTTACGCTGAAGGAGTCATCAGGCCATTTTTTTCGAGAATGCCGCTGGCCAAAGGACAACAGTGAACGGTGTTCGCTATAGGGTCATGTTGACCGACTTTTTTCTGCCGCTATTGAACGAATTAGGGCTCAATTACATGTGGATCCAACAGAACGGAGCCACGACACACACTTTGCGATCAACAACCTATATTCTGAAGGCGGAGTTCCCGGATCGCCTCATCTCTCGTTTTGCACTGGCCCGCAAGATCGCCAGATTTAAGCGTTCCAGACTTTTTTATGAGGTTTTTTGAAGTCCGGTGCTTACGTGAATAAGCCCGAGACTCTGGAAGCTCCCAAGGACAACATTCGACACGAGTGCGAGAATCTATTGCCCGAACTTCTCGTCGAAGTGATGAAAAATGCCATAGAACGAGCGCCGTGACGGCGCCCATCCTCTCGACTTGACAAATAAAATTCTAAAAATTTAAAAGTCCAAGTAAATTAATCAATGAACAGAATTGAAGATTTCCATTTAAAAAAAATAAAAAGATAGCCAAACAACATCGGATGACTTCTTTTGGCCATTCTCCGACAAAAAAAAACGGATCCATTTTTGTTTTAGATTTTAACTGGTTGGTAGATATTTCATGAAACTCACTACGGTCTTGCTTGATATAACGAGTGTCTTTTTCAAGACGTGTGGTTTTCAATCTGGCAATACTTTTTTGAAGTTAGCCTTTTTGACAGCTGTCACTTGATTTATGTTCAGTACGCTTTGCCATTTCATCGTGGAAGAATGGAAGCCACACGATCAGTGGGTATTGCGTACGTTCGTTAAATTTCAAGCCAGTCGCAGCGACAAACCTTTATCTTTATACGAAAGTGGGATTCTTGGCCATGACATTAAATGATATGCATTTCATTTCTTCTTGAAATCCACCTGTCTAAAAAAAACTCCCTTAAGATTCATTCTGAATTTCCGTTATAAACTCGCCTTTACGGTGCTAGGGGCCAAAAACCAACTCATTCTTCTTACCCCGCGAAACATGAAATATTTAGCTGGAGTACGGTGGACAAAGACTTCTCATAGCAGTTGAAATGTGAACTAATTATTTCCTTCTCACTTCCAAAACCACCACACCCAGCAAATGAACTTTTCCGATTAAGTTGATGAACTCAGTGCTTAGCCCGGGTCCCACATTCAGTAAATTTATCCTTGACATCAAGGACATAGAGGAAGACACACCTACATGAGCTATAAATTGAGATGAGCGTAGTAATTATTCGTTTGAGATGCTTTTCCCATCATGGTGAAAATTCTTCAAAAGAATTCCGTTCTGAATTTTTAATCTATATACAGAGTGTATCCTTTGAAATGCTTTTAATCCTAGTAACCCAATTAAAGGACTCTTTTTTTTAATACCCCCTCTAGAATTCCACCGAACATTTGTCTTCCTTTTCATGACATATGCAGTCCACAGAATTCTTTCACACATAATCCCATTAACCTTCTACCTGAGTAGCTTCCTCATCTAGAAATGGAATGTGGATGCCACAAACGACATCAAGTCCCCCGAAGATACAAAGACTCGCATAGAACAGCGATTCAGAGTGTTAGCATCAGGAGAGAGAAGAAATAAAAAAATAATAAAAGCAATTCGTTTCTTATGTGCTCTTGTCCACCATCAAACCTCTATTCAGCTTCAGCAGCAGGTCACCGTCACACGATAACCCCATTTTCAATTGCGGTGGCAAGGCAACCCTATAGTTAGATGGATTTAAAAGCGGTTGCGGAACTTACATATTCGTTTGGAGTATGTCATCCACACACAGGTCAAGTGACAACTTTAATGGGACATCACGGATGATTGAATAACAAACATCAAAAGTAAATGTGTATGCGATCTGTGCTGCTCCTATCAAGAATTACAAAAAGCACTTAAGGATTTATGACGTCTCCGACTGACGAGCTCGACGAAAACCTCGGAAATCATGGTGTACCGTCTGCCGTACCTTTCTCTACGGGTGTTGAGAGTTCGGTTTGAAAAATAAAACAAAATAAAAATAAAACACAAAATGGAAACTCTACCGCAGAACAGCAAAAAACAAGTCCTACACAGATGACGATGATGATGCTGCTCGCATATCTGTTGTATATGATTCCATTTGGAGTACCCACACGGAACCGAGAGCCACACTGTTGTGAACAGCACTCTAATGAGTTTCTTCTATAAAACCAGAACACGAAAGCGAAAGAAACATAAAAAAAACAAGAACCAAGTTGTAATTGAAAATTAAATTGCTTTTTTTTTCTTTGATCGATTTGGGAATCGCAGGATGGCCCTCAAGAGACTTATACTCCTCTAAATCAAGTACTCTGTTGGACCAATGAAGTTTCATTTTCATTCAATCGAGTTTCTTTGACGGCAGAGGAGCAGGAGGAAGGCTCATTAGGAGGTAAATTTGGGTATGAGGTGACACGATTTCATTTATTGGAGTATCATCTCTCGTCCATCATTCAGCGCCACCGCCATCGCCCGCCACCCACTATAATCGTCAGATAAGCATATTCAAATTGCAATTAAATTTCGATTTCAAACACAAAGCTGGGCAACCTCGCCGTAGGAATAATGCCTTCTAATGAGCTCACGTGCTTTGGCATTTCAGTTTCCTTCTTTTTTCTTGTTCTTTTTTTCTGTTTAGTTCCCATCAGAGCTTGTATGTCCTTCGGGCGTAATGATTTTGTAATGGAGATGAAATGGAGATGCGTTTGAGTTTGTTTGAATTGACTTTATTGAGGTCTTGTGTGGGGATCGTGTGATGGATTCTTAATTTGAATTGAACAACAGGATTAATGACTAGAAAACGAAAGAGGAAAAGTGAAGAAGAAGGAATGCTAATAGCTTAGCATATAAATTAGCTGTAGAATATTACAAATACAACATATGCCAAGCAAGACAAGGAACTTTTTAATAGTGTTTTGGGTGAGGTTCCTTTTCTCCCACATAATTGCCTTGCAATTGGACAACTGCTTTTCTGTGGGTTTTTCTGGAATCATGTGGGTTTGGTTGTACTAACATTGACACCTTAAAGGCATCGTTGATAAACTTCTTCACATAAAGATAAAAGTAACATTATACGTCAGATCTTGGAATGAAGACGGAAAGTCAATAGGAGTACCAATGTGCACCATATTTTTATCGATTACAGTGTTTACATGGACTAGTTGGTCAAAGTGGTACCCGTGGAGTGATGGTTAGCATGTCCACCTGCTAACCCAGAGGTTCGAGGTTTCGAATCCCAGCAGAGGCAAAAATGTTTTTCCACGGGTATCGCCTTTTGCGAGGAATTGGCAAGTCCTCCGTTAGTAAATTCATTGCCATGAAAAGCGCTTTCTCAATTAGCCGTTCGGAACCGGAAGAAAATTGTAGGTCCCTTCCATTCCCTCACAAGTCTTGGTTGTGAGAAATGCGCTAGGCCCAGGGGCTCCTCGCTCTGTTGCGCCACCCTATTTATTTATTTAGTTGGTCAAAGCTTCATGTCTAATTTTGTCATCTCTGCTCCGTCAAGGTTGGCAGAGGACACATTGAGAGCTCCGATGCCGAATAGGCTTTAGACAAAGTGACACATTTTTGTAGTTTATCGTTTTTTGAGCACTGAAAACTCGAGTGTTTTTTGGCATCGCATAGATTGTCAATGAAACCTGAGTCAACCCTGTGTAAAGTTCAACGAACGAGCCTACAATTTCAAGGGCAAGTACGGAAAACTTTTAAATCAGGTTGGCCGGGTTGAATAAGCGACTTGAGTTATAAAATGCTTAATTCGTTTTCTTGGGGAAGATTGTCTGCCGTCAAAGGTAGATGTGATGAGTTATACAATACAAAAGATGTGTCATAAGGACTACAACTACCTACATTCGTTGAAAAGTTTAAAAAGTCACATCACAATTTCTCTTTAGAGGAGGCTTTAACTAAGCGGCATCATTCAGACCAATTTCCGATCCATTTCACTACCAGGCTAGCCCCATTAAGCTCAAAGGCAGCTTCATCAGCAAATTGAACTGGGAATCTGAAGAAAAGATAGTATCCAATACGGAACACGAATCGACAACATTCTAACGCGAACAATAGTTCCTTCGGTAATAGGGTCAGCATGTCTGCCTGTTACGCGGGACTGCGAGGTTCGAATCCCAGAAACTTAAAATTGTTTTCACGGTTATCACTTATCGCGAGGAACTGGCAAATCAATCGAGAGTAATTACGAAACCATGAAAAGCGCTTTATAACTTAACCGAACCTATGTAAAATTCTTGTTACCTGCAATGCGTTAGGGCCCGAAGCTGTCCGAGCTTTGTTGCGCCACCTTTTCTGATGAACTTTTTCGAAGTGGAAGTTAATATTCTACTTTATTTGGTTTGAGTAGCCTAACAATGTTCGTTTAAGTCTTGGATTGAGATTGTTTGCATACTCTGCAGTTTAAACTTCTGCTATTGTTTCATAACTCATCTATCGTAGCCTTGAAGTTTTTGCAGCAAACTCGATGTGTAGTGCATCCAAATATTTATATGGAATAGAAAAAAAGGTTCAGCAACAAAAATCGCTTGGTTGCTAACTGGTAGTACAATCGATCTGTATTTAGGTCTGGAGCCTGAACAAAGCTTGTTGTCTGTTACTGTAAAGCGATGAGAGAGCCTAGCAGCTGAAATTTTCTCGTGTTAGCCACCAGGGAATAAATGTCTTCTTTATTTGTGTCAAGTTTTCCTAATGCTTGTTCCTGATCGCAGTAATTGGCTACTTAACCGTTCGGTCAAGGAAAAGGTATCCGGGTATCCATTTCAGTTTCACAGCTAGAACATAATGTTCAGGGTGAGATGGTGGGGTAACTCAAACCACAGATTCTACTAGACCAATAGCGTCTCACAGTAAGCAGAGCTATTCACATACACGCAGTCTTCTAATAACTTTTCCACCTCATACACCCGGGTGCCCGCTAATTGAAGGAATGGTGAAAGTTTGGTAACTGGCCGGACCTCTGAACATAAATTTCTACATGAATCAACACACAGCGTTGCAAAAGCCTAGGGCTAAGTCTTTCAGTGCGGGCTTTAATTTTAACCGTTACGTTGAGCTCTCTGCGTTGTTCGGAATAATATAGGGCTTTAATTTTTCAGTTGCGAACAGAGTACCTACTAAATTGAGACTTAACATCCCAATCCTTGAGAGCCAGACATTTTGGAAGCCTTCATTTTAGACGTATTAATCACTTGCCCTCACTTTGTTATAAGCACATAAGACAAGCGATGGAGAAATAAAAATCTTACCAGGAACGCGATGGCTACAATCATAAGAGCGGTTGTTTACCCCTAACAGAAAAATTTTAATGAAAATGTTGAGGGCGGGGGGGGGGGCAGAGCCGGATTCACCATGTAGGCGGACTAGGCGGCACCTAGGGGCCCCCACAAAATATGGGGCCCTCATAAGTTGAAATTTTTTTAGAAAAATTATTTAAAAATATAGAATATTCCAAACCAAAGTACAGTAACCCACGTAGTCGAGCTCGTGAGATTGTTTATAATTATATTTTGCTAACCAGAGTGCCATAACCCACGTAGCCCAGCTCGTGAGATTGTTTATAAATAAATTTTGCAAACCAGAGTGCCGTAACCCACGTAGCCCAGCTCATATTTATTAATAATTAATAAAAACTTGAACTGTAACCTAGAGTGCAGTAAACCACGTAGCCCAGCATGTAAATGTTTATAAATAAATAATCTGCAAACCCGAGTGCACTAACCCACGTAGCCCAGCGTGTAAATGTTTATAAATTAAGCCAAGAGCTACTAAACTGAATTATTCGGGACGCCACGTTCTTAAAAACCAGGAAGGTTCAGAACCATACATTCTACCTCGTGAAGATAGGAAGGTGCTCCTACTACTGAAAGGCATCCATCACTCATATTCAACCATCGAAGTACAGGATGAGCTCCAATTAGAAGGTATTCCAGCGTCCAAAGTCACAGTCTTCCGTTCAAGGAAAGCCAAGAACAAAACCTTCAACTCGTTTGTGGTTGAAGTAAACAAAACCTCTGTCGTAGTGGATGTATATACAAAAACAAGGATCCTCAACCAAAAGGTACACTGGGAGCGGCTAAAAAACAACGACATCGTTCAGTGCAAGAACTGCCAGAGATTTGATCATGTGGCCACCAACTGCGGCATGAACTACGTCTGCATGAAATGCAACGAAAACCACAATCCCGGTGAGTGCAAACGCAAAGATAAGGACCAGAAAGTGTACTGTGCCAACTGCAAGGAGTTTGGTCACCCAGCAAACTACCTCGGATGCAAGGTCCTACTTGCACAGAAGGAAAACAAAAAGAAAGCTGAAGCCGAGATGAAGCAACAACAGGAGTTCCGGACCCAGTCAATATGCAACCATACGAAGCCAACACTTAGCTTCGCAGCCATGATCAAGCGAGGAGGCACGGAAAGAACACTTCCCAAAAAACAACAAGGTATAGGTGCAAAGACACAGCAACCAACGACGCAGACTGGGAAACCATCACCAAAGGAGCAAAATACCCACAAAAAACCAAATTTAGACGAGGAAGTAAAGGAACACTTTGGAACTGATGTGGAAACAGCCATCAAGAAAGCCCGCTTTGCCGTTTCATCCAACTACGCCTCACTAAGCAAGGAAAAGAAGTCCGTGGCTCTGGCCGCCTTTATCTTTGATTTATGCAGCGCATAAACCGGCTATTAAAAAGAACGTCATCTCACCTCTTCCTAAAAAAGCACTCACCGGACCTGGCTCTCATCAGCGAAACCAACGTTACAAAAAGGAACAACATCGACTTCAATGGCTACAACACCTTCAGGACAGACAAGGTTCCAGGCAAAAGAGGCACCGCACTCTTTGTAAAAAAGAACATAAAAGCCTCCCAAGTCATGGTTCCTGGTCTGAGAGCCTTCGAAGCTACAGCTGTAGCCATTGAAGTTGAAAATAGTGACTCATTGGTTGACTTCAGTATCTACAACAACTGCAGCGCCAACAAGAACGATATTAATCACGATCTCTCTATTTTCAGCACCATCACCACTCACACACGTATGGACTCATAGGAGGAGACTTCAATGCCCGACACCCACTATAGTTCGACACTACCTCAACTGATGCTGGAAACACTTTGGTCAAATGGCTCGATGAAGACACCGGAAATCACTCATTCACTGTGGTATCCCAGCCGAAGTCAACCTTCCCCAGAACACCATCCTGGCTGGACTTCTTTTTGGTTACCTCCAACCTAGTAGACATAGTTCTGGAACTACAGAACTTCACCTGCAGAGCATTGTCATCGGATGCAGACCACGAAGCGGTAGAACTTCGAATCAACCTTAATAGGCCGATCATCTCGATTAGTCCGACGACAGGTGAGGAGTACATCAACTACAGCCGCTTTAATTCTGAAGATTTTCAAAGAAGGATCGATGAAACATTCACTTTGCCGAAAGCAAACCGGAACCTCTCCAACGACGAGATCGATGAGGCTATTAAATCAATGGAGGGCATAATAACAAACGCCTGAGATGAACAGAAGAAACCGAGAACATCCAGAGACCCATACCAGCACCTCCCAGAAGGAATTGTGCGGCTTTACGAACACCGCCAAAGGCCGAGGAAGAAACTGCAAAGGATTCAGCAAAGAGATTGGAATACCGTGAGCAACACCTACCAAATGGTGAAGAGTGAGCTCCAATGCACCCACATCATGCTGAGGAACGCTCTTCAATATCACAACAAAGGCCAGTTCCAACAAAGGCTGCAGAACATCAAGCCTGGACCCGACGCATTCAAAGCCATCAACAACATCATCGGGAAAAAACCAAAGATGCCAGAAAAAATAAGCACCGGACAAGGAGAAGTCGAGACAACCCAAGAGAAAGCAGATGCGTTTGCCAATTTTTTCAAGGAAAACTTTGTACCAAAACCACCCAACGATCCAGGGCTTATCGAAGAAGTTGAGGCAACTCTAAGACAACTGCAGCAAACGAACACTCAAATCATGTTATTCAACAACGATAACCTTGCAAATGACCCGGTACCTGCAGAAAACTTCACAAATCCAGAAGAAGTAGTTGAAATGATTCACGGTGGACGACCTAAAAAATCATCCGGACCCGACATGATCTCCAACTACATCACAAGAAGGTTCCCCCAAGTCCTGATGCTATTCCTGGCAATCATATTCAACAACTGCATCAACAACTGCTATTTCCCTAAGAGACGAAAGAAAATGAAATGGTCATTTTCCCGTTCATATGAAAAATTTTCATCTTAAAGGGGCCCCCACGAAAATTCCGCCTATGGGCCCTAAAAAAGTAAATCCGGCACTGGGGGGGGGGGGGGGGGTGAGGTGGTAATGTCAGCTTAAAATGAGCACTCTGGTTTTCAGTATAGGGTCCGCCATCTAAGATTTTTTTTTCCAACTAGTGCTTATTTCGTGAATGGTAACACTTAGCTCATGTCTGATTTGACTGAAAAATAGTTTTATCTTTAAATATGGCGAATATGGCTGTGCAAACGCTTGAACTGGGAGATATTTTGACATTACTTTGAAAATCCGATGCCGATTTTACAAAAAAAATCATCTTTTCACATTAAGCTCATTTTGATTTTGGCGGATATAACAAGCAAATTTTCGCATTTAGGGCAAGAAAACCCGCGCTTTTTGAACGATTCACATACCTTTTCCTAGACTTTTAACGACAAAAGCTGTGAAATATGAAAATTCATCTTTTCAAAGCAGAACAACATGCAAAATATTGTTGCTAATCGATTGAAATTTCTTTATTTCGATTTTCCTTGAAACTAAAAATAACTGTGGTATTTAAACTTCTGCACATAAAATAAATAACCAACATAAAAAGAATCAAAACTAAGTCTTCTATCAGTTGATCTTTTGTGTAGACAGGTATACCAAAAATTTTCGGATACCTTAGGATAGCCTTTGTTTGAATTGAGTTTGTGACTCTGCATAATTTTTAACATGCAAACAACAACAAAAGGCTATACGGATACGTTTATTACACCCCAAGGCCCCAAGGGGATGGACACGACAACTACAAATTCTCCACACATCGTCAGACAGCCTTTTATTTGAACAAGCAACGAGCATTGTTCTTCTTTACGGTGCCATGACCATGAGCACTATATTGCCCCACTTATTTGCGTCATAGAGTGATCCGCTTGATGTGGGGTACGCTTTTTAAACAAGTCTCAAATGGAAAAAAATACAGAAATGCAGTCAGTGTTAAGATAAAACCCAAAAACTTTAAATACTTGCTTCTCAAAAACTGCACATCTAGCATTCGCAATACAACTTTTATTCAGGCTATTTTGAACCTGAGCAATGCCTTTTTTGAAGCTATACTTCTTTCGGTGGAAGAATTATGAGAGCAAAAATTTTACAATAGGTTTGTTCGTTGAAGCCCTAGGGTCGCCCTGGGGTCGCCACAAAGCGTTTTTTGAGAAACCTAAAGTCGCCTTGAATGCAAACTGAGTGTTTTTTGAGCCCTAGGGTTGACCTAGGTTTTCCATCAACTCGCCCTAGCTTGTTGCTGTGGCGAGTTGAGGGCTATCAAGTGGCATGTATTTTTTTTTTTAATGACAGGGATGTGTGGTGAATTGTGGTTCAGCGTTTTTTGAGGACTGGAAAACCCAGTTTTTTTTTTGGCAACTCGATAAGTTTGTCAAGAAAACCTGGATCAACCCTAGGGAAAGTTCAACGAACGGACCTAATGATAGCACACCCCACTACATGATGAACTTCGCTAGTGAATCTAAAAACTAGTGAACCAATTTTGCACTTTTACCACAGAATTGAACTGTGATTTGTTCAGTTGAAGAGTTCTAAAATCCTGTTCCGAGCTAATAAAGGAATTTCTTAGTTTGCAAAATTATACCCGATCAGTACCCCGCTGTTTTGTAACTATCACATCGATAACATCGATCGAGAAACGGTGGAAATCGGAAATTGGTAAAATTTCGATCCAGTTTCTATCGTTTATCGCCGAATTGTATGGAGGCGGTAGTAACAGAATATGGGAACAGCATAATCTATGCTCGTATTTTATCCCCACTTTACCACGAGAAGAGAATTAAAAAACTACTGATAAATGAACCGATTTCAAATCTGAACCAGCGAAACTAAAGCTAAATTTTATCCCCGTAGTCCTATGGGTATTGAAACTCAGTGTAACTTCATTCGGACACACATAACTAATTACAAATAAATTTTTTTCTTGTTCTTTCGTTTTTATTTTTGCAAACATTTCAAATATTAGCACGTCACGAACTTGTTTCACATACTGTGCAAAATGGAAACAACCTTGTCCACCCCACATCCACACACATGTAGTATCACATTGAGAATGAGATATGAGAATGCCAAACAGAAACAGCAAACACTAAACAAACAGTTCGCTATTTGCTTTTGCTTGCATTCGTATCGTTCTCAACACATATCCAGTGCTGTCGTTTGTGAAAAGTCCAAAACAGTACATTCCAAAAAAATTTGCATAATTTTTGGACAAAAGCAATACAATTTTAAAATTTTTTTTAACTCATATGTTTTTTTATTTCTTTATAACAAAAAAAAAACTTCGAGACATATCTACTTTATCTATTTTTTACTTCGATTAAACAATTTTGATGTGGATTGTTTTGTTGGCCCAGATGGAAAAGATGCAAGGCCAATAAGAAACAATTAGAATCACTTGGTTAACCTACGCAGAATTCGATTCATCTGTCGAAAGACATACTTCAAAATCAGAAACATTTTTTTCCTCAACAACCTGCCTTGTATTAAAAAAAAACTTTTGGAGAAGCCGATGACTGATCAGCTTTTGGAGTTTTCACAAGCCACCTGTAGTTAATTTTATTGTTTTGTGCTTTTAAAATTAGGAAATCTTTTGTATTTATATACATATACATATACTTCTCCATTGATTTCAATTTATGTTTGTCAAATGCAGATTTTGTATAAATGGCTGTATTTTCACAAGCTCCAAAAAAATTTAGAAATCAGAACACAAAACACTGACGCGAAAACCGAAACTGAAATCTGAAACCATTCCGCTTCCGCCAGATTGATTGGCGATTGGCGACCATGGCGAATAACATAATTTTGCACTAGAGTACGTGAAAAACTCATCTATGCATTACATAAAGAATAGTAAACTCGATATTCTTTTTGACTGGAAGCGCATCCCTCGGCATTGGTCACAGCTCATATGTTCCTTTGAAAATATGTATAAAGAAGCGATTGATGCGCCTCCGTGCTTTCCCATAGCTTCTTAAATGAGAATTCTATTTTACTATTCCATATACTATACATATAAACAATGATCTAAGTATGAGCAAAAGTTTGACATGCCATTCATGTTTGTGAAATTGAAATTGTCGAATGTGGATATGGAACTTGGAAGTGCTTTTCCATCGAAAATATGTAAAGTGATGCCATCACTACATTTTTTTTTTGATGTTTGTTTTTATGAACAACGAATTCGAAAAAGCAATACAATGGCAATACAAAAAGGAAAATGCAGTAAAACAAAAAAGTGTGCAGTACGGCAGTACGCACCAAGCTAAAACAATACAAATATTGCTTTTGCAGTACGTTCGACAGCATTGCACAGATCAGAATTCAGAACCTGTGCTTGTGCCGGCACTTTTGTTTTGTTACACTATTTTCGTGTCACGTCAGTCTTCTATCGATTTTTCTGCGCTTATAAGTGAAAACCATTTGTTCTTTTTTATAAAAAAAAGGTTTATTGTTCGGTTGACCAACAATTTGCTTTCTGAAAGTTATCTCGTTTTGCACATGTTTGAAAAAAGGAACGAATTTGTGCTCTCTATTTTGGTTTCCTCTTGCGATTGCAATAATTTGACAGAAGCAGCTGTTCAAAGAAATGAGTTCCATCGATTTGGTATGTATTTCACTGCATTATCGACAGCAAATATCAAACTGTTTGTAATTCGTTCCACAGATTAGAACCTTTCAAACTCTAGGATGTAAAGATAATGCGCAGTGTGCCGTTGCCAGTATGGTTTGTTTGGATTTGAAAGATGGTAAGAGATGTGAAAAATTTGAAAACCGAAAAGAAATGATAGTATTTAAGTCTCAATTGAATTTATTTCCTATTTCTTGTTCATACAAGTATTTTGCATGCTGTCAAAGTTCTTCTTGAAAAGCGATTGACTGGGTTTCTGTTGTCGAGACAACTGTAAATGATTGAAAACGAGACTTCGTTCTTGACGCTTCAGTGTAAGCGCTCTCACAATGCGTTTCTTAAATATACTTCGACAGTTGAATTTGTCGCTGCCCAAAGTGGAAAATCACTTGGTGATACGTTGAAGTCATTAAGCCTTGTACAAACCAGCGCAGTCTGCAATTGTGATCCGATCATTGTCGAATAGAACAAATGTAAATTTTGGAGTTGCACAGATATACGCTGCTTCCGGTACATACAATTAATGGTAGAAATTGGAAATAGACTCAAGATGTAAAATTCATACTTGTCTTATAGAGAGGGAAGACTCCAAGTGCAGATGTCTAGTTATAGGATACGAGTGAACAATTATGAACGCACCTATAATTTTTCATCTGCAGCCATAATTTTATTCGTTTCTCTTTTTAACTTTTGTGCTTTATAATCTTTATCTTTTACGAATTTAAGCACGGTAATGTTGAATATGGTTTAGTCGTTTTGATTATCCCGTTTTAACTATCGCTAAATTGATGATTGTTGAAACAAACAACATATTTGTTGAATTTATCATTAAACTGTGATTGAAAGAGTTGAGATTCTTATTTCTGCCTACATTCTTTTGTTTTAGACTCAAACGTGACTGATATAGTTCATTTCTATGACGAATCGCTTCAATTGATTTATTTTCGTGCACGAAAATCAAACGGTGAGCTGAGTGTCATCATACCAGTTTCCGGTTGCACAGATATTGACATCAACCAGCTTGAAGAAATTCAAAAGAAACTGACCGAAAGTAAAAGGTGAGTAGAACTTAAAGATTGTAGGTGAATTGGAAATCTGTTTCTTAAAGATTGTAGTTCAGTTAAAACTATTATAACTTTTCAGTATTACAATGGCAATTTGTGATCCAAGTTCAACAATCCTGTACTATACAGTCACGAACGATTTCGTTGAAAAATGAGAAGAAAAAACCTCACAAAACGATGTCCACAGTTTGGTATTCGCTGATGTGGAACCAATCATTTGAAGATAGTTTTTCATAACAGTAGCACCAACAAGAAAATACACAATTTTTTTATAAATTTTTGTAGAGTAAAAAATAAAACGACAAGTGTGATTTAATAATTTTATTAGTAGCATTGTTATAAATAATTTTTAAAAATCTTCTTTCATTATGAATTTTAAGACAATTTCTTTTCTTATCATTTCTAGTTCAACATTTTCAAAAATACAAACCTCTTTCTGTTCTTGAGTGGATACATAGTTTTCTATTTTATTTTTCTTTAAAAATTTCCTTTTTTTCAAAATTATTAGATTCAAATAAATTAATCATTTTTGTCTTTTTTTTTCAGTTTTCAGGCACATACTGTTTTTTGTTTGTTGTTTTAAGTGATTATAAAATTTAGGTAGTTATGTCAGATACTATAGTGTTTTTGAATTAATTTAGTTTAGCGAAAAAACAGAAACTTTAAAGTGATCAAGAAGATTCATAGTTTATTTAAGAAAATATTGCATAGTCTTAAAGCTAAATTTTGATAGGTATTTAATAGTTAAAAGTTTGTACTCTAAGAAAAGCGAAGCTTGCTACAAAGGCAAATGCGCGAAAAAAAATCTTAAAAGTTGTCTTGACTACTTAGTACTTACGTTTAAGTTGTGTTGACGTAGCGTACTGTGTTGAAATTGATTTATTTGTGTAAAAGTTCAATGGTTTTTTTTTTTTTATAGAAATAACTTAAGATTTAACTATTAAATAAAACATAAATTGATGACATTGGAGGTTGACTTTAGATGACGTTATTCTATTTCTTGCATTTTATAGTTGAATAAAATGTGGAAATATTTTGCGAAAAAAGACTATAAAAAAAAACTGTCAAGCCTTTCTCTTAGGTTCTTTTTTAATTGAAAAATTCAACAAGAATCAATTGAGAAATGATATTTCAGAGAAATACCCGAAATGCTTTATTTCAAAATTCTATATTTAAAAAAAATTAAAACAAACGCCTGAATTTTTTGTGTTTTCAGTACCAACGTGAGTGAGTCCAGCACGAAACGAATAAAAATGATTTTCATAAGGGATCAGGCACCATACTTATCAGCAAGCCGTATACCAATCCTACACACAGCAAAAGCAAGCTCCGGCACATCAGTGTTTCACTTCCCCTATCACTTTACCATCATTATCATAAAAGTAAAGTTTTGAACAAAATCGACTGAAATTCTATTTCAATCGGAGCTATAAAATCGGCATGGTACCAAGAGCCCAGAAATAGCAGCAAGCAAACCTATACTTCGATGGCAACAGCTAATTGAGCGCCAAAGGCAGTTTTTCGTGGTTTCTTTCATCTCCCATCCGCAGGAAAACAAACAATAAAATGCTGAATTCGCTAGAGATGTGCGACTACAGTGGATAACGTAGTATAGTTTTAAAGAAAAGTGGCAATAACTTGACGACTTTACTTCTTCGCTTTGCAGTTCAAGTGCTGAGAAAAGAAAAATGACTTGTGTACTGTTACTGATGTCAAATAGAAACGAACAAAGAAGAAACGAAATTGACTAGCTGAGGCAACTTCTTATTTGACGATGTCTGTCGAGCCTTATGAAGGTCGTGTATCGTGTTTAAATTTTTCGCGGAGAAAGTGTGCTTACTCCGAAGCAGTCATTTCCTTGTAGTTCCCAAAAATACGGCCGTTAAAAACTTTAACTTGGTTCGAATGGATTGATATCTACGTTGACAATAGGTTTTTGCAGTACTACGCGCTATATGCCATACCCCGCAAACCAACGGTAGAAGTCCGAAGAACCCTTTATTAGAATTGTTCAATTGAGATATAACTAAGTATACAGGGTGATTTGCATAAGGTGTGACATACGATTTTTTGCCTGTCTAAGTCCAACCTACACGCCCTATCTTTTTGTCACACCTTAGGCAAATCACCCTGTATATGTTCAAATTTCAGAAAAAATATAAAAAATGCTCCTAAGCAAGTTGAAATATCACGTTTTATTGTTAAGGCAACTTTAACATGAAAAACTGGAAGAAAACTTCTTCTTTACGTTAGCGCAAACAATTTATTCATAAATCACATCCCTATGCTTAAAGCTGAACAACAATGTGCGTTCAAGTACGCACATCTCTATCAAATGCGGCCTGTTTACGGATATGACCAAAGGAAATGAGGGAAAAACAACAATTTGGCGCTCACTTCCAAAATCTACGCATACCTGCTGTTACTTATGATCGCCTGGTATCATGTTCACCCAGTAAAAACTTGATGGGATTTGGTGTTCTTTATTTTTGTTTTGAGAAATAAGAAAAAAACACAAGCGTACACACATCTTTGTTTGTTTAGAATTGTTGGATGGCTCGTTGGAATGTATTGGCTGTTTCGAATGTATTTTAAGTTTTGTATTCTTTCTATTTTGTTATCAAAATCAAAATAACGATTTATGTAAGTCAGAAATTACACGATATCTCACGAGCCCAATCTCACATGAGTGCGAAAAAGAAAGGAGATGTGAGGAAATGAGATGCACAAAAAAATTCCCGATGAGTACCGGGCCGATTTTTAGCAGGCTCATTTGCGTTTTTCTTTTCTCATTTTCTCTTTTTGCTATGAACGTGTAATTGCGATTGTCTCACAGGATGGAAATTTAAAATGAGACAAGTCTCATGAGACATCGTGTAATTCCTGACTTATTGAAATTTTCTTTGAAGTACAGCAAAACTCAGACATAGAATAGCACCCAACTATTAAGTTCCATTATACATATTTGAAATAATGTGCAATTTTTTTTTGCAAAGTTTAAAATTCAAAAATTCAAAAGGGTTCTAGTCTTATAAAGAAGGGTGATAGATTTTTATACAGTCTTGAGTAGTTTAAGACTCTTTCTTTCAATATTCCTGCCACCTAAAAGGTTTAGTTTAAAAAGGAAGAAGAATGGAAGAAAGTCTAAAAGGGTAATCTTTCCTAAGTTTTTAAAATTAAACTACTTTCGGTAAGTTTTGTAGTTAAAAATATTAACAATGGGGACTTGCCAAAAAGTGACATGTTGAAGTCAACTAAGATTTTGAGAGCTAGTGGCCGGTCTCAAAATTTTTTTCAACATTAGAATGCTTCTTCATTAACTGGGCTACATTCTATCTCCGTACTTTCCTGGAAATGGGATTTTTGCAGTATGATACAAAATACTGCCGGAAGGAACAATGCTTATAATTTTTGAACCAACATAAGAGCGTTCTGTCAGCCATTATTGCGAATAACGAATCGAGCGTTAGAAATGTTTTTTTGGGCCTCGTTTTGAATTGAAAAAAAAAAAGCTGAATAAAAATCAATTTTTTAGAAAGTTAGAGTTTGCCAATGAAGAGAAGGAGAAAGTTATCGAAAAAACTGCTGTTAACGACGGCGCGGCGACGTTTAATAAATCGCACCGCTCGCTTCTCACAATGAGCGTGTGTACTTTGTAGGTAAAATAAATAAATAGGGTGGCGCTACAGAGCGAGCAGCCCCTGGGCCTAGCGCATTTCTCACAACCATGCCTTGTGAGGGAATGGAGGGGACCTACAATTTTATGCCGGATCCGAACGGCTAATTGAGAAAGCGCTTTTCATGACATGAATTTACTAACGGAGGACTTGCCAATTCCTCGCGAAAGGCGATACCCGGGAAAAAACATTTTTGCGCCTCTGCTGGGATTCGAACCTCGAACCTCTGGGTTAGCAGGTGGACATGCTAACCATCGCACCACGGGTACCACACTTTGTACTTTGTAGGTAGTTCTTTTAAAATCGTTAGCAGAGCGATCATTTTTCACATAACAAATCATGAATAAGGATTTATTAAAAGTTAAGAAATTTTGACCATTGATAAAATTATTGATAAGCTCTAAATAAAATGTGACATTTAATACGAGGATGTTTTAAGTCCTTTATTTTTGGCATACGTAGTCCGAAAGTTTTATGACCCGCTTCTGATAGAAGTGAATATTTTTTTTGCTTTTCCTTTTTTGCCGCTGTGCGATTTACAATTTTACTGAAATAAAACACAGGCGCTTGTGAATCAATACCAAGAAAATGATCTTTTCAGCTTAACATTCACATAAGGATTCAACGCTTTTCATTGAGTCACAAAGTTGTGAAGCGTCTTCTTCTTCTTCTTCTTCATTTCCGGCGTTACGAGTAGTGATCTTGAAGCGATCACAACTCTCCCACTTTTCTGCTTCACACTAGTGATCCGCCTGTGGGGTACGCCGCGTTGACCTCAGAAAGCGTCGGCTAGCCTCCCGGTTTTGGATTGTTCCATGTCTGAGGCCAACCAAATGCTGCTGTTTTTGCATTTGCTTGTACCAGGAGTGTTTTGGCCTGCCTTTTCTTTTTCGTCGCGAATTTGTTGAAACGTTGTACGATATTGCCTTTTGGACGGGGTTCTGCGGATCTCTCCTTTGAACATGACAATACCAGCTGAGCCGGTCGTGCTGAATTTTGTCCAAGATGGTACTTTTGACATGAAGGCTTCCATGGATCTTAGTACTTCTAATTCGATCAAGCTTTGTTACTCCTGCTGTCATCCGAAGCATCTTCATTTCGGCTGCCGTCAATTTGCTCTCATACTTTTTGTACATTGTCCAACATTGTGAACCGTATGTCAGAGCTGGACGGACAACTGCTGTGTAGAGTCTTCCCTTCAGCTTAGGGGGCATTTTTCGATCACAGAAGATAGCGGAGTTTTCTCGCCACTTCATCCACCCTACGCTTACTCGATGATTGATGTCGTCATCACAAGTTGCTTCACTATTGATCATAGATCCCAGATATTTAAACTTTTCACACTTGGGAAGCACATTTCCATTCAAATAAATGTCTGGAATAGGCTTGTCTGGATCAGAAAGTTGTGAAGCGTCTAAATGAACAAAATCACCGCGAATACCACGCAGTCTTTTTCCATCGGCAGACACAAGCAGATTTCTGTAGGAGTTGTTTAAGATGATTTTAAACCTTGGGAATGTTTGCGGTTTGGAACATTTAACCCGTCGCGTTCTCTATTTTTCATTCAACTCAGAAGGCTTGGTTGTGAGAATTGCGATAGGCACTGTGGCTTCTCGCTCTGTTACGCCAACCTATTTATTTATTTAGTTCTCTGTTTTCTTATTTATTTAGTTCTCTGTTTTCTTCGGAATAATATCGCGCCCTGCAAAGAGAAGAACGTTTCGGCCATTTTTTTTTTAATCAAATATCCACTTCGGGCTTTCTACTTTGAGAACTATTTTCTTTTAACCTGTCTTTTTGTTATCCTTCGAGTTCTCTTGTATAAAGATAACGAAAAAAAAATCGATTCAAAATGATTACTACATTCCCGAACCAAAAACTCTATTCTAAGTCAGATAAATCGCATTTTAAAGCAACACAAATAAGGGCAAAAAAAAAACTAAAGTTTGAAGTATGTACATTGTACATATAATCAAATGAAGAAACACGTTTCATAAATTCTTGAAAAAGTCTACAAAATTCATGAAATAATAATAACTGATTTTTAGACAGCATTTGTTAATCGGATATCAAATAGTCAGCAGTTTGAAAAAACGCTTTTCAAGCTCTTTTTAGTTTTGGTGTGATTCTAGAACGTCAACAAACACAATCTTCTCGATGGTATTGCAATCTAAGTCTCTCTTCTAAAATAAAACTACCTCCGGCAAAAACTTTATGAAGCAATCACAAGAAGAAAAAAGGAAGAAATCTAACAACCATGCCAAGAATCAGGTAAAATTTAAGAGCAAGAATTTTTCACTTACCTCGTTCCAGAAACATCTAATAATTTAGTCATGCAACAAACCCAACACAAAAATACAAAATTCAAATAAAATTAATTTATTATTAAATAATTTTTTTTTATAACATTATAATTATTTCATAATATAGTTAAATTTCTAAAAAGTGAAACTATTTATATATTTGATTTAAAAATAAAAATATGTATATTGTAATAATATAATAATTTTAATGAAATTAATAAAGAGAAACAGAATGCAATGAATCGTTCTAATAATTTTTTTTTCTTTTTGAAATCGTCATCCTTCCATACTTCAAAACTCATGCAAATTTGAATAAACTTTTAACTTTTTTCTTTCCCGATAACACAATTTTTTCTTTGTAAAAATTTCATCCAAAAGAAAAATTAATAAAAAGAAACATTATTTTATTTCATGGAAACACACAAATATAATAAAATTTAATAAAGAGAAACAATACACAATAAATGATCAAATGTAGAGAGAAAAAATTACTCCACTGATGCAGCAACAATTTTAAAGAGCTTCGCCAACAAAAATATTCAAATATGTATATGTTTTTTGTTTTTGTTTTTTCTTTTAATAATAATTACGCATGTAAAGATATCGTATTAAGCATAGTAGTAGTAGTAGTGATAGAGTAATAGTTGCTAATGAAATATTTATATATATTTTTTTGTTTGCATTTGCATTTAATTTTAAATTAAAAATTGTTATAAATTAATAATAATAATAATAATTATGTAATAGTTTTAAGGGTATAATTAATAATATTATTTACTTCTCTCCGTTGTTCCTCCATCTTGTTTACTACTACACTGTTGCTTTGTTTTTGAACCAAGCACACAGTCTCGGCTTCAAATTTACTTAATCTTGTTTTTTTTTTTAACATAGAAATAAAAATCAACAAATGCTAGCGCTTGTTTTGTTTTCGAAATTCACTTTTAGATTTTTAAATATTTAAACGCAGTTGTTTTTACTTTTAAAATTGGTGTTCTTTTCCTTCTTTAGGTTTTTTTTTTTTTTTTTGATTTTAAGAAAATAAATTCAATATTTTATTATTATTACGGTTTTTGTTTCTTCTCTTTCTTTAACTTTAGCATTAATTACTTAAATGTATGTAAAAAGGGCTAAAAATTAGGGGGCGCAGTATCGTGTCTACTTTTTTAGATTAGATTAAAAATTCAAAACAAAATCAACACCAGTCGGCGGTGTAGGTGAAATCATGGAAGAACAACTGTTCTTCGTCAGTCAAATGTCGCGGCTCCTTTGGCGGTGTCAATTGGGGTTTTTCTGATGTGAATTCCTCGTCGAAGTTTGATACATCCTCGAGGTGGTTCTTTATAATAAAAAAAAAAAGTACAATGAAAGAAAAAGAGAATAGTAAACAAAAAAGACTTAAATAAATTTGTCTACAACTAAAAATATCCTTTTTTATTGAATTGATTTTCTTAAAATTCAACTTACAATTGTTGGCACAAATGGCGGCTTCACCTTCCTCAAGAGTAAGTCATCCCAAGCAATAGATCGGAAGAAGGCTTGCTTCTTTACATCTTCGGCGTCTCTTTCTGACGAGCCCAACCGCCTTTCGGGATTCTTTCGTAAGAGCTACAGAAAAATAAAAAAAAAACCTAAGTATTTTCGAAAACACGCAACCCATTGGCGTTACTTGATATGAAATACTAGATGAGAAGCTCTTTTGTCTCTCATAGTTGGCTGAAGTTCAAGGATCAGGATCATGGTTAGACTAATTAGCATATCTGGCGAAGAGGGTGTTGCGGCTTAATTTTTTCAGAAATGGAATGCAACTGGGTATTTCACTAGGGGGCCGTTCATAAATTACGTAAGGGATTTTGAGGAATGATTTGGCCCCCTCCCCCCCCCCCCACTGTAAGACATCATAAGATTGAAACTACTCCCCCCTCCCCCTTAGTAAGAATTTTCGTAAGAAAAATTGATTAAAACTCCGATTATTACAAAAATATCTTTTATTACATTTTTTTTTACACCAAGTATCATGTATTACAAAAGTATCATTACTTACTGCAATAACAAAAAGAGTCAGTCATTCCAGTAATTGAATCAATAGCAGACTGGTTAATACTTATTAATCTATCACAGTTTTGACTAGAATCAGTTAAGTTGAATAGGATAGGAAATGAATCAAAACTCTAACTTTTTACCCACGGGCTGACTAACCAGTCTAATATTGATTCAATTAATGGAAGGACTGACTCTTTTTGTTCCTCTAGAGTCTAGACTGTAGAGAATCTCCTAACTTTTCGATGTCAATTTCTTCATCGTCGTACCATTCTACATCATGAGTTTCATTGTAAAATTTTAAATTTAATATCTTACGTAATGCCAGGTTCACTACCCCCCCTCCCTATAGAAAGAAGTTATAATATTCAGTCGACCCCCTCCCCCCCCTAAACACCTTACATAATTTATGAACGGCCCCTAGGGCACTGTTTGTGAAAAAACATTAAAAGAGAGCGGGCAGGGTGTAACTACGACAATATTCAAGAGAATCAATAGATTCTACGAGTGACCTTCTTCTTCTTCTTTTCCATTTCCGGCGTTACGAGTAGTGATCTTGAAGCGATCACAACTCTCCCACTTTTCTGCTACACACTAGTGATCCGCCTGTGGGGTACGCCGATTCCGGATTCTACGAGTGACCTATCACTCAGAAGTCTTAAGGTTCTGTTTTATAACCTATCAGTTGGCGCCAAATTTAATTTTTGAGTAGCACCTGACCAGACATGGGTATAATATTCCACTTTTGGACATATTCAGGCTTTATAAATTGTAGCCAGACCAGAAGGGTATATTCTGCATCGTCTTTAGAAGTCTAAGCATTTTGTATTATTTCTTATTTCTTTTGTATGGTATTTCTTACGAAGATCAGCGCTAACCAACTTACCAAGTACTGAGAGCTTTTCGCTTTCGTTGATGCAGGCTACATTCATGGATGATGGTGATAGAATATTCTAAGATTAAAAGACAAAAGACGTCATTGGGTTTTCGAAGTATTGAATTCTATTCGGCTAATATAACACCCCATGTAACAATGCTGTCAAGGTCATAATTCAATTAGCTAATCAATCGCAATCTTCCCAGTTCACATCTGAAGAGCAACGACGTGAAGTCGGAAACAAATATGAGAAGCTGAGGACTCAACCCTTAGGAGTTTCAAACAAGAAATATAAAAATAAGGACAAGAGTGGGGGACAAACCAGAGGCCTGAAGCTCTAAAGCACAACAGTATTTATGAAGTGAGTAACAGACTCAAAAACAAGTAAGGTAGTTTCTAATCCAACGAAGAATAAACACATCCATACAAACCAAACTCTATCAAACGCCTGAGAAATGCCAAGCGCAATAATCTTACTACATTGCGACTGCAAAAAATTGTTTCATTGCATTCAGGTGGGAACGATATGCTATCGAAGAGTCGAGGTAGTAGCAAATTGAGCTGCTAGCAAAATGGCTTTGTCGATGAACTTGACATAAGGAGAGTCATTGAAGACGAGGCGTTGGGACCGATGACGTGGTTGAGTTCTTGCTTTTCACAAAGAACCAACCACTTTTAAGAAATTAATATGACCGTTTCAATTGGGTGTCTTGAATTGATACAAAGTTCTTTTATGAGCTTTTTTCGCTGTAACGAAATATGTGAAGTCTACCGAAGTGACACAACGGCCCGATTTGCAAGGAGGAGATGATACTTTAACCCTTTATTCTTCGGGATGAGAAATACGTCAAGAGTGTTGGCCGCATGGCTTTCAATATCTGGAATTAAAGTGGGTTCGTCAAAATTGAGTCAGATGATTCAAGATTTCAACACGCCTTCAATCACCTTAAGTGTTATTCGGCCAGAATGTCGAAGACAACCAGAATTGAAATCGACGGCAATTGAGATTTCAGTGCGAAGTTAATGGAAAACAATTTTTGAGATGGAGCCAGATAAGCGCACCAAACTCGTTCAAAGTTGAACTGCCATCTAAATTGGGGCTTCTGTAAACAAAACGAAAGTGGTGCTTACGAATGATGAATTCGAATCACATGAAGTTAAAATTCGTGGACAAACATGGTCCATACTGTGGTTTAAAGTGATAAGCAACATCATTCCGATTGCCAGAATGAAAGAGGAGTTCATATCGCAAAGGTAGCCATTTTTGCCACTTTTGTGAACCAATGACTGGCTTCCAACGAAACGCTGTACAACTAAAGTCGATGTAATGCCTTGAAGCTTTTATCATTGGTCTACAGGTCTACACTTAAATTTAACAAAATGGACACTGAATTTATCCTCCACTCCAACATAACTGCAACGCATAGTAATTATTGATTTTATGCAAAATATTCAAGTCCTCTGCTTTATGTCTTTAAATCCTATAATTAACAATTTAATTTTCAATCAACTCACCCTTCTCATGATAGCAATAGCTTCCAATGACAAAAACCTTGGATATCGTACTTCGTCGTTAACAATCGAATCGAATACTTCCTCTTCATCGTCGCCAGGGAATGGTGACTGAAATTAAATTACACAATTTTCTCATTAAAATCCATCACATATCGATTGATATAAACCACAAATTTCGAAACTTACCTCTCCGACAAGCATTTCAAAGATCAGCACACCCAATCCCCACCAATCGACTGCTCTTGTATAGGATGTCTCGGTGAGGACTTCGGGCGCCAAAAACTCAGGTGTACCACAGAATGTCCCAGTTCGATCACCGAAACCCATGCCTTCCTTGCAAAGACCGAAATCGGCAATTTTAACGTAGCCTGTGGGAGAGGGAGATAGATTTCAAATTCAACCACTCAAAGGATGTCAAATCACACTCACCTTCGGTGTCCAGCAGCAAATTGTCCAACTTCAAATCACGATAGATAATCTTATTTTCATGCAAATACTGTAGTCCCAGTACGACACAAGCCGCATAGAATACCGCCCTTGGTTCTGAAAAGACATCTGTATGGATGTGCATCATCAAATCACCTCCAGCTGCATACTCCATCACGAAGCAAACGTGTTGCTGGAATAAGAATGGGTGAAGAACGTGAACCCCACTTCCAATTAGATAACAACCCACTGTCTACTTACCTCAGTTTGGAAGCATGCATACAAATTGACTAAGAAAGGATGTCGCATCGCATTCGCCACCTCAAAGATTCGCTTCTCGCTCAATAGTGACTCCACTTCGTCGCGGGCAATAATGTCACCTTTCTTCAGCGCTTTAATCGCGTAGTAGTCGTTGCTTGTTTTTAGTTGCGACAGGATAACTTTGCCGAAGTGTCCTCGTCCCAGTACGCTTAGCATTCTAAAGTTCTCAATTGATAGCATTCCCGGTTGATGGGATTGTGATTGTCGTCGTGACTCATACGCTGAGTCTCGGTACTGGAGACCACGTGCGACTTGACGACGTCCACCTGCATTACCAGCAAGTTGTGCTGAAGCTCCTCCAACACCAGCGCCAGCGTTCGATGGCTGAGCATGAACATGGCTTGGGGGTGGTGGTGGCATGGACCCAGTTGCACTGTTTCCACCACCACCAACAACTCCCAATTCGAATTGATTTTGATAGATTGGTTGATGTTGCTGCTGCTGCTGTTGTTGTTGTTGCTGTGGCTGTTGGTAGTGCTGCCTTTGGGATGTTTGAGGGAATTGCTGGGCATGTGACTGATATTGTGGAGTCGATGGCTCCTGAACAATCGGCGTTGGTTGCACGTACTGCTGCTGCTGCTGTTGCTGTTGCTGATTATTATTGACAGACAAATTACCAAACTGTGGTATAATCTAATTTTCGTATTCCCATCCAGACAGACACACGATGACGACAACGACGACGACGAATAACGGCGACAAGGATGAGCGAGCCATCGAATCGAAACGAGGCGAGAAGAGAAAATAGAGATGAGTGTGAATTAGACGTTTAGTGAGGAGAATACACAAAATATTGAAAGTTTTTGGTGTTGAAGTTGCCTATGTCAAGAGACCGCTAGGAAGCATTTAAATTTAACTTTTTTTTCTTTTGATCATAAAAATAAGAGAGAGGCGTGTGTGAAATAGAACAGGCGTCCTTTTGCATTGAAAAAATAATAATAAATTGATCACTCTTTGTGCACAAAAAATACACGCGCACGCACACATATAAAAAAATAGCACTCCAACACACAAACACACACACTAACGCATGTAAAATAATAAAATGTATGTAAATGTATTTGTACAAAAAAGCTTTGAATTTTGTTTCTTGTTGTTGTTTCGTTTACCTGTTCGATTGAGGTACGAGTGGTATCGGGTGTGTCATTAGAAGGCTGAATTGTTATATGTACAATGTTTATATAATATTTCTCCTGCGAAAAATCCAGATACACATGAGGTTTTGTTAAAATTTAACCAAATAAGTCACTCATTTATTTCAATATTTTGGTTTTGATTTTGATTTTGTTTTTTCTGTGTAATTATTATTTTCTAAACGTGGGAAGTGAGCAACAAATATGAAGAATTACACAAAGTGATACGGAACAAAAAACCTTACAATGAAAATAAAATTAGCTCAACAACAAATTTGTGATGATTTTGTTGTGAAACACCACAGCGATGGACTGAGAGACCTTTACTGTTTTTTTGAGTGTTTTTTGAAGTGCTTCATGATATTAATGACGAATAGGTGGACATGATACGAGTAGGTATGTGTAAATTATGAAAAATCGTCTTGAATTCTATGAATGTGAAAACAAAATGGAAAAATAAAAATGGCTTCCTTGAATAGGAACAGAAACAGGGCTGCAAGGGCATTGACGAAGTTACGATATCCAAATGGAGTCAACAAAGCTTTCCAAGTTGATGTACCTCAAGGAAACGTCTTGAGTCCTTTGCTCTTTATTACATTTCTTCACTAGTAAGTGGAAGTAAGTACAGAGTACCAAAGTACATCAGCTATTCTTTGCGAAGATTCTTCTTGCACTTGGCCTATGGAAAAAAGTCAATAAGAGTTTTAGAAGGTAGTTGGTACAGCAGTAGTCTAAATCAAACTTCGATCACTTGTGTTACCTTTTTCCTGATCCAAGAAGCGTATTCCAGACTTTATTAGAATGCAAAAGCGATTGTCAAGTGGAAACGACTATGTTTTGTTTCCAAGAACAGAGAAACTGAACAAGCCCGAGGATGGCCACTTAACAATTACTTCTGAGAAATGAAAGGAAGCTTAATTTTTCTGCAGATTCCAAATGGCTAAGTGAAGCAGTGCTTTTCATGGCAGTGAAATTACGCTTGCCAATGCCAAAAGAATATTTTTCTGAGATTCTAACCTCAAACTCCCACCCAACAGACAGACATTCCATCCATAACTGGAAAGACCAAATCAGCAGACTCTTTAAAAGCGACTAAGGAACAAAAATCCGCTGTCAGACAAAATGCCCTATTCAACTTGGATGATGATCAAGAATCCTGTCCTCTCGACCTAGAAGAAGTGAAGCTTGTGTAAGCTTAAATCAAGTAAAACTGCAGTAACAGATAGCCTTGACGATGAGCTGTTCAAGGCTGCTGGAAATCAGTAGGAAAAGAGTATAATATGCATGATATGATCGGAAACAAGCATAACCGATGAATGAAATCTCAGTATCGTAAGGCAGGCGCTAACAATAATTGCGCCAATCATAGAGGTCCTTAACGTCGCTTATAAGATCTTGTCTTCTCTAAAATGTGCAACAAGAATTGGTTTAATGGTGAGACAAAACGAAGCATATGCTGACACTAAGGACGGAGAATATCGACGAATTGGACAAAACGTCATAATAGACAAACATAAATTCAAGGTAGTACAGAATTTAGTCTACCTAGGATTCGCTAAAGTCAAGAGACACAGAAAATAACATCGGTGCGGAGATCAAACGCAGAATTACTCTTGCCAATCGCTGCTACTTAGGGTTGAGATGGCAGTTGAGAAATTAAACCCTCTCTTATAAGACTTTTATCATCCTAGGTCCAGGGAGCATGGACTTTATCTCAAACAAAACCCTTAGTCGTTTCGAAAGGAAACTAATCCGAGTCATCTTTGGTTCCGTTTGTGATGACGATTTGTTGAAGGAATTATTCAGCTACAAATTATGTGAGCTGTACCGCGAAAGGAGTATAGCCAGATGAGTACACCCGCGAGACTACGATGGCTGGGACATTTAGAGCGGATGGACTTCAAAGCTCCGAAGCGACGGATTTTCGAAAGCACATTACAGGGAAATCCCGGGAGCGGAAGACTTCTTCTTGAGTAGGGCAATTAAGTGGAAGAAAACCTCAACCAAACTAGAGTACTAAACTGAAAAGAGCTCGCGCGAAATCGGAATCTTTGGAGAAAGATGTTGGTTGAGATGCAGGCTTACTCCGAACTGTAATGCTCTCTTAACTAATTAAGTAAATTAGATCTGGACAAAGAAAAGGAGATTCTCACATCAATATGAGCAAATGGCGATTGTCGTTTTTAGAAACCAGTTGATGGGAAAGGTACGAGGTAGTGCTTTGAATCACCAAAGTAAAGAATAATTAAAAGTTTAGAAAGTTCCAAGCAACTGTATAAGTTTTCAGTTAATAGCAAACTATTGTGCCTCTCTTCTTCGGTGTATACCTGCTGTACGTCAATTGCGGCTTGATATTTGTCAATCGATGGCTTTATGTTCGGATTAAATCTCCTTATTTGAGGTTGTCATTATAAGAGTAGTAAGTTTTTTATAAGTCCCTGAAATGCTTTGGTTGTTTGAGATGTTCTTCATGAGTTCTTAGTAAAGGGAATTGAGTAGTTATGTATGAAGCTTCACCTGGATAAATGGCAAGCACCATAATGAAATAGCGACGATGAGTCTAGATTTCCACATAAAGCTCATGGACGAAACGAACAGAAATAAAATAACTTTTTTTTAAACAAATGAGTGCGTTGATATTAACAAAACCCCACCTGAAAATGTATCTTTACGTGAGAAATGTGAGTAGTAAAACTAAGTGCAGTATTAGTGAGTGAATTGAGTTCATGTGTGTGACTGTGTCTGTGTGTTAATAAAAAAAAAATATTCTAAAAAATAAGTCTGTACAATTTGTATGATATTTACAAGTGGCAATTGCTCGACAACACAAAACAAACACAAAACAAATTTTTATAAGTAGTAAGAAGCAAAATGAAAATCATTAAAAAATAAATTTTTTAAAAAAATTAAAAGGAAAGAAAAAATAATAAACCAAACCTAACCTCAACACAACATCTATCACTGTCGTTGATAACCCGGCTACAGTCATCATCATCATCAGGATACTCAACTATTGGCAACGAATTTGGCGACGGCGATGGCGGCATCTCAATAATCGGACTACCATCCCCACTGCCACCAGTGCCTCCCATCAGGATTACAGGTGGCATCATTAGCACCGGCCGGTGGTATGGCCCAACGTTGCCACCGACAACACCTCCAACTCCAATACCAACACCACTGCCGCCACCGTTTGTGTTATTATTAAAACTATTACTAATACTACTGTTACGGTTCATCGGCATGTGATGGACGGCGCCGGCGTTGGTGACATGCATGGCAGTGCTGTTGTTGGTGGTGTTGTTTGTGTCATATGGTGTATGCTGTTGGTGCTGAGGGGGTGGGAGGACTGTTTGGGGAATAAATTGTTCGGCCTCGGTGTAGTATTGCTGCGATGGGGATTGGTGATATTGCATCAGTTGCTGCGCAGCTGATCCGAGATATTGTTGCTGTTGTTGTAGCTGCTGCTGTTGCGAACGTGGTAGCGGTCGCTGCAATGTTGAGGGCTGTGAATCCATTTGGTTGAGAAATTCAAATTCTCGTAAAGCATTCTGTAACTGTTGTCGATTATAACAAACATACAAGAAAGACACAAATCGTTGCGGTTGGCTTTAACAAAAATGTTTTCTTTTTTTTCGTACAAATAGGCATGCAAAAATATGTTGTTGTTTTTTTTTCTTTTATTTACTTTCTGTGAATTTTCCGAATTTTCGTTTAAATCTAAAATTGTTGTTGTTTCTTTCTGATTTTGTGTTCTTATTGTTTGCTGTACATACATTTTATACGTAAAAAAGGATAAAGAGGTTATGTTCATGATGACTGAGATATGAGCCAGAGTCGCATGAAGTGGACTCAATGATTAACAAGTTCATGCGTTGCATTGGCGAATTCAAAAAAAAAAAATATCCGAAAGCCAACTATTAACAAAGTTTGCAAGGACTTGATTGAGTTTTGCAATCAAGCAGAGATTTTCAAGCAACGCAACAACTTGTTAGTCTACAAATTCAAAGCCATGATTGCAATCAGCTTTGCCTATAAAACAAGGAATTTGTTTGAGGAATGGGAAGGATTTTTCGTAAGGAGCTGTAGGAGAATGAAACATTGGAAGGAGTTTCAGTCGGATCGATGTGAAAAGAGCGTCAACTTCAAGATCTTGTGTGGGTATATCCTACGACGACAAGACAACAAAGAAATGGTAAGAATGACAGGACAAACCCGGAGATTATAATAAATCGTTCTCGCTTATGAGTCGAAAGTTTTTGAATACGGGATAAACATCTTCAGGTGAGTAAACGATAACTCAAATTTATTATTTTACTTTTCACTTTTCACTAATGCAAAGTTACCAATGGAATTGCTTAAAGAGTTTTCCGACAAAAAAAAGACAAAGTAAGTTTAAAAGGCTTTCTATGATAAGTGAAGAACGGAAAAATCAAATCGGAAAAAGCCAGAGAAAGAGAAAACAACTTTTTGAAAGCGTCGACGTGTTTTTTACAAAACGGAAATGCTTTTCCGACAGAAAAATAATGCCCATGGGAAGCGGAGAATGGAAAAATCTAATCGGAAAAAGCCAGAGAAAAAGGAAACAACTTTTTGTGAGTGTCGACGTGTTTGTTACAAAACGGAAATGCTTTTCCGATAGAAAAAAAGAATGGCCATGAGAAGTAGAGAATGGAAAATGCTAAAAAAACTACGACGGAAGAAAGCTCGACTAGTTTGCGGCAAGACAGAAATACAAAAAACGTTTTTCCGACAAAAAAACATTGGAACCCAAAAACCTTCAGAAAGAATCAACTTTACTTGGAAATTATTTCGAAATAATTCGATGATAACTTTTAAATATGATAAAGTAAAATTTCCTTTAAAGTTCTTAGAATAAAAAACTATACTGCGAGCGCCAATACTTCGGAGAAAGGATGGAAGTACTTATTTGACGAAAGCAAAATGGTCCGTCTTGAAGAAACTATATGTGTAGAGCTAATTTGAAACTCTACGAGTAACTAGGCAGCAGACAATTATGTCAGTCTCAAAATGAAAAGAAAGATATCCGAAGTTATGAAACAAAAAGGAATTATTTTCCAACAAAAAACATAAGAATGCGGCAAAAGGCTACTCAAACTTATGTAGGGGAAAGCTAAAGAAAAGACGGCTTCGTCGGCCTGTCGGTTTTGTTTGTTACAAAACGGAAATTCTTTTGCGATAGAAAAAAGAATGTGGTTAAATTTTAAGGGCCGATGTTGAATGTGAACCTCACCTAAACTTCAAGTTTTTGTCTGCATTTCATTTGACATTTCTCATTTTCATAATAACTCGATTTGAGCCATGGAAAGATACACAATCGAGCAACTCGTTAAAGTTATTGAGGCTTTAGAGATGTAACCTCAGTCACCTCAGTGGATTGGTCAATAAGCAGAATTGCCGCATTTGGGCGAATGATAATCCAAGAGTGATTGTCGAAAAATCAATGCACCCACACGAAGGGACTGTTTTGTGGGGTTTATAGGCTGGCGGCATTATCGGGCCGTATTTTTTCCAGAATGATGCCGGTCAGGCAGTTACTGTGAATGATGTTCCCTATCGTGAGATGGTAACGAACTTTTTATGGCCCGAATTGGAAGATTGGAACAGGACGGTGCCACTTGCCACACAACTAACGAAACAATGGCTCTTTTGCCATTGCCAAATTCAATGAGCGTGTTATCTCACGTGGTGGCGATCTCAATTGGCCACCAAGATCATTTGATTTGACACCGTTGGACATCTTTCATTTGGGTTATTTGAAAGAAAAGGTGTACGTCGATAAGCCAGCAACAATTCAAGAGCTAAAGGATGAGATTATTCGGCACATTAACGGCATAAAACGTCAATTATGCCTCAGCGTGATCGAAAATTTGGACCTTCGGAGGTGTGCCGCGGCGGCTAATTGGCCGATATTTTGTTCCATGCAATGATTGAACCATACCAATATTATCATAATAAAAAGAAATGACAATAACTTCCTGAATTATTTGTGTTCTATTCAAAATCAACATCGGCCCTTGAAATTGAACCACCCTTTAGTTAAAAACTTTGCCAGAAAGAGGCAAAGAAAGAGATACCTGTGACTTAATAGTGTCGACTTGCTTCTTACAAAACGGAAATACTTTTCAGATAGAAAACAAATTGTCTATGAGAAGTGGAGAATAGAAAAACTACGCCAGCAAAAGCCAAAGAAAGAGAAAACTGTATATCGGCTGAGTTGTTGCAAAACAGAAATATTTTTTTTAATGGGGCGAAAAAGGCGCGTCTATTAGAAGTCGAAAATTGAAGAGCCAGTTAAAAACAATGCCGGAAAAATACAAATCAAGAGAAAACTGTGACTCGAGTGTGTCGACTTACTTGTTACGAAAAGCAAATGTTTTTCCGATAAAAAAAAGACAGAACCATATGAAAGAACTGGAGCCTATAAGAGGCGAAGTTCGTACAAAACTGTATCGGAAAAAATTGTCGCTGGCAGAGTAAACCTTCCGAGATTACCAGCACGCTAGTAGCAAAACAGAAGTGTTTTTCCGATGAAAAAGAAACAAATTGAGATCCAAAAACGAACTAAGACAACATTCGAACTGAGTTGGGTCGGAATGAATTGACATAGTCAATCAGACAAGATGATCATAATAACCCACTTAAAATGAAACGCAGCTGCTTTTCCGACGAAGAGTATAAATTTTGATTTGATATGGTAAAACGGGCTGGCAATGATCAAACGACAGTGGCGAGGAGTCTGAGTAAGAGTTCTTGAAACAAGTCGAGCTACAAGAATTGTCGAGGAAGTGAGTAAGTACAGCGAAAAAAAATATCCTCAGCATATTAAACAATCCAGTTATCTAGCACATTCATTCACTATAAATCATAATACAACTGATTTGCCTGAAAAAAATGCTGGTCTCCAATGAAGACACGGCCGACGGACGTAAGACTTCAGTACAGCAACCCACAGTTTTTTGCCAACATTAACTAAAATAAAGAATTTTCCATCAAAGCTTCACACACTTATATGGTTGGATTAACCTTTTACCAGCATAACAATGAAACACTTTCACAAGACAAACGACAACAAGGACAACATCTAAAATATTTACGAACTTCCAATGAAAAAATACCATACGATGATTTGATGTGAACAATCGTCCATGCCAACAAAGATCACAACTGAAGGAAAGGAAGGTTAACAATATTTACTATACATAACAGCGATTTGATATTACAAAATATTTTACTCCACAATGCAAATGGCGTTAAAAATGTGTGTAAGATGATCATTCTAGTGTTAGTGTTCTCTGTGTATTGTACGCTGTGGTAATTGTAGATTTTTTACAAAAAAAAATTGATTCTTTTCAAGCCTTCACCTAAGTTAAAATTACTTGAACCTTTAGATTCACATTTGAGAGACCTACACCTCTTCAAAAATCTACTTCTACTTCGTATGTACTCACAAAATTTTACAGCTTTACACAACAAGGAATATGATTATGTCCAACATGCTGCACTTACCTCTTGATCCATCTTTTGCAGTGATGGAGGCGAACCAATTGGCACCTGGGGCGGTGGACTTGGCACCAGAGTGGCGTTGCCGCCTTTTTTGCTTCCCGGCTTCTGATTGATTTGCAAGTGGAGGCCTGTTGGGGTTACGGTGACTGAACCAGGTTGCTGGTTGTTATTCTGTTTGTTAAGATTAGCTGATGGTGATACTTCTGGTGGCAGAGCAGCAATACCCTGCATTGCTAAAGGCCGAGCACCACTCAAACCGGCCACACTGAGATCTGGAGTCTCACCAGGTGTAGCAACGTGTTCTGTTTCAGCGATATGAGGATCGTATTCCATATTCAAAGCTTGTTGACCAGGAGTGTAGGGCTCGCCATCGATGGTACCCGATGAGGGGGTACGTGAGATGGGCAGGTCATTTTCATTGCTGGGCGTATTGCGCTTCAGCAGACGACCCCAAGTGGCAACGTTGATGTTCATTTGTTTGGCACGCGGGATGTTTTTCACTTGTTGCTTATTGAAGATCATTCGTTGACGTTGCAATTTTGGCTTCTGGGATATCATTGGGTTCAAGAATTTTATTTCGGCAAATAGCAGACCCTGTGGTTCTAATTGTAAGGCCATGCCGTGTCGCACGTCATCGATGAACTCCTCGAGTCGAAGGAATTTCACAGCGCAAAGAGAACGCCAGTCACGCCAGTATACGCCGATCTCGAGTTCTCGCGATCTGTCTAGATCGATAGAGAAACGTTGATCCCAAGCCTGCTGTGAACAGGGCTTCCATGAGGTTTGAGCAACAGTTGTGTTGTCTAGTTTTATAACCGCCATGATCTCAAATGAAGTCTCATCTTTGACGCTGTAGCTTTTCGATGAGCTGCGACTGGTTACGCCTTTGACAAAGCTTCGTAAGTCACCAGGACTAGAGTTGTTGTCCTTATCGCGACGCGATCGTCCAGGGACATCTTCAAGTAGATCCTGACATCCCATTAGACGAACTTCCAGCTTTCCAGTCACAGAGGCACAGCGACCAAGTGACGTGACTTGATGATAGGGCTTACCACCCAATCCACCTTGAAATGGTTGCAACGATGTGTACGTAACCGGAACTGGCGACGATGCTTGAACACTTTGCAGTTCGGTTTTAAGCTGCTGAGCGGTAGGTGAGTCAGGGGGAAGTTCTTGCCGGCGAAGGTCCAGCGAAAGACGTAGCAGGTCCAGTTTCCGCGATGATTCGGATAATCGAACTTGAGCCTACAGAAAAAAAAGTCAAAGAAAATTAGTTTAGCATTTTTGGTTAAAAAAAAAAATTTAAGAAAATAGTAAATTTTTTTGGTGTTTTTGGTGTTCTTGGATAAAGATTAGTAAATATTGTGTATTGACTTACGGTTTGCGTGGCCATTGAGGTTCTAAAATAAAAAAAATCATGAGAAATACTGAGAAAGTAGACAATAAATTGTGTTTGGTTCATGGGCTAGACTATTTTTTTATTCTAAACTTTTAAAAGTTCCCAAAGCCTGAAAACAGCGTATATAAGTTTTGTAATGGATCACTGGTTCAAGGCTCTTGAAGATACAAAACGTTTCGTGTTCGAAATTAGATAGTAAATCAGGAGTAAGTCCTGAAGTACGGGTTTTGGTTTCTGAAATTTAAAAGCAATCTTATAAATTTCCCATTGCTGTTGACATACAAATACACGGATCCTTTTCAAGGAGAGAACAACTGCAGTCTCGCTTCCAAATATTGAATCAAGAAGCTAAACTAGACTGTTGATTTCGATGCGATGCCGACGGCTGCCCAAATCATAATCATTGTGCGACAAATGACATCGTTTTAACCGACATTAATGAGTCACTCTGATGAGGGTGATGACACTGAGTTTTGCGAGCGTCCTGAATGCAATTCGATTAACCACCATGCCGTTTGTGCAACCAAAATTCTTGTTCAAAATTATCCTAAATACACAAAATATTTTACAATTACCTTTATACATTCAAGGCATTCAATTTACGTTCATTCTCGATATACATAATATAATTGTGTTGTTTCAATTGATGTATGCTTATTTACTTTGGGGAGTTGTACATTGTCTAAGAGAAACAAATTTGCATCGATGTCGAGTTTGAAATTCGCAACTTCGTTAGTTTGTTTTGATTGAGTGGCTTTAAACATGTGTGAGTGGGGGTGAGTTAGGCTGGAGTTATTGTCTCATGATTTGGCAGTTGACTTTGATAAAACTGGTGATTCTTCGAGAATGAAAACTATCAACTGGAAAGCAGGTGATTTTTGAAACAAGGATTTCAAATTCGTATGCAAACTTAAAAAATTAAGTAACTTTGAAGTTTACTCTAGACGACAACTAAATACAACAGCTTATCCGATTTCCAGGACGGTTCAAAATATACCATACACCAAGACTCATTTAAAAAAAAAAGATCTATGTAACCTGGTTACCGGTTGTTGGGCGTATACTATCCGAGAAGGATCTCTCTCTACCTGGTGGCGCACAGATGTTTGAACTTATAGTACACGTCAATTGCCCTTACTATACCTCCACGCGGTAGCCACTAAGTACTGGGATCTTCAAATCGAAGTTGACGTTGTTGTAGTTGTAGTAAGTGCGAGAGTTGACAAAGAGACGAAGTAAAAAAAAGAGCAACGATTTAATGCTCTACGAGTAATGACTGACTGCCCGAATCTCAGTGATCTCCCAGAGCTTATTGGGAATAAATTCTAATGAATTCTACTTACAGAATCAACGGTGGACTTCACCAGTCAAAAAGCACAAATCACTGAATGAGGTACTCCGACATATTGACATATTTTTAAGTTCATAGTTTAAAGTCTTTCAGGGTTTTTCAATACTAGAGCAGGGTACTGAAGTAGAGATAATGGCGGATAAGCTCCTGGCGAGCCAACGGTAGCTCTCTCATCCCGGATTATCCTGCCCTTTATATCCATGGGGACCCGAAAGGACCTGGTCCTCCAGATTGGGGGCTGCGCCTGTGGGTTAACTACACATCTATGTATGACATGTTCGGAACGGCATGTTTCCGAAACAACAATCAGCCTCGGAGAACAATAATGATTTTAACATTGACGACACAAGCAAATAAAAAAGGACAAAGAAGGACGCCTTGGGCTGCTGCTGAAAGCAAACATAACCGCTAGTGTCCGACCGAAACTACGGCCACATTCGGCTAAAAAAAACTACAATGGGCTAAACCTTCGGTTTGGCCGAAGCCGGAGTTTTTGGTTGTCGTGCGTCGTGGTTAGGTTAGGTTAGGTGGAATTGGCTTTCAGCCAATGAATACATTGTCTGACACATTTAGGCCGCAAGGGCCCATTGTGATACAACAGAGATCAGCAAGTTAATCAATCACCTACTGATCTCAGAAACCCGATGCAAGATTAACGAGTTGATCACCCATTTATCTTTCATTACGGGACTAGCCGGTTAATCACCCGCTAGTTAGTTTTTCGAAAGACTTTTAGGGTCTATGTAAGCTAAGTCGCTAGTATCATCGAAGAAGAATTCACCGAGATGAGTTTTCCTCCTATGAAGTAGTGCAGGACATGAGCAAAGAAGGTGTTGAACGGTTTCTTCCTGTTCTTCGTCCATGCAGCTTCTGCAGAAATCATTGGAAAACACACCAAGTGTTTTGGCGTGTCTTCCTATTAGACAGTGTTCCGTAAGAACACCTATGGCACCACCTAGATACAGACGGTTCAGGTCTAACAAACTCTTCGAGCGTTTTGAGTCTACACACGGCCAAACTTTTTTGGCTGCAAGGCAGTTGTTACTCTCAGTCCATCTAGTGTCTGTTATCCTCGAAGTGTCTCGTCTAAGTAGGAGTTTACATGTAGCGATAGGTACACCTATGTTGTTCCATTCTGAGCGTAGGGAGGTGGTCGTGCCCTTTTTGGCTAGTTCGTCTGCCATACAGTTGCCTGGTAGGTCCCTGTGCCCCGGCACCCATGAAAGCTGAATGTTGAACTGATTTGACATCTCCCTCAGAGAAATTTTACAATTTTGGACCGTGATGGATTTTGTAGAGGCAAGAGATTTAAGGGCAGCTTGGCTGTCCGAGAAGAGTGCGTCGTGGTAGGCGCTGAAAAAATAAATCCAATTTCTATGAATTTTCAAAAAAAAAACTGGGTTTCTAGTCCTCAAAAAACGCAAAACAACAAAATCACCACACATCCCTGTCATTTGAATAAAAATACTGCAAAACCCTAGGGAGAGTTGAGGGCAAACCCAGGTTCACCCCAGGGCTCAAAAAACATTCAGTTTGACATTCAGGGCGAGTTTAGCTTTTTCAAAAAACGCTTTGTGGCCACCACAGTGCGACCCCAAGGCGTCAACGAACGAACCTATTCTAGAAAAATGTCCAAAAAATCATTATTTTTCATTTTTAGTCAATCTGAAACGAAAATTTTTTAAGTTATTGAAGTTTTGGCTTCGGCCGAATGTTGATGTTAAGATGAATATTCGGCTTCGGCTGGAAATCGACCTTCTGTCGGACACTAATAACCATCATCCAAGAAGTGCGATGTAGTGAGGGAGGCATAAAGAAGATGAAATACTGCGATATTGAAGAAGTTTCAGACACAATGACACTATTTTCATCAAACGTTTGGGAATACAAACAGCAGGGCCCAATGGAAAAACTTCTAAAGTTTTACATAAAATCCGTATTTAAGTATTTGATCTTTAATCCAATGTGCCAAACAACGTGCTGATGTTGGAATCCGAGCCAACCCCCACCCCTAGTGGGGTTATGGTACAAAAAATCAACAGCTTAAATGGGACATTTCCCCACTTCAACGTAGGACACAATGAAATCAACCTCTAATCATTTGCTATGTTCGCGTGCTGCTAATTATCACAAAATACACCGGAATTCTCATAAAATTAATCAAACTCTTTTTCAGCTCAGTAAAATACAAGACTAAGAAATTTTCTAACTTAAAGAACATCTGTTAAATTCCAATGTATATAGAAATGTGTAGACTGTTAAAACAAAAAAAAAAACATACTGTCAAGTACACTATTTCCTCAAGCGCTGCAGACTTCTAGTCGGCCGGCAGTTTCATCGGGCTCTTAATCAGTGTGGAGATGCATGGAAATGCGCATATTACAACTAATAGGTATCATCCCATAAATAAATTCATGATTACGTTCAAATTTAACCAACCCAACTATTTAGTTAGTACAGCGAGGGCGCTAACAACATAAACCGACCAAATTATCGACCCACTAAAAGTCTGGAGTCAGCGTGGGCTCTCACACGTTATCATGTTGTACAGTCAAAATATTAGTTGCATAATTTAGCACTTTATTTTATCAAAGCGTTTTGAAAATCCAATTTATTTTTATTCAAAAGCAGTTGAATTTTCTTTGTTTTTTTCTCTTGATTCGTCATGCGTCATCACTCCTTTGAACCTGGTTCTTACCAATAGGCAGTAGGGCTATTCCAGAAAGCGCGGCTGATCGCTTTTGGTGGCGGAAATGAATTTTCGTATTCTCAAAAGCGAATCGCTTTTAATTTTTTTTCCCATGGAAAGTGAAAGCGCTTTCCAAACGTCACTCTTTTTTTTTCGTAGAAACTATACCTTTTTGACATAATTCATTTCGTTTTCAAAAGCGATAGGTGTTGTAGTGTCGAATTGCAAGCGGATTGATAGAAAAATGTAAATAATGAAAAAATTAACTATCATCAATTGAATTGAGAGTAATTTTCTTTTTTATTTTATTAAAGGAGTCAAAAACACACTACAACACAACAATTTTTTATGCTTGAACCCTCCGCTAAGAAACGAAGAGTAGCAGCAACCAACGAGCTTCAGAATAGGAGTCAATGAGTTTCTATTTTGAGGTTTAAAATGTCCATTTGTTCCATCTAAAATATAGCAAAAGCAAAACGCTTCTTTTGAAAGTCGAAATAATTTTACAAACGTATAGAAAATATTTTTGAAGTAATAAACAAACAAAAATGATTCAAATTTACATCGAGTGGAGAAGAACCACTTCTGAATTCTGATTAGCTTTCTTTGAATTCGCTGAAACAGCTGATACCTAGGGAAAACTTGGAATTCTTATTGGAAAAACTTGGAAATAGATGACATTTGCGTGGATGGATAAGACTTCCAAATGGAAATATTGGAAGTTTAATTTCCAACCATGATCGCTTTTCAGAATAACCTAAAGCGAAGCGCTTCGCAATTGAGTTATCGCTTTAAATACGATCCGCCGCGCTTTCTGGAATAGCCCTACAGCTCTTTTTCTTTCTTTCAAAAAATAAAACTGAACATCCTCCGCGTCACTAATACTCCATTTTATTGTTTATATAAAGTAACACAGGAACATACAAAATCAACTTTAACATGTACTCTTTACAAAAAGCTACGTTTTCTTAAATAAATTAACTTAAAATTAACATTTAATGCAAAGGTTAGTAAAAATAAAATATTTCACACTTAAATACAAAAAAATTACAAAAAACAAAACATTTACATTTAAATGCGATAAATAAAAAAAAAATTAATTTAAATCAAAAACAGGGTTCGATTGAAATTTTACTTCTTAGAAATCTAATTCTTTGACATGGCAGTGGTTTGGTTTTGTTTCTCATCATCTTGTGTTTTAGTTCTTTCTCAAATTTGCCCTTTTCAACACGATAGGCTTGTCTCCAACAGAGAACGCCCTACTTCTTATTTGGAATCGCTCAGCCATCCAACGCTGGCAATGCTCACACAAGCAATTTGGATTCTTCGTGGGACCAACGTGATGTCCCGGTTTGCGAGCAGTTCCAATCACTCCACCAAACTTTTGCGCCTTCTGAAGGTGCTCTGCAGTGTAGCCTTGAACAATGACAGATACACTGCTGGAGGCTTCACTGCTTTCTCGCTTTATGGACGCGGGTTGTGGTGATAGAGCAGCCGGAGAAGCAGCTGGAACATAGGGTGATACAGGTGAGTCTGGTGACAGTGCTTTAGTAGGTGAAGATGGCGTTTCACTGCCGGCTCGTTGGAAAGTCTGAGAAGGCTTCAGGGACACCGAATCAGTTGGAAGATGTTCGCGAGCCTCACTCTTCCACCGTTGTAAGCCAGGCCGAAAGGAAGGTTGATATCCCGATTGGGGGCTATGAGGTCTAGGTCCGAAGAATTGCATGAATGCAGGTGGATCCCGGGTAGGAGTTGCCGGATAAGAATAAACAATCTTCGGGGGACGACTTGGTGAAACCGGGGGTGGGGGAGGCTCATACATATGTTGTATTGGAACACTATACCGGTGATATGGATAAAAGACATTGTCGGACTCGGAAAAGTTTTCCGATTCCGATGGAAGAGTGTCGTTTCTCTGAATTGGCACGTTACCCGTGTAAGGGGATGTTCTCTGGGAGTTGCCCTCCGAAATTGGATGGAGAAAGACGGGCTGCGTTTGGCTTCGAGTGGTCACGAAATTGGTTTCCATCTCCGGGCGAGACCATAAAGTCTCCATTTGCCTGATACGCAAACGATCCACCGAGTTGTCATAGTCAAAGCTGTCGGATTTGGCTAAGCTTACACTAACTTCAATATCTTCGGTCTCCTTCCAGGAAGAGTCTTGGTCCTGCGAAGCCATTGCACTTGAAATACTACTGCAAGTGTTGTCCCGCATAGTTGATCTCGACGAGTTGGGATAATTGGAGCTGATGCAGTCATCACTGGGATCCCTGCGGATGTACTTCTGTCGTAGATTCTGAATTTTGGCCGCTCGCTGATCTCCAATGTGTTTGCGGAAGAGCAACTGCTTCGATTCCGAAACCTCCTCGGCGGTACTCGATTTTGTTATGGCATGTCCCACATTCAAATCAGAGCGTGAAGTACTCGACACCGTTGTCGGTGGATTTGGCGCATGGCCAGCGAACTTATCTCTCTGTAGGTTTACCCTCCTGGGAAGTGTGTTTGCTCCAATTCGCTGATGACGCAGCAACATTTGCTCGTTGTCCAACACAGTTTGGGGGGTAGAATTAGACAGGTGATTAGCATCCGATGAGCATGACGAGTCATCCATGTCCAACTCATCATCATCTCCATCATCCTCATCGTCATCAGAGCCCGTACAATAAACATCGATGTGAACTGTTCTCGGTTTTTTCGGCTCAGACTTCGGTCCACTAACAGCTTGTTGCTGTAACAGCTGCCTCTGGTGACCTGGAAGCGGAGGTATTCTTGGCAGGGAAGCTGATTTACACGTTTGCGTAGGCGATGGTGTGTACGAGGGCTAAAAAAAAAGAAGACAAATTCAAAATATACACTAGTTCAAAAATAGAATAACACTCGAAAGCAATGCAAACCGTAAAAGAGTTTCCCTCGTCGACTCCGGCTATGGGTGAGCTTGGGGGCGGCGGCAGCAGAGTGTCTGTGGCTCGCCGATCATAATCAAAGAACCGTCTGTGTTGCCGCCTGTAATCGTCAAGCGTTGAACGCCTATCGGTGGGCGGGCTTCGGCTGGAATAACGAAACCCACTGCTGGCACTGAGGAATTTCGTTTCTGTGTCACTTGTCTGCGAGAAGGCATCACGTAAAGCAAGAATTTTACCAGACGTAAAATTTTTAGATGCCGAACTATTACCGAGGGGCTGCTGAGGAGAGAGATGTGGCATTTGTTTGTTGTTTTGTTTACGAAACAATTGGGTCAAGATGAATCGAACACAAAGTTTGTAATGTTGCCTTTGAGGACGGCAAAGTGGAAAGAAACAAATTAAATCATTCACGACAGGGAGAGCTATAAAAAAAAAAACTATTTTTTCCACCGGAAGGGACCATCTCTCAGAACTGGTCGAGTTGAGGTATTTTTTGGGGCGGAAATATACGTTACCATGAGGTAATCTTAAAATATTTTCGTCAGTTTCATCGGATGCAGATGTTTTTCTCGTTTGTATTCTTTTTTGGACTAAGGTGGCATTGAAATGAGTTGGATGATAGATGACTCAATAGGAGCGTAGCAGTTTTGGGTGTTTTGAAATAATACTACGTGCTGCTGTTTAGAAAATTTGAGTTGCGCCGTCATTAAGGATTAGTTGTGTGAGGTAAGTGAAATGTCAAGGGCTTCCGTTTGGTTTCAAATCGTCCGTGGCTTAAATTGCTACACGTGAGTAACTGAACTTCTTCAAGTTCAACTCATGTGAAAATTTGAAAGAAAAAACAAATCAGTGGAATAAGGTCAGATAGGTAAAGGAGATGACACTACCGAACAAAAACGCGGGCCAAATACTAAAACAGGAGAGACTTAAGAATATACAGGTATTCAGGAAAGGATAACCAAGAAATCCAACTTCCAGAAACAGAAGGGTAGGTTGACCCACAGACCTTAAGCATTAAGTCAAATCATCTTAGCAATATGTTTTGAAAAAAAAAGAACAACAAACTGAATTTTGGAGCCACCTTTTTAATCACGTTTTTCTTGTAGCAACCAGAATGTTGTGACTTGAAAGGCATCACTTATGCTGGCCAGAATAGAGCTTAAAAACTACACCACGCAAAAGAACCACGACCTAAGCGCAGTCGAAAGATTAAGGGTGAACAATAAAACTTTCGGGTGCAATACGAGTAGCTAATTGGTTTTCAAAGCAGCGTTTTAGGTATCAGAATGAAAATTTTTTGTAATATTGCAACGTACTTGACAATTTCCCGCATTATTATATAAGAAACCATACCTACTCTGTTTATTAAAAAAATGTTTGATAACAGAAAAAGTTTCTTAGCTTCTTCTCATTCAAAATATAGCGGATTTCAATTGGCAAATTCCTTCCCAAGTTTTAATGGACGGATTAACATTTTTTACCCGCTTATGATTTGTTTTGATATGTACTGGAACTACTGACGACGAAATACTTTTCCTTACTTTTCTGTACAAGGATTGTCATTCTTTTACAGAGTAAAGGCGCGCATCTTCAGCAAGGAGCAATGCAACTAGAGCAAGCTACAAGAGAGCTAAATACAGATTACATATGTCGATAGTTAAGCGAATCAATAGATTTAAACTATCATCTATCAGTTTTCGAAGCTCTTATGTGATAGGATATCAAGTAGGTGCAGATGTATGAGGAGCACCTGACTAGACATATGAATTACGCTCTAGTTTTGGACGGAAAAGATTAAAAAGACTTAAGGGAGGGGTAAACCCTGGGCGTTTTCAAAAAATTGATTTTTGTTATTGCATTTTCTTAGTATACTACTACTACTACATCTCAAGAATGTTGTGTCAAAATTTCAAGTCATTCCGAGTTGAATTCGAAAAGTTACAGTGATTTTACAGCAGGTATGCGCGGCGAGCGAATAGAGAGGGGCCGGCCGGACGGACAATGATCCCGGCCGCACAGCAACTTTGCTCCTTTTATGATTGGTTCCAGGTAGCTCGAGGTCTTCTTTTGTGTTCAGGGAAGGGGAGGTCACTCTAATGACGCTTGTAACGGAATATTTTTGAGGGGAACCATTCAGTGTGCTGTTTTTCGCGTTTATCTTTAAAAGCGTTTATCTCGAAACTAGTATCTTTAAAGTCGGTGTCAAAATATCTCGGCGAATGTTGCACCGATCCTTCTGAAATTTTGCACACTTCTTTAATATATATTTTTAAGAGGTAATAACACGAGGATTTTAAAAAATTTTCATTTTTCTGGATTCGACAGCTGCAAAATGGCGGCATTTTTAGACAAAAAACGACTTTTCACTTCAAATTGTCACCAAAATTTCAAAATTGCAAAAAAACCTCGTGTTATTACCTAGAGAAAGTTGTCTTTTAACGAAATCTTTTTGGAATTTTGATTTTAGATGATCCTGTCTAAAGTTATCTTGCACACCGCAAAAGATCGAAAAGTGGAGGCGTCTCGGAAAATGCACTGTCATCGGTTTGTTTTTCAATATTTTTGTATGAAAAAATTATAGAAGATACTTGAGACTATACTTAATAATGTAGCAAATCAATAAATTAAATTACTTTATCAGATTTTTCCTAAGAAATTCGTAAAAAAAGCCTTTTTTTCAGCGTCCCTTAAAAATTTGAAGAAACAAACCCTAAAATGTGTAAAATATTACCAAGAACTGACAGTATTGTGATTTCGTAGATGCAGGTAACACTTATGGACAATGTGGATCGGGGAATGTAGAGTTTTAACGACAAAATACGAATTGATTTCAATGAGCTATTCATACGCAATAAGTCCAGTTCTACAATTCGTCAACAATACATATATGAAAATAATGAAGAGAATATGAAACAAAATGGAGCCCTGAGGCACACCAGCATTCATAAAGTCAGTACAACTTGTATTAAACAGTTGGAAAGGTAAGAGTAGTTTCTAATTCAACGCAGAAGAGACACATCGATACCAAAAGTCCGTATTTTTGATAAGAGAGCCTAATTCCAAACTCAATCTATTTGTACTTTCTCCTAAAACAGTGTTCCAATTTTTGATGAGATTTGCCATCAGATTACCAGTGAACTTTTTGTTACGATAGCCGTACTGTCTGTCATTCATATGTTGAAGGGTTTTCTAAGTTTTCATGGTCATGGAAAGAAGGGACGTAAATGCATGACTCAGAATAACGGCGGGAATACCATCTGGACCAGAGGGTGGGTGTATATTGAGATCTTTGAGGACTCTAGCTACCGAGCACTTACGAAATATGCTTTTCATGGCATAATTTGCCAGTTAAGGAGAGGTCAATATGCTTTCAAGAAGTTACGAGTTAGCAACGAATTGGCTTTATCGATGGAGTTGACATACGAAGAGTCATTCAAAACGAGCGATTGATGACGTGGTAGAGTCTTAAGGGGCTCGGCTAGTTTCTCATTTTCAAAAAATCGATTTTTTGTTCATTTTTCGATAGGTAATCATCTCAAAAATAATGTCCTAAAATATTGGAATGATATCTTGGATGTTTTTGAAATGGCAGAGCATAGAACTTACTGTAGTTTAATTTCATTTTTTATTTATAACCTTGTTTCACTAGTTTAGTTTGTTCTCTTAATGTTAATTTAATTTAAGTTTTACTTTGTAATAAATTTGTAATGTTTTTTTTATTTTTCCTCGTATACGTTCTCTTTGTGCTTGTGTTGGCGTTATTTACTAACCACTAACACTTGCATTAATGATGAAGAGCGTAGATAAGTGTGTACAGACGAGCTTGCTCTAAGTTCAGTGCCACTTAAGTCTCTGAGATGCAAAAAAAAAAAAAAGAGAAGCATCTCAGACGCTCGAACTCCACCCATCCCAACGCGGCGGGGCGTCCGACAGCTGCCTCGTCCTTAATGTCCTACAATTCCTTGTTCTGCCTGCGGCTTAGATTTTTGAATGCTAAAGGACATCTAGATATTTGTACTCCCTTCCTGTTAGTTGAATGGAAAACTGCTCTGAAAACTTTAAACGCGTTTTTCTCAAAACTGCATTTTTCAAATTAGCCGCTGCTGTAACTCACGCAAATATTAACGAAACGTCTTGAAATCTTAACTGCATACTCTTCATATGTTTTTACATACAGCCATCTACAACTTTTACGATCGGATAAAAATTGTAAATTTGGCAGCCAACGATTTTTTTGATGAAATTTGGACCTCTTTTTTTAAATTGCGGCCATTTTGTCAATTTCCAATTTTTCACTCCAATTGTAGATGCGGATGTATGGGGAAAAGGGTCTACTTTAACGCCATTTTTTTATGTTCTTGTTACAGGTACCATAAAAATTCAAAAAAATGCGGCAAATTGACGTCTTCCAATTTCAAGGGGTTCAAGACATGGTCCATATCTCTCTTGGATTTCAAAATTTTAACTCGAAATTTACTGACAATTTACATGAATATATGCATAATAAACTCCTAAGATTACAGAATATTTGAAGCTATAGTTATTTTTCACGCCTTCAAAAAATCACCTCCATTTATTTGAGCTCGAGAAACTAGCCGAGCCCCTTAATGTTCTCCACAAAGGACCAGATAAGAAGTTACGAATTAGCAACGAATTGGCTTTATCTATGGAGTTGACATTCGAAGAGTCATTGAAAATGAGCGTTTGGACCGATCGATGACGTGGTAGAGTCTTAATGTTCTTCACAAAGGACTGCAAAATGCGATTTTTCGCAGGAGTTGACCCAGAAGTCGTTTGTGGTTTGAAGAAACTTGGGTATTGTTGGGGTTTTAAAAAGATTGCAAGGAAATTCAAGTGTCCAAAAGCACGATCTATATTTAAATTTGGTTTTCGTGTTAAATTTTATTACAGAGCCTTACGCGAAAATTTTTTTCGCTTCTACCGTTTCATTCAAAAAATATTTTCGACACAAATCATGTGACAAAAAATACCAAGCAAGCAAGTGACACCTAATGATTATGATGATGATGACAAAGACTGTCACCCCAAGAACCACAACTCTGATTCATTCGTAGCAAAAAAAGTCTGTTATTTGAAAACTTTCAAGCACATTTTTCACATACTCGTACATTGTCTAGCATTGTCTGTCATGAGCATTGAAATTCAATTTTCTTTTTATTTGACAATTTTGTTTTGACAGTTGTCAGCTAATGACAGATCCTATTATTTTCGCATGACATTTTTCGCGAAATTGAAAAACAGAGGAACCTGCCTCCACCAATAAGTAGTTTTTCTACAAAATGCCACATAGTCTAAGGCTTTCAATTATAAAAATAATTTCAACATAAAAAGTTAAACAGACAGAATGTCTAACATGCGCGTGGTGTTCCAATAAAAAGACATATTTTTTTGTTTTCGTGTATGATTAATTAATTTATTAAATAAAAAACATATTTTTTGTGTTTTGTCCTCGCAAACATAAAATAATAAATCAGCAAAATGTATTCGGAACAACCTCTTTCGTAAAACGAAAAACAAAATATTGTTGCCCCGGTTGCCACTATTGCCACATTAAAATGTCACTCCTGGTCATAGTAGTCATAGAATGAGTCCCCCTGTGTTCTCTCATAACACATTATCATGTTTTTTTTTTTTTTTTTGTAGAGTTTCATTCTTAATGTTTTATAGACTTGACAGACACATGAATGAACACGAAAGCTACCATTGGACAAATCTAAATTTATTTTCATGCAAATGGCAACGTGCCAATCAAATTTTGAGAGGTATAGTTCAGTTTTTTCTTTCGTTTTTTGAGTTAATTTACCAGAACCTACAATGAATTGACCTTAAAATATGAAAATTATTTCATAGCACAAAAAGAAACTTTTGTAATCTAATTGAATCTAAAGTACCCCAGTGTAAAAACATCGTTAAGTGTTCTCTGAACACTTTGTAATCAAATAACAAGTACAAGGAGTCACTTGTGTGCTGCATCAAAAATGTTTCCACTGAGTAGGGCGAAGTAATAAAAGAACTAAAGTGGGTTAAGGTCAAGCACATTATTTTATTAAGGACTGTCATTCAGAATTACACTATGTTTGATTTATCTTATTTATTTATCAATCGTCAGCTGTTGGGAAATAAGCTTTAAAAATGTTTTATGGCGGATTTTAACGTTTGTTTTACATAAAACAACTCGCAGAGCATATTGCTCATTTGCTTGAAAAAATAAACAAATATCAAAGAAATAGTCTTTTTATCGGCAGCGTATTTGCTTGCGACAGCAACACATTCAAATGTCAAATTATGTTTACATAGCCTTTTATGAGAGCCCACACTGACGCGACAAAAATGACGCTGCGTTCCATAGATTGGGGGAAGGCTTTGTTTTGGGAGTGCCTTAAAAATAACCGAAATATGTTGAGTAAAGCTTTTCATTTTATTTCTCAACGATACTCACGAAAAGAACTATCATCTTCACTAATCTATTTAATCCACAGGCCATAAAAACAAAGGTGTTTTCAAAAAATAGTTTTTGTGTAATTTTTCAAATTAGAAAATGGTCGTGCTGAGTGAAAATTAAACTTTATAGTTTCTATGGGCATCAATTAATCACACAGCTTATATTGAGGCAAAATTAAAATTATGTTTACGTTCGTTTTTTTTTTTTTTTTTTTTTTTTTTTTTTTTTTTTTTTTTTTTTTTTTGTGAAGGGCAATTCAAGGCCAGTTTAATTTTATCAAAAAGTGATACCTGAAGGTTAGCATGTCTGTTTGTTATGAGGGATTTCTAAGTTCCAATATAAGAAAAATAAAATTATTTTTTCGAGGATATTACTTTTTGCGCTGCACTGCCATGAAAAGCGCCATTCTCTCAGAATTGGAATAAAATTGTAGGTCCCTTAAATGCTAATCTTAGGCTAATCGAGCTTTGCTGCGCCACAATATTTGGTTTTTTTTTTTGTTCTTTTGAACGAGTCTTTTCAATGTAAAGAATAAGACTCCCAAAAAAACTTCTTTTTACACATTTTTTTGGCGAAAATCTGCGCCTATAAATGAACAAATCAGTGTTTTCAAGAGTGATTTAAGAACTCCCAATAGCCAAGTAAATTTTCAAAGCAATCCAGCAAATGGTTTCTTATTTCGTTGCGCTGATGTAGGTTTCTAATAACTAAGCCTATTAATGGAATTAGTTTAGTTTTTTCTGATAGTTGCTACAATGCAAGATTGAAACGAGGTCATACCAAAAAAAAAAAAAACTAACGCTATGAAACGATATGACGTCGGAAAGACAAAATTGCAAGAAATAGCCAATGCGTTTTCCAATTGAGTGTTCCTCTAACTATCCTCTGACACAAGAAATAATCACTTAAGACCAGTAGCAGCAAGCCATCAGAACTTCTGCCTTTGAGGTTCAGGCTTCTAAGTTTCAATCGGTCTCCAAACCCACGGTCCGGGGTGACCCATAAATAGGGTGACGCAACAGAGCGAGAAGCCCCAGGGCCTGGCGCATCTCACAATCATGCCTTTTGAGGCAATGGAGGGGACCTACAATTTTCTGCCGGTTCCGAACGGCTAATCGAGAAAGCCCTTTTCATGGCAATGAATTTACCAACGGAGGACTTGCCAATTCCTCGCGAAAGGTGATACCCGTGGAAAAACATTTTTGCCTCTGTCAACAGAGAACAAAGGCTACCTGTGACCAGTACAACAAGATTTACAAGGAGAACCCAAGAGAAGAATATCGAATCCTCAAAAAGAAAAGGAAGCACTCGTTATAGGAAATTGATAGGAGTAAGATTCAAAATTCTTTTGTTTTAAAATTTTTTTTTCATATTTTTTGTGTTTTTTTATTATTATTTTTTTGTCGGCGGTGGGTCGGCATCCGCCTTATTCCCTAAGTCTTACACACTGTGTGTAGGTCAGTCACTGATGACTCGCTATCACTTTCTTGGGTTGCAATTTCGACCGCTCTTTTTACGTTGTAATAATGCGACAACCAACAGCCAGTTTGCAATTTCAAGACAATCGCGATGTGAAACCACCCTACTGAACAATTTGTCTTGATGTTACTGGGGGCCTTCCCCAGCACACCGGGAGCTGCTCTCGACGCACTGCTGAATCTTCCTCCCCTTGATACCTACATCATGGGGAGTACTATCAAGACTATTTCTCGTTTAAAGAGATGTGGTCTCTGGCACTATTCGCACTGGAGCTTTGAGGAGCTCGCAAGCAGCATATCTTTTGACTCAAGTCTAATGGATATGCCATCTGACACGATGATTCCAAGGCTCAAACTGCGTCAAAATTACTCAGTCAACTTTCCTTCGGTTCAGGACTATTTCGCTCCAGAATTTGAGCCTGGAAAGAACTGTTATCGTATTTTCACAGAGGGCTCCAAATCCGACGAGGGTTCTGGTGCTGATGCCTTTGTGGAGAACGACGACATACGACTGCACACATCTTTGGGATCATACGCATCCGTTTTCCAAGCGGAGGCTTATGCTATCCCAATGGCCTTGAGCCACGTTACGAACAATGGATGGACGTGGAGAAGTTTCTTTGTTTGCAGCGACAGCCAAGCTGTGCCTAAGACCCTTCTCAACCTTCTAACCACTTCGAAAGTGATCCAGGAATGCAAGAGCTCTCTGAATGCGATCGGAAGATTAAATTCCTTGAGTCTCATTTGGTTTCCGGGCCATCACGGCATAACTGGAAATGAGATCGCCGATGAACTTGCTTGGTCTGCCAGCGTCCTCAGTGAGGGCTTCAATCAACGATTGGTTCTGTGAAGAGCACAACCGTAGATGGCATGCCTCCATTGGATGCAGACAGACCAAACATATGCTCCCCAACGCTAGTAAGAAGACTGCAACATTTTTGCTAGCTCGTAGCAAAAAAGACTGTAGAAAGCTTATTGGCGTTGCCAGCTGGCACTTCTCTTTTGCCAAGCATTTAAACGTGTTAGGCATAAGTGATACCACGCTCTGTGAAACTTGATGAGGTGATCTTGAAGATGAGGACACCGCAGAGCACTTCCTCTGTGAATGTCCTGCTTTTTCTCGCATGAGGTTACAGACATTCGGCGCAGACATGGTGAGAGCTGGTAACTTAGGCTCCTAGACGCTGCCATGTCTTTTGGCTTTTGTCTGAACATCTGGAAAGCTATAACAAATAGAAGGTTGCTAACTGGTAGTTCAATGGACCAGTATTTAGGTCTGAGTGCTCCAGCTAAAAATAAAAAATAAATTAGGTGGCGCTACAGAGCAAGGAGCCCCTGGGCCTAGCGCGTTTCTCACAACCATGCCTTGTGCGGGAATGGAGGAGTGCTCCCCAGCTGGTATTTTAAAAACCTCCAACAGAAAAAAACCCCTACTGAACTGAAGGAGCTCAACACCATCTCTTCACCTACTGCGAGGACGTCTCATTTGCTGCGGAGCCAACTTCCACGGACTTTCGACTGACGTGGTAGATTTGCGGTACCCCCAATCTGTCTTGGAAGGCTTCCGAAGGGTCAATTCTACTGGAACGCATTTTCTGTAAATACTCTACATCGAGGTAATAAGCCCCAAATATCAGTCTATTGGACATGGTCATCGCTCTTGCAGTGTGGCATCGAGTCAGTTTTATGATGAAGTTATCGAGCTTATTGGGATAGTAATATTTTTACTACGACTCTAGTGATGTCTGCAATCCAAGTCAGGTACGCAGAAACTGTCTCTCAAACAACCGAATCATTTTCATTTGAGTCGGTGTAACATTGAACCACACAGGACACCCACTGACAATCATTCGCCTTAAGAGGGCTATGAAGAAATCACTTACACCCTGCTACTAAGTTGTCTGCTATGATGCAGTTGCTTGCCCATTGTGCGAAAGCTCCTATAGCCCTGGCCAGAACCGCACCCATATACATATACTTCCTAAAATATAGATACTGAACTAGTCAGAAGCCGAGGTACTACTTCGCTTGGCAACGGGTGCTCGGGTGGCCATGCAGATCAACGATCACCAGTTTTCGCCAGTTCTTTTTCGTATTCCATGAGGAACGAGCTAACGAAGTTATAAAGACAATTGTTTCCAATTCCTGGAAGTTGATTTAAAGATTCCAGTCATCACAATGTTGCTGAATCTTAACCGGTAAAAAATTGTAAATCAAATAGGTTCCTACCAAGGCATGGTTGAGAGAAATGAGTGAGGCCCCGGGAATCCCCAATCTGTTGTCCCACAATATTCATCTATACATAGGACAGAAGACTCTTATTCAATCGAACCAGATAAAGTAAAAGTCGTTGCAAAGCTTACATCTTTCAATGATTAAACAAAAATTTAAGAAAAATATCGAAAAAAGCGAGGGGAGAAGAAATCACTAAAGGACATCAAGGATGGACCTCGCAAGAAAAAACCTTGATATTGAACTTCGAAAATTTAAAGTATTGTGTACTCCTGTAGGAAGGACTTTTATGCGCAGGAACAGTTTCTCAGAGACGATCCATCTACAGCCCTAAAATTTAACTAAAAATTACAAAATTTCTATCTTTCCACTTGCCGTCCGTCGATTCATCAAAAATTAAGAAATAAAACTTTACCTCTTCGGGTAAAACTGTGCAATTAGCTGTCGTATTAAATACAAACGGGTCTGGTTCTTCTGGAATACCATTACTCCCGTCAGCAGGCAAGAAATCCGCCACCGCTGACACGATTATGTTGCAAGTGCTCCTACATCGTGTCCCATACAATGGCTGGTGTTGTTTATTTCGTGGTGTGTTTGATCCGCTGAATGCCGAATCACCGCCACCGAGATCCGCTGATGTTGCTGAATTAAAACTTTCAGCATGACGGTGCTTACCCTTTGTCTGGAAAGATGTACTTTTGAAATAAGAAAGTCCTGAAAAATGTAATCACTTAAATCCACCTTCGAAGGAGTTGATTGTCCAGATCCTACTAAGGTCTCTCCGCCAGAAGAGGAAGCTGGCTTTTCCTCCTCGCCGACACCTCCTCCTTCCGCGTTTGCCCATCTGTATACAACCCTGACCGGATTGACAGCGTTATTTGTGGCAAAATCTCGTGTTATCGTCTCTCCTGGCCGTCCAAATGTTAATTGTGCACGTACCGTCCACTCAGCTGTCAACTCAGGAATACCACCTGGGCGTGGCGGTGCTGTTGCTGATGATGCTGTTGGCCCAGAGTCATGTTGCTGCTGTCGTGATTGCGAGTGTGATGATGACTGACTTTTGTCAGTCATTTTTGGAAGGACTTCGTCGTGTTTCGTATACTCCCGAATATTTTCATTTAATTTTCATTTTTTTTCGTTTTCGACTCAATATGACGTCGTTGCACATCACGTGAAAAAGTTGTGTATCTTCAGTGCATAAATTTCCACTGAATTTTTTTGATGAAAAACAATTTAATTTATTTCAAAAATCTACCCACGGATGTGGTGGTGTTGTAGGAGACCGCAGCGCCGACCGATAAAGCGACAAACCGGCCACCGCCACTGTTCGCTCTAGAGACGTTTTATATCTTTTACACTAATTTAATTGGACACGAACACAATTTATTGAAATGCCGAATATGTGCTCGCTAGTGTGGCTTTGTATGAAAATTAAATTCTTTACGTCACACACAAAAGACGGCGAGGTGGCGGTCACTATGTGGGCTTTGCCCTCATTCGCTATAAGAAAATCTTATTTTCGAGCACACAAAATACCTCTCTTCACTGTTTCTTCGGTGATTTCAAAAAACACCTGAGCTCTTCATCACATTATAATCTTTTAAAACAAATTAAATCAAATTAGATTTCACAGAAATAAGAACAAATTCCCGTTTCGCAAAGTTCGCTGCACGGCAGTGCGTTTTTTTTTTTGCGTGTTCCTCTTCCTCTGCAAAGTCTATTTTCGTTTTCAGTTTCGAAAAATTCAAAAGAATTGCCTTTTCAATTTTCAAAGCTTTTTTCTATTTCGGTTTCTCGTGGTGGTCGGTTATAAGAAATTTCAAGAAAATAATTAAATTGAATTAAACAACACTCCGTGACAGGTATTAACCCAAAACGTATCGTATCAAGAGAAATAAAATAAAATAATTATTTTTCCAATGTCGAATTCGAAATTACGCAACTAAATGCGAGCCGTAGGAATGATGAATGGATTTTAATTACAAAAAAAAATCAAAACGAAAACGAAACTCCACACGCGATTCTTAAAAATAAATAATTTATCAAATTTCAACTCGCGGACAGCAGTCGACCATCACTTTTGATTTCATTTCAACTTAAAAATATGTGTATTTTATATAAATTATATTTTAGTTAGAATATATTCTTTTTTAATCGAGTAAAGACATCACAACACGACACGCAAGTACAGAGAAGACAACTGACTGATCGTTAGAAAGATTTTTTGGATTTTCTTCAAAGTTTTTCGAAGAAAATTTGTGCGCTCAATGTTGGGAATGATCGTTTTGAGGGAAAGTGGAAAATATGAGTGAGAATGGTTTTCTGTGGGAGAGGCAGAGTCGATGGATGGGGTAGGGCTCTCTTTGTAAACAAATTTAGATGGGGAAATAGGAAAATTCATTTTGTAAACAATTCAAGAAAAACATAGAAAATTTTGAGTCGAAATTGTTTTCCTTTTTTTTCGAGTGAATTTTTTGGAGTAGTTGTGGACAGCGAGAAAATCAAAAGGTATACTCGTAAATTTGTGTTTCGTTGTCGTCATTTTCAAATTATAAATTCTATTACATCGCATGACTAACCTGTTTTACTATATGTGGAAGCTTTAAAAAATCAGCATTACTCCTGGATGAAGTAAAAGGATTTGATAAGGACTACGACGGCCTAAGCTTCCATCAACAAAATAGCCTTTTGATTATTCTAAAAAAGGTGTTATAAGGGAACTCTCAAAAAAATGGGTTTTTATTACAGGAATCGGTAAGTGAGCTAATGATTAAGAAACACCGCGGAGTGCTATTAAATCAGAACATTCAAACCTGAAATAGAAGTGAAAAACAACCTTTTTGAGTATTTTCAACGCATCTCCCAAATCGATAAAATTTTGAATCAAAAGCATTCAAATCCCCAATTTCAATTTTGTTTTTTTTAGTATTAGTGAAGCACTTGGTTTTATATACAAAAAGTTAGCTAAATTGTATCAAAAATGCTGTACGTTGAAAACTGACCGAAATATGGCCGCCTGATCATAGAAATTTACCGTCGATTTTCATCCCTCAAATACTGACTGTTCTTTTATTCTTACTTTGTTGAAAAAAAGTTTTTCAAAAACGAATTTAAGTAAATTGGCTAATAATAAGTTAGTTGTTCAAAAACAATTTACACCGATCGCTGATTTGCTGCATTCCGTTTGCTTTGTTTATAATTAGTCCATTAACGGATTTTTTAAATAAATATCCATCTGTTTTTGAGTTCCTAAAGAAATAGCATAATTAATGGCTTTAAAGATGCACCCGCATTCTGAAGATATATTGAAAACAGCATAACCAGCGAGCAATTCAAATATCACTAAAATGAGCTGTGGATTTAAGCTATTGAAGCTAGCCACTCATAAAGCAGACGGCAGATGGCAGTTAACACGAAAATTTTAACGGTTATTCTCCTCATTAGGAGAGCCAGCATTAAGATAAGATGGTTCTATCAACATTTTAGGATATGAACAATCTTAAGCACGAATCATGTTTCAAATTTTGACCTTAAAAAAATTTAATATTTGTTTTGATTTCGATCTGTGAAAAAGAGGAAATTTTGTCGGTGACTTTCACTCAGATTAATTTTTTACATTCATAGACTGCGATGCCACTTTTGAAACAACAAACTCTCAACTCACATTTATATCAGGAGTCATGGGTAACAACTAACAAGTCGCATTCATAAGCCTGCCTTTGATCGTATCAAACAATGAAATGATCTTACTTAATCATTTAAGCGGGTTCTACAGTCTTAAGGAAAGCCTAAACAAACATTTTCTGTCAATCATTTTGATTTCAGCTCTCTCAAGTTATTCCTTTCAACTTTATTGAAGGTTTGTCATTGACTCGTTCTAGGTTAGGAGGACGATATATCATCATCCAATTTGAATGAAGCATTCGTTAAGCAATCTGCAAAGGTGTTGATTCCAGGTCTTCAGTTGTTGCAACTGCGATTGCATCACTTCTGTAATGTCTTTACCGACTAGAGCCTTTTTACCTTTTGGTAAGACTTCAAAAATTTATTAATATCAAACGAGCTTTTCCCATGGGCCATGGTGCTTCTTTTTATTTTTGAGAATTCATTGTTCTTCCCTTCTTTTCTTCTTCTGAATCTCCTTGTACTGGTCACAGACAGCCCGGGTTTACTTTTGCATCAACTTGTTGTGGTTTTTGTTTAGCTAGATTTGCCTACATTCATTCTTCATCAAACCATGGGTTTCGTATTGGAGGCCAATTGAAACCAAGAATCTCAGAGGCTGCAGTTCTGATAGCTTGTTGGCATTGCTGCAACTAGCCTTCCTTGCTTGATGCCGGAGGCTTGGGATTCAAGTATAGCTGGAGGGATATATGATTAGAAAAGGCATTGACTATCTCTTACGAAAGTAGTTTCTCAACCTCATATCGTTTAACAGCGTATGTTGGCTACAACAAGGTCAGTCCCAGTCTAAAGCAACGTGAAGACGGTATATAAAAGCCGCACACGACAGTTGACGTACATGCACGCAAATGGTCGTTTGAACACCCATAGATGGGAGTTTGCGTACACTGATTTACGTTTGCGTTTGAAGTTTCAACATTTGATGTGTAAGATAAGCAGAGGATAAGTTCATAAAATGTTAGGACAAACGGTGTTGATCGAATGAGGGCTTTATTACAATTGATCTCTTAACTTACTCTAACAGAACATGAAACATGAGAACTGCAATGTCGAACGATACTTATTTACATAAGAAAGATACATAGATCATCCGATAGACATGTACATAAGAAATGTCGTCAGAAAGAGATGTGTACGCGAATATGCAGGTGCACGGATCTAGGAGATTAATAGATCGTATATTAAGAAGTTTTATTAAGAACCCTACAGATGTGACGTCAGAACCGCAAATATGTTCGGTTTTTTACATGCCGTCTGCATGTAGCTTAAATTGGTCATAGGCTTGCGTCGATCGCAAAATGGTCAATTTTGTTGATTGAACTAGGGATCGTCATGTACCTTTATGAACTTCGAAATGCGGGAAGCGTTTGCAACTAATAACAAGCTTAAGCCCCACAAGTATATCAATTATTCTGAGTCCGCCTTCATGCAGGCTTTCCTTACCGAGCATTTTCCAAAGATGCACTTCCTCACTAGATTTGCATTTAAAAACGACAAGGACATGGGTCATGTTTAGAGCATTGCTTGTATGCTTTTCGAGGGACTTGTAGTCTTGAAGACAGACATTGGAATAATCGTCTTTCCCTTCTGTGGGGGTGTGGGCTCATGTCAGGCTAATGTTGGAGAATTTCACCCACGTGCATACCCGGAGGTCTCTGTTCTGTTTTCGTTTGATAGGTTGAGATCATTATTCTTATCCGAGGCTGTTGGTTGCTTCGGAATCAGATACTTTTTACGTGGCTGGGTAGTAATCCATACGCGGAAGATTGCTCACAGAATGGTTTCTGATTTATATTTGATACCTAACCAAATCAATTGAAAATCTCCGATCATTAGAAACAAAGCTCTTATAAACGAGCAAAGCGATATGCTATGAAGAAAGCTTATTAACGGATTTTCCCCAGTTAGCTACTCGATGAAGGTTGTGTTATTTCGAGAGAGTATGGTTATAAGTAAAATGACTGCTTTCTTTATTTCAACACTTTTTCTCGACACTAACAGTGTAACTGTGATCGAAAGATCATAAGTTGAATAACAAAATTGAAGAAATTATTCTGGACGAGGAGCGGTTAATGTTTACAAATCTCTTCTGAATGTAGAAAAGTTCTTATCTTATTTTGCATCAAAAACCGAGACATGTATGACAAAATCCTCAATTGTCACAACTCTAGTATTCGTTTTCGTAGTGAGTTCGATTGAAAAACCCAACAGCACCTGCATTTTTTCCACCATCAGGTATATGCTGGTTGAAAATAAACTAAACCACAGCAATTAAAAATAATTTTTAAAAAATTAAAAATAAAATGCACCTCCAACCGTTCCTTCTTCCACAACATTACACCGCCATCGCCACCGCTCCCGTATCTTTCAGGGCAATAATTTAGAAGAACTCAATTTGCCAGATCGACACCAAAGTATGCCAAGACCAGCCTCGTCTATTATTAACCACACACCAATTATATTATTAACCAAGCCAAAGCTAGACGTAGCCCCATTTTTTTAATCAATATATCAGTTTTCATTAAAATTTAATATGTGACTTAGTAGCAGCAACGGTCGACAAGTATCCACAAGACAAATTTTCCCTACATGGCTTCATCTGGAGCTGATCAATTTTTCATCTCTTGCCAGAAGGTATTCTCTTGACACAACGAACAGGTCGTACCCTTTAAATAATAATTACTCTCTCAATGAGTCTGTATACCGTTGTGACCTACCTATTCAGTGCATATGTCACATACCACTCAAGTATGTGCTTCCACAGAAAATAAAAAAAAAGAGAGAACAAATGAGGAAAAAAAATAAAATTCAATTAATTATTTTCATCGAAGCAAAGCGACTGCCAGGTGCTGTATAGTCGTAGAGTGTAGTGCTCTTGTTGGTTGTTCTTCCCAAATGTATCTGAAATCAGTATACTTTAATTTCTGCTCCCTTTACTTTTAATTGTCGATTGCCCCCAGTGGCAAATCTCTGCAAATATACAACAAGCATAAAGGAGATGATTCAACATTAAAATTATGACATGAGCAACGACTCTGTCCTACAACTTGTTCACAACAACGATGATATTTATGTGGCGTAAAAGAATTTAAAGTGTGTGCCACAATGAGTGAATTAATTTCCGACGATTATTGTGACAGCAAAGGGGAGAGATACATTGAAAATGTCAGAGAATATCTTTCTGCTCTGTCCTCTGCTGCTTATGTCGCTTTATGACCTGTTTTCCCATATCGCAATTATACACAGCACAAATTTATTCACAGAAATAAAAGTGAAATAAAGTGCCGATGATAAATTTTGCGAAAACGGAGGCATGGGATTCTTCATTGTAGTGAGTGAACACCGCAATATTTCGTCAATTGCAAAAAAAGGTTCATGTGATGCATGTACATACTTGGTTTGTTTGGGGAAGCTTATGGCTGGCTGGAAGCTTTGAAGTTTTGATTTGATTTTTCAAGAAAAAAATATTGAAACAGTCAGTTTTTGAAGAGGATTTTTGGTCCTTTTGAGGTCAACAGTTGTATCCGTTGGATATAAGGATGTATTTTGGAGGTAAAGGGGGATTTGGATGTCGGAGTAATATCTTTCGTTATGGTTTTGTTAAATCCGGCTCGAAGGACCATAATGTTTGATGGTTTGAACAAAAATTCTTTAAAGCACTCGGACTCGCTGTAAAAAACCACTGGAAAAGACTCTCAAACAAAACTTAAAATATTGTTGCCATTCTCATGGCACTGGTTGAGCCTATGCATGCAAGTCTTTTCATTTTGACTACGGCTTGACGCTTTCTCTATTGATGGCCACCATACCAACAAAACGTATGGGAGGAAGGGAGGATTTCGCTGCCGGCGTAATAGCAATGGTTATGGATGGTTATTAAAAATCCGGCTCGAAGGACCATGGTCTTAATGAAACTCTTTGAAAACACTCGTTAAAAAAAAAAAAACCGCGAAAGGACTCTCAAACAATAACTCATGGCACTCTCATGGTTGAGCCAATCCATGTAAGGCTTTGGACTTGGGCCATGGTCTTGAGGTCTTCTCAAATGATGGCCGCCATTTATCACACATACGTATAGGAAGATTGGTCTTATTGTGTGAATCGATATGATATACCTAGAATTTATGTTTCATGGAAGTATATCTGTTTTTGTAGGGTTAATGGCGTCAGATACAGTACGGCTTTTTAAGGGCTGACTGGAAGAGCTTACAGAGAGCCTATGGCTATGTCATAACATAAGATTTCGATCTCGCTTAGATCAATTTTATCAGGATTCGGTTAACGTCCAGGAGACAAAGTAGTGGAGATAAAACAGCACCTTGTGGAGTAATTTACAAGTTTGGACTTTAAGGTTGTTTGCACCCATTTCTGCTTTCAGTCTTCTTTTGCTTTTTGCTTTTCGTTGTTTCGATTTGGAACCTGGCCTGGTGAATTGGAATAGCACTATTCGACATGTGCGGTCAGTGTTCCCAGTATTGGATTGATTGTTCATTGTTCAATTGTTTCGACTACTTCGTAAAGTGCAATCTTAACGGATTTGCCCTTAATGTATGGATATTGGGCTGTAGAGATCATATTACTTTTCAGTTTTGTTCAGATGTGACCAGCTATCATTATTGAGTTTTGAAAAAAAAAAAAAAAAAAAAAGAACAGAGACTTTGGTCTGAAATCCTTTTAGTGTGAAAAGCCTTACCAGCTTTAAATATGCCTAGCTTCTCTCCAACTAATAGAAATAAAGGTTAAGACTCAACAGCCCTGAAATATTTCTACAAGGATCGGCACAACCAGGCCTTGGATTCCGTAGCGTTTTAGACAACTATCGTCTACATGTCAGGTACTAAAAAAAAAAAGCCTGTTTAAGCCAGAAAAAGCTTTCAAAATTTCAAAGAAGATAGCAAAGTATAGCTTTCCATCAGCCGCTGAAGACGTAATTACACGAAACAATCCTTTAAATCGTTAAAAGATTGTTTCGACTATACAGGATCGAAACATAATCGTCTAAGTCTAAAAAGTTACGGCCCGAGTCTTTACCACTGTGGAGCACCGTTGTATGCCGCTAGATTCCGCAAATTTCAATGCTGAGAATGAATCGATAACTCACATAACCTTCCTTTTATATACTAATTAGTTTCTTTTTGTGGAGTAAACATTGATGTTAGAGTCACTAGGTTCTGCAAAAGTCGTTTTAATACACTCTGGAAAGTGGTTACTCATAGATGACGTTATAGTGCAGGAGTCCGTTCTCGCGTGGTCAGGTCTTTTAAAAAACATGTAGGATTTTGAACCCTAGACAAGATATCTGAGGAAAAGTTGTGCCGGGCTACTCTTTTTGTAACATAAGTGGTTCCATTTTTGTATTCAATTTTGCTGTTCTTTTAGAGATTCCAGTCAGGCGGAAGGTAACTTCATATTCGCTCTATTGTAAAGTCTTCCTGAATTTCCTTTTAGAACGCTTGTCCACCATATGTGGTTGAATCTACATTTCCCAATAGACTCGCGTCATTAAAATTTTCACAGTCTTTTTGGAGGACATCATACTTACCAGTAAATATTTTCAACAATTAAAGTATTTACATTGGCTGTAAAACTAAATATTTAGCTTCCTCGAAAGTAAACAATTTTGTGTCAAAATTCGCGCGTCTATTTTTTTTTTAAATTCCACGCGTCCTTTGGGGTATTTGTGTGTCATTACTCATTACTCATTAGTCTTAAGAGGTTACTTCGCTTTGACAAAATTTTCACAAACCTGATAAATTTCAAAATTTTATGAAAAATATCAGCAAAACCGGGGTCAAAAAATTAATTGTCTTTTATCCAAAAACACCGAATAAATTTTAAAAAGAATAAAAATATAAACAAAAAGGAACAAAAAACTCACCTCTTGAAGAGCCTTTTTATCAGGAACCTTATTATTCTGTAAAGTTCGTATCACATTTTTTGCTCCGTCCACCACGGCTGCCTCGATCCGCAAACGATGTCTCAATTCATCGATGCGCTCCTCAAGCGATGTCTCCAAGCGTTGTGGTCGCCCATCGCCGGTGCCACCGCCAAGTCCTCCATTCTCTTCACCAGCTGCCTTTATCTTACACATATGATCCTTATTTTGTTTAACTTTAAGGATACGCAATCGAAGAAATTCAATTTTCGCTTTCGAATCAGCGAGCATCTGTTGCGCCTCCGCTAAAAGTTTTTTGTCACGTCCATGGTGGCCACTTGATATCGATTGAATCATATTCTCGGCACCGTTCTTAACTTTCATCTCGATGTTGAGTTGCTTCTCCAACGACATGAGCATTTTATCATTTGCTGTCAGTTCGGCATTACCACCACCGCTCGATGGCGAAAGCGATGAGTACAGAATATCTGTGCACAAAAAAAAAGGGAGAAAAAAAAAAAAAACAAAGAGATGAAAACATTGTTCATTATTCATTTTAAGCTGGGAGAGTGTATGAAAATGAATGTTGGTCGAGTCGAGTGACAGCATTGTAATGGGTTCTTAGCGTGTACACAGGATATACACGCAAAAGCCGGCATAAATCAAACGAAACATCCACCCAGGTCCCCATAATAGATGGGTTATTTACTCCTTTTTTGTAGTAACTTGTGTTCTTGATGTTGGTGTTGTTGTTCTTGTTCTTGTTCTTCTTTTCGATGTTATTGTTGAGCAATGTTGTAATGATGACATGACGTTGCAATGCAAAAACAAGAACAACGAACAACACCAATGCTGCGGCATACCTACACCAATGGCAATGAGAATATATACCCACGGGATTCTAAGTGGATATTACGATTGAAAACTATGAAGGTTGTGCTTGGTTTGATTTAGCCTCAAGAGATTGAGTTAAGAAAAAATCGACATATGAAAGGAATTTGTGAATACAAATCATTATTCATCTTTGCCTTGTTGTTTTTGTTCCTTTTGGTCGAGGCATGTTGGTACATATGCAAGGAGATTGAACGATTGTGGTAATAGATGCAGAAAAATGGAATTTGTGTGTCTTGTGCTTGCGCAACTGGGAGGTTTAAATGGGAAATTGGATTTCAATTCTAGTTCAGCTCACATTGCTTTGGGGAAATGAATGTCTTTTTGTAAATACTTTTTAAGACACTCACTGGACTCAATCGATTTTTAGGAATGTCTGGTGAGTTTGTTATTTGTTCATGAATGGAAAGGTGATGTGTATGTGTAGCAAATTATTTAGCTACTCTTATAGCTAACCAATAAATTGAGAAAGTTTTCTAAAAATCGGTTGTATTCTTGAATATTGTGTTCATGACAAGATAAAGAACTTTGTGAAACATTTGATGTCGACTCACTGTCATATAATATCTTGGCCATCGTACTCGAAAGATTTACACAAACATCATCCCCATCGACGCAATATTTCTTAAGACTGTACAACTACTCTCTTATGAAAACGATATCGGCATAAAGGGAAGACACAAGCTTGAAGTTACAAGTGTTTGCGGGAGTATAAACGGCAGCGGCATTAGGGTTTTTTAGGATTAAGGAAAAAAGAAAGATAAGCTGCAATCAATCAAAGACAGGAAATAGGATCGAATGGAAGAGACCGCCACAACAGACAGTCCATAACTATACAAGGCTTGTAGGATCTTGTCTACTAAGGTGCTGCTATTCCCTACGAAAATAACATCACCGCGGGGATCAATAGGTGAATTTCTTTTCTTTTCCAGTCGATAGGAGGATATTGAGAAATAGAACGATCTTTCAAAAACCAAAGCAGCTTCTTAAAGGTGATGATTAACCGAGTTCTGCACTTCTGCAACAGAAGCTTAGCCTCTATACCCAAAGAAGGTAAAGAAACTCGCTGCCTATCGAAATGAAAGTACTTCGAGTAGTATTCGGTTTCGTTAGTTAGAACGATGTGTGGAGACCAACACTAAAGAGAAAACTAGAAAGGCTCTACGATGACGTGATCCTAACAGAAGAGTTGGAATCCCCAGATGACGATAGCTGGAGCATGTGAATCTATACCGAAGCTCCGTAGCTTGCATTTAAAAGCCTCAGCATCCTTAAGGAAAAAAGAAGGATAAGCTGCAATCAATCACAGACAGGAAATAGGATCGAATGGAAGAGACCGCCACAACAGACAGTCATAACTATACAAGGCTTGTAGGATCTTGTCTACTAAGGTGCTGCTATTCCCTACGAAAATAACATCACCGCGGGGATCAAAAAGTGAATTCCTTTTCTTTTCCGGTCGATAGGAGGATATTGAGAATTAGAACGATCTTTCAAAAACCAGATCAGCTTTTTAAAGGTGATGATTAACCCAGTTCTGCAGTTCTGCAACAGAAGCTTAGCCTCTATACCCAAAGAAAATAAGGAAGCCTATCGAAATGAAAGTACTTCGAGTAGTATTTGGTTTCGTTAGTTAGAACGATGTCTAGAGACCAACACTAAAGAGAAAACTAGAAAGGCTCTACGATGACGAGGTCCCAACTGAAGAGTTGGAATCCCCAGATGACGATAGCTGGGGCATGTGAATCTATACCAAAGCTAGTTGGTGGCATTTAAAGGCGTCAGCATCCCTATCCCAAATGAAGTCAAACATCTTGTAGTAGTCTTGATGAATAACAAGATTCTTTGGTTCAAACATATCAAGTCGAAAACTGCAAAAAGGCAATGTAAGGGAGCCTATGACAAAATATGATGAGGCCAACTATATTCTATGCGTCAGTTGTTTGGTGGAACAAGCTCTCACGTATATACGTTACAGCCTAGTTCGCCAAATTTCAAAGAACTACATGTCTTGGCTGTACTGAGACCTTTCCGAACAAAACGGATGCTCTTCTCGACGAACTGTTCAATCTTCCTCCCTTGCCTTGACACCAACATCATGGGATGTACTATCAAGACCATTTCTTTTTTAAAAAGGAGTAGTCTATGGCAAAATTCACACTGAAGTTTTGAGGACTACGCAAGCAGCATATCTTTTTACTCGTGTCTCAATAAGAATGCCACACTCTATACAAATTTTCTGCATCCGTATCAAAATTGTTGCGAAAAGAAGTAAAACGAAAAAAGAAGTTTACCAAAACGTATTCAAAGTAATTGTTAAAAATCTTAAGTTTTACAAGTTCTGTCAAAATCTACAAAATCCATCACGGTCCAAAATTGTCAGATTTCTCTGAGGGAGATGTCAAATCAGTTCAACATTCACCTTTCATGGGTGCCGGGGCACAGGGACATACCAGGCAACTGTATGGCAGACGAACTAGCCAAAAAGGGCACGACCACCTCCCTACGCTCAGAATGGAACAACATAGGTGTACCTATCGCTACATGTAAGCTCCTACTTAGACAAGACACTTCGAGGATAACAGACACTAGATGGACTGAGAGTAACAACTGCCTTGCAGCCAAAAAAGTTTGGCCGTGTGTAGACTCAAAACGCTCGAAGAGTTTGTTAGACCTGAACCGTCTGTATCTAGGTGCTGCCATAGGTGTTCTTACGGAACACTGTCTAATAGGGAGACACACCAAAAGACTTGGTATGCTTTTCAATGATTTCTGCAGAAGCTGCATGGACGAAGAAGAGGAAGAAACCATTCAATACCTTCTTTTCTCATGCCTGCACTACTTCATAGGAGGAAAACTCATCTCGGTGAATTCTTCTTCGATGATACTAGCGACTTAGCTTAGACCCTAAAAGTCTTTCGAAAAACTAACTAGCGGGTGATTAACCGGCTAGTCCCGTAATGGAAGATAAATGGGTGATCAACTCGTTAATCTTACATCCTGAGATCAGTAGGTGATTAACTTGCTGATCTCTGTGGTATCACAATGGGCCCTTGCGGCCTAAGTGTGTCAGGCAATGTACGTAGGCATTACTCATTGGCTGACAGCCACTTCCACCTAACCTAACCTCTGTCAAAAGAAATGAATATGTTTTCATTTTTTTTTCATTTATGAGGTCAACTTTTTGCAAGGTTTGCAATTGTTTGTATCAAGAGTTTTTTTGGCCGCTTTCTTCTTTCCTAATCGCTATTGTGCCGAAACTTTGTATGATATTGAGTTTTTGACAGCTAACTTAATTTTTTGCGTCTTACCTCCAACTTTACACCTCATACCTCGTAGTCCCTCCTTATATCTTCTCTACCTCATTCCTTCAATTTTTACTTTACGTTTTCGTCATTCCTCTTCCTTTCCTCTCTCCTCTCTCCGCTTTCCTAAATCTTCTTTCCTATCCCCTTTTTCCACTCTCTTATTTCTTCCCTTCTCTTTCCTCTTTTCCCTCTCCTCTTTTCTATCTCCCCTTCCTACCTATTGTGCTTCTCTCTTCTTTTCCCTCTTTTCCTTCTACTCTTCTCTTTCTTCTCCTCTTCCTCTTTCCTTTTCCTCTCTCCTCTTTCCTCTCCTATCTTTTTAATCTACTCTTCTTTCTCTCTCTTTCTTAGACCCTCCTTCTTCCTCCCTCCTTCTTCTTCAATCCTCCTTCTTCCTTCCTCCTTCTTCCTCCCTCCTTCTTCCTTCTTCCTTCCTCCTTCTTCCTCCCTCCTTCTTCCTCCCTCTTTTTTCCTCCCTCCTTCTCCTACCACCTTCTACCTCTCCCTTCTTTCTTCTCTCTTCGCCCCTCATTCTTCTCCCCTCTCCCCCCCCCCCCCCCCTTTCTTCTCCTCTCTCTCCTCTTTCCTCCTAGCACCTTCCACTCTTTACTTCCCACTTCCTACTTTCTACCTCCTGCTTCCAAGCTCTTACCTTCCAAGATTTACTTGCGAGGTGTCTTCTGCTTTCAAGCCTCCTACCACCCTGCTCTTACCATCTATATCTTATCTCGTATTTTCTACTTCCAATGTTCGTTTTTGCTCAAACCTCTTGCTTGCAGAAGATTGGAAGATTTTTACCTGGAGGCGAAAAGCAATATATGCTAATGTGACAATCCTCTTCACAGCAGGTAAAATTCGTTTTTTGAATCTAGAACCCCTCAAGTTATTATTGGGATTTATCTTTCTATCGATCAACTTCCGTTCAGTTCACTTGAGAAAAGATGTATGTACTTGTTTTGCAAATATTTATTCAGATGCATCATTTGTGAAACCAAGCCCGTTTGTCATTTGCATCAGTAAAGTTTTTAAAGCACCTCGTAGGATTGTAACCATCACTGCATCATATCAGATGTGATGATTGATTCGACTTAAGAAAATTGTGAGTGTACTCAAAAGGTCTTTGCAATGCAGTTTGTTTTACAAATTTTATATTCCCATCACAACAATGAAAAAAAAAAAACTCACCTCCCAACAACATTCTCTGTTCATCGCAAAGCTTCATCAAATTCATCTATCGTCGCCGTCGTCGTGTATGCAAATTTAATAATCAAAGTCCCCTTAGTTCAGCCATTCATAAATTATCTCTCGCCCCAACTACTCGACCTAATTTCCCGATATCAAAAAGATACCACATCATAGGTATCCTACGATACCATGTAGCAACTATGTGTATGTAGTACAATGTACATGTACAAGTGACTAAAAATAGCTATCTCTCTCAAGTGCCTTCCATTGGAGCTGAAATACAAATACCAATAAACACAACATTGGAGGACATCCGTCAATTCTAGCACAATCCATTCATCTATGCCTATATTCGTGGCCTATAAGGCCATAATAGGCCCTACAGTGCTTGACTTTCCCTCCATTGCCTCCATTACCCCAAACAAAATAATAAATAGCGCGCGAGCTATCTTTTTGCGAATAATAATAAAATTCAAATAATCAAATCGGCTGGTTTATGAGGTTTGATAAGAGCCATTGTGTTGCAAATATCATAATTGTATTCTACTACTCTCTTTATCTGACGACGATGACAAGAGTATCAAGTCTTTGAGTTGACATAACGCCCGACACTTGAGAATGAAACTTTAGCCCGGTAGTGATGTTGTTCATTCAAAAGATACGAAATGTCATCATAAGTCGTCTTCGTCGTCGTTTTCGTTGTTGTCGTCTGTGTACCGCTGTCACTTGTCTTTCTCCTCGTCTTGGCTTTTTGTGTGGTGTGTACAAAAAAAAAAAAAAAAAGAAACAACAATTGTGTGTTTTATGATGAGCTGACTGAGTCACCAGCTGAGTTCCCACTTTAGCTTTTTAGCCTTGAATATTTACTCAAATTAAAGCAAAAGGAAAAATTGCCCGAAAAAGATTCTTTGTAGCCACAACTTCTAAGAGTAAAGTAAGAAAGATCTAGCTTAGATTATTGGTTTTACTAAAATTCATCAGAGGTTCACGAAAACGATTGTCGTTTTCAGAAAAGACTATCGTTGTACTTAAAAGATCGCATTTTGAAGGCAGAGCGTAAGGATCTAAACTAGCGTATCGGCTAACAAGAGTCTTCTTCTTCTTTCCATTTCCGGCGTTACGAGTAGTGATCTTGAAGCGATCACAACTCTCCCACTTTTCTGCTTCACACTAGTGATCCGCCTGTGGGGTACGCCGCGTTGACCTAAGAAAGCGTCGGCAAGCCTCCCGGTTTTGGATTGTTCCATGTCTGAGGCCAACCAAATGCTGCTGTTTTTGCATTTGCTTGTACCAGGAGTGTTTTGGCCTGCCTTTTCTTTTCGGCTAACAAGAGTAAATGGTTTATTTCTGATCTTGTGTTCATTCGGTAAGTGTGATTTAATAGAATGAAAGTTTCTACCTGATTGTCAAATAAAACTGGCCTAACCACCGTTCTTCATGCAGAACTTGATCAGAAGAAACAAGACCAACAGAAAAGATATCATTTACCTTCAAAGAACACACTGCAGAAGCACAAACAAGTCACGGAAGTCTCCAAAGAAGACCAAATAGCCTTCAAGTTACTTAGACAAACAAGGCAAATCGCTACAGTTCGAGTTATTTAGAAGCGTATTGATTATTTAGTCTAAAGTTCCATTGAAAGGAAATTGTATGGAATTGGCAGCACTTTCCGTTGTCAGCAACACAGCACCGCATTGACTGCGCTTACCACTGCCGTGGCTTTTGTTAGCTCTCGCATTTACCAGTTTCTAAGTTGTCATTCCTCGAGGCTGTCTTTTTCATATAAAACACCTTTTGGGCGCGCAAAATTGAGACTCCATTCAACTCCAATCCGCGCTGCCGCTTTGCCTTTGCCTTTTAACTTCCATTCATGTCCCCTAATTGACGACAAAGTCATTTAGGGGCTTGCAGTGAGGTATAAAGAGCAGTGCTTAGATATGATTGTTAGTCGTGGTGGCATAAAAGAAAGTCATCGTTGTCGTTGCATTCTTATTTTTTTTGTTCGCCTTGTTTTGCTTTGTTTTGTTGAGTCTACTCGCAATTGAATTTCTAATTTTAGTCCTCTTGCTTGCGGTTGAGTTCATTATCTGTTTGTTGTTATTTTTATTTGTATTGTGCCTTAGAGCAACCAGCGACACAACTACTGTCAGCGTGCCGGGCAAAATAGTATCGGGCGATGCCATGGCGATGGCAGAGCAGTGAAATGGCTTAATTGCGAATGCGGTTTTTGCTGCACTTTCTTTGGGAAGGCGGGCGGTGCGGTGGTAGCCTCCCCATCTAGCCATTTTGCTGCAGGAACTCTCTCAGGTAAATGGGTGGTCATTACCATTTTTGTTTGTTATGCTTCACTCGGTCTGGTCTGAAGGAGGGTTTTGTCTCTTTGAAGTAGGAAGCTGCTGTGTACGTAGGTATAAGTCAACCGGAACCTTTAGGGAAACGTTAATTGGAGTTACATTTATAAAGTGATATCTATTTTAAATTAAACAACTGATTAAGATTAGAGTGCTGAGTAATTGCAGACTGTTGTGAGGAGATAAACAGAAGCAACATTTGAAGGCGAGGGGTATTCAATGGTTGTGAATATAACAATCTGTTAAAAGGTTTGTTCCTTTTTCTGGAAATAGATATGAATTAATGGAATTTTCTGAAGATTAACTTCTAGTTTACATCTCATTTAGAGGTCTAGAGTAGGACAACCCCTTGTTGCACTAACCATTCATCAAAGTCATCGACTTTCTTATGTTACTCACATTCATTCAAAAATAAGCTGACCAAGCGACTTGTTCTTGCTCTAATTACGAGTGATAGAAGAAAATTTTCTGCTTACTGCACACAGCAAGGATAGGAAACAAAAGTGGCCATAGGATTCAGCCTTGAGGTAACCCAATTCTTTCATTCTTTGAGGAAAGTGCTCTGTGTGTTTATCTATTCTTTTACTACGAGTGAACAAAAGTGGCCTAAGGGTGTAGGGTTAAGCAGCTTTGAAGAACTTCAATACTTCCTTTTTGACTAAGAGTAGTAAAAGTTAGTTTCTTGTTAACAGCACTGTAGGAAAGGTCTTGAAACAATAACGGCTTTACTATTCAGTATTCAGTCTCGAGGAAGCTCAAAGAAGAAGAAAACTTGTCTAAGGGCGTGGTTAATTTTTTCTTCAAAGAGCAATATCGTGTTTTTCAATATAGAAATTGACAATTTTTGTAAAAACGCAAACCATTTGAGATGATTCAAAAACTTTATAATCAACTTGAAGTACAATCAAAACTTTTATGAATGAAACAAGGCGTGTCGCGTCATTCATATGGCCTCCGCGGGCACATTTGAAGCGGTCGATTCGCTGGACCCAATGAGACGCCTTGAAATTGACTGATAAAGATTGATTGCTACGGTCGCTTAAACGGCGCGGCAGAGCGATATTTTCGACACTTCAACCAACCCGTCGTCTCACTGACACGGCAAAATCACACAACGAATATATAGACTTAAATTTCAACACTAAACTATTTATTACTTGTCTACTAGGGCGAGATTTACGATAAAAAATTGAAGTTAACGCTCTTGAAGTTGCAGTCATCGACGCCGAATTTCAGTAGAAAAGTTTTAAGTTTGCAGACGTTGCTTGTTCGTGTACTTTACCATAATGAGTAAACTGACAACGACAGTTCGATGATTAGCAAAAGGGTGCGTTCACAAATTGAATTTAAAGTTGTCAAGCCCTTTTTGGAGCACCCTTTGCAAAAGAGTTCCCCTCAACAACACTGCCCACTGAGAAAAATTTTAAACGCATTCATATTTAAACCAAACTCAAACACATATGATTTGGCATGGAAGCGGTTTCTATTTAATTTTAATAGAAAACTATTAACTAATTGTTGAAATAAGTTGAACATGATTTAGTTTAAATTATCTTTGCTTTCTATTTAACCTAAACGTGTTTCTATTTGTTTTAATTGACTTCATCTAATGTTCTTTCAAATAGAATTATCTTCGTTTCATTTGAATATGTCCGTGTTTGAAACAAATTCCTTTTCTGTTTAAAACAAATTGTTTCAGCGTTAGCTTTTTTAAACCGATTCATAGTTATTTTTATTTATTTATTATTATTATTTATTATTTTTTATTATTATAAAAGTTTTAAGACGTCAAAAGCTTTAAAGAAACCATGTAAAGAAAAAAAAACACTTGAGTTTATTTTTTTTACAAAAATTTATTTCTAAAATAACATTTTCCATAATTTATAGTATGTACATGTAAAGGAGGGCTAGTAATATAAGAAATATTCTTGATATACAGAAATTTGTCAAGCTTTTTACCAATTTCAAATGATTTCTAGTATAACATTTATTACGACATACATACATACATACCTTAGTTTCATTTGGAAATATTGTTTAAATTTTTGTGGAAATTTCTTCGAAATCACAGGCATGTAGTGTTTTTCCGCTGTTTAAGACTCTTTCTAATATTATATTAAGATGTTTTTCTAGCTGGCTACCGTTTTTCTCGTGAAAAGAATTTACTGCTTTGCCTTTGTCCTTTTGTTGTGGTATATCGAATGAATTCTGAAATGAATAATGGCACAGTATTTAGGTATAGGCTCTTAAAACTTAATTTTCTTTACTTACATCTGCCAAACTGAAAGAACTTGTTGATGTTTCTGGAAATTTAACATTTAACATCCAATCAGATACTTTAGTGCCGACAGAAATTGTTGTACCGTCGATATTAAACTGCAAACGTTATTCAAAATGATTTATACAGATTACTATTCAGGTTATTCTAGTGGTATCAGTGAATACCTACCTTTTCTTTCTTGTTTCTCCCATATAAAAAGCCTTTCCCTAAATTCAGCCCTAGGGCCAACTTTTGGGATTAGATCCTTAATATCTTCTGTAGAAAGAAATTTTAGTCGCTCTAGCGTAACTTCGCTAAAAAAATTTTAAAATGAATGAACTTGAGTTTGATATTGATATCAGATGCTGCTGGGTCCTAGATATTCAAGAAAAAAACACAAAGAAAACAAAAAAATTATATAACAAATTGTAAGATAAACAAACGGGTAAAAGAAAATAATGCTTTATCACAAAAATTTAATACGTTCAACATAATTGTAAGAACTTGTACTTACCATGGAGAAGAGGAAACAACGAAATTAAGTTCCACTCCTCAAGTTAATCCCTCAATCCTTTTTAGTCTAGATGCACAGAATCTGGTTCAATTACAAACACAGTATTTAAACACTCTGCGTCCAATGTATAGGAATTGATTATTTCCCCATTTGACTTTTTTTTGTTAGCACCTCCGAAAATCACCTTATAAATATCACTTGAATTCAACTTTGACAGAATAATCACTTAGATTTAACTTGGCGGAAAAAAGACCTACGCGCACGACAATCCTTATTCATTTGACTTTTTCAATGGTAACGCCAAGCAGCTTCAGACAAATACAGTTATATATTATATTTTTACTTCGTTTGAGTTCAATTCAAATAGATTCGAGTTCGAACATAACATTTTCTATTAAATTTTTTTCTATTGTAAATATTTTGACTTCGTTCATATTTGAGCCAAACTCGTTCACGTTTGTGTTATGTTTAATTATATATGTTCTTACTCCGTTTGAGTTCAACTCAAATAGATTCAAGTTTGAATGTAACTTTGCTTAGTTTGTTTCTTTTGTAAATATTTCAACTTCGTTTATGTTTGAATCAAACTAGTTCATGTTTGTTTTAAATTAAATTTTGGGTGTCCCCTCTTTGTTTGAGTTCAATTCAAATAGATTTAGATTTGAGTAATAATATTGCTTATTTTTTTCTCTTGTGTTAATATTTAAACTGCGTTCATGTTGAAAACAAACTCGTTCATATTTAAATACTTTTAAATAAGTAAAATAAATAACAGGCTTTTCAAAAATCAAACAGGGATTATTTTGATTTAAGCCGACTTTACTTTAAAAAATAGTTTTTTCGGATCTAAATAGATTTCAATTCGGTTTTAACAGAATTCTATTTGTACTGATTTAAACATATAGTTAAACATGCTTCTATTTGAAAAAATCATGGTTCAATTTTCTCAGTGCAGGAAAGTCTGAAAATTATGGTGGCCCTGAGGTTTGGCCATGATGATTTTTAATTCTTTCTGCTAGTTCACTACGTGTGTTTTGATTATTTTAAGAGCAAAATACTAGACCTCCCCTTTTTTCGTTTCTTTTACTAGAACTCCTTTCAACAGCACTGACAGCAAACCCGAAAATGACCCGGGTTGCAAGACTTCTCTGAATGCGGTAGGAAGACTAAATTTCTTGAGCTTTTCATGGGTTGAGGGTTTCACAGCTTAATTGGAAACGAATTCGACGATGAACAAGGAGAGGATCTCAGCCGCTTTTCTCAAAACCGGAATCAGCTCTTGGCAGTGCTGTGCTTCACAGTGAGGTCTTCAAGCAACAATTGGATGTGTATAGAACACAACCTTGAATGGCATGCCTCCGTTGGATGCAGACAGACTTAAACATAAGCTCATCAAAGTTATTAAAAACACTACCGAACTGTTGCTATCATGTTATAAAGAAGACTTAATATAAAGCTTGTTGGCGTTGCCACGGGGCAGTTGTAGTTTGTAAAGCATTTAAAAGTGTTAGGCCTTAGTGATATCACTATCTGGGAATTCTACGGAGAGGAGGACGACACCACGGAGAATTTTCTCTGTGAATGTCCTCCATTTTCCAGAATAAGGACACAGAAACAGGTAGAGTTTTCTGGTTTTTCTACGGACATCTGGAAAAACAAAAGAAGGTGTTTAGCTCTGAGTGTTCCAGTTAGTATTTTGAAAACATTCGACAGAGAAAAAAGGGAGTAGTACAGCACTCTTGAAATGGGTTGAATACCGAAGTAAATTATACCCTATCCCTTGATAGATGGGCCTGTAAGACACTCCACATGAAAAGTTACTAGAGAGAAAGTTGGCCTATGAATTTTTCTGATTTGTTCTCTTTTCAAGAAAAGTTCACGTTTGTTCAACGTGAAGTGAGTTATACCAATACAATAAGGCAACATTAAAGTTGCTACTTCCAATATGGTTGCCTGAGAAAAGCCGACAACCACCACTAGTGGCTGATATAAACACAGTAGTGGCCTCTGAATGTATCCCTGTGGGACTCCACTTGAAATTTGAATATCACGGGATGTAAGTATGGTGGTAGATGTGTCTCATGAACAAATCGACAATAACAGACATAAAAGAGATAAATTGATGAACGATCTGTTTTGAGCTGCCCAAAGACAACCAGACAACCGGGGGGAGTAAGACCTTCCCACAAAGTGATCGGTTCGGTGTCTCAATCGAAGTAATAACATCCTTTTCGAATTAACTCTTCAAATTTGATTTGCAGGCATCCGATCTCAACTCTATCATTTACTTAAAAACATTCATTTACAAGCCTCCAAGATCATGACGCTCATAAAACTAGATGACATCAAATAAGCTTACGTAGAACTATTCAAAAACCTCATTTCCAAATCCAACTTTCACCGAAAACAAAGAACAAAGTAAACATTCTATGAGGGAACGAGCCAAACCTTGAGATAAGCATATCATAACAAGAGACTTAATCATCAAATAATTATTATTCCGTTCAAACATGTTAAATTCTCTTAATTGTTTCGTATCTCATTAAATCTCATTATCCGCCATTTATTTGCCGTTGCCGCAGTCGTTTACCTAATTATGTCTGCTGTTTCATGCAGGCATGCTTAAATGTGACACTATACGAGTATGAACCGCTCCTTGGAAGCGAAAATTAACAAAAAAAAAAAATATAAAAAAAAATGAAACTGAAACTACTTTATCCCTGAACTTTGGAATTCCAAGCGTCACGACATGACAGTGCAGGTTCACCTGTTCTGCAACCAACCTCCAAATTGACTCGAATTGAAACTCCTACTACTTCTATGCCATGCCATCCATGATGTGAATCCGTGCCATTCCTTAATCGCGCCTAAAAACTATTTTGCCATGACACGACGAGACGGCAACGACTTCAACGATGACGATACGAAGTGCATGCTGCTGCTGGTGCTGGTGCTGCTGCTTAGTCGTCTCCCTCTCTGTGGTGTTATTGAAATGTCAACTAATGTGCGGCTTTGTGCGGTGGTGCCCATTTTCATTGAATTTTGGACCGTTGCACGTCAGACTGGCTGTCGACTTGACTTCACCTAACTTGGCAGTACTAGGTACTTCTCTCTTCGTTTACCATAGCCCCTACCGCTACCACACTCACTATACTTGAAAACTTGTTATTGTCATCTTCAGTTTGTGGGCTACGTGCGGTCTTGTCTGTGGACACAACAACAAGCCTTGCTTGCACCTCTTCAAACAAAAGCATAATATACCCAGACCCACAGACAAAAACACAACAAAGCAAAGGCAAATTTAAATTTTTCCTAACCACAGATGATTATTTTTGAAAACAAAAAGGAAGGAGCGACGACACGGGGGCGCGCAGAGTGTTCTGAAACTGCTAATAGTCATTTTTACTTACCGTCACATATGACTGGGATAGGTAGGTCTGTATATGGATGTGAGTATAGTTTGTTCAGTGCATACCATGGGGACCGCGAACTGTGATTGTTTCGGGTCAATGATAGTGGCAAATGGGGAGGCATACACAATTCAAGCAGATTGTTCGTTAGGTGCTCATAAAACTAAGTGGCCGTACACAATTGACCGCCTCTTGGGATGTAATTACTTAATTTTTTTTTTTGAGTGAAGGAAGTTGATTGTGAATGTTTTGAGAATTTGATTTTGTGTGAAAGGATTGTTTGTTTGGGGGAAGGCACCTGGGACATGGGTTTTTAGATTTGTGTCACTTAATATCAGGTGACATGACTTGACCCTAAAACTGATTAATTGTTGTAATGTTTCTGTAATTAAGTCCATGTAAACATATCGATAAACTTGTTATGCTCAGTGGAAGACGATTGAAGGGCCGGATATGTTTCTAATCAGCTTCTCTCCTCTACGGGAGGAGAGGTTGTCCTTTGATTGTCCTTTGTCACTGGACAATAAGCGAGTTTTTGAAAAATTAAGTACAAATGCCAACCCCTTTCAAGGGAATATGTGGAAGGACTATGTACGCCTGCTAATTTTGCTCTTCATAATAAAGGAGAATTTTGAAGATTCGTCCTCGAAACAAGCAGAACTTGCAAGTGTGACGGTCACCTGGTCAAGAGGAATTCTCACAAAGAAGTGATGAACGATGGGCTGTATTGTACACCCAGTCCACTTCAACATCCATAACTTCCTATTTTTCCTTTGAGAACCTTATGCATCGGATGTTATTATCGATATAGTCGAGCCGTGGAGGTATAGTACGGCTGTGTTCTTAGTTTTCACATTCCAGTCATGGATGAATACTTTTGAAAAAAATTGCTGCACAACACATGCAGATATACGAGGTATGGCAATTTGAAACCCGGGCGAAATTTCGATCATAAACCTTCACAGTAGTCTCCTTGGAGTTCCACGCACCGCTTCCACCTCCGCTCCCACCCCTCGAAGCACCCTATAGTTAGCCGTCTGCAGTTAGGGTGTTCAGCGCATGCGTCGCAGCTTCTTTCCCCTCCAGTACACCGCCGTGGTGAGTCCCTTAGAGGTACTGCTTTATCTTTGGAAATAGGAAGAAGTCGGACGGATCGAAGTCGGGGCTGTAGGAGGGAGTGCGGCAACGTTGTGATGTTTTTTGACTAAAAACATGAGCATTTTTGGGACCATCTTATCACAAATCTTTGTCTTGCTCCTCGTGTAAAATCTGCCTAATCGTTTCTTTATTGATGTTCAACTCGTAGGACAACTCCCGCAGTGTTAACCGACGATCTGATGTTACCAACGTGCGGATACGATCGGCATTGGTAGGGGTTCGAGAGGTGACGGCCGCGCCAGGCCTCGGATCGTCCTCTATCGAAACACGCCCCTCCCTGAACCGCTTTGCCCACTCAAACACGGCAGTTTTCGACAGAAAATTATTTCCATACACTTCTTTAAGCATACGACAGATTTTCGCGGATGTTTCGTTTCTTTTAAACAAAAATTCGATAACCTTCCTAATTACGTCACTCATTTTCGCGACGTGTATAAGAAACCTTGCTTTAAAAAAACACGCGTGAAACACAAACTAAACATGCTACCGCTTTCAAAATTTAACTGGTACTAGAGGAAAGCTCCCTCTTTCGAACGAGATAATCAGCTGGTGTTGTTAGCTCGGGAGATATCGGTCGATTCCTGGTTTCAAATTGCCACACCTCGTATTACAACCTAAAAAAATAAATGCTGGTGTTCCACAAGGGAGTATCCAAGGACCAGGCTTATTCTTTTTTTAAAACAGATATAAACCTCAAAGCAAACGCTGCTATAAAAACAATTGTGGATAACATGGCTATTCTTGCAACGTTTTATTGAAAAGAATCAGTAATAAACCGATCTGCAAACAAGGTTAGGTTAGGCTAGGTTAGGAAAGGCTAGTTTAGGTAAAACTAGGCTTGGTAAGACTAAGATAAGTTATGTTAAGCCAGGTTAGGTTAGGTCAAGTTTAATGGGGTGCATTTGCAAGCAGCGTGAAAAGAACGGCAAAGTGATTGATGGTAATTCGATTTTGATGACTGAGGAGCCTCACTGAACCACATGAAATTTTAAATGAATTTTAGAATATTGCTCAGTGGTACACTTGAGATAACCTGCACCCATCAGTTCGTCGTTCTCTAAGGAGCACCGTTTCCCTAGTGTGGACCAAGTCTCGGTGCTCACATAGTAAGTGGAACGACCCAAACAGGGTTCCGGGAGCTGCAATTTTTTTCTCGAGTAAAAAAGTTGATATCACAGAAGTGTTGATCTAGTAGAGAACCTTCAAAATTCTTAAGAACGGCTCCACCACTACGAAGACATTGGTTCTTTTAAGAACGAGTAAAAAAGTAGCCGTCATAGTTGTCATTTATCTTCTTTCTTCCTCGACGTTCCGAACCCTGTACGCTTGTTTACTATTGATCATGGATACCAAATATTTGAACATTTAACATGTTGTGGTAAGCGTGCCGTGATGGTTAGCAGCATGTCTGCCTCTAAACCCGGCGGTTCGTGGTTCGAATCTCAACAGAAACAAGCATGATTTTTCACGGGTACTACCTTTAGCGAGGAATTGGCAAGTCCTCTGATAGTAAAATTCCATGTCATGAAAAGAACTTTCTCGATTAGCCGTTCGGAACCGGCAGAAAATTATATGTCCCCTCAATTCCCTCTCAAGGCAATGTTTGTGAGAAACGCGCTAGGCCCTGAGGCTTTTCGCTCTGGTACGCCACTCTATTTATTCATTTTGTTTTTTACATAGCCATGTTCGGATCAATAAATGCGCAGCGAAATTTTGCGAAATACTTCCGAAACGTGTTTACAGTCTTCGGCACGGGCATGCTCCATTTTTTTAAGAAGACTGGTCTCTTATACTGCCATAAAAATCGCAGTATTGCACAAAATTGTAGGTGCCTTCAGTTCCCGACTGGAGCTAGAAAGTGTAATGCATTACAATAGCAATTATTTGAGTGGCAATTTGCTTAAGCATTGCGTTTTGAACCTTCATGAAAGTAGATTTCACATAGCATTTAGCTGATCACTTAGATCATAATCATTTTTTAGGAAACATGAATAGAAAACACAAGCTGTATAGAAACAATTTGATGTTTTCACTGAAAATTAAAAACATGACAGGTACTCCTTGAGATGATTTGGCAAATTTGCTTTCATAACGAAAAATGATGTAAAACGACGTCCCGCATTACTCGCACTACGTCAAAGTTCAAGTTAAATATAAAAACGGATGAAAATACCCACCGCAATCATATTTCACATCCAAGTGGTTCTTTATTTTTGCGTTGCATTTATTTTTAAAAATAAATCACTCATCGTTTGGAGCTGCCACATGCTCAACAGATGAATCGATGATAATAATTCATCGATTGACAGATTGTAACTTCATTGGACAAAAATAGCCAATAGGACCAACAGCCAACAACAGCAGCGCAGCAGTAGAAGCAGTGGCATCATTGAAGCGCCAAAGGAACCATCACCGATGTGAGTTACGTGGTAGTATATGTATTTATATTTAACTCTTTTTCCCTGTAGACAACCACAGCAACAAAAAAACAACAACAACAACGTATAGATACCGATTCCACAAATTTATTTATCTATCGTGAAATGCAGTCATAAATCCCGATACAATATCTACTTGTGCGGTTGTGGGAATATATGTTTGGGTATTTTATATACGGCGGAATGTTTTCATTATTTATTTGATTGGCAATTATGCGTGATCAGCCGATGAAATAACCATCGAGGGCTGTGTGCTATCATCTAGCCAGACAAATTACAATGAAACAACAACCGACCGCCATGTGTTGAAATTAAATGTTCAAATCGGCAGATAAATAAAAAAAAAAAAGAAGAGGAAATTATAACTCGAGCTACCGCTAAATGTGAGGTCATTGGGATAGATATGGGTTAAGTGTCAGACGGGAGTAGATTTTCAAAAAAAAAGAAAAAGAAATAACAAAAAACAATAATCATAACTTCATCGTGTTTATCATCATTGGTCGGGCGATGAGTAGGGAATTCAGACTGAAATCGGTAGCCAGGGTGGATCGTTTGTTTATTGGCTTGGATAAATAGATACCAGACGTCTGTCGTCATTATGTCTCACAGTAGTACAATACACAATTAAAAAAAGGCTTGAATTGTGCTTTCACCATGTGCACATTTTCTCTTCTCTTCTCCTTCTTTTTTTTTTGTAATCGAAAAAAGAAATCACTTAATTAATTTGTTGTTTGTTGTCGACAGAGATTATTTAAGTGAATAGATTTCGAGGGAAGGTTTTAAATGCTTTTGATTGGTTTTTCATCGCGAGCGACTGAAATTTTCGAGCTGTTTTTTTTATAACTCAAATTAAAGCCTTGGAGCCAATCACTATGGACTGAAACTTTAAACTTAGGAACGAATGTGAATGGATCAAATTTGCTGGGTATTCTCAGCAAAGAAGACTTTGGAAATAGGAAAAAAAATCACGGAAAGAGATCTCGTTAATAGGCTGATAATTTTGTCAGAAAACTGCAGAAACTGCAGTTCGAAAACGCTGTGGCGGTATTACAAATAACGATACTCACAAGAAACCCTTCGTTATCGTTACATTGCGATTATGTTTCACGATAGTCGCTGTCATTTACTACTGCTTTTAGTTATAACCATAACCATATAACGATGTATCGTTCTGACATTTTCATGGGTCCATTTTCGTAATCTTTGATCAATTTCTTAAGGCTAAATGAAATGAATAAATAAATGAAATGAAATGAAATGAAAAATTTAGGGCGTGGTTGTCGTTTTTTGGATTTTTTTTTGTGGTAATACGAGTCAAAATATTCTTTGTAATCAAGAATTGAGATTGGAAGCCACATGAAAAGATACGATGATATTTTGCTTTAGTTGGAAGAGCGCCTTTAGATTTTGACTCAAATCCACAAGCACGTCACAAATAAGGAAGTGTACATACTTTTAACTTTAAATGACAACGAAGTCAGCCACTGAACTTAAAACGGGTGACTTTTGCGGGAGTTCAAAGCAGTGGCACTGCAGTGTATGTACGAGGGCAGTCCGATAAGTATTTAGCCTCTCCGCCCAATAGCGCCACTATCGCAAGAGAAACTTACTATAGTGTAGTGCATTTTTGTCGAAATTTCAGCCAAATTGGACTCGTAGTTTTGTTTTAAACGCGTGTGGAAGCAAACGTGTCAGTGGATTTTAGAAAAATGTAAAAAGAGCAATATCGGTCAGTGATTGGATTCTTGTCATTCTTGAAGGGAAATCACGCAGCGAAATCAAAGAGCGGTTGGATGCTGTGTACGGTGACTCTTCTCCTTCGATGGCGACCGTCAAAAATGGGTTCAACGAGTTTCAACGTGGTCGCACGTCGGTTTTTGATGAGCCACGCCCAGGTGCCCCGAAAACGGCGGAAACGTGGAACCACGGAGGACAATGTGACAAAAATCCACGATCTCGAATTGGCAGACAGCCGTTTGAAGGTACGCGAGATAGTAGGCATCTCGAAAGACCACGATGGTCATATCCTGCAAGAAATTTTGGGCATGAGAAAGCTGTCGGCGCGACGGGTGCCGCGTTTGCTCACTTCGGACAACAAACGCAACCGTGTGACCACTTCAGAGCCGCGACTAAATTGGTCCAGTTGGGGTATGAACTATTGCCCCATCCACCGTATTCTCCAGATTTGGCCCCATGCGACTTCTTTTTATTTCCAAACTTGAAAAAATCACTTGCCGGGCAGAAATTTGTGTCGAATGAGGAGGTCATCACTGCCACGGAGGCCTACTTTGCAGAACTCGAGAAAACGCATTTTTCAGATGGGTTAAAGAAGTTGGAGCATAGCTGGGTCAAGTGTGTTGAACTAAAAGGAGATAATATTCAAAAATAAATGAACACTTTTCCAAAATTTTCGTTTTTCTTTTGTAGGCTAAGTATACTTATCGGACTGCCCTCGTACCTTGAGTTGAGTATTATTCGACATAACAGTGATTTAATTTTGTTACTGCAAATTGAAAACTGAGTGGCTAAACTCACCCATCTGTGATTTTGGCCGGGTAAACGTCTTCCTTGTATCGTAAAGGCGCCTCACTAATATGAAGCAGATGCGTGGGAGAGTTGTGAACCTGTGAAAATTCGAGATCACGAGAAATGACTGATTGCCCGAACGTCAGTGGTTTACCAGAGCTTTTTGGGAATGTCTCAGCGGATGAATTCGATTTTACAGAATCAACGGTGGACTTTAGCAGTCGAAAATCAGACAGCTCTGAATGACCTACTCCGACATATTTGGTTAAAAGCTCATTCAGGGTCTTTCAATACAAGGACAGATAAGGGAGTGTTCAAGTATTACGTAACGCAATTTTTGAAGATTTTTGACCCCCCCCCCCTCCTTCCCTTGTAACGCACCGTAACGTTTTCATGTACCCCCCTCCCTCCCTCTCTCTAAACGTTACGTAACACTCAAGTGACCATTTTTACCCTAAAGTTTCAAAAAGTTATGTTATAGTTTTTATACTTGGTATACTTCTTATGCCAGTTATTCTTTATTTAATTCCCTAATTTAAAAAAAAAATGTTACGTAACATGATGTAAGACAGACCCCTTCATGCCCCTGTAACGCATCGTAACGTTTTACGAGAGCCCCCTCCCCCCAAATTGCGTTACGTAATACTTGAACGCTCCCTAATTAAAGTAGGGATAATGCCGAATGAGCTCCTGGCGAGCCAACGGTAGCTCTCCCACCCCTGCAGGAGGGTACTGATATCGGATTATCCATGCCCTTTATGTCCAAAGGGATCCCAAAAGGACCTGGTCTCTAGGTGGGGGGTTGAGCGTGGGGTTAACTATCTAAACACGCAAAAACTGCAAGATTCCGACAGCCAACCCACAACCTTATCCCTGAAAAGGAATTAGAAAAACCATCTAAGAACTTGCGCATTCGTCGCCAGATGCCTGCGAAAAAGCATTTGAAACTGATGGGAATCGAATTTCTATCTATCCGTTAATAGTTTGACACTAAAAATATTTTCACCAGGCGTACTACGAAACCAAGCTCACCTCTATAAACACAGTTCAAGGCCCACCTAAACAAGTCGCAGATGATTTAAAGTCTGCGTTATTATTTTATCTGCCTACAATTGGGCTTTGGATGTACGCGTACGTGTAGCTCATCCAAAAAACAGTATTTCATGAGAATTCTTCAATAGTTTGCCCTAATTTATTCAAACATTTTTATCTTCTTCTTCTTCCTTTTTCGGTATTAAGAGCATCGTTATCTTGAGGCGATCACAGCTATCTGAATTGACTGCTTCACACTAGTGATTCGTCGCACACGTAAGGTTTTGGAACAACTGCAGAATAAGTTGCACTTGTCTAGAAGTTGCACGTATTTGCTCCGTTTTTTTATTTCGATTTTTATTTTACTACACCTGTTGTTTCCAATCCTGAAAGCCCTAGAATCTGCATGCACACCTGTGGGAAAGCTTTTAAGTGCTACGAGTGTCGCGAGACTCATTTTAATGTTAATGTTAATGCTAAGGTGATATTCTAAGCCGTCACATTGGTAAAATTGGAAGAATTAAATAGCCGCACAACACGAATGTGATTTTGCTGTATTTTTTAGACTCAAGGGTTTTACTTCCTTTTCTAAGGATCGTACATTGTATCATCCATTCCTAAGCAATTCTTTAAGAATGCAGTAAATAAATTAAAATGCTGCCAACCACAGTAGGAAGGTTTCATAGATTTGGCGGAAGTGTCGACGCGAGCTTACACGAGCCAATCGAGGAGTAAGAAAACCATAGTTTGGTTCGTGTTCTTTAATTTTTCACGGCTTTTTTAAGTAATTTGAAGTAAACAACAAAACAAATCGTGTTACACGTGTCGGTTCGTTTTAAACGATACCACTCAGTCATTTCTGACGAAAAAAGTATTTGCATTTCTTCTTGGACAATCTCAAACGAGCATATTGCAGTCGTTTGTGTTGAAATTTTCATTTTTTTCGAAATCACTTAGTCGTTTCTGATAGAAAAACTTGTGGTGTTTCCTATTGGTCGATTCAAAAAGAGGTTATTGCAATCATTTTAGTTGAAAACTCATGGTGTTGCTCGAATGGCTATGGCCATCTAGCGTTGTATAGAAGCACTTGGAACTACCGCATTTTTTTCTTTTCAATTAATTCAAGGTTGGTAGTCATCATTTGTCGATCGATGAATTTTGTTTCACTAGCGACATTAGGTTACCAATTTTGAATTATTGTTTCTTCTCTTAACACAATGAAGTCCCAGAAGCATGTGAAAGCCTTGAAAAAAAAAATCCTACGAACACACTAAGACATAACCTCAGTAGTCAGAAAGAATGGTCATCAATCGTGGCAATTCATGAATATCTCGTCAATCTAATGTCCAACTGCCTCGACAAATGTGAATTTCTACACGTTGCCAGTCTAATAGCAATAAATCACCAATTTGTAGGTCGACAAGAGTCAATTGCCAAAACACAAATTTATTCAACAACAAATGCACTGCACGACTAATGCGACTGACTATCCGTCCACACTGAACGTTAGTTATTCGCAATGGTAAACGCATCATGCTCATGCATCACCAAACCAACAACCTCTGACACAAACCGTATATGTGCAAGTTTATGTACTGCCAAACAATCACCTATACATTCTCATATACCAAGGCTTTTAGCGTAAATTAAATTCCCTCGTTAAAAGCCACTGCGGCTATGACAGACAGACTCTGGTACACTGGTATACAAAAACCCTATCCATATATGGAAGGCTTCCCCGATCGACGAATATGTCAAACGGATAATGAATTAAATAAATTCACTTAACACACTGTTGCAGTGCAGTGGCGCAAAGTGTCCACCATGGTGTCACATAAATCACATTTTATGGTCGTGTGTGTGTATCGTGGAATTCAATTTTCCCAAAATTACTGTCTACAAAACCACGACACAACACCGACAACACCGACGACGACTACGAAATATGCCAACGATTGATGGAGGTGAGAAAAAACCGTACCTGATGGAATTCAGTTGGTAAAATGGCGCTGGGAGTTTCTTTTTTAAAAAATTATTGCGCCGCAAATTTAAAAATTCTCCCAGAATAACTAATAACAGTGTGCGGTGTAGTATATCGATATTGTGTGAGGCTGCAATCCAAACCTAATCTAGGGCAATAAACTATTGCAGGCCTTTAGTTTCAACTGCGAGAAAAACTCACATGTGGGAACAGAAGACACACTCGGCAGTAGATATACCTACGGGAGCCATGGCTGCATGCGGTTACATAAGTCTCGCCACACACATTACACTGCTCGATATCAGTTTTCAATTGTTTGTTCTCTATGCTCGATGGCTGACGGTAGTTTTTCATCGTTTGTTTGCTCGTATTATGTCACAATTATGAAAATTAGTACAAACATTCGAGAAGCCAGCGGATGGGCGGCGGCGCTACAGGCAGTTTGTCATGACGAAATGGTGCGCAGTGACACAATACGCTTTTAAATAATTACTTTCCCGTGTTTCTGTCTTGATTAATTAGTTCCTCTCACATGTAATTGAATTCCACGATGAAGTAGGGGCAATGTGATGTTGAAGGTATACGAAGGCAGATGGTGTACAATCCATTTGTCAAACACACAAAAGAGTCACAGTAGTTCAACTAAAAAACTCGAGGTTCCTGTGTCAAATGAATCAAATCATCAAAATAAATGAACTGTCAGAAAATATGCACGTGTCAGAGAAGTAACCTTTCAAACTAAAATCGATCAAAACACAGGGAAGCTAAAGGAAACGATCTTTTTTCCTGAGTTTGACAGCCGCATTTCTGAAACTTCATAGGTCGAAAAAAAACCCAAAGCATTTTCCAAATTTGAAAGTGAAAATTTACTGAAAAGACAGTTTTGTGATCAGAAAAGTTTACTGTCAAAATCATTCCTCAATAATGCTCAACTGTCAAGTGTTGAAATTGAAAAAAAAAACATGAGCTATACGTCAAAGCCTTGGCGCCACTAGTTAGCATATCTGCCTGTTACGTGTGAGGTCATGGTTCGAATCCCGGAAACATCCAGTTTTTTCCACAAGTATCAACTTTCGTAAGGAATTGGGAAGTCCTTCAAGAGTAATTCCACTGCCATGAAAAGCACTTCTCGACTTACTGTCTATTCTATTGGTTGAGAAAAAAACGAGGCTACGGGACTCTCGGCTACGTTGCGTCACCCTGTTAATTTGTTTGTTTTTAGCCAGTCAAAGCCTTAATTGGAGAGCGAACGTTGTGTTGTTTGGTAGTTTTCTCTGTTAAAGTCTAGAAACCTTTCTGAACAATATCAAGAAATTATTTTTCAATCTGGCTAAGAACTCAACCTGTACACACACAAGAACTCAACCTGTTCAAAATGTATTTAGAAAAACTCAACTTACCACGTCCATTACTCGTGACAGTATTTCCTTGTGTTAACAAAATTTGACTCTCCAACTCTTGCAATTCTGACTTTAGCTCGGCTAATTTGTTGTTACTCTTTTTCACAATTGATGCTACATCATTCAAAGAACGCCTATCCGTTGCTACTTCACGTAGCTTTTCGGCACCCTCTTTTATTTTAAGTTCCTTTCTTATTTCACGTCTAATCGCTTCTTTGATTTCTTCCAAGCGATTTGGTAGGGCACTTTCTGGCAAGTTATCTGTGAATCCATATTTATGGCTGAGTTCATAGAGAACGGGATGTTTGATGTAATCGCCCTAGAAAAATAAAATTAAATAATTATTAACTTGACAATGACTCTTTTATCAATATTTTCTGACATAAATAATAGAGTAAGTAAGAGAACTGTGATCCCTTCGAGATCACAATGTTTGTAACGTCAAAAAGAAGAAGAACAAAAAAGAAATCAGATTTCTATTCTGTAAAGTTGATTATGTAAACAAGGAAAAAAAGCGCACAGTATTCGGTAGCTCTGGATGAAGTTTGGGTTTGTCACAATTGGGGAATTGGCTTGATGAATCAGAGCCAGAGAAGGCAAATGTGACTTCCAAGACAGAAACAGTTTTTTAGAGTACGGGCAGTGTCATTCATATCGTAAGTATCGAAAAGGAAAACAATATAGAAAACTTTGACTAATTCTTGTTTCAAAATTAACATTAACATTATATTTATAATTCTAATTTTACGTACAATTAAAATTAATACTAAAGCTAAATTCACAGAAGGTACTATCGCTTATGCTTAGCACGTTTAAAAATGAAAAGTAAAGAAAAGTATCTCGTTGCTACGCCAGCAACTCTTCCCTAGCTTAAAAACTTTGTAGCGTTCTGAGTAAAGTTGGAAAGCAAACGTTTAGGGCCGTTTTCTTCACTATTTCTGAGCTTGCCTCAAAATCTCAGGTTGGTCAACTCTAGAGTTTAGGCAAGCTAGAGAGTTGAGACGCAAGTTGAAATTTGTTTTTCTTCACTATTTTAAATTTCTACTCGAGAGTTGAAATTCAAAGGTTGGCCTACTTGGGTTTTTACAAATTTCCTTGGGATATTTTTGACAGATTCATAACTTTCAACTTTAGATTTGAATTTCGATCGCTCGATTGTTTTGAAAATTAAAGCTCCGGTAGTTGACTTCTGTTTATTGCAAGAATATAATTAAGAAAAAAACATGGATATGCTAAATTAGCAACCACAATACCCATTTCCAACAGCATATTTTAGTTTTACTATAAAAATATTAGGAAATAAATATCAATTTATGTACAAACATACATTTATGTACATTGAATAAGTTTGATTTTTAATTGTGTCTTGTTTGTTGTTGGTCTAAAACTGATTGAAAATAAGATCAAATTCGGGACCTTGCGTTTCCAATTCCTGTTGAAGATTTTTAATTTGCTTAGACGATGGAACAAGTGTGTTACGAAACTTTGGAGGTTGTGGTTCCCTTTCGTCAATGGCTATGTTGTGAAGGCAATTATAATCTACTGCATCGTTTTAACTCTGCATCTTAACCCATTTGCTTATACTGGAAACCGTCTTTTTAAAATTCCATGGACTGAATTTCGAGTACGAATCTGCTACTCGTTGTGTAAATTTTCAACACTATTTGAAACATTTTGAAAACCCGTTCTCTTCGTGTTTTGGGAATGCAAACAAACTGGGGTGCAAAGTTACCTATTGCATTCGATACCCGCTTTATCATTCGATGCACTGTTGAAATGCTTACGCAAATAAAGTCAGCAATGGTCAATTGTATTGATTCGAGTGCAAAAAACATCAGAACTATCAATAATTGGGTAATTGGTCGTAATTCGCGCGATCTACACATAAGTTCATACTTTTCAAACTAAAAAATATTCAAAATATGTCATTTCGTACCTTGTCTCACAGCAACAGCATCATTGTGGTTCGCTGCGAAATGCGAAATCGGTAAATGAAATCATGGCCAAGCCCGACCCGTGGACACATTTTATATTGTCTTCTTTTAATCACCATCGATTTTTCTTCTTTTTCATCTTCACTTTCAGAAGCAGACGATGGATGATTTTCCCAATAATAACTTTTTCGGAACATTTTACTTTCAAAATATTTTTATTTACTTAAGGTGGCGCTACAGTCCGGGTCGGACTAGGGCAATTTAGTTACATATTTAAATCGAAAATAATTGACAGAAGCAACAAAATGTATACATATCTACAAAATTAAATTTCACAGACAACTGTCAATTTTACTCATTCCAATTCTACTTTTTTCAGAAGTTGAGAAAATCGGAAGTTGATCAACTCGAGAGCTGAAAATCGACAGTTAAAGCTGTCAAATTTGAGTGAAGAAAAACAAAATCACAAGTTGAGAACAAAAATCCTCTAGTTGACTTCAACTTTTAGTGAATAAAACGGCCCTAGTCTACGACTACCGGAACCATTGATAGAAGACCTGAATAATGTTGTAAATCGTTTCCTAGTTCAATTCATCAGCGATCTCGTTCCCTCTAATCCCGTAAAGTCCTGGAACTCAAAATGTGATTCCAATCTTGCAAACGCAATCAAAGAAGTTTTTACTCTTAAATTAATTACCGAAGAAGCTAAAAGGATGATCTTTATCACAGCTTTGCTTTAGACCAAACAACAAACTGCCAGTGAATGAAATTCCCAGTACTAGAGACATAATCAGCCCTCGAACAAATTTTTGCTCGTTCAGATTCCGGGGTGAACGTGTCCGTATTTTTTAAAATTTATAATTTATATGATCGAGCCTTGGAATCGTCGCATCTGACGGATTTTTTTAGATTAGACGCGAAGCAAAATGATATTATTTTGTTTATCAATACTATATTTATATAGTATTTGAATATCATATTAAATTCTCTGAGAGTAAATTTTTATACTGAAATCAGTGTGCACACTTAAAATAAAAATAAAAAAATAAATAGGGTGGCGCTACAGAGCGAGGAGCCCCTGGGCCTAGCGCATTTCTCACAACCATGCCTTGTGAGGGAATGGAGGGGACCTACAATTTTATGCCGGATCCGAACGGCTAATTGAGAAAGCGCTTTTCATGGCATGAATTTACTAACGGAAGACTTGCCAATTCCTCGCGAAAGGCGATACCCGGGAAAAAACATTTTTGCGCCTCTGCTCGGATTCGAACCTCGAACCTCTGGGTTAGCAGGTGGACATGCTTCATTTCATTTTCATTTTTAATTCATTTTTATTCAATTTTTCTTATATCTACTTACATGCTAACAAAAATGTGTAAAACTAGCTTATATAATAACTTAATTAACTTACTGACCCTAGGCGGGTACTCTAAATTATTCAATATCTTACTACTAGTGCCTTTCGGCCTTAAGATACCTTATGAATCAAAACTAGAACAAGTTAAAACTAAGAAAATTTTAAAAAACTTAGTTAGATAGATCATGTTTTTTGTTTTCTTAAAACTAATTAAAACTAATTAAAACTACTTAAATCTACTTAAAACTAGAGCAGCCACAGAAGCTTTTGGGTTTTTTTTTTGTATTTTGTATTTTGTAATTTTTTTTTTTGGATTTTTGTATTTTTTAATTTTTTTTTTTTTTTTGGTTTTTTGTATTTTGTGATTTTTTTTTTTTTTTTTTTGATTTTTTTGATTTTATGTTTTTTTTTTTTTTTTGATTTTTTGTGATTTTTTTGTTTGCCACTGTGCCCACCCCCTATACCCTAAGACTTACACGCTAAACCTGTGTAAGCCAGCCATTGGCGACTCGCTATCAATATCAAATTCATGTTGTTGCTCCGACAACCACCAGAACATTTTCGACGTTTTAACAACGTCACGACGATCGCGATCTGAAACCGCCCTACTGAACCGGAGAAGCTCTACAGCTTCTCCGCCTACTGCGGTGACGTCTCGGTTGTAAAGGAGCCGTCGTTCCACGGACTTACGGCAGACGTGGTAGATTAGCGGAACCGCCAATCTATCCTGAATCAACCCTACCATATCAAAATAGAGGAAAGCCTCCGGTGGGACAAATCCACTGAAGCGCGTTTTCTCCATATATTCAGTGTTGGGGTAATAAGCCCCAAAAATCAGGCCATTGGTCGAGGTCATCGCTCTTGCAGTGTGACCACGAGTCAGTTTTATAATGAAGTTGTCGATCCTGTTTATTTGAGCCCCGTTGTAAAGGACCTCATTAGGATAATATTTTCTGTACTCCGACTCTGGTGTTCTGTGCAATCCAAGACAGGTACGCAGACACTGTCTCTCAAACACCCGAATCTTTTCCATTTGAGACGCTGTAACATTGAACCACACGGGGCACCCATAGACAATCATTGGCCTTATGAGGGCCATGTAGCAAATCACCTTCACTCTGCTATCAAGTTGACTGCTGTGAAACAGTCGCCTTGTCAGAGCAAAAGCTCCCCTAGCCCTGGCCAGAGCCGCATCCATATGTTTGTTAAAATATAGATACTGATCTAGCCAGATGCCAAGGTACTTGACTACTACTTTGTTTGGCAGTGGGTGGCCATGTAGATCAACGATCACCAGCTTTCGCCAGTTCTTTCTCGTATCCCATGAGGCCCGAGCCAACGAGGTTCTAAACACAATTGTTTCCGATTTCTGGACGTTGATTTTCAACTTCCAGTCATCGCAATATTGCTGGATCTTATCGAAGTCACGCTGCAAAAGTATTCTGATGACTTCGATCTTTGGACCTGTTCTGTACGCAATAAGGTCATCGGCGTACGCTATAGCATGGTGAAGAGAACCAATTAGATCGCCGGTGAAAATGCTAAATAAAATAGGCGAATTCACCGCCCCCTGTTGTAGACCGTTCTGTATTTTAAAAGTTCTGGTAGAAGTTGTGTTGCAACTTTTCACAACAAACGTTCTACCATGAAGCATGTCATTTAGAATATAAAGCAGTGGTTTACTCATGCCATATCTGATTAACTTATAGAAAAGACCGTCTAACCAAACGGTATCGAAAGCCTTCTCCAAGTCAACCAGACATGCACCCGTACACTGATTTTTAGCTTTGTTCCATTGAATATCTGATACTAGTTTAGATGCGGCATGTGTGGTATCATGGCCCGCCTTAAAACCGAACTGATTTTCTGGAATAATATGTTTGTCCTCAGCCCATGTGGACAGAGCTCTATTGAGAACTTTCTCGAATACCTTGCTGATACTCGGAAGAAGACTAATTGACCGGAGATTTGCTGGATTGGAACCATCCTTACCTTTTTTAAGGAGAGGATGGACCACTGCCGTCTTCCAACGCACTGGATAATATGCATTATTCAGCGCATTGTTGAACAACGTGGTGTATATGTCCACCGCTTCCGCAGGGAGGTTTCGCAGCACAACATTGGGTATGCCGTCGACTCCTGCTGACTTCTTTTTCTTTATTTTGTGAAAGATGTCCACGAGGTCCATCTTAGAAACGAACAGGGTGTTATCCCCGTTTCGCTGGGCGATGACTGCATTTGCAAGTCGGTCGTCATTGAACCTAGTGAAACCAGGATTCTCGGATCGCCAATGCGAGATCTCGTCTCTAAGATAGAAGTGTCCAACGAAGGCTCTATTCTCAAGGTCGTAATTCGGGCGAATGCACTCATTCACCTTATATACTCGCTCAAAAACAGCACCCACCGTCTCTACCTTCTCTTGAGCATCTTCCACTATATAGTGGTCATCATCCAAGATGGCCTCATCCGGATCTATCCCTATTGTCATAAGTAAGTTTCTGTTCTCTGTCGTCCTTTGGAGTTTAATACCCTGAAGGTCATTTTGATCTTTTCTCCTAAAAATTTTATTTATTTCCGGAAACATACTCGGGTTGTTGGATTGTACAGCCCGAATTTTGTTGTCCCAGAAAAGCGATATAGAGATTCTGTAGTTTTCTTTAATTAACTGTTGGAGATTTTTGATCTGTGACTTCAGAGTTCTAATCTCCAAATCGTGTCGGTCAGTAAACCTCCTGTGCAAGAGTTTTAGTCTTGACAGGAGTCTACTTTTTTGTTTGTAAAGTGCGTCTATTGTCGCGTTTCTGTACATGTTCGTCGAGTCAAGTTGCCTATATTTAGGAATTGTCCTGTCCATTGTACTACGGATTGCATCCTCCATACGTTGCAGGTACCCATCGATCTCAACGTTCGACAGATTCCTGTTGCATGGTGGCGCAATACCGTTCGAACGAAGTTCCCTTGAGACGGCACCGGAAAAGCGCGTCCAACGTGTCTTATCGTAGTTGTAAGAGTGCGTCGGCACGTACTCCTCCAGTTCCACAAGGTCGTTCGGAAGCAGTATGACGGCGGCAAGTCCACAGTGGTCACTGTCGTACTCAACCGTCGTCAAACAATTTTTCGTCCGTCGCAGAATGTCGTCGGTCAGTTTAAGTCTTGAGTCTAAAAGCAATAGATCCAAATAAGAGCCACTTCGAGGATATGAAGGCCTGTCAGTAGCCAGCAGATCGACTTTACACTCAATGCTGTGGAGCCCCAGCCAATTGAATAGCTGGGTCCCCCTTGGATTGGCTAATTGATTTCCCCAATCTTGGTGTTTAGCATTGTAATCACCGGCCAAAAGGAAATAGTTTTCTTCTGAGTTCAGTTTCAGACATCGAAAAAGTGTTTCAAGCTCTGTTATAAAACATGAATTTTGAGAAGCCTCCGGCGCATAGATCGCGACCACATACAAGCGCCTCCCCTGTTGGAGAGGGATGCATACGATACACGCTTCAAGCAACTGGAATCGGCGTACTTCACCACTATATATTACCTTATGAGCAATGCCCTTACGTATGAAGATCGCAACCCCACCCGCGAAAGTCGAGTTGGGTCGGTCCCTCCTTACGATAATGTAATTATTATTCGTCAAATTGTGATGCTGGTTTAGCCTAGTTTCGCTAACCATACATACATCGGGACGTTGGTCTTTTAACAACTCAGAGAAGTTGGCTCGTCGTTCTACCCTAACTAGCGAATTCACATTCACGGCTAGGATCTTGAAAGGCCTCTCCGGCAGCGCGCCCGTTAACCCAAAAATTGCGCAAGCGAAGGCACTGCACGGTAGATCAAATCTACCCTACGCGCCTGCTCACTTATTTGCCGTGATAGTTCACTCATTTGTGCCTGAATGACACGCAGAGCGACTATCACCTCTGACTCCCCAGTCGCAGCCTTTGACACAGATGGCTGTGCGGCCGCTTTCTGAGGAGGCTGTACCGTTTTCCCAGCCCCCCTCGAAGACATTGTAAAATGTCCCCGTGCCTGTTTAATTTTTCCCATCTTACCATCTGGTAGTCCAGGACGGAGATTTTCCTTAGACTCTCCAGACGGCTATTGGGTGATAAAGTGACGAGGAACATCGGCAATAGCCGCTTCTCCCGTCTTGCCTTGGCCGTGGTGAACGACTTGACCCCGATGAACTCGAGATCGTCGCCCGCCAACCTGCGGAGTTCAACTAAGAGCTCCTCTGGGTCAGAGGTAGGCTCTACCCCTTTCAATAACATGCATTTTGGTTTCTCCTCTTTGGGAGTAAATGTAAAATGTTCGGTGGCTGTCACTTTCAACAACTCCCGAACGATCTTATGGTCACCAATGTTTTCACATTGGATCGCATGCCGATCTTGACCTAATCGTTTTATAGTAAATTTATCGCCAATGGCGGACTTACATATGTTTTTCGTTGCTTGCAAATCCATTTTTAGGGTGTTAATAGGGGGCACCCTGCTTTTTTGTGTCTTCTTTTGTTTATGTTGTGCTGGCTGCTGCTGTTGCTCTGCTGGCTGCTTCTGCTGTTTTTGGGCTTGACTCTGGCTCGTTGTCGCGGCTTTTATAGCCGCGGTCCCCCGTGGCTGCTCATTGGTAGCAGTTTTCTTATTTATTTCAGCTTTTTTTGCTGCAGTCCCGCGTTGCTGCACGGGCGCAGTTTTTTTGTTTATTTTTTTTTCTGCTGCTGGTGGTCGCTGTTGTTTTGGCGCATCAACTTTTGACTGCGACTGTTGTTGATGCGCCTCCCTCTCCGCTCGCCTGCGAGCCTCTTGCCTTTCTTTAATTTCGGCAATTTCCTTGCTAAACTTTCCCAGCGTCTCGGTGAGAAATTGCATCCGTTTTTCGTCTTCGTCGTTGTTGTCGTTGTTTTCGTTGTTGACGATGTTGTTATCTGCCAAGGCAGCGAACGAATTGCCGCTACCTGTATAACGGCCCTCGCCTCCGTTTGATTCATAATCGTAAGTCGAATTGAGACTTACGATGCTTTCTGAACTGGTCGACATACCATCGTCGTCGACCTCCTCTGCCGCTCCCTTCACCTTTTGCTTTCGGGGCACTAAATTCGGCTCTACTTTTAGGCGCCGCCTCCTCTTAACTGCAGTTCCAGCTGCCTCTGATGTTGTTGCGGTTGTTGCCGCTATCAGTTTTGCGGTTGTTGCCGCTGCTGTAGAATTTGTTGTTGATTCCAACAATTCTTTATTCGCAGAGGCATCTTTCGATGCCCCTGCCCTTTTCTCCTTGACCATCTGTTTTTTTTCCCAGTCAATAGTGTTTTCTACCTCCCGGTTATGAAAAAAAGCTTCCAAAATTTTGGTCGCCTCTGAGTGGGATTTGAACCCACGACCCTTGGCTTCAGAGTCCGCCACTCTACCACTGCGCTAACTTTTCAGTTATCAAAACGATAACTTATTTTGCACTTGAACTTTCACTCACTTGAAAAAATACTTTTAGTATAACACTGTCTCCGCTGAAGTCTTTCTTGCTCGAAAGTCAAAGATCGACTGGTGGACATGCTAACCATCGCACCACGGGTACCACACTTGCTGAGACGAAAAATGACTACCTTTGGTCATAAGCTTGGTTTGCATTCAATTTGGTGCCAGTTGGCATAGGGGTTAAAGTAATCAGAAGCTATTTAAGTTTTAGAAATAGAGAAAACAAATTAAGTTTCTTGGCAAACGATATCTGTGGTTGGATTTACCATTGAGTAATTATGAGGGTCATGACTGGTAAATATCTGACTCAAAGGCTTCGCATGAATCGAAAATGCGTAACGAAATCAATAATGTTTTTAGAATAATGGTGGTTCAACAAAGCGGGGGTCCATGGAGAAACGCACATTTCTCTCAACCATATCTGGGTAGGAATGAATGGGACCTACAATTTACTGCCGACTCCGAACGGCATATCCAGAAAGCGTTTTCATGGCAGTATTATTTTTCTTTGAAGGTTGCGTAAAGTGATCCATATGGAAAAACAATTGGGTATTTAAGGGATTCCAACCTCGAACTCATAAATACGTTCCTGCTTTATCACTGGCTTCTTACTGCGATCTTTAAATTATCCATTCAACTTATGTCAGTGGGTGTCTCGTCTCTTATTTAATTCACAAACTTATTGACTTATTGGAATAAGCTTTAGGTTATAAACAATTTGAATGTGGCACCTCCTTCTCCCGATAGTGTTTCCTCTCTGCCACATAATCCAATCGAACAAGCCTTACAAATGCCAATGTCAAACTCATCATACCACCGACACCGACGCGCCACAAAAAAACAAAAGGCAAACAGTGACTCATTCACCTTCACAGGTGATTCAATGACTCTGTCACTGCTGATAAGCGGCTTGCATAAAGAAAAGTCATTATTTCCCTCTAAAACAAAAATTCAATATTCCTTAAAAGATTACATAAATTAGATAAACTAGACAACACAAATGTTTTAAATAAATATATGCACAACCATCGGCTCAACATTTTTTTTTTTTTGTTTTGTTTTTTTATTTACCTCTGCATAGAATATCGATGAGGCATGTGTACTGACGGTGACGCAAACAGTGCCGCGACGCAAGGTCTTTACCGAACCTTTAGACGACTTACGGCTACGTAATGATTTGGTTGATTTAGAGCGATGCAATTCCATTTCAGGGTCAAGTGGGTTTTTTTTGGGGGGCGCACAAAAGAAATCAAGAACACGGCACCAAACCGGCGAATTCTTCATGTAATGGATGTTGTCTTGTTATGAGGTCGCACCGGTGAAATTAAGTTAAAAATTACAACGACAACAACAAAAAAGAACATTAAACAAAAACGGGTAAATCCAATTTAGTACGTGCATTCAAGTATGAAGAATGCTCCCACTTTGTTACCTTCCCCCTCGTGTAATGTATGTTTTCCGGTTTAGTAGAGTATAATTTTTTACGCCGAGGATAAGCAGTTGTTCACACTTAAATTACCAAGTTCAAGTGCAACTTGCACATAGTTTGGCTTTTTGTTTCTATATTTTAACACACATAGGCACTCACGCACGCACAATGTTGCTCTATGGATGAAGAAAAAAAAAAAAAAGATAAAATAAAAATAAACATGGAGTGTTGGTTAGTTGAAGACTGCGACGCAATTAATCATTCGAGAAAAGGCACAACACTAATCCGTCATGGTAGATTAAGGCGGTAAAACAATGGCTTTTCCCTACTGTGTTATGTGTGGGAATGAAGTTGCGTTTCGCGTGTTTTTTTTCTTTGGGCCACGGTTTTCATAATTAGCCATTTATATTTCTACCCCTTCTCTTTTCATGCGGTTGACTTTTAGCTAAATATTCTGGTGGTAAAAATTAAGAAAAAAAGAAGACAAAAAACATGGGAATTAAGTGATTCAAACTGGCTTGCATGAAGTTCTTTCTCAAAATTTAGAGACAAGTTGCAACCAAGATTGAGTAAAAAGACATTGACACCAGTTTTACTTCGCAATAACATTCTCACACGTACGTACTGCATTCCTAGTTAACTGTATTGGTGTTAATCTGCTTTAATAAATAAAAGAAAAACAAGGCTGCGAAACAAAGCGAAACAAGGAGGCCTGAAGTATTTTTGTAGTTTGTATTATTTCAAGGCCCTACAATTTCATACCGAATCCGAACGACTTAGTGAAGCGCATTCCATAGAAATGTTATTATACACTCAGAGAACTTGCCATTTCCTCGTGAAAAGCAATACTCGTAGAAAAACTATTTTATGTTTCTGGAATAGGAGCCTCGAACAGCCAATTGATTTAATTATATATAATAGTAACAAAACGTGTCTTTTCACAGATGTAATGGCTTCAACTACTTTTTTGGAAAGTGGGTTACAATAATTCACATTCGTGTTGTGTGACCTGAAAAAATATAAAAGGTTTTTAAACAGGGACGCTACAAAAGTAGAGCGACAGGGACAGCAAACGACGCCATATTTCTTGCCGCTCTTTTGACATTTCTCTTCAGTAAGATTTGTCATTTGATGATGGAAAGATATACAAGCCAACAACGAGTTGAAATTATTACAATTTACTACCAAAATTCGGAGTAGTTGCCTCAACGTTAAGAGCGCTACGTCCAATCAGCGATGAGGCTCATTTCTGGCTGAATGGCTTCGTCAATAAACAAAATATGCGGTATTGGTCAGGCAGCAATCCACACGTACTCCATGAGTCATCATTGCATCCCGAAAAAATTACGGTTTGGTGTGGTTTATGGGCCGGCGGCGTCATTCTTCTTCTTCCGTGATGTGATCAAGACCGGCACGTTACTGTGAATGGGGATCGCTACCGTTCAATGATAATCGAATATTTTTGGCCCCAATTGGATGATATGGACTTGAAGGACATGTGGTTCCAACAGGACGGCGCCACAAGCCACACAGCGAATGTCACAATCAATTTATTGGAAACCAAGTTTGGAGAACGTGTAATCTCACGAAATGGTCCAGTCGTTTGGCCGCCTCGGTCGTGCGATTTCACGCCGTTAGATTATTTCCTGTGGGGCTACGTCAAGTCTATGGTGTATGCCAACAAGCCAGCCAACTTTGTACGAATATCGAACGTGAAATTGCAGCAGTATCGGCCGATTTATGCTTGAAAACCGTCGAAAATTGGGTTCAGCGTCTGGACTTCTGCACGTTGTGGCCATGCAAAAGAAATACACAATGGCATCGAACGTACTTTCACAGAAATAAAGAATTTCATTGATATCCAAAACCGTTTTTGTCTATTTAAAAAAATGATTTGTAGCGCTCTTATTCAAAGACCCTGTATTACTTTTGAGAAAAAGGACGTAAACAAAGATCATCTTAGCATTGTTTGGGCCAATTGATTTATATATGCGATTTCAGGGCCTTACTTAAGCTGGATGGGTTAAAAATATTCAAAAGAACGGGCGTTTTGAGTTCAAATATGTCACAACATAGATTACTAACGACCGTGGGGAGAAAACATTTGGAATTTTTTTGTCGCAAAAAGTATATGAAATGTATAGATGCTGATTTTATGAGAAAAGTGCTTTCTTCTTCTTTTACCGAGCATTGTGATCCCCAAGGGATATTAAAAAGGATTTTGAGTTCAAATATCTCGCAGGCCTTCTGTGGTCTGTGCTAATGATTTAGAGACATAACTTTGATTTGGCATAGAAAAAGCATTGGAAAAGTTAAGCTTAGGTTTAGTTAAGTTAAGGTTGGTTACCCTAAAAAGCGTATAAGATGAATGCGTATTTTTCAGAAAACAAAAATGAATACACTTCATACGTGAATTTTTTACTACAGCTCTTCATTCATTTCATATGAGTGTTTCAAGTTTCAACTATCTGAGGGGTGTAAATTTACACACACTTCGGTAAACTAATCAATTTTTACACGTTAAGTGCTTTTTTAACCCACATGTTTGTCTTAAGATCTTGACGAATTGAATTCATTAGAGCACACTATCTTTACACGTTTTTTCTTAAAGATGCGCCCTTGAATGAATGAATGAATGAATATTTGGGGTTTTGTATTGCACTTCGACCTTATAGATCCATTGTACCCCCTACTTCTTAAGTGGTATTCCTTAATTTTCAAAGTAATTCATCCAGATTAGTTCCTCTGATGAAACTTAGTATCTGGGTTACGCTTAGGAGTTTTAGCTCCTTTTCTCCTCTACGTAGTAGGATCCCAGGTATTTCTTTCTTTGGTGTAATAGAGCTTCGCAGTCACCTAAGCGGTGGTCAGTAGACTCTTCCTGTTCGTTGCAGTATCGGCATTGGTCGTTGCTCTCTATGCCTAGTACTTTTAGGTGTTTTCTTAGTCTGCAGTGTCCGGTTGGGAACCCGGCTAGCATTCTTACATTGATCCTTCTTAGTTTTATTGCGTCTTTGTAACGTTTTGTGTTAAAAGTGCCAAGTAAGAGTTTGGCTTGACGCATTTTGGGGAGGTCATTCCAGATGCACCCTTATTTGACACGATTTTCTCCGAATAGGTTTTGCATTATTAACTACTTTTACGATCACCAAAAAGCAAAAAGAAAAGAAGAACAAAACACTCCTGGTACAGACAAAACCTCCTGCATTTGGTTGGCCTCAGAAATGACACAAACCCAAACGTGGAGGCTTGCCGACGCTTACGCGGCGTACCCCATGGGCGGATTGTAAGTGTAAAGCACTTACAATCGAGATCACGGCGCTCTTAACGCCGAAACGGAAAGAAGAAGATATAGCGTTCCCCAGACCAATCACCCGTCAACCAAATTGACTATCTTGCGATCGACGCAAGGCACTCCTCCAGTGCTTCTGATGTCCGAACTTTCCGATGGCCCAACTTTGATTCGGACCACTACCATGTTGTAGCCAAGGTACGAACGAGAAGATATGAATATGATTGAAGTGCGCCGCTATGTACCGTTATGAATTTTGAGATCCGAAGTGTGTGCTTCTAACAATTAGACTAAGCCTCGCAGAAAGGTCGATAAGTCTGAAACCATTTTCGGAAGTTTTGTCTCACAGACTATGCTTACCGATCAACATAGTCCTCATGTGTCGTTTTTTAAAGCTCTCTCTTCAACCTCGAGAAACCGGTAAACACGCAGCGTTTCAACAGATCTAAGGATTAGTTACAGGGTCATTCCATTGTGACGGGTGGGACATTTGTACATATTCATTTTTTGCCTACACTTTGCTTCATTTCTGTCAAACGGCAACGATTTACGTACTGAATATGACATTTTCACATACTTGAATAGTCATTCCATACTGTACCATCGAGAAAAAGGTATGAAAATATCATTATTATTATGAGAAATTGATGGTATAAAAAGTGTGACGGGTGGGACATCAAACTCCCTCTCCTTTGCGAGTTGACTTAAACCATTCGCAATAGGAAAGGAACTATGAAACTTTTGCTAAAGAACCTAATTTTATATGGTTCCTGATGTTGTACAGATTAAGTATTAGTATAATTTACGCAAATATCTCGTAAAACAAAAATGATATGCTTCTCAATGCTTGCGACGGGTGGGAAGAGTAATATTTAGCCATACAAGTACACTTTTTTTTTGTATTTACTTCAAATCAGCTTTTTAATGAATTATTTAAATGTTACTTAAGTAATAATTTCATTTCTAAGAATGTATAATGTCCTATTCTCCAGATATGGATTTAATTATAAGCGTACGGTGTCGGTTTCGCTGGAATGACCCTACACCAATTCCTCTACTTTTTTCCATTACAAGACAACATTTAAGAAAATATGACAAAGAAAAACCAAACTGAAGTGTGTAGAAATTACACAACAGAATTATAATATTTATCTTATTTGTTACTTTCCCGACATCAGCTGAACGAAACATAGTTGGTCGTGTATTACAGTCAATTTACATTTAAAGGATTTTTTAATACACCCCACAGTGCCCATAAATTTTAATAAAAACAAAAATAAAAACGACGTGCCTGTCTCTGTTCACACGACTAATGGAGACTATTACAACAAAAAAAACCATCAAGACACAAAGGAATTTGGAAAACATTCAAGCGCCTCTTCTATTCCAATGTGTGCATCAAGAACAAACTCACAACCAACTCTGAGTCACGCTCTAGAAATACTTTACAAAACTCTCATGTGTAGAGAATGCAACAGGTACATCATTCAATAAATACTTGAGCTCTTGAAAAACAACGATTAAAGAAACGTGAGGTGTTTGTTAAACTGTGTAACAATTTCATTAATCATCGACACACAAAAAAGCATACATAATTATAGAAGTGATTTATTAATGGAGAAATTTCATCGGTAATCATTTTCGAATTTCAGTCATTTAAGGTGCTTTCAGTTGCAACAAAACCACCCAAATGTATGACGATCTATTCAAAGGAACAATAACAATTTATTCTGGCCATTGTCAAGGCTAGGTAAATAAATAAATGAATTGAGTTCATATTGTTATCTCTCATGGAGCATCTCTGTTGAAGCTCAAAATTTACTACTCCTAATTCTGCTCACACATACTCATTTTAAATCGTTTTGAAATATACGAGTAAACAAAACAACTCCCACCAAAAGATTTTGCACAAACATTGACGTAAGAAGCAATTCTCGTTTACTCTTGTGGTCCTCGGCGCGGGCAAAAACACTCAACATTTTAATTTCTCAAAACAAATTATATTAATTTTAAATCTCTCAATTTGTTTGGATTTTAGATTCACAGGAAGTCTGAAATAGACAAAGGAAGTCCCGTGCTGCGCTGAGCGCCAATTTTAGCTCATGGATGGCGCCATTTCTTAAATGATTACATCCATTATGGAAAAAAATAATTGACTTGTTGACAGGTGTCAGACTGAATACAACACAAAACACTTCCTTTATTCCCGTAAAACTTACTTCCAACCAAATAAACAAACGAAAACATTTTGAAATTCTCTCAAAACTACACACAAGTATTTTGGTTATCGGTTGGCTTGTCAACTTATGATAATATTTTTAAAATTTTTGAGATAAGATAAAATTGCACAGCATTAGGTGGGGCCTTCGGTTTTAATTAGGTACGTCTCTTAAAAACAGTGGAATCCTTATACAAATTTAATTATGTTTTCCAATGTTTAGATAAGCCCAACAAGTAAATTTTTTTTTTGAGAATTGAATATTTGCCACCTTTTTAGCCCCTGTCACATTTAGGTTCTTAAAATATGGTTGTTGGATAATATGGAATTAATGATTCAATGTTTGTTCAAGAACAGCCGGCATTTGAGTTCGCAAAAACACAAACAGAAAAATATGCTTTCTTTTTTTATATGAATCATTAAAGAGCCGTTAATGGATTAGGAATGAGCTTGAAACAAATTTGAGATAAAAGAAATCGGCAAATAAAAAATTCTTTACAACGTCAAATAAATGCACGAATGGGAACATGCTTTCCAAAGAAAAGAAAACAATTGAGCGCACATTCTTTGAAGAAAAGAGATGGTCTTGATGATATAATCATGAGAAAAAGTTAACCCAAACTATTGGATATTCAAGCAAAGAAAGTGAATACGCACACAGAGAAGCGCCTTTTTTGCAGTCTAATAATGATGTCTTACCAATATCAACATAAAAACGGTAAATATTTGATCTTTTCAAACATGACCTCTTTGGAAGCCCAAATTTTGTTGTATATTAGGTTTAGTCTATGCGCACTTCGAAAACATACAATCAAGGTCTATGTTCTTCCGAGCTTAATTCAGTCAATTAGGTAAGTTTTACTTTGTTTGAAACTTTGGGAGACTGCTGTAAGTGATAAAAACGTTGATGTTTGCAATGGGATTCAAACCATCTTCGCTACGCCATGCCAGGGGGACCTTTATCAAGCCAAGGTTAGCTCTGGTTAGGTTGAAAAAAATAAATAAGTAAGTGCGTAAGTAATTTTTTAAGGCAGCGAGCCAGTAATAAGATGAAATTAGAAGTGAGTACGTGATTTAGGAAGCAAGCACCGAAGTAATCAAGTGATTAAGCGTGTGAGTAAATGAGTAAGTGAGAAAGTTATAAAGGAATTATGTCAGTGAGAAAGGGTGCGACCACGTACTGAGCGGCAAAGGTGCAAAATAAGAACAATATTGAAAAATAAGCGACTCGCTCTGCCGCTAGCTTTGATCATTTGATCATTGTGTCCTTAGTGAGCAATAAATGAGTGAGTAAGTGGGTAAGTGAGAACGTGCGTAAGTGAGTACGTAAAAAAGAAAGTAAGTGAGTAACTGAGCAATTAAGAAATGTAAGTTAATATGTACGCCGATTAATAAGTAAGCGAGTAAGCAAGTGATTAAGCAAGCTATTAAACAAGTGAATGAATGATTATAAGATCTAGTGAGTCATTGAGTAAAGATAAGACAACGAACCAAGCGGCAAGACCGCCTTTAATTTTATTCTAAAATACAAGTGGTCGTTACTTAAGTGAGCAAGAGCAAGTGAATGAGTAGGTAAGCGAGGAAGCGGGTATGTGAATAAGTCAGTAAATCAGTAAGTAAGTGGAAAGTTAGTGAATCGTACTTCAGTAAATAAAGTAAGTTAATATGTATGTCGATTAATAAGTAAGTGAGTAAGCGAGTGCGAGTAAATGATTTAGGGTGTGTTTGGGTGATGGAGGATTTAAGTGAGTCACGGAGTAAGGGTACGAACACGTACTAAGCGCCAAAGCGGTTGCTTTCGATTTTCTTCTAGTTTATCCGTTTTGTCGTTCAGTACGTGGCCGTTGAGTGAGCAAGTGAATGAGCGAATCAGCGAGTAGGTTGGAGTGAATAAGTCAGCTGGTCAGTAAGTAAGTAAGTCAAAAGGAAAGTAAGTAAATGAGTACTTAAGCAAGTAAAGTAAGTTGATATGTACGCAGGTTAAAAAGTAAGTAAGTAAGCAAGTAAGCTAGTAAGTAAATACGGAAAGTAAGTAAATACGGAAAGTAAGTAAAAAAAAAGTGGAAATAGGTTAACGGGCAGGAGTGTGCGGGAAATTTTACGGCAGCAAGTAAGGCCTCCAACTTTATTCCTTTTTACCAATTTCTATCTCCCCTTTTTTTTCGTCGTCAATTTCTGAATTTCAATCCCAGGAACATCAAGGAAAAAACATTTTCCACAGTTGTAGGTAATTGAAATGAGATAGGCGCCCTTGGTTTCTAAATATTGCTTTCTTGAACCTGCCTATTTATTTATTTATCTCATTTGTTCAAAATTCTAGCAAAGTATAAAGCCACCCTATTCCATTAGTTGGTGGTTTACTACAAAGCATCATTGAAAAGAAACACAAACAGTAACTCCTTCACTGAGGTTGGTCGTGTACTGTCCGGAAAGGCCCTGATTCGTATCAACTTGGCAGCTCGCAATCTTAAAACTCATGGCACACGTCAATTTTGCTTAAAATACTTCTTCGTGGTAACCACTAGGCACTGGTGTGGTCCAACACGAGGTGACGTGCCAAACGTGTAAGTGCGTGTATTGACAGTGAGATGAAAAACAATAGAGCTACACCATAATGCTCTGCGAATAATGACTTATACCAGTGATCTGTATAAGTTTATTAGGAACGAATTTGACTTACAGAACCAATTTCATCAGTCAATAGAGCAGAAATTCCTAAATGCGCTACTCCCACATTTTTGGCTTAAAGCGTTTTTCGGCATGAAAACAGACCGATTCAGAAAGTTGAGTGATCCCATCATAGGAATGAGATTGGAAAATTTTAACAAAAGGTAAAAAGATCATGCTGTGAACTGAAGCTTACAAACCGCAAGGAAAGATCTCCTTTTTTTGAAGCATCGCGATTTCACATGGCCCACAACTCTTCTATTTCTCTGCTTCATACAAGTGATCCGCCTTTGGGGTTTTCCATTCAGCAGGGAAACCATATTGGAGAATCGGAATTACTACTGAAGATATTGAAGGACAGCGATAAAGACACAAATTCATCTGTCAGGCAGAATGTCTATCACATGTTAGCTTAAATCCTGGTATACGGCCTTCGGACAAACCATATAAAATTGTTTAATATGTTTATACGTAGATTTATAATTAATTTTCTTATTCATAAAGTTTTCATGTCACAAACTAATTGTTAGCTTAAATTAATTAAGACTGTAGGAGCAGATCGCCTGACGACGAGCTTGTCAAGGCAGTAAAGATCAGTTGTAAAGAAGCATTTCATGATATGATCGGAGGAAAGTACGCCCGATGAATGAAACCTCAGTATCGGATGTAGAATCCTAGAAAAAGGGAGACCATCACAATTTAATCTATTACAGAGGAATAAGTCTTTACAACGTCGCATATTAGACCAGAAAAGTCCACAATCGACCAAACTTTCACATTACAGCAGATCTTGGAAAAAGCGAGAGTGCAATATCGATACACACCATCACATCTTTCTATCAATTTGAAGACCGCGTACCACAATACTAACAGAAATAAGCTGTAGGTACAGAGCCATGCCTAGTTTGTGTATGCATCTTGATAAGTCTACTCAAGATGTCCCTTCAGAATTCAACTTCTCCATCAAGATGAGAAAAGACCTCACCGAGACCTCTGATGTCGACAAAGGTTTTCGACAAGGCGACACGTCATCATTCATCATTCACATCATTCTAAAAAATATTGTGCAAAACTCAAACTCCAACACCAGATGCATAAGCATATAAAAATCTGTGTGGACCTGGACATATTCGCTTAAGCAGAAGATATTCCTGTGATGGGAAGAATAAAACGAGACGGCAACGAAGTATATGCACCAAAAAAGGACGGAGAACATCGGCAAATTGGACAAAACGGCACCGAGTTCACACTGTACAATTAGTGGGACAGACTTCGATTGATGGATGTTGGATGGTTGGATTTAGTTTGCGTTCAGACTTATCAGATTTGTCGTAAAACTTTGTGTCACGTGTTCCTGCGCTCCATCCAACTTCGTAGTTTCAAAAATATTTGAAAAACATCCAACAAGTTGAACAAGCGGTCGTCTGAGCTTTCACATTATCCAACATTGGTCGTTCAAGCCAAAATCTGTCCAACTAATTGTACAGTGTCAACGGTCTCATAGACATACAGAACTTCGAGGTAGTACAGGCCTTCGTCACCTAGGATCCGGTATGGACATTGAAAATAACATCAGTTCGGAGATCAAACGGAGAACTACTCTTGACAGCCGCTGGCTGCTTCTTTGAGTTAAGAAAATCTCCACCGACTTTGAAGGCAAATCGGAAGAGAGAAATCGACATTTTTGGCGAAGGTGTTGATTGAGGCCCAGATTCACCCAGAACTACAGTGCCTACCTAAGTTAGCAAATAATTAGACTGTTTTGCTTCTTAAAAGCTAATTTTTGAAAATGCCTGCTCAATTCTACTAGATTTTTAAACATCCCTAAGTTTACTCACAAAAAGAATGAATAAAGCAAAGTTATCATATAAAGTCAAATACAAGTTTGAATGTGGTACGTATAATTTTGTTTATCTCAGTTCTCTATTTAAACAGACAGATGATTACCAAATAATAAAAATTGGTTCAGAGATCAACTCTTCCACGGTAGAAAAGCGGTTGCCGAAGCTTCAGTTGAGAACCTTTTTATCCCCTTATTACAAAAAATTCAAATTCTATGACGTCCTTCTGAGTGGCATGTAACCTCAAATGATACTTGAACAAGCTTTAAAAAAAAAACTTTAAAAGAACTCGTCATCTGTGACACAATCGCACATTCCGGAAAGCGACACCATATAGCACTTGTAGGAGAAAGCCATAACTTTAAATTAAATTCAAAGACCTATGCTCTTGAGCCACCGCCGTCCGTCGGTCGGTCGGCCGCCAGCCACCACTACCACCGTCAAGTGAAATTTAAAGCCGCCCTTAATTAACAAATACGCAGACATTATGACCCCATAAAATGGGCAAATTCAATTTATCAGCCATCTTAATTACATTTACATTCCTTTTTTCCACTGAAGGTTTTCAAAGTAAATTGCCATTACTCGCAACAGAAAAGGGAAATGTACGACAGACGGAAGAAGAATCATGATCAAAAGTAGCACTGCAGTAAACAGCCCGACTAATGCAGACCACTTTGGCCTCTTTTTTCCACAAAGTGCACTTCGTCTCACTTCTAAACTAATTCCTCTCAACAGACAGAATACGAAGACAAAAAAAAAAATGACGCGCGCCAAGTACCCTTTGCAACTCATAATAGAATCGACAAGTGACAATAAAAAGAAGATAGTGTATAAAAAATTGCAATCCACACTCTAACAACCAACACCCCCCACACGTATACACTTAGGCCCGGCTGCAACACTATAGGAACATTTAAATTTATTTACACACGCAAGTCAGCTGCCAGGCGAACTCGACATGATATTTATCTCTTTGGAAGACTGCAGCTTTATATATTTTGGCACTTTTCCGACATTTTTTTTTTTTTACACTCGACTTTACGCTATCGCACTTTTTTCACTTTATTTTTCTTATATTTTCCAATCTACCTCGCGGCATTTTGGCTTTTAGGGTGATTTGGTATTCACATCGTGGTTCTAGACGAAAATCCAACTCCTACGTGTGGAAAATGTTCATTAGAAACCATTTTTTTTTTTTTTTTGGAAAAATTTTGAATTTTCGTTTTGTTTTCGAGTGCGGCACATTTTAAAGGACAAAAGAGCAAAAAAAAAAAAAAGAAAAAAAACTATCCGCGACTAAGTTTCAATTTTTTCTTTTTTAAATTTTTGTGAATTTTTTTTTTTGCTTTTTAAAGAACTTCGTTCGCGACGACAACCTGCACTGACAACGTTTTTAATCACTGACGACAGGTGGAAGTGAGTGTCCAACAACCACACCAGCACACAGATGGTGACACATGCCTAATACACAATAAAACTCTTTCAATACAACCATAGAGGAGATGAATGAGCAACTTTATTAACCTCCCCTCAGTCAACAAGCAACCCTCCAAAGTGTACAAGTGAGTATAGATTCTTTGAAGTTGTTTTAGAGCTTTTTTTTTAGACTGCTGAGGTAGAATAAAACACAAAGCAGATAGCTGTAGCTGCAATCATATTGAAAGTGATGTACCCTAACTTGAAGCTAGTAGATTTTACGAAGGGGCTTCCTGGAATTTGAAGAAAAAGAACTAGAAGAAGAAAAAGAAGAATGAGATTGTGTAATAAAAATGAAATGGCAAGGCTTTCATGATATCAAGCGGCCTATGTATTCTTTATCATTACCAGGAATTGGCTTCAGCTAAAGACTTTTTCTACGATTGTAGTTTTACATTACGATACGCTGCTTAGCTTTTTGTTGGTCTTCGACGCGTTAAGTTAGCCAACGAAAAACAAAGATATGCTGAATGTGGTAACATCGAGTTCAGTGTCTTCATGGTGGTTACATAAAGTCACATTAGAATAAATTCCCTCTAATAAACTATTAGAAAATTAACGTTAAGGAACGTTAGGTAACGCTAAGGTACGTAAAGTAACGTTGAGATGCCCAAGGTTACTTTGGGATGCACAAGGTAACTTAGGGATACGTTAGGTTACAGTAGGTTAAGTTGGGGTACGTAAAGTTATATTGGGATGCATAAGGTTGCGTTGGGATACGTAGGTTACGTTACAATAACGTTGGTTACGTTACAATAACGTAGGTTACGTTAGAATAACGCAAATTACGTTACAATAAGCGTTAGATTACTGAATGACAATGAGACAAGTTCAATGAGACTTCTAAAGTAGTTTCGAGGTGTTTTTTGACACAGGTTTAATACAATTTACAATAAACAAGGAAGAAAAAAATGTTGAGCAATTTTTATTCAATATTTTCTACAGCTTTTTGTTGATCTCTGTTACACTTCTCTACATCACCCTATAACGCCTTAGGGTATTAAATATTGATACTGGTATTAAGCAATTCCAAAGGTGTATGCACTGACTAAACATGTGTTAGCTTCACAGAAGGCAAAATAATAAAACACTCGCTGATAGGTTGAGGGTGAGTGTTATCGCATATTTTTTTTTCGTTCTTTGTTTTTTTTTACACTTTCGGGTTTCGTTATCAGACGACATGTGAGCACGACACGAAAACCATGAACACTACTGTGCGCTAACGTAATGTACTCGTACTCCCAAAAAAAAAAGCAAAAAGGAAAAAAAAAAACAAGAACACATAGATAGACAGTGTTGTAGGTCTATCTATCAATTGATGATACGTAAACAATATGCATTCAGGGAGAAACAAATTTTATTGACGAAGGCAGTGTGTTCGTGCCCATTAATTGCGTGCAATTTATGGCCAAAAAGGGAAAACAGCAAATTGTTCATTCTCAAGGAAATAATCTGCCAAAACTTATAAATAGCTCAATAGATCCTATGAGACTTTAAATTGTTATTGTAACGATACAGACGAAAGGATTTCCACCGAATCAATGTTAAAATCTGACATTTAAAGACTCGCTTCTTTAAAGTAAAGCTATTTTTATCGCAAAACGATAAAAAATTTATTTCAAAGTGCTAAGGCTGTTTGTATTGAGAAACAGAGAGAAAAAAGAGAGTCGTTAATTGAATAGCGATCAATCAGAAAACATGGAAAATTATATCACGTGCTTTAGAAATCGTTGTATGTGAGAAGTTAATGTGAGAAAATGGGTAATAATTTATTGAAGGAGTACAAAGTGTTATTGAATTGAAGAAGCTTTGAAGTTTACGATCTTCGAAGTTTTAAGACATTTTTTTTATTGAAATTTATGTCAGTTTGAAGGCGTGGGAATCAACAGTCTTACCTGGAGACATACTGGGAAGAAGCAATTTTACGATAAGAATCTATTCATGATGTAATTGGTTTCACGTTATGGAGAAGATTTTTTTATGAGAGAATTTTGCGGAATAATGACAACAAAATTAGTCATCGATTCAGTCGGAGAGATTGCTATCTATTACCAACTGGCTAAACAATGAATGCTCCACTTTAATGTGGCTTCGTGAGAGAAACATAATACGTGAGTACAAAAAGTACACTGCGGACATGGAAATTAAAAAAAATGATTTTAAGAAACGACTTAAATGACATCAACTCTTATCGCAAATGAGTTGGCGGGGAACTTCACTCTGAAATTCCTTTTTTAAGACATATGACATAAACAGAAAGGCTATTGACATTAAGAAATCGCAGATATTATAACAAAAAAAAAAAAAAAAAAATTGCCACCGAACTTTATTTTTTTCTATTTTGTGACAAATATGTAACATATACGGCACTGTTACGTAGTGTTATATAATGTAGTGTAATTAAATGAGATGTAATGTAGTGAAATATGATTTTTTTTTGTAATTTAATGTAAAGTAATGCAGTGTAACCTAATTTCAGGAATTTCCAGACAGATTATAACGTTTTGAGCCCGTCTGGATAGGACAATTGTACTGATCAGACAGAAAATTCAGTTTTCGTCGTGAGCATCCAGCAACTTCTCCCTCACTTCGTTGGCTTATGAAACGACCGATATAATGTTAGAGAAACAGTTCAACCAAACTGTACTTTTTGCTTTGATTTGGAGTCACGTTACGTCGCGTCGTCCTGTACATGCACCAACTTAACATGGAAGTAAAAGTGCCATTAGGGGTTTTTCTTTTTTAGTTCCGAACAGTGAACTGAACTCAGAACGAACAGCGTGAACGTGTTCTGAACTGAGCCTGTTCAGTGAGCTGCGCTCAGACTCTTGCTCTAGATGCCCCGTCATTTTATTTCGAGCACGTAGAGTGCGCTCACGTAGTGTTCTGAATAAAAAAGAAAAGCATTTTGAGCGTTCAGAAAAAGAAATACTCTTACGTTTTTGACGTTTCACTTTTCTGTACGGAACTAAAAAAGAAAAACCCCTATTATAAGGATGTAAGAACTCTTCCCTTTGGTTTCATTTAATTTTTAATTAAACCTTCCCTGCTACTACTTTTTAATTTGCCAAAGCAAGTGTAAAAGCATTTAACATCATCTACTTGAAATAAACAAAAATAGGGTGGCCCAATAGAGCTCGGGGAGCACAGGCGTTAAGTCTATTTGTCTCATACCTTAAAGGGAATGGAGCGTTCCTACAAGTTTCTACCCATTTCGAACGGCTAAGTAGGAAAAGGGCTTTTGAAGCAATGTTATAACTCTGGGAGAGCCTTCCAAGTCCTCGCAGAAGCCCATATTAGGCGAAGTTAGATGTTTCTCCCACGTAATAAGCACACACTAACCATATTATGGCACAGGTAACACAACACTTTCGTTTGATCAGAAAGGGCACGTATTACTTTAAAAGATTTAATTTGGGTATAAAAAGTTGGGTTGGTCTGCGATGTTTTCCAATTCTCTCCCAACATTAATCGCGTGCCAAATTATTTTTGGCTTGTAGACGAACTTTGACGTAATGGGAAGACAAAAGCGCGATGTCATAGGTACTTTTGCGAGTATTGAAACAGAAGCGGAAAAAATGGGTTTGATGGTTAATGAGGACAAAACGAAGTATATGCTGTCATCAACTCAGGACACAGAAGATCGACGAACTGGACAAAACGTCACAATAGACGTACATAACTTCGAGGTAGTACAGGACTTCGTCTACCTAGCAACCGCTATAGACACGGAAAACAACATCAGTAAGGAGATCAAACGGAGAATAACTCTTGCCAACCATTGATTCTTTGGGTTAAGAAGGTAATTGAGAAACAAAACCCTCTTCAGAAAACCAAGGCAACCTTGTATAAGACCTTGATCATCCCAGTCCTGCTTTACGGCGCGGAAGCATGGACCTTATCGAAAGCGGATGAGGAAACCCTTAGTCGTTTCGAAAGAAAAATTCTCCGAATGATATTTGGTCGCGTATGTGAAGACAATGTGTGGAGAATAAGATACAACATAGAGCTGTATGAGCTGTACCGCGACATGGGCATAGCCAGAAGATCGCGAGGCTACAAACGCTCAAGCTCGACGGGTTTTCGAAAGCACATTGCAGGGAAATCGCAGAAGGGGAAGATCACGTCTTAGGTGGCGAAATCAAGTGAAGGAAGATCTCAACCGAGAGTGCAAAATTGGAGAGAGCTCGCCAGAAATCGTAGTCATTATAGAAGGATGTTGCTTGAGGCCCAGGTTCACCCCGAACTGTAATGCCCACCTAAGTAAGTTAGTAAGTAAGACGAACTTCGCTTATAGGCATTTTGTCAAGGAAAAGGCAAAATGTGTGTAGTTAATACTTCTGTAAGATTAACAAGATCGTCGAAGTAGACCTTCTCTTGTAGTTGCAACCCTGTTCTTTTAAGGTCACGGCTGCTGTGGCACATGAAGTCAACAGCGAAATCGAATTGACGATTTGTTAAGATCATACTCTGAAATAAAGTTCAGCACGATTTGAAATAAATGATAGTGCCTAAAAAGTCAATTAATTTAAGCCGAAGTTGAAGTTCCTCAAGGTTCGGCTTTATGACCAGTTCTTTTTCTAGCTTACCTAATTCAGGTAGGCCAATATCGGAGTTTCATAAGTTTCAGTTTGAGCACCATTTTTGTCCCAATTTATGTATTTGCTGTTTCATTGAGATTAGCACTCTAGACTCATTTCATTTACTAACCAAACACGAGACACTTACGATACTTACAGTCTGTTAGACTTACTGAAGGTAAAATTATTTGTCATTTGCTTTTCTTTCAAATCGGAGAAGATCACCAAACTCGTAAGCTCAATATAGTACATTTTACGTATCCATCCGAAATGTTTCATCAATGATTTCTCCACCAAGAGCAAGTTATATTTTTCCTAAGTTTTTCTATACCCTGAATTCAAATCTGGCCTCAGAATTGCGTCGTCAGATTCTTGACATTATAGCAGAATAATTCAAGACATCAATGCTTTATTCTTTGAAATCCTGGTGCTGTATAGAGCGGTTCGCTGACTGGATTTGTATTCAGCACATTGACAACCTTCAAAAACGTCTTATCTGATTTAAATTTCTTGTTGAGACTCTACCTAGGCCTCAAAATAATGAATGACTGTGCGTTACAACTTTTGAAGTCAAATATGTCAGTGATTTGATACATTTGAGACATTTTGAGGCTAGATTTGGATTCAGCGCACAACAATGTATAGGAAAAGCAATGGTTTATTTTAAGGTTAAAATTTGCTTGTCAAAGGCCCAAAAACAACAAAAAATTGTTTTTTTTTTGGCTTTGAAAGTTCAATATCTCGAAAACGTTACGTGAAAGAGCAATTCTAACGCAAAATTAGAATTGAGGATAAAACGAGGCTTCAGAAAAATATAATTTGCTCTCGGGTCATAAAACAACCCAAATTTTGCTGACCAGTGCTATCAGCACTTTTCTCAAATAATTCCTTTAGGAATCGATAATTTAGAAACACAACTTGAAACAACTAGTTGCTAATCTCTGTCTATTTAATGCGAGCCTAATTTAAACTTCAAACAACTGGTTGCCTTGGCTTCTATCTATCTATTTAGTGGGAAACTACCTTAAATTTCATATTTTATTTTATACTTCCCAAGCAATTCATAAAGAATATCTCTTTATCATCTCAACAATGGCAGGATTGCGTGTAGTTTTTGCTTTTATCTAAGAACAATCAAATCTTAGTTAACTGACAACGAATTTCACGGGATAGTTTCCTATTCAGTTCAAACAACTTCATGGACTTCAGTCAACTATAACCACATAGAATAGCTAAACAAATTCACAATTATCAAGATGATCAACCAAGGCAATCTAAATCTCTTGGCCAAAACAATCTTGCTCATCTCATCAAGTACTATGACTTCATGTTTATAATTCTCTTCTATCTTTTTTTTTTATTCAAGTAATTTTTGCTCACGATGATGAAATTTGATAGGATTACCCAATTAAGCGTGTATGCGGCTAGCCTACGTTATTCTGACAAGCAAACCGAAAAAACCAGCATGAATCTTACAAGAGACTTAATTGGAAGAACTGTTACAGTAGACCGTGTTTTACGTCTTTTGCGTGTCATGGTCTTACAAAATCTGAAACTCAATTAAAAACTTCCGGAGATTTCATTTTAATTGTTGGTTAAATGTTTGTTTATAGCTTTAATTTTTTGTTTTCTTTCAAGGGGCTCTTCAAGAAGTCAACAAAAGAATTACGAGTATAACCCCTATGCAAAGTAACTTGTTGCTCTTCTCGGTTGTATTGTTATTTTCTAAGGAATTTTATCGCATGATGAACCGAAATAAAAAGGATTATCCTTCCCAACTTCAGGGGAAAGAATGCAGGATGGGAATAAGGCATTAGGACTCGAAAGCTTTTGACTTTATTCTTCATTTCGTAAGAAGGAAGGGAACTTTTTCAAAATAACAACAGAGAAGGGTACTTTCAAGGTAAGAAATACCTCAGTCTCGCAGTACGACCAATTTGTCACTAAAATGTACAAACATTTCAAAATAAGAGTCACTCACTGCCTGGAGAATTCCACGCCCAACAGCTTGTGTCTCAATGTCTCTTCAAAATAAGCAAAATAATTCCACTTGCCATATTTGGGCTGAAACTCACTTAGAGCTTTGGGACACAAACATTCGTTTCATTAAATTCCAGGCATAATTCAGTGCCACACGAAAAATCAGTATTCAAAGTAAATTTATTCCAAATTTGAAAAGAATGCCAAATTTGGATCTGCGCCACTCGTTGGTGTCTGGAATGTGGATGGATTTTTAAACAGTGCCTGCCTATAAATACATATATGCTGTGCCGATTTTCAATGTGGGAAGTGGCCTCTGCTTTCATTTTCTTTTTTTCAATCTTAAAAAAACATTTCTCATTTTTGTAGATTCGAGTTCAAATAAAGTTGTCATTCGACTACAGTGACAACGACAAGTTGAACATGTTATTGCTATCGCTCATACAAAAAAAAATAAACTTTTCCTTCCGATAAGATACAAGAAACACAAAAGCCCTCCATTCGAACAAAGTTCGTTCAAAGATTGTGAACTTCCAAGGGCAATTGGTAGTCTTGGTCAGCATTGTGGAGGAGCAAGTTTGTTTTTACTTTTCTCTTTTGGAAGTACCAAGGGCATGGACTAGCCTTAAAGTCGATAAAAAAAAACAGAAGGAAAAACTGTGGAAGTGTTGCAATAACGTTTCCCATTATTACAACAATTTTAATGATAAAGAATTTAAGTAGTTTCCGACAACGACGATGACGATGACGACGACGTCGACGGGGACTACTTTGGACCGACTTACAGATATGAAATAGTTTTTTATTGCTTCTTATTTAATTAGGTAGGAGGAGCAGCAGATCAGAGTAGTTGTTTATTGCTTTTGACAGTTCCTCGTAGCAGAAATAAAAGTAAAACATGTCGAGTTTTCGATTTTGACTTTCATGGAGAGCACTTCGATGTTTTATAACGTAAGCAATTTATTTATTGCAATTTACTTCAAAGTTTTGTGATACACGGAATCGATTCAATCTATTCTCCTTTTCTTTGAAGCAGCCTATGTCCTTTGTATTAGGACCTGAACATAGTTGCTGAAAGTTTTTTAATGAAACGAGCGAATACAGTGCACCATCCACTCATGAGATGACAGCTGTGTTGAGATACGTCGTAAAAAAAAGACTCAATTCTTAATGAAAAATCATGTCTGTAGCTCCCTCCGTTCATACCTAGCTCATAAAAAAACCGCACAGTTTTAGTGAAACCTCTTCAGCATTTTTCATTAAATCCGTAATTCATTTTCCCTCCTTAAATAAGAGAGCCATCAAAAAAAAGTCAAACGTTTTTCAGACGTTTATTGCCCCATCAAACAGCGAAATGAGTGCTATTCTCTTGAATGTCAAAAACTAGATATCCCACCAGCATAGCCAAACACAAACCAGACCATGCAGTATTTTCAGGCGATTAACGGACGATAAGTCCACTGAACGCCTCGCTGTCCGTCCGTCTGTAGTGTCGTCGTCATCTCTTAATATGTTCAGCCAAAAAGGCAAAAATACATTTACCAACTTCACTTCATTTTACGATTCAAACACGAAATTCCAAAAAAGACACCATGCATATAAGCTCGCCCCGCTGCCAACTACTGATTGACGTCTTCATTGTGCATTAGATGTGAGAAGTACTTAACGAGCAGCCGGATGAATGACCGAGCACGCTTCATATTTTCTGGTTTAGCATGGTGCTCTGTGCTGTGCACATCTTTATAGTTTATACCATCACCACCTATAGCCAACCGACCATAACGGTAAAAACGATAAACGCCCTAGATAGGAATTTCGTTGGCCGCCATTACTCACGAGTTTAACAGTGCCTCGATTTGTTTAGCCAAATTGTGAGCATTTTTGGTCTGCAGATAAGCAATAAACTGCAGTGGATAGACGGGAGTCTTATGAGGCATGAAAACGCGCATCAATCTGTCTGCGACCGATGATGGTATCTTCTTTCCCCAGAGGATACTTGCAAGCATGGGCAAGCTAATTAATATCAAAAGAACGTAGAAGAGATAAGTGTTGCAATGGATCTGGGAATTCCCTATAAAATAGTAAACCAACAACGATCACCCAACATGAAAACCAATTGACAAATTCGTACTAAGTCGTGTAGATAGATGATGTCAGTGTTGGGAATTATATGAAATATCAAACTCAGACATAGACACAGTGTGATGCACACTTTGGGGAAAACATATTCACACCTTCGGAGAGTGAGAGACAGCGGTGGTACATGGCAAATAATCACTACAAAATGAAAATACACGTTGCTGTCGCTTAGAACTGAAAATGGTTGTAACAGTCTTAAGGGGCTTTATGAATGAAAACAGGACACTTAGGGCTTACCTGTTGTTTTCTTTTAAATTAAATACATCGAAAAATATTGGACAATTCTTTAGTTTCTTTAAAAAAAAAGATTTTTTCCAGACAAATATGATGTCCTCTATGAATTCACTTTTTCGTTAGTTCATATCCTCATTCGTTCACTTTATTCTTCTTTTTCGATTACTCATCTCGTCATGCATTCATTCATTTCATATAATTAATTAATTTACTTATTTCTTTATTCACTTATTCGACATTTCGTCGTTTTTTTTAACTCTTGAATCATTCAGCTCCTCATTCAATCAAGTACTCATTCAATACTTCACTCTTGGCTTTTTTATTCACTCGTTTCTTTGTTGTAACGTAAATTCATTTACTCGTATTTGTGATCATTCATTTAAATGAAAAGATTAGTAAAAAAAATCTTTATCGATTTCAAGGCCGCATATGACAGTATTTACAGAGACGAGCTGTACAGAGCCATGTCTAGTTTCGGCATCCCTGCAAAACTCGTACGACTATGCAGGATGACTTTGGTGAATTCACGCTGCTCCGTCAAGGTCGGTAAAGAACTCACCGAGACCTTTGATGGCTTTAGGCAAGGCGACAAACTGTCATGCGATTTCTTCAACATCATACTTGAAAAGATTGTAAGAAACTCAAACGTCAACACCAGAGGTACAATCTTTCAAAAGTCTGTACAATTACTCGCCTATGCAGACGATATTGAGAACGTAATGGGAAGAAATAAGCGTGATGTCATAGGTGCTTTTGCGAGTATTGAAACAGAAGCGGCAAAAATGGGTTTGATGGTTAATGAGGGCAAAACGAAGTATATGTTGTCATCAAACAAGGACACAGAAGATCGACGAATTGGACAAACCGTCACAATAGACAGACATAACATCGAAACAGTACAGGACTTCGTCTACCTAGGATCCGCTATAGACACGGAAAACAACATCAGTGCGGAGATCAAACGGAGAATAACTCTTGCCAACCGTTGCTTCTTTGGGTTAAGAAGGCAATTGAGAAACAAAACCCTCTCTAGAAAAACCAAGGTGACCTTGTATAAGACCTTGATTATCCCAGTCCTGCTGTACGGCGCGGAGGCATGGACCTTATCGAAAGCGGATGAGGAAACTCTTGGTCGTTTCGAAAGAAAAATTCTCCGAATGATCTTTGGTCCGGTATGCGAAGACAATGTGTGGAGAAGAAGTTACAACAACGAGCTGTATGAGCTTTACCGCGACATGGGCATAGCCAGAAGAGTACGCATCGCGAGGCTACGATGGTTGGGTCATGTAGAGCGGATGGTCCCAAACGCTCCGGCTCGAAGGGTTTTCGAAAGCACATTGCAGGGAAATCTCGGAAGGGGAAGACCTCGTCTTAGGAGGCGCAATCAAGTGGATGAAGACCTCAACCGACTTAGAGTGCGAAACTGGAGAGAGCTCGCCCGATATCGAAGTCGTTATAGAAGGATGTTGGTTGAGGCCCAGGTTCACTCCGAACTGTAATGCCCACCTAAGTAAGTAAGTGATTTCTTTATTTCGTTTTCACTTTTTCATTCACTCGCACTTGCTTTTCGTTCATTATTCCACGCCATTCATCATTTTCATTCACTTATTTCTCCATTGCTTTGCTTCTTCGTTTGCTTGTATCTTATTCATTATCCGTTCATTTGCTTCATTTCGTTTCCTTTTTTTTTTTGTTCATTAAATTCTGTACTCGTTCAGTGCCTCATTCACTTATAATTTCATCGATTAAATTTTTCGTTCATTTATTCACTTCCGAGTTCATTCATTTCCCAATTCATTAATTCACTTCTAAGATCATTAATTTCCCTATCCACTTATTCACCGCTTCATTCATTCGTTATTTTATTGGTTCATGACTTTCGTCATTCCTTCAATCATTTGTTTAATCTTTTGTTTACATTTTCATTCACTCTTATCTTCATACTTTCATTCACATTTTTGTTCATTCATTCAATAATTATTCTACTCCACTTACATTTGAAAATTCATTCATATATTCAAACAATAATTATTTTTTTCTACTATTTCATTCAATTTTAACCTTTGATAATGTTTAATGAGTTCATGATTTCATGATTCAAATAAATCATGAAATCATGAACAAAAAAATGAATCATGAAATCATGAACGCAAGAATGAATCATGAAATGATGAAATGAATTACAAAGCAATGAATTGAAACACAAAATCATCAAATTAACCATAAAATCAAGAAGTAAAACAGTGAAAACAATGGATATTGATACAACCATTACCAACCTAAGTACACAACACCAACTTAATCCTTAATTATAAAGATTTCTGAACAGGCAGTGCAGAACATTTATTAGGAGACTAGTGGTAAATGATTCACTAGATTTGCCAACTTAAAAGGAACCTAAAGCACTTAACCGACCTACGTGTTCCTATGTTCGTATCAAACTTTTCGTAGTATGTTATATTTTTGTTGTGTCAATGTATTTCGTAAAGTTCTCGTTGTTTTTCCCAGTGTACCCATGTTGAAAAAAAAATGTTAACAAAAATTCCTTAAACATAAATCCAAAGCCCACCACCAGTCAGCAGTCAAGTTAATTTTCTAAAAAGACCTCTATGCACAGGTAAGGCTACCATTTACAATGTGTACAATTCCTACTTTGGACACCAAATGGACGACTGGACACTGGACAAGAAATCAACTAACAACAAACAACAAACAACAAACAACAAACAACTAGTAACCGCATGAGCAGTTTGTTCCAAATGTATCACCCAATGCGAACGTCTACTTTGGAGTCCGGAAATCGCAGCAGTCGAAACAGGGTTTCAAAATGTTGTTCTTGTTGTTGTTGTCCGTCTGTCGGCGTTGTCATCATATAGTAATCGTCGAACGACAACAAAACAAAAAAGACAACTTCCATATTCGTTTGGCTTCTTTCTGTATAATTTTTTTTTTTTTGTTATTTCTACCTATCCTTTTGTATGCCTTATGGGTTCGGGTGTTTATACAACGAATGATATACGCCTAACTTGGAAATTGGTGTAATCGCCTCGTTTAGAGGGCGATTAAACCAACTTGATTCACAGAGGGGCAACCATCATGCACAGACTTTGTGACGGCGACGAAGACGACGACCACGGCAGTCCTTTTGCTGTATGAGCAAATTGAAAGTGCACCGGAACATTCCAGAGTGTTCCACCTTTAATTGGTGCTAAGCGCGACTTTCTCTTACACAGAGAGGAGTACACCTTTTCTATTTAAGCTCTCATGGATTTAGAATGAAATTGATGATGAATCGGATTTAGAAGAAGAAAAAAAAAAAACAAATCCCAAAGTGAATAAGAAGGCCTAACGAGGTGACTGCCATGTGATGAGAGCCAGCCAGAGCGACGGCATGGCGCAATCGGTTTGTTGATTGCTTTCGCTTATGAATTGAAATACCAATGACACTTTTGGAATAAATAAATAAACATGTATATTTTTTCTTTCTCGATAGAATGAAGTGGACTGTAATGTGAGAGATCCGGATGAGTGAGAGAATCAAAGCGAGTCAATTTAGATTTAGACACAGGTATAAATATCGGACGGCCAAGTCGTAAGATGTTTTAATGAGATGTCAAAAGTTTTGATAAACAAGCTTGATCTTGTTGCTTGCCAGAATAAATTGGATCATTTCCGATGAGAAAGTAGACAGCAACACTTGTCTTATTGAAAGCTGCCAATTTACAAGAAATGGTTTCGAAAAACGCCTACTTTCAAATGAATGAACAGAATGGAAAAATCATTTGAAGACAAGATATGAGTTCGCATAAAATAATTAGGACAACCGATTTGTGTCTGACAGTTGTTTAGAACTCTTAACGATCTGCAAACGTGTACAGATGCCTACAGCTTCAATGAGTTAAACATGAATTGATTGCAAGAAAAACGTTGGGTTTTGAATTTTTGAACCACTTATGAGTCTGATCGACTTGACGCGACACTAAGAAAGTCAGTGTAGATTGGAGTTTAAGAGAAAAGAGTTTTTAAGAATGATTTAAGGAACTCTACAAATGTCACTCCATCTACCATGAGCGGTTGTCCTACAAAGTAATGCTAGCCCTTCAATAAAATGTCAATAATATTGGTCTTAATCCAAGTCTACATCATTCATTTAATCAACCACTCCATTTGTGTTCAAATTGCAACTTAACAATACAAGACGAAGAAGAATTTTTGCATTGTAAAAAAACATTGGCTTTTCATTTTGTTAACCACTAATGAGTCTTACCGACGCAGCACAAAAGGGTCCGTGTAGTGCAGATTAGAGTTTAGAAGAGAAGGACTTTTAAGAATGATTATCGCAACCCTTCATCCGAGAAGAGCAGTATTCCTCCAAAGTGAGCCCACAAAGTGACAAAGAAATCAAAATCGTTTTATAAATTGAGAAGAATATTGGCCCCATAATGGAACCCTGAGGCACACTGTGATTTATTTATCTGTTTAGATGTCCCTTCAAAGTCCCGACAAAGTATTGCCAATGGTTTTAAAAAATTGAAAAAATATTGGTCTCATGATAGAACCCTGAGGCTCATTTTGATTTATTGGTCTTAGTCTAGACGTCCCTTCATTCATCACTTCAATTTGCGTCCTAATTGCAACTTAACAAAAGAAGACAAAGACAAATTCTTACATTTACTTCAAAAACAAAAACATCAAGCTTACAAAAGAACGTGAGAAGGTAAAATAAATCCGACTGGCCTCCAGCTGGACACACATATTATCAGTCATTTTTGTTCAATACAGTCCTAGAATTTATGTCCTATTTTTGCTACTAAAGCTATTCAACTTGTCAGCGTCGCCTCATCAACCCAGACAGATCACCAATTTATATAAAAAACCCAATCTCATAAGCATTAAATCATTTGCTGCATTAATTTCATTAAATTATTATTCCTTGTCGCTTGGTTGAATCCCAGAGTTTGTTGATTCTATTTCTAAATTTATGCACCGCTAACCGCTATATTTAAGCTCGAAGTCAATAAAAACTGTTGATATGCCATTAAAGAAGAAAATATTAAAATTTAAATTTAAAAATAAACATACATGAATGTATCCCTTAATTTTTGATCGTAGGTCCTTGAGGAAAACCATATTCATTGTCATGGACGTCATTTGGTTATGTTAATCCTGCATCCGCTGGTGGTTGATTGATTCAAACAAACAAATTGTTTATTTACGTCCATGGATCCGACCATGTCCACTGTTTTTGTATATTAAACCACTTTTATTCAATTTGAAAAAAAAACACACACACACACTTTTTCTTTTATTTTTAGTGGGATAAATATTTCACCGAGCTTATTTTTTCAGATTTTTTGCTTTCTACTTCACTATAAACAAACTTAGGTTTAAAAAAATACAAATATGCATAAAAACAAACAACTGATAATTTTTTTTCTTTGTGATTTCCTAGCCAGTCTCGACCGAATTGGGAACTGAACTGCATCAACGCCGCCACCCGTGCGTTGGTGTCACTCCAAAGATGCGCTTTAGAAAACGAACAACTTATTCAAATTCCCACAAAAATATTGAAAAAAAGAAAAGATCTTCGTCTCAATGTGGTAGTTAAAATTAGTCTCATCTGCGAACTGCGGGGGTGTGCTATTTTCGACCAAAGTCAACACTTTATGCCTCTTCATTAGATTTGAAAAATTTGTTGTATGAGTTGCGGAAAAAAATATGTGACGTGTATAGATACGCCACCGCATTTGGAATATTTTGTTTATTATTTGAAAGAGTCGAAGCTAAATAGATTTTAACTTTAAAACGTAATAAGTTAAAATTTTACGGTAAAAATATTCACACGTGCTGTGGCTGGTAAATTCAACTTCAAAGTTTGTAGAAAAATGTTTTTTTCTTCTGCAATTATACCTTGAATAGTTGGTGACAGATGCATTTTATTTTAGAATTTTGTGTAAATTACTTTCAAATGAGGTGTTCTCGTCACGGTGTAAATAAGTACGAGTTGATTTGCGTACAAACCTCTATGAAAATATAATTTGGCTTTTTCGTCTTCTTTTTTTTCGAAAGGGGCACGACTAAGTTGTTTTTGCTTCTTAAAATAATAAATCAAATCAAAATTGAAGGAAAGAGAAAGGATATTTTGTTTTGGTTTTTAACTAAAACGTTTTAAAATTCTAATGGTAAAACGTTTCAATTCAAATATTTAAGAAACGTTTGCAAAAATGAGCTTTCGGTTCTAATAGCTGATGCACATATTTAAGTCACAAACCTGAAACGAAAAGAAAGAAAAAAATGTTAAGTTGGTTGAATAATGAAATGCAATCAATTTTAAATATTTTAAGAAGAAAATTTAAGAGCAATTTGTCGATTGAATTGAATAGTTTTCGAGTATACTGCACTTTCAACATAAAAGTTTGCATCAGAGAAATTGCAGAAAATGAATCAATACAGCTTCCGTTATCACAAAACTCATGTCGTGCGACACACAGACACTTTATACATTTAAGGGGTTATATACAGTTAGAATTTTCAAAAAATCGATTTTTTTTTATTTTCTTAATGTACATAATATATTAAAGAATACACACAGAAAATTTCACATCGTTCCGGTGAATATATTCGAAGTTACACCCAAATTTGAAAAAGAAATTGTATCCAATGTAAAGTGCTTTTCAATCTTTAAACACGTTTTTCTCAAAATGGTGTTTACAAAGTCGGTGACCAACATTACTCGAAAACGTCTAAACCGATTAGTCTCAAAATTTAACACGAGCTTCTTAAATATATTTTTTAGTAATTAATCAAAGATTTTTTCTCACCGATAAATATTTTTTGTTTTATAAACAACAGAAGCAGAAATTTTGGTCAAAAATAGATTTTTTTTGGAGAAACCGCCATTTTGCCAAAAAAAATTTATTTGGCTATTCTTTCGATTAATTACTAGATTCAACATTACTTTAACGAAAACTGTTTTGTTTTTTAAATTTAGAGGATCCAGTTCAGAGATATAGTGGTCACCGCACAGCGTCTTTTTTTGAGAGGAGCTCCCGGAGATCAGCTGTAGCTCCTTTCCAAATAAATAGTCTTAAAACACAGATAAAAGATACCATAATATGTGTACAAATTTTAAGATCAATAAATTTGAAAATTTGCTCAGAAAAAATTCTGGAAAATTCGCTTTTTTTCGGCTTTCCAACTGTATATAACCCCTTAACCACTTCTCTAAAATTTTGAAACATCGGACATTTAGCAAATGATTTTTTTTTTTCTTAACAATTGGGAGCTAGCACATATGGTCCTAACATAAGTCCTTGAGAGCAAACAAATGATATTTTTTTTTTTTTTTTTTAAAGTAGACAATGATAAAACACTGCCCGGAACTTTTTCTGAAACAGAAATGGTGTAACCTACTTAAAATTTTTTCTTCGAATGACAGAGACATGTAATGATTTCGTAGTTTAACGATTTTTGAAAACCGAAAACCTAGGTTTTTTTTTTACTACTCATAAGGCTGTCGAGGATTACTGAGTTGTGGCAAAAACGCACCTGTTATTATTATTTCCAGACACTAAAAGTAGAACAGTATGCCAATACCCCTACGTCAAAGAAACCAATTCAAACTCTGCCAAAAAATTGTCGGTTTGTTAACATTCTAATAAAATTGATTGTTTTTAGCAGCACAGATTTCAGACTTGAAAAAATTAAATTCAAAAATTATAATGTCCTTACGTAAATTAATTCTCTTTAGTCTTATGTTGACAGACATGGTTTAACCCCAAAACTGTCCACATAAGAAACAATTTTGATGTAAAGACATTTTTCGACCCTGTCAATTGCTGCTCTCTGCAAAATAACAGCCGAATTGATAAACTTTTAAAAAGGGTCTCTTTCGAATGCATTGCAATTTGTTAAATTACCTGCAGCCAGAAAAAAATGGGCACGTCTGGATCGCACGAACTTGCTATTGTGTGCTAAGTACAACACCAAAATCTTATAGCTGAGTAAAAGGTTTTAGCATTCGCTCTTCATAGTGTATTTGGTGGTACAGGGCTGCCAACTACACAATAATTATGAAAACTTAATTAAATCACGCAAAATATTGAAAAAAAATAAATTAGGTTTCAAGCGAAAATCTAAAAACGCCATTTTCTTTCAATTGCTAATACATATAAACCCTAAAAATTTATTCCAAATCAATAGAGCCGTTTTTTAAAAAATCAGTTTTTTATTTTTAATTTTTTTAAAAAATGAGGTTTTAAAAATTCAAGTACACAAGTTTTAAAATATTGCTGAAAGATGTATTGACAAAAAATTGGAAATAAATTAAAGACACCGTTTTGAAAATATTCGAAAAAAAACAAATTATTTTTAAAAAAATTTATGAAAATTGGAAAAAACAAGATTTTTCAAATGTTGATTTGCAATCTTTCTTAAAACCCGTGCTAGCGTCACCCTACGGTCACACTCAATTGAATCACAGACTATATGTCTATTATAGTAAGTGGGGGGGTATACGGGTCAACTCAATCAAATCTGAACTCGTCTGCTTCAGAAGGCCTGGAGTTTATAGAGGCTGCCGTACTGCTGGAACATGCAGAGCAACATCACTATCGCCACCCGATGGAACCAGACTGACTGCCCAACTGAACGCGAAGTATTTAGGTATCAACTTTAACGAGGTGCTTAGATTTAACCCGCACTCACGCGCTGTACTGAAGAAGGCCAACTTCGCTTTCCACCGACTTTACCCTTTGATGAGAAGAAAAACAGGACTAAGTCAGTCAACGAAACTTCTGATGTACAAGCAACTGCTGAGACCCGTCATCAACTACGGCAGCCCAGTCTGGTTTGCCATCTCCAAGACAGCGATGACGGAGCTCCTACTTTTCGAAAGGAAAATTCTGAGACTGCACCGGCCTCACTTTCAACCACCAGCGCCAAAGACACTACAGCAACCAGCTTGTGTACGAGAAAGCCAAAGTGATGCCCTTAGATCAATACGTGTTATTGACAGTAAGCAAAACGGCTGCAGATATCAACAACCACTCGAAGAATCATTTGGTGAGAAGGATGACCAGTGAGGACCAACACCCCGAGCCAAGATACCTAAGCGTGATGAACACTTTGAACGAAGAAATAATACCAGCCACGAAACCATCAATTTCTACGCTGACCCAGGGTCAGCATATTTGCGTAGCTAATGAAACCCACTACCGCCTCATTACATCATAAGAATTGTTTTTCAAAAATAATATGTAACGTAAAATTTTATCAAAATCTTTCGAGCCGTTTTCGAGAAAAATAGGTTTTACCATATAGGTTGTATGGCAGGTACCGTTATTCCAAGACCTAGAGATTCAATTCCAAAAACCCCTCTGTAGGCTACCCCAGAGACGAGGAGAAAATCGGTCAAGCGGTTCAGGCTGTAGAATCATATACGGACATACAGACAGACAGACAGATTTGCTGGACCCACTTTTTTCGTATTATCCATCATCGTAATGTCATATTTAATTGTTATCTCAATTTTTCTTTTGCACGATTGCAAAACTTGCCTTAACCTATAATCGCAAGTAAAAATTGGCGATAGAAAGCCCCCTTTTCTGTTTCATCATCGCATTTCTAGAGAATCGAAAGCTGTCACGAAAAAATAACTTTGCGTTTTTGTATGAAAAACATGGCAAAGTGGTTAGTATGTCACCCAGTTACGCGGCAGGCTATATTGGTTCGATTCCGAACAGAAAACAAAAATGCTTTTCCGCGGGTATCATCTTTCGTGAGGGATTGGCCAGTCCTCCGATTTCATTGCCATCAAAAGCTCCTTCTCGATTAGCCGTTCGGAACTGGCAGAAAATTGTAGGTCCTTCCACTTTCCAATCCCTCACAAGACATGCCTAGTGGTTTCCCGCTCTGTTGCACCACTCTATTTCTTTTTTATTATTGAGACAAAAAAAAAACATAGTAGAGACAAATGCAACGAACGACATCTGCATTTAGATTGCCTCAGACATGGAACAATCCAAAATCGGGAATTTTGCCGAAGCATTGTGAGGTAAACGCGGCGTATCCCACGATCGAATGCTTAGTGTGAAGCTTTGAGAGAGCTTGTGATCTATTCGAGAACACGATGATCGTAAGGCCGGAAAAACAAGAAGAGAAATAAGAAGCTTTGTATGCATTTTCAATGTTGTGCACTTTAAAGCTGAACGCAATTTTCAAAAAAAAATTCTCAAAATTCAAAAACATGATGTAGATTAGTGAATAATTCGAGAAAGGTATGCAGTGGGTAGATTTGACCGATATAAGATCGTTTCTCCCTTTTGATGCCTCTTGATCGTAGACTTCTTACCTCTATCCTCAAGAAATGTACAAAAGAAATAAACATCTTTGACAATCTAACAATAACTTTGTGCTTCCAGTCATGGAATTAAATTCTCTAAAGGGTTTGTGTCGAAGAATTGGTATTTCAGGAATATTTCTGTGTGGTATGTCTAGTTGTTTTTTAAAGTAAGGTCAGTACCTTCATGATAGCAAAAAGTTCATGAGATTAAAAATTGAAATACCAAAAGTGAGTGTCAAGCTTTCTCGAATTTTTTCAGTTTGGTTTCAATCAAAACATCACAAAATCAATCGCTGTTCTGTTAACGCCTAGCCTCCTGAGTAATAAATTATTATAATCATTCTAATGAACTGAATAAAAACTTTCTCATGCCCATCAACGGGCACACTTCAAGACCTACACCTTGTTCGTTGAAACAATTCATCTACTTTCAAGTAATGAAACGATAATTCTCTCAAGTGGGCTTGTCATTTGAAGAATCTATCTCTGACAATGTCTACGTGACCACATTTCATCCAACTACGCATTTAAGGTCCAAGCATCTATTGCGTTTTCAAATAACCCCAAGCCGCCATATCACCGCTGCGCTGTTATAACTGCTGTCCTTAAGCTGACATAAACAGATGCCCACTTGCAAAGGAAAAGTGTTAATTTACTCGCGTTCAAGTGATGTGCGGCGCACTACGGCAAACATTCATCACTGAAAAGTATCTTATAAAGGCATAGCCTTTTACAAAATCGCTTAAGTCACACGTCATTACAGCGGTTGGTCGACTGATTTGCCGTTCGACTGTTTGGTTGTTTGGTGTGATGCTATACCTAGGCGCTCAGCTCAACCCCTCAATCACAATCTTCAATATAAATTGCTGACGATTTGTCTCGTCAGATGATGTAAATTGTATTCATTGGATCTCAGCGCAGATGAGCTAAAGCTTTAGAAAAAAAACTGGTTCCATCCGAAACGCTAGCACATCATCGTCAAAACTAAATAAACATCAAGAGCCTCGGAGAATCTTTTGTATAGAAGTTCTATGAGTGAAAGAGATATAGACCCGGAAAATATATTAGTAAATCTGTCTTCTGAATAACAACACGCTAAGTTGCGATGACTGAAAAGGGGGCTTTGCGCTTTACACAACGCAACTCAGGCAAATCGTCACTTAACCTATTCCAAGTGCATTAACCCGGGCGTGCAAATAATAATTATGCAAAAAATAATAATAAAGAAAAAGTATCCGTAATTTGACGGTGATTTGTTAACGCTTAGCCGGTTTATACCACGCGCCCGTCGCTATATGCCAGGCATGCACTTTGGCTACAAACAATGCGTTTAATTTTTGTGGTTGCTTGGTTTTTGTGCTGTTTTTTGTTTTCCTTGTCGTGTCAAGTGCATATTGGAACTTGGAAGCAGGTTATAAAAAATAAATTACTGTTTTATTTGTAAGGTTTGTGGGCTGCAATATTTTGGAATTAATATTTTTTTTATTTTTGGAATTAAAAAGACACGCCCTGCCCTCATCAGACATGTGAGGAAGTATTTTCAGTATTTTGTTATATTTGCTATAATCGCTTCCTTCTTTGAGAGGTTTGCGAATAAAAAAGTAAACAGAAGACGATGAAAAGACTGTTTTTAGGTGTGAAGAAAATGAAATAAAATAAATTAATTAATTAAATGTTCGAATGTCCAAATTTTCTTCTCCGTACTTCTTAAGGATGAAAGAGTAATTGAAAAACTAGATCGAGACTAGTGGTATTAAACGGATAGCATTTTGTCAAACAATAGGGTGGCACAAAAGAGCACCAGGATTCCGAGGAGCCGGCAACTATCTCATTTCTCTCAATCATAACTTGTGGGGAACATGCGGTGCCTACCAAATTTTCGCCGATTACGCTTAGTGAGATTGTAATTAATCTCTGAAAACTTAGAGCAGCAACAAAAGCTTTTCTTTGTTTTCTTTTTCATTCAACCGATTTTTCGAGGTTTAAGCTTGACACAATCACAAGAACTCCCTTGACATATTTTGCAGGACTTGTCTATATGCACTGCAACACGAACTTACACAAGTAAATTAAGGAGTTAAAACGGGGGTGTGGTTCTTGTGCGTTCGTTTAAAATGACCACTCTGAATGATTTGAGAAAAAACCAATAGTTTGGTTCGTGTTGGTTCGTTTAAAACGAAACATTTTAGTAATTTCTGAAGAAAAAGATTGTTGCGTTTTATGTTTGTTTATCTAAAACGAACTTGTTGCAGTCTCTAAAAATAGAATAGAAAATCTCATGGAGTTGTCAGAATTCACGGGACAATTGGTCAGGGACTTTCCGGATTCGAACCCTCCTTTGATTTAAAGGAAAGGACGGATGGCAGGCGTCTTGTAACGCAATAAATCAACATTAAACATTATTCAGAGCATTGTTAAACAACGAGGTGTAAATTTCCATCGCTTTCAAAAGGAGGTTTCGCAGCACAATATTGGGTATACCGACGACTGCTTTACTGATATCTTTTTCTTTATTTAATTTAGTGAAAAATGCCTTCGAGATCGATTTCAGAATCGAACAGGGTGTTATTCCCGTTTCGATCTGCTATAACTACATTTACTCGTCAGTCGTCATTTAACCTAGTTGAGCCAGAATTCTCTGATCACCAATGCGAAATCTCGTCTCTCAGAGAGAAGTTTCCGAAGAAGGTTGTGTTCTCAAAACCGTAGTTCCTTTTTATAATGGCTGATTTTTTCGCTATTTTCTTTTTGGCAAAACTAGTTTTGATAGCTCAAGTACGTTTCGTGTTTTGTGTCACTGTCAAACATCTTCAGTTTGGTCTATAATCAAGAAAATTCATAGCGCGCTTTTCCATTTGAAGGTCAGTTTAATGGACCTACTGGGGCGGCTATTTGGGCTTTTGTAACTGAATTTCGCACAAAATTTACATTACTGGACATTAAACCACAAACACGCTTACGTAGAGTGGCAGATAGTTTCAAGAAGACGGTACCACATGCCACACAGCACGCTTAACAATGGACCAATTCGTACGCGAGTTCGGCGAACACTTTATTTCACATTTTGGGCCGGTCAATGAGCCGCCTAGATCGTGCGATTTAACGCCACTATAGGTACTCTTATTTGTGGGTGTATGTTGGGGCTCATATCTATAATGACAAGCCCGCTTCGATTAGCCCGCTGGAAGCCCAACATTGAAGCATTTATTAGTAAGATACCGGCCGAAATGTAAGAAAGAGTATACAAAAAGTAGACTAAGCGGATGGATTTTTTGAGGCGACCGCACTATTGATTCAAATAAAGGCTTCGTACATTTTTCTGAATTTTATGTGGTTTTTTTAGCATGCGATTGCTCACAAAAGATACTATTTACTTGGTCGAAAACAGCAACCACTGCCTCTACTTTCTCTTGAGAACTTTCGACTATAAAGAGGCCATTGTACAAAATGGCGTCAACAGAATCAATTTCCGCAGTCAGATGTAAGATTGTGTTCTCTCGTCCTTAATATGCTCCGAAAGCAATTTTGATAATTTTTGATAGTTTTTATATATTTCCGGAAACTACTCTGGTTGCTGCCAGCCTGGATGTATAGCCTGGATTTTATTGTTCCAGAAAAGACATTAATAAATTGTAGTCTTTTGTACTGAGTTGTCGGAGAATTTTTAATCAGCTACCGTAGTGTAAGGCCGTATGTGCAAGTGTTTAAGTCTTAAGTGCGTTCATGCACATATTTGCTGAGTCACGTTACCTTTATTCGGGAATTGTTATGTCCATCGACTACGGATTTAACTGGTGCAGGTGTTAGTAGATCTCAACGTTCGATGAATTTCTCTTCCTATTAGGAGCAATACCGTTCCAACGAAGTTCCCTTGAGACGACACCGGAAAAGCTCGACCAACGTGATATACCGAAGATGAAAGAACGCATCGGCTCGTGCTCTTCCAGTTCCACAAGCTATATCGGAAGCTGTACGAAGGCGGCGAATTCGCAATGGTGACTGTCGCACTTAACTATCGTCAAGCATTTTCTTGCCTGTCGCAGATAATCGTCAATCGGTTTCAGTCTTCAGTCAAAGAGCAAAAAGCCCGGGTAATTGCCACTTGGAAGATATGATGGCCTGTAAGTGAGCAGTTGGTAGACTTTACATTCAACATGGTGAGATCCCAGCCAACTGAATAGCTGGGTCCTCTTTCTATTTGATAATTGTTTTCTCCAATCTTGTTTTCTAGCAATCCCATCACCAGCCAATTAGAAAATAGTTTCCTCAGTATTCAGTTTCAGACTTCGGAAAACTGTTTCGAGCTCTGTTTTAAAACATGAGGGTTGAGATGCCCAGAATGCATAAATTGCGATCAATAAAAAATCTTCAATTCCTAAAATAAAACTCCAGGCATAATTGAAATAAGTACATTACGTTCGACTCAAAGTTAAAATAATTTTTTCAAATCACCTTTTACACAGTCACCCCTCTCGCATCAATAACCGAAATATCATAAAAAAAAACCTACTCCTACCCCACCAATTTATTTCTTGTCTCAAATTCTGACTTTTTGTCACATCATATGCGAACCACTCTCAAAATACCGAATATGCATGCTCCAAAAATATAACCAAGAGAAAAAACACTCTATAAATCTCTGTCTTTGTCGAAGAAAACATTCGATTCGTCACGATCGCGTGATACTTCACAGACGTTGTCTTAAAATAAATATTTTTTCCAATTGTTTTTTCCAACTACATTCATTTCAAACACTTTTTCTTATTGGAATTGGAACCAAGAACATAAGACAATTAGCCAGACAGAAATAAATGAAATATGACAGAAATTGGAAAAAAAAAACCTTTCTCTAAACATGACTCTACAATTAAAAAAGAAAAAAAAAGGTCCAAAAGTGTTTACTGCTCGATGCATCACTTTTATGTTCTTTGTCTTCAAAAAAAAAGGCCAAATCCAAAATCTAAAATTAGAAATGAAAACGGAATTCGTATTTGTTTCTGTTTTTGTGTTTTCCTCAAATCTAAACACCAAAAAAAATTATTTCCTCGTTTGCATTCTTTGAAAATTTCGCGCTCAAGTTTCTGTGAATTCCCCCCACTGTAAACACACACAAAACGTATCTGTTGCTATAAAAACAAGTTATGCGAACACAAAAATTTCTAAAGAGAAAAGAATTCACCGGATTTGTCTATTTAATAGGAAAATAAAAGTTCTTTGATCAGACCTTTGTTGGTGTGTATATTCATCTGTCATTGAAGACTTGTTGATATGTAGAAATTATGATAAAGCTCTTAACGATTAAGGGTGGTAAAATGAAATCGGAGTGTGGCATGTATTGTCACATAAGTTGCTTGCCTTCAAGTGCTTGATTTATCTATTTTCTTCTCAAAACAGACACAAAAAGGTGTCTCTATCTGTTGTGTAGGTTGTGATCTCTTCCCACACTGAATAAATTCGATTTTGAATGATTTGGTCGGCGATAAGTTCCTCTTATCTTTAAATTAAATTTTAATTTTAATTATTAACTTAAATGCGGTTACATATCGAATAATAATAATAACCTGCCACAAACCCTCTGCCATTATGTTTTTAACTATGCATACTGACAAGGAAGCATCTGCATACGAGTATGGACTGGTAGAGCGTTAAATGCGAGCATACGCCAATTTATTATAATAATTGTAGAGCATTACACTCAAGTTAAGCACAAGCATCAGCCATCAGGCATCATCGCATCACACAGATGCAAAGGCAAACACTATCTTTCATCTCCTTAACTGAGGCCAATCTTTCGAATATACTCTTGTTGTTTGTGTTGTGGTTGGTGTTGGTTTTGTTGCCAAATGAGCTCCATTAAGGAATTGATTACTCTATAAAACGCATTGCTATCAACACAACGACGACGCGGGATGGATGCTTGTACACTATGCCATCATCTCTATTCGAATGGGTAGATGGATGGATCTGCAGGGAATTGCTTCTGTTTTGTTTGGATTTTCTGAAGCAACAGAACACGAGTAAGTTACAAGACATAATGCAGCCATTACAACAGCCAGCCGACACTTGTTTGTAATCTGAGAACAGATAATTTCTATTTTTAGCCACGAGATGGAAATGTGAACGTTCTCGAGATTATTTCAGCTTTTCTCATTCAATTGCTTGTGTTTTGAATTTGCACAAATGAGAAACGCCATCGCCTTGCAACTTCATAACTCAAATATAATTGAAACTAAACCGACCAGTGGCCTCCTCCTCAAACAATAATCACCATCGTTAATTCAAACTCAATTCCATTATAAAGCGATTTTCTTGATCGTTAGGTAGTCGTCCATTTATTAGCCGCGGCCACACTTAAACTCATAGATAATGTTTATCTCGTTAAAATAGATTCTCTCATCAAATCAAATCCATCACTTCATCATTATGATGCACCGAAACTAGAAGCGACACACGCACCACTGGCAATGATTCAATAAATAACGCCAAATTACCAATGTGAAGCAATATAATTAGTGTTTTGTCCCAATGCGTACAGGCGTACGGCAACGCCAACTGGTATGTAAATTGAGTGTGTTAAACAATTTGGCTTTTAATTAATCACTAATTTAAATTCAGCAACATAATGGGCATTGACCAAATAAGGTTACTTAGCGTCAGCCAACGAACACCAACAATATCATCGATACTCTCAAACTCAAAGGTGTTAGACCAATTGTTTGTTGTTGCATCATGTGGATGGCGCGACTCGAACAAAACAATAAAATGAAAATAAAAGCGTAAGTGAATATTGCAACAAATATGTGTGATTCGTTTCGGTTTGTGTTTTTATTATTATTTTTATTATCGTGTTGCTGTTGCGGTTGTTAAAGTGAAAAAATGTGAAAGTGTTAACTCTCGGCGCCCTATCTATGGAACTATTCAAGTGTTCACCCATTTGTGGTGACTTAGGTGAGAAAGTTGTAAAATTATTTACGGGCGGAAATAGTTTTTCTGAGTTGGAGGATTTTATTAGTTTTTTTTTTCTTTCCTTTCGGCTTTAACGATGGGAAGTGAATTTAATTAGCTAAGGAAAGGAAAAGTTGGCGGAATGTTACGAGTGAGGCAAAATAATTGTTCAATAAACACAATGTTTTTTTTTTAACTGGGAAAGATAAACGAGACTGAAAGTCTTCTAATAAAAAAGATGAGGAAAAAGAGAGGGCTGTTCATCGCATCCCAGTTTTTTTTTTTTTACTTTTGCGAACGTTGTGAGAATTTCGGAATCATACGGGTATCACCATTTCAGATATTTTAACAGGTTCATGCCGTTTTGCGTTGAGCGTTTTAACTAAAGTTAAGCAGATCCTAAACTTTAGTTTGAATATTAAGTTTAACTCACTAAGTTTTGCAGTATAGGTAGAGTGACCACCAGCCCAACGAAAGTTATATTACCAAACTGGACAGTAATAATAAAGTAACATTTACTGGGTACCATGCCGTGTAGGAATCACAGGAAATGAGCAGGCTGACAAACTATGAAAGAAAGGAGTCGGATCACTTCTCATGTGAGCGGAATCTTTTTGTGGAGTAACGGAGAGCGACATCAAGAACGAGATTAGAAAATCAGGGGCCAGGTATAGCGATCAGGAAAACGAATCAGGAAAAATTTTCAAATGGAATAATAACTATGTTTTCGTTACAATCAAATAACTAATGTTATACCAATCGATGGCAAATCACTCAAAGTATTTTTTGTGTCCAGAAAAAGTATAATAAAACAAATATTTTCTGCTTAATTTTAATTTTTCTATTTTCCTGATTCAATTTCATCAGGAAAATAGAAAAATACAATTCGAACAATTTATTCAATTGTAACGAGAACGTAGTGATTTTTCCATTTAAAAATTTTTCCTGATTCGTTTTCCTGATCGCTATAACTGGCACCTAAGACGACTGGGAAAAACACTGGAAAGAACTTCCGAAAATGCGACAAGCCAAGCTAGATGCTGCTTGACACGTTCAACATAAAACAGCGATACAAGAACGTTATAAACTTAAGTAGGAACAATCTAAAAATACTAGCTGTTTCCTACCTGAGCATTGCAGGTTAAGGAAACAATTCAAAATACTATGCGTTGAGGGGGTTGAACAATACAGAAACTGCATAAACAACAACAATAATCTCCGGACCACTTTTAAGGAGACTGCGAAGCTCTCATACACCAAACGAAAATACGACTAAGGTCATACTACATAGAAAAGAGAGATCTAAAATCCCTAAACGTAGCCCAGATCCTTAGCTTCATCAAAGAGACTAATCTGGATGAAGTGTTGTAATTCAGGAATTTTTTCAAAGCCTACTTATTTCATAAAAAATGATAATAAACCATTATAAACACAAAAATATACCAATTATAACATTTTTAATAGATAAAATAAAAAACACCTGTTATATACGGTTTCTTGGGGATTGAGTTGAGCCACAAAAAAAATTCTTTCTAGTTCGAGCGAAAATCAACCATGGTAACTGACCTTACCCATTTCTGAAACCATATGCCAAATTGTAGCTGCAATTATTTGCAACTTTCAGAGATGTTGAAATAAAAAAGTTGTGTCACCAGTGCTGCTATTTTGATCCTAAAAACAATTTTCTTTTTGGAACATTTCAATTATTGTGGAGTAAAATTTAAAATATTAAAGTAAAGTATTTAAAAAAGGATGGTCGCGAATGAAGTTATGGCTACTGTGGAAAAGTTCACAATCGACTAGGTTTCCACACAACGGCAGATCTTTTAAAAACCCGGCAATACAATATCGATATACACCATATTTTTATAGTTTAACAGTATTAAAAACAAACTGTACAGATACTGGTCTAGTTTTGACATCCCTCTAAAATTCGTACGACTATGCAGAATAACTTTGGAAAACTCAGCCTCTCCGTTAAGGCCAGTAAAGAGCAAAGGTCTCGGTCTTTGATATCGAGAAAGTCTTTAGACAAGATCAGTTTTACAACATTTTACTTTAAAAGATTTTGCAAAACTCAGACGTCAATACCAGTGGAATAATCTTTCAAAAGCCTGTACAATTACTAGCTTACGCAAACGATATTGACGTAATGGGAAAAAGCAAGCGTGATGTCATAGGTGCTTTTGCGAGCATTGAAACAGAAGCGGCAAAAATGGCTAGAAAGTTAATGAGGACAAAATGAAGTATTTATTGCCATCAAACAAGGGCAGAGAACATTGACGAATTGGACAAAACGTCGCAATCGACTTACATAGTTGAGAAAGTGAAAGATTTAGACTACCCCGTATCCGCTATAGACACGGAAAATGACATTAGTGCGGGGATCAAATGAAGAATAACTTTGGCAACCGTTTCTTCTTTGGGTTAAGAAAGCAAATAAGAAGTAAAACACTCTCTAGAAAAGCCATGGTAACCCTTTATAAGACCATATTCATCCCAGTTCAGCTTTACGGTGCGGAAGAATGAACCTTAACGAAAGCGGTTGACCATGGTTACCTTAGTCGTTTCGAAAGAAAAGTACTCCGAATGATCTTTGGTCCCGTATGCGAAAACATGTGTGGAAAAGAATATACAAAAACAAGCTGTATGAGGTATGCCGTAAAAAGGACATAGCTAGAAGAGTTGGTACGCATCGCGAGATTACGATGACTGGAACATAGAGTGGATGGAAATTAACGCTCCGGCTCGACGTGTTTTGGAAAGCACATTGTTGGCTGGCGCAATCAAGTGGAAGAAGACCTCAACCAAGTTAGAGTGCAAAACTGCGAAGAGCTCACCTGAAATGCTTGGCAAAAGATGTTAGTTGAGGCGCAGGTTTACACTGAACTGTAATGTCCACCTAAGTTAGTAGGTAAGGTCCTGTTACCTGGTCCTCTCGAACATGGGAATTAACGCCTCTCGCTTACTTTTTAAGGTTAGGCCATTGAACTGTGTCGGCAAAGCAGCAACTCTTGAAGCATTGGGAGTCAAAATTGAAGGCATCATTGAGGCAACACAGTCAGAATATTGCCTTAAAAGAGGATTAAATGAAAAATTATTGGCAGTATCTCCGAGTTCAATTACACTCCTATGAAAAGGCTTTTCAATAAGCTGTTTCAGAAAAGGCGGAACTCGCATACACTTCTTTTTTTCACCAACACATATTTCTCATTGAGCTTATTTTTTTTTTTTATATGAAAAAAGACGAGGCTTATATGCTAATCTGAAGAACTCAGACCTAATTGCCGGTCCATTGTACTACCAGGGTAGCATCCTTCCCTTTTTTTGTGTTGCAGTAGTTGGAAATAAGGTGTTAGTAATTTCACATATAACCTCAAGGGCGACGTCAATATGAAACTGGGAGGTTGAAAGAAAATTAGATCTCATTGAGCTAAGACTGAGTTTCTCTGAATTTCGTATGCAACTTTTCACTTTTGCAAAAGTCACTTAAATCAAAATTCAAACGATTCTGGTGCCACCTCTTACCAGAGATAGTTATTGAATTCTCAAACGACTCTATGCTTATTCCTTTCCAAAGTTCGATCTCCACACGCCTCGAGATAATTGTCGAAAAAGACATCAAAGTACACCAACACGTTTTGGTCGTTGTTTGGTCATTCAAATCGTTGATAGTTCATAGAACCTCAAGACAAAAAACTAAACAGTATCTTTCCTAAAATCACACAAAACAATAAAACTCACATCGAAATTCAACACATTGCTACATATGCCTGCGGGCACCTAGAGTTAAGTGTTTTTTTTTTTTTTTTTGTATAAAAACTATTATTCCAAGATCATTGTGCAGTTTTCTATCGAATTCGCAAACGGAGATATAAAAAAATAAATAAAAAGCACATTTAACTTGAACTACATCTTCCTCAACCATACGAACTGAATACACAAATATTCTCGCACCATGGATCACCATCGGGCATATTTATTTCCATTTCATGGAAATTTTTGCACTTGGTACTTCTCCGTAACCGACTTTTTTCAGCCTTTAACAAAACATTTAAATTGCACACAATTTCCAGTAAGGCAAATGAATAAAAATAAAATACAAAAATACATACGTGATTCACATATTTAAGGCACTGCTGCTCCATGACACTGCGAGATGGGCCAGCAAAAAGGCAGCAGGCAGCGCAAAAACCTCTCCGCAACTGCACTATACTGTCACATACACGACATACGTCGGGCATACTATCAAGGTAGGTATATAAAAATTTCTCGAAATGCAAATTCCAGCACTGAATGCGTCGCTGTCACTGATGGTAACAAAACGACAACACAACAGCAACGATGAAGACGAACGCTTAATCCGTGCGGAAAATAACTCCCAGTGCAAGAACCACCACACAAGACAGCAAGAACCAAGCGAGCACACACTCGAAAAAATAAAATTACGAAAAAAGCCAATTGAAGACTATAAAATGCTATCTAGGTAACTTATCCACCAAGCATACTAATTGCCCGACAAAACAGCAGCACCAAAACGAGGAAAATTAAGGCAAAAGAATTTGATAATTTAGGTTAAACACTGAGAATCAACAGAGAGACACACACTCTAGAATCAAAAGCCACCAAACTTTTGCTGCACATTTGTGAAGGGCGAACTCAGTGTGTTCCCAACTTTGCCTCGACCAACGAACCACACATTAGTTTAACAATTTGATTTACTTTAGCAACGAGACACGGTTTAGCACAATTTTTATCATGAAGAATCACTTTGCGTGATGCAACTTTCTCCTCAGCTTCAACAACGAAGGCGTGAGGATTCAGATTTAACAGGAAACCACATGTCACGTAAACAAACCGACACTTTGCCGCGCCGGCTTCGCGCTCAGGATATACGAATTCGACACGATAAAAAAAAATGTTTTTAATGACGCGTAGGCGTTGCGACTCCTTTTTTTCAGCACTTCGTTTTGGTCATGCCATGTATCACCATGGCTACAGCGGCGGCGTAGCAGGACGAGGAGAAAAACAAACATCAAAAAAGGTCATTGACGGACCGTGCTAGTGTGTGGGAGGTATTTATCGGGATATGAAACCTGTCGAAGCTATGCGTCATCGTTTCTTCAAAGGAAATCCGATAATCAAAGAAAACAAAAAAAAAAAACTTGTAAATCCTTAACACTCGCGTATGGGTTGGGGTTGTGGACAAAACGTTTCGTCGTCGATTCGCGTGTCGCTTCAAAAGTAAACTAAAGTATCGATAAGCTACAAGCTACGATTCAAGCCCGTTAAGTGGCTTTAAAACGACTAAGGCACAAGTATGAGTTCGATTGGTGTGTTGGGTATGCGTCACTTGGAACACTAATGCTCGGCTGGTGGTGGGCAACTCTGACAAGGGGGGACCTCTTTTGTTCAATTTGCTTTAACTTTTAGTCTTCCACTTTGGTAAGTCTTTCTTAAAGAGCTGAATTTTTTTAATTTTTCTTTTTTTTTTTGCTTCTTTCTTCACTTTTCAATGAAGAGTTGAAGAGGAAAAATAAAAACATTCCTAGAGTCGCGTGCCAATTGTAATAATGCACAAACGGTTCACTGTCTGTTGCCTTTAGAAATAAATATAGTGAGAGATACTTTTGTCCACACACTGCACACAACACACACATGGCGAGGCAATTTTTCTTTCTCGTTCGTTTTGGCTGGTGGTATAGATAATTGCTTTGTAGCGGAGTAGATTTACGCGTCGGTCGGGGCTGTTTAGAAAATTAAGGCTATCGAATTGCATTCTTACGGATTTAAAGAGTGGAGTGGAGGGATATTATGGTGGGTTTGGGGCTTGGTTGATGTGAATATATATGTGGTTTGGTATCAGAGAGCTAGGGAAAGAGAGCGTAAGCATGTAGATAAATTTTACTTTAAGATACTTAGTATATGTTGTGAATTGACGAAGGTATCGCAAGAGATTACCTATAAGTGATTCCGTTGTGTGTTGTCACCATGAGAATTGCAAGTTGATAGGGGCATGGTTGTGGGAAAAAAGAAATGTGGAAATAAACTTTGTACTACTGGCGCTGACACGGGATATTTACAAATGGTACTTTCATGAATAAGCACTAATAAAAAAATGGATATTTTTCTTTGAACTTATTTTGGAGGCACGATTAATAGGTTAGCTAAGGTAAAACGTTTATCAGGGGTCTTTATCAAGGAAAATTCTCTTAATTTTGAAGCTTTAGTTCAGTCTTTAGTTCAGTGGTACCCGTGGCTTGATGGTTAGCATGTCCTCCTGCTAACCCAGAGGTTCGAGGTACGAATCCCAGCAGAGGCAAAAATGCTTTTCTACGGGTATCGCATTTCGCGAGGAATTGGCAAGTCCTCGGTTAGTAAATTCATTGCCATGAAAAGACCTTTCTTAATTAGCCGTTCGGAACCGGCAGAAATTTGTAGGTCCCCTCCATTCCCCTATTTATTTATTTATTTAGTTCAGTCTTAAAAGCCATACTTGAGGGACCCGATCAAAAGTTGAATGGGTGAATAAAATGAAAGTGTAGCTCCAGTGGCTCTAGCACAATTAGAGCGTTTCAAATATAACTCGAGTAATTCAAGTACAGCAGTACTACGCGAGTGGGGCAAGTACAAATCGATTAACTCAAATAAAACCCAAGTGACTCAATCAACACTCAATTGACTCATATACAACTTAAGTTACTCAATATGAAGTCACGTCATGTGCAACTTAAGGGATTCAAGTACTACCCGAGAAATGCAAGAACAATTCGAAGGAACCAATCACCGCTCAAAGGAATCAAGAACAGTTCAAAGGTCTTAAGTACAACTCGAGGGATTCTAGCACTAATCGAGAGACTCAAGTATAACTCAAGTGACTCGAATACAACTCAAGTTACTCAAGATAGACTCAAGATACTCAATTTGATGAATTGAAGTAAAAGTCAAAGTCGAAGTCACATAAGACTCATGAGACCCAAGCACCACTCGAGGGGCTCAAGTACAATTCGAATTAATCAAGCACAACTCTAAGGGCTACTCGAGCAACATTAATAACTCAAGAGAATCAAGAATAGATTAGATTTTAGATTAGATTTGGGGGACGGGTAGAGCTTGCTCAGCTCTGGGCACTGCGGTGTCTGAATGAAACCTATTGTGCCAGCCCATGTGAGGTTTCAGGGCAGTTCTCCTGCTCCTGAATTGAACCAGAAGTTAGCAATCTTCTGTGGGTGAATGAGTTTGAGTTTATCTAAGGGGATGATCTCATAGTCAAGTATTTGCTTTCTAAGACGGAAAAGTGCTGGACATTCTGTAATAATGTGCAGAGATGTTTCTTCATTTTCGAGGCATAGTCTACAGATGGGGTCCGCTACCAGCCTCATTTGGTGAAGATGTTTCTTTAAAAGCAGTGACCGGTTAGTAGTCCTGTGCAAATTTTTAGGATTTTCCTATTGAGGTTCAGTAGGAATTTTGATGTTTTTTTCAGTATATTCTGGCAAAAAGAGTTTTGAACAGATTTCACCAGATGAGTTACTCCAAGCTTTATTTGATTCCTCCAGTAGGATGTTCTTGGCAGTATGTTTGAAGGTGCTTTTATTTACACCGCAGAAGGGTTCAGGTCCGCCGTATGGTTTAGATGCGCCGTCTTTATCTAAGATGTCTGCCTTCTCGTTACCATCGTAGCCTTTGTGTGCTGGGATCCAGTGGAGGATTACAGTGTTTTTCCTTGCTAGTTCAGAGAGTGACATTACTGTCTCTTGGACTAGTTTGGATCTTATGACAGGTGAGCTTAACGCCTTTAGTGCAGCTTGACTGTCTGAAAAAATTAATATTGTTTTGTTTTTTGTGTTCGATGAACATATTATTCTCGAACATTCGTTAATGGCAAAGACTTCAGCTTGGAAAATGGAATTAAGAATAACTCGAAGGACTTAAGTAAAACTCGAGGGATTCTAGCACTACTCGAGAGACCCAAACATAGCTTAAGAGGCTAAAATACAACTACAGGTACTCCAGTACAATTCAAGTGGCTCAAATAAAACTTGTGTCAACTTAGTACACCTCAATGTTATAACCAAACACTACCTTGTAGGTAGACGTGGAGCAAGTCTCAACATCCGGTCCCCTCAAATGATTTCTGCAGAAGCAGAAGAAGAGGAAATCGGTCCGAACCTTCTCTGTTCATTCCCACTACAAAGATGCAAACTTCACTCGTGAGAGATCTTCTTCAACGATTTAAGCGCTGTTATGAATATAGATATAGACATTCACTGCCTCTATCACTTTATAGAAAGCTCCAAATGGTTTAAATAGTGAGTTATTTTCTTGCATTTTTATGTGGTATCACAATGGGTGTATTACTTGTGTAAAGGTGTCAGTCGTTTCCCTGTGACAGCCACTTTAACCAAACATAAGATCAGGTTGCCTCAAGTACAACTCAATAGACTCAATTACAAATCAAGGGACTCAAGTGCAGCTAGAGCTACTCAACTTAAACTCAATAGACTCAACTTTTGCAACTTAAGTAAAATCGAAACAATGTACAACTTCAGAGATTAAAGAACAGCTCCAAGGGCTCAAGTACAACTCGAGAGACTCAAGCACAGCTCAATGGACAATTAGCGGAGGCTTTGAACAAAGCTACTCAACATAAACTCAAGGGAGTCAACTTGTGGCAATGAAGTAAAACTGAAACCAAGAAACAGCTCGAAAGACTCAAATACAGCTCCAGGGGCTTAAGTAGAAATCAAAGTACTTAACCACAACTCGAGGGAATCGAATATATTGAAAGAACTCAATTAAAACTCAATTGAACAACTGGGCTGACTTAAATAATTAGGTATACATCGATTGACTCAAAAAACCTCAAGTTAATCAACATGGGTAGCTTAACAATAGCAGGAATTCTGTTTATTTTTCGCACATTCAAAGAGTAAAAGTAAATGATAGGGTTGGCCAACTTGGACTGACTATTTGAGAATGCTCATAATTTTTTCTAAATTTGAATTTGAAAATTAAAATTCTTTTACGATAAGTTTGGAAAATGGTGAACCACCACTAGTGACGCCTATGGCGCTTTGGGTATCGTGTCTTTTAGTCACGTTGAAGGTTCGAGGTTTGGAATCCCAGAAAAATCAAAAACAAAAAAAAAAATTTAAATTTTTTTACATAAGTATCGCTTTTCGCAATAGGCAATTCCTCCGGAAGTGATTTCTTGCAATGAAAAGCGCTTTCTCCATTGACCGCTCGGAATCGGCAAAAAAATCCCCGCTCTGTTTCGCCACCCTACTTATTTGTTTACTTTAAGTTTTAAAAATGAAGTCTTATTTTTTGTTGAGTGTGAATGGGTTTTTTTTTTTCAATCAGTCAGTTCAAGCCTTTATTTCAACATCTAAAACTTAAAATGACGCCCCCAAAATGCTGTTTTAAAGAGCGTTAACGGGGCTTGTAATTCTTAGCGAAGAGCTAACTACTTTGCGTCGAGATAGACTTAGATAGATAGATTTTTAGGCGACATTTTCTACGAGTTTTCCATTGTTTGAAGTTTTTTTTTTTTCGATGCTCGTCGAAATATGATGTTCAAGAGAATTCATCAAGGTAAATGCAATTAGCGTTATTTATAGAAAAAAAACAAAAACTTGGTAAGTGTAGAAGATTTTTGAGATTCAATTGCATGAAACCAGCACACAGTTACAAATTAACTTCATTTCAGCTTCATTCTTTTGTCCCATAACCATTAGTTATAAAACAAACTTAGAGCGTGGCAAAACTTTCACTAATTTCATTCCGAGAAATGGTCCCAACCATATAGGGGTGCTGAAATTGCAACACTAATAATAAAGTCTTGCACAACCCATTCACAGCCAACACCAGGTGGCACAAAGTATACACTAAACAACCACTCAGTCCGTAGGTAGACAAACTTTAAATTGCAGTACATTCTACATATACCAAAGCATAACTCCTCCACTTTCAACTCAGTTGCCGCCCTTTTATGAATGAAAATGAAAACTATTTCCCAAGTTACCAACCAACCAACCAAAACATTTAAGTGCCCCAGCAAGTATATTTCAAAGAGAAATTAATTTGTGAAAATATTATCCAACTCCAACGACGAAAAGCATTTATCCAAAAAAAAACCAAACAAAAAAGACAAAACAAAAAAATAATGAAACGAAGACGACGACGGGTCTCAGAGATAAACATGCAATAATTACACCATGTTTAACCAGGTTATCGCGTGGGAGATCTGCACGGATGTTTTTCTATTATAAACAAAAGCAAGAATAATCCCTCCTCGAAGTAGGGTACAACTCAATTTATCTCTTGAGATTTTTCGGCTGGACTGTTGGTGGGGCTGTGCTGCCATGGGCAATCAAATTTATGTATCTCTGATAGCGTTCCGGCGATGGTGTATAAAAATTAACCCAATTAACAGAGGTTCCATTAAAATTTGATTTGTTTTTTTTTTTATTCTATTTTTGAAATGAAACGACGGATGTAAAGAGTCTGTGTAAATCATTTCCATGCAGTTTTTTGCAGGCAACTTAATTTGTCATAAAACGTACTTCGGACGTAATCTTTTGAGCATTTACATAAGCCAGGAGGGCAACTGATTTGGGTTGAAATGTGATACAGGTAAGTGGGAAGATTTGTGGTGCTCCCAAAATAGCTGATCATAATCTCGTGTCAGACAAAGAAAGAAAAGAGAGAGACGGACAGAGATGGAAATAAAAAGTTTTGAATGATGGGACAGAAAAACGTAAATAATTAGGGATTGTGTAATCGTGGCATTAAAGAGCTTGTGTTTAGTCGTTTAAAGAATGGGGATTAAATGAAACGTTTTTATGACTGGTGAAAGCCTCATTTTATTATTTGATATGTACTTGTATCCCTAGAGCTTGAGAAAGCTCACCCGTTCCAAGACCTTTTTAACGTTTAATCCTAATTAATCCTAAAATTATAATACAACACTTCAACTCATTCTGAGACTGACTTCATCTATATGATAATTTTACGCGAACAGTTCAAACGCTGTTAAGCAACAGCCGAAAAACTGGCATTCAACAGAAAAAGTGCTGCCGTCAACAGTTCAAACAAGAGTATTGATTAAAAAATTTAAATAATTTATCAATAAAAACCTGTACATACCCAACCTGTGCCTACCAACTTTTACTCTCCATCTTCGGGTGGTAAACATCAAATAATTAGTACCTTAACCGAAGATTGGAAAGCAACACCAGTGGTAAGCTATTGGTGGTATCTAAGAAAGAGAGGGAGAGGGGAGATGTGTATCCACTACTTCATACCTACGTTTAGTTTCCATTGGGATCAACAGTATGTAGTCTCAAGATCAACGCAGAATAAAGTACTAAATCAACACCCTATAAGGCTTCTTTGACATATTCGAAGCTCAGGGCTGTAAGGAGCGGTTCAGACGACTTTCTATCTTTGAAGTCTCACTAAACATCTGGCCCTCCTGGTAGGCCAAGCGTCGAGTCGTGGTGACTGTCCGTCCACATAAAGAAACTACAGCTTCGAAACAAAAACAAACCTCGTATACGGTTTCACTGACGACAACCTACGGAAACGAAAAAAGGACAACGAATTTCGTGTCTACACATGGACCGCAAGGTCATTTCGCAGACCATCTCGGACCTGCAACATAAAGCTACAAGTCTACAAGTCATCAAGAGTCACTTGTAGGATTGTGTGATCATTACACTTGTAGAAAAACAAGAAAACTTGTATCTTTGCGCAATCGAAATTTTTCACATTTGTCATAATTTGTCTTTTATCACAGGTACTTGAAGTTTTGTGTTACAGGACCCTGCAGGCGAAAGATCAGGAGAAGCATTGAATTGCTGCAAAGCAGATATAGCCGCCATAGAGGAAATGCGATGAAATGGCCCGGGCCTGCAAAAATTTATAGACTGTAGCAGTGTTGTATTGGGAATTTTATAGTCATCTTCACTAATACGCCCAACAAAACGCTGTACTCACTAATGCAAGTTTATTCCTTAAACTCCATTTACCAGCCATCCCTGTTGTTCACTTCGGCAAGTGAGTTATTTTTGTCCACTTACGCTATTCACTTTAGAGTTATTGTTTTTCCATGAGCGATGTTTTGCGATGTTTTGCTGAAGTGAATATAAATTCCCAATAAAACACGGCTTTTGTTCACTAGTCGTCGTTCACTAATCGTTGATGTTTTCCCATGTGCGATGTTTTGCAAAACGTGAGTATAAATTCCCAACAAAACATGGCTTGTGATATTAACTACGGCGATTGCTACCGTGAGCGACAGCAACGTATATTTGGATGCAGATTTGAAGCTTGCACTCGTCTCAGGAAGGACGTCTTGAGTTTCAACGCGGTTAATGAGTGCCTCACGACAGGCTCTTCAATATCAAGGCGAAACTCACCAACATCAGCCTCATTTGCGCTGACGCACTTCACTGAGGACGATGACAAAGTAACCAAGGAAATATTCTACGAGCTCGTCGACAATACCTAAGAGCAATGACCTAGCTATGACATTATAATTTTTCTTGGAGATTTCAATGTCAAGTCTAGCGATCAAGACATTTTTGATTCAATAGTCGGACGACACGACCTGTACTGCACGACAACCACGACACCACCACCGGGAACGCATTCAGGCCAATCCATTTCACCGCTGGGCGAGACGAAATGGTAAAAGGTACACAGTTCCCACATTTCGATATACAGGTATACGAGAAGACATAAAAATCTACTGATCAATCAGATTGACCACATTGCGATTGGGGGCGAAACTTCTGAATCACACACAATGTTCGCACATCCCGAAGTGCCACCACTGACTATGACCACTATATCGTCGTACCCATAGTAAAATCGAGAATATCCCAATCGAGGTCAACACAAGGAAATGCTAAAGGAGAAAATTCGAAGTCAAACGGGTACAATCGCAATAATTTCTAGGTCCTTTTCTGATTGTATCTCTAATAATCTCCATAAAAGTTCTTTATGCCAGCATCTAGTTTAGAGAACCAGTGGAAAATGGCCAAGCAGCCATCAGACATCCCGCCTCCGAAGTCCACGGTTTCATACGGCCACTACAACGAAGCCCCTGGTTTGATAAAGAATGCCGGCGAGCAATTACAAAGAAAGACTCGAGCTTGTCGCGTGCTCTACAAGCATAAAAGGAGAGCCGCGCACCGACTTCTCAGAAATAAAAAGAGTGAGCACGGTCGACGAAATAAAGAGATGCCACAGCAAGAATGAGCTACGAAATTTTTACCAAAAAGTAGAACAATCAATTCGAGGCTTTATCTCCCGTATTGGAGCCATGAAGGGACCACCAATTGAATATTGTAGAACCACAGTCGTTGCTGACGTTATGGAAAGAACATTTCTTCAAACTACTCAACTACGATGATGACACGATTTTTTTTTATCAATTCAACTGACACGTATTGCGCTTATTATGCAGTGCCATTCACTTTACGTAGACCAACAATATTGTCTATTCGACCAAGAAGAGGTGAAGATGGCAATATTTAAGCTTAATTCAACAAATCTGCTTGAAATTTCAACTGCAAAATTAAGTGAGTTGCTTCTTGTCTTCTTAAAATTAAGTGGCATCTTCCTTAAACTATTACATCAGTGGTGAAATGAAAGGCATTCTACATAGTTTCCTCCTCTTTGAAACACTTTAGCTTAAGACAATCGCAAATTGAAAAAGAGGAAAGCAGACTTTAGTAATTCAATTTTAAAGTATATGAGCAAATTATTTGACACAACATAGGCATTTTCTGCTTCCTTTGTTTATTGAGCAGAGGAAAAGTTTCTTAACCATAAAGGAAACCAAGTTTAAAGCCACAAAATAATTGAAAAGATTATCCAGACGACTTTCAGGTCTCTCAAACAGAGGTCAGTTACTTTATTAAGAGCAAAGTAAAGATACATTTTCTATAATTCCAAAGGGGGTTTTGCGTGTTCTATTTCTAGGAATAACTTGAGTAGAATTGAAAAGCCTCCTCAAGTGAACATCACATGAATGTAACAAAGTTAACAACTCTCATCAAGTATCTTTTTGACTTCCCCATTTCCAAGTGGTTGCAACAAAGCATCCCTTATTCGATTGTTTGAAGTCGATAAAATCCTAATTAACTTTACTTTGCAACACAAACTGCTACTCTCGATTTTACCAATCCACAAGTTGAAGGTAGCAAAGGACAAGGTAAAATGTGCCTCAAACCGAAGTGCTGCATGTTTCAAAGGCTATTTCGAGCACCATACCGTCAGCATTATAAGTAGAGTACACATGATACTCCAAGTGTCATTAATACAATTTGTTGTAATGAATTACAACGTTCATTAATGTTAATATTGCGTGTTCGACTGTTAGCAACTCTATTCCACGCAAAATACCAAAAAAAAAAAATACACAGCAAAGTAATAAATTCAAAAACAAATACAAGGCAACAACATGCCACGGCTGATAGAGTCGGGTGATTCCCTTGAATTTTCATTACCGCACAAAAAAAAGAATTAAAGGAAAGCATGCGATTGATGAACAAAATAAAAATAAAAATAAAACCAAAACAGATATAAGCATTGCGTGGTAGTTTATGTGTGTGCCAAGCCAAAACAAGTGGCACAAGGGAAATCTCCTTTTCAGATGTCGCTTTTCAAACAAACCATGTGTGAGCATTTAGAAGAAAATTTTAATTTTCAGCAGAAAAAATAGTTCAAGAGTAAGTGGAAAACGATAGTAGAGTGTAGGGAGGACAGTTTTCGAATGAAACGAAACCTTTTAACCATGAAAGTGGATTTTAATTATCTTTCTATGGCATTTGAGTTCATTGAAAGGCGGTCGTTGAGCGACTGAGTGAGCAATTAGAACACGTTTCGCAAATTTTGCTATTCGAAGTACGTATCGTTGTCGTTGGATAATCTTAGTTTTGGGTTTAAGCTGTGGTTCGTGAGTAGTGCTTCTTTTAATTAAAGGCTTCTGTACATAAGCTGGAAAAATGGAAGACTTTAGAAGAGTTTTGAACTGCAGTCAATGTTGACCAAACGAACAGGTGCCGCTAATGGGTCAACATTTTGGAAGTTTTGTATTTGGTACTTGCTCTTTTTTTTTTTGAAAAAAGTTCTGAAGGAAATACATGAACTTTTATAAAAGGATCATCACTTAAGGCAATCGAATGCTATTTTCTTGTACACAGAAATTCGCCAAATTTTGACACTTTTGTATGGGAAATATGCCAAATCTTGCCTTTCTTCTTTTGCATTTTAGATCAAACAAAATTGCTTGAATAAAAGTTGTAACGTATACATAAGCTTTTAAAGAAATATTACTTTGAACCATGGAGCTTTAACTCCTCGAAAACGAAAGTCGTAAAATTTTCACATTTTTGTAAATATTTTTTTTTTGAGAAATATGTTCAATTCTTTACTTTCTTCCTTTGAACTTTAAATTAAACAAATGGTCGCAATTTATATTCTGTTGAGGAAGTATCGAAATATTAAACTAAGGAGCAGTTATCCCTCGAACACGAAAGTCGTCAGATTTTGGTACTTTTGTATGGGAAGTATGTCAAATCCTGGCTTTATTCTTATGGATTTAAGATTAAACAAAAGTGCTTAAATAATAGTCGTAATGTACACACAAACTTTTCTAGAAGTATCACTACATGGATCATTAATCCGTCGAACACGAAAGTCTTCAAATTTTGGCATTTTTGTATGGGAAGTATGTTAAATTTTAAACTTTATTCTTTGTAAATTAGATAAAAGTGCTCAAATAATGGTCGTTATTTATATATAAGCTTTTGTGGAAGTATCGCTTTACACTTATCCCTCGAACACGAAAATAAAGTCAAATTTTGGCACTTCTGAATGGCAAAAATTTACTTTAGGATTAAAAAAAGGTACTAAAACAATAGTTACAATATACAGCAGAGCATTGCGCAATCGAACACGAAAGTCTTCAAATTTTGGCATTTTTGTATTGGATGTATGTCAAATTGTGACCCTTTTGGATTTAAGATCTAAACACAAGTCATCAAATAAAAGCTGTATATACACACACTTTTATAGAAGCATCGGTTCAAACAACCATGGAGCACTAATCACTCAAACACGGGAGACAAGTTAAATCTACGCGAGGCTTTTCTCTGAATCCAATTTTCTCAACGTAATATATTGAATAAAACTTCTTTTCAATTCAATTTTAATTAGTTTTTCAATTCAACAGCTTAGATCTAGCCCCAAATAGTGCCATGGTAAGAAAAAATAAAAGTTCATCATCTTTTATTGGAAAAAGTTCAACACCTTTCGACGTTAATCCATGGAAACCATCTCAAACAACCCCCAACAAATGAGGTTAACCCCAATCCAAAAGGCTATGACACATTGTGCTAAGAAATGAACAGAAAAAAAAAATAAAGCAAATTGCACTACTTTTTTCAACTATGCCTTTCGCTTGTTTGTGCCTACTATGAAGGTGTCACTTCCATAGGCTGAGTCTTCAAATTTCGATCGCTCATATTGATTTAATATTTTATAATTTCTTTCCCATACTGCCATAGGCCACCAATAGTACCGCTAGACTATAGCTAAACGATGAAATTTCTATACTTTTGTGGGGTTTCCCATGGAGGAAAATGAAACAAAACAAATAAAACCAAGCTGTTTCAATGATCCGTAAACAACCGAAGCCTTACTACAGCAGAGTACAATAATTAGCGAGTGCGAATGTTGAATAGGAATTAAAAAGCGAAAATGGTTGTCTGTATTTACAGTTGATACTATGTACGCAATAACATAGTAGTCAGCTCTATAAAGGCATAGAAAACAGTAGCTGAACAAAAAAAAAAAAATCGATGTATGCACTTTGACTCACTTACAAACTATACATACCCGTCTTAGCTCATTTGGTGCTAAATTTATTAGATTCACATCGACATAATGTTACATACCTGCAAATAGACAGAAAAAAAGACAAGTGAGTCATAATAAGTCAAGATAAAGTATATAAATTCAAAAATATTTAGAATGCATGGAAGCAGTTTAATGAGGTGTGAATTTTGAAATAATTTTAAGTAGAAGAAATGGAGCACAAGAAGCAGACGTACGTAAAGAATAGTGGAACGCATATCGGAAAGAAGGTGGGGCACCAGTCTTCAAATATTTTAGGTACTCCTAGAGTGGTTCTATTGGAAATGAGGGGATTAAGTTTTATAACTAGGACAATTAAAGACAACGCCAAAGAGTATTTCTCACGCAGGGTGGTTAAACATGGGAACATGGACACATATATTAACATTTGACATTGTAATGCATGGAACATTGTAAACTAATCACCGTTGTAATTGGAAGTACGGAAAATGAAACAGGAAAACATGGAGTATTTGCGAGCATAGAACAAGGAGGCATTGAAAATGGAAGTATCGAAGAATGGACAATAGAAGCATGGAACAATTTACTATGGAAATTTGAAAGCATACATCGAAGTATGGAACATGAAATCATGATACACGAAAACATCGAAGATAGAATGATATCACAATCACATGGAAGCATAAAAGCATGGAAGTATGGAATATGGAAACATATAACATGGACGCATGGAGCACGGAAGCATGGGACAAAAAATAATGAGCATAGGAGCATGGAACATCTAAGTATGTAACAAAAAAGTATCGATCATAGAAACATGGAAAAACAAAGTATGTAACATGGAGTAGGAGCATGAAAATGAAAACAACGATCGTGTAAACATCGAAAGTGGAAGCATATGCATATAACATCGAAATATAACTAAAACATTTAAGAACGCGACATGGAACCATAGAACCATGTGACCATAAAACCATGGAATCAGTAAACCACGGAACCATGGAATCAGGAAACCATGGAGCATAAAACCTTGTAACATGGAACAACGGAGCATCGGAAGCAAAGAACGTGGAGCCATAGAACACAGAATTGTGGAATATGGAACCGAGGAACCCTGGAACAAAGAACCATGGAAACAAGAAACCATGGAAACATTTAACATGGAACTATGGAACATGGAACTATAGAACATAGAAACATGGAGCATGTAACCTTGGAACATTTAACTATGGAACATGAAACCGAAACATGGGACCATAAGACCATGGAATCAGGAAACCACATAATCAGGAAACCATGGAATCAGGAAACCATGGAATCAGGAAACCATAGAATCAGGAAACCATGGAATCATGGAACCATGGAATCATGGAACCTTACTTACTTAGGTGGGCATTACAGTTCGGGGTGAACCTGGGCCTCAACCAACATCCTCCTATAAAGATTTCGATTTCGGGCGAGCTCTCTCCAGTTTCGCACTCCAAGTCGGTTGAGGTCTTCATCCACTTGATTGCACCACCTAAGACGAGGTCTTCCCCTTCCGCGATTTCCCTGCAATGTGCTTTCGAAAACCCGTCGAGCCGGAGCGTTTGGGTCCATCCGCTCTACATGACCCAACCATCGTAGCCTCGCGATGCGTACTCTTCTGGCTATGCCCATGTCGCGGTACAGCTCATACAGCTCGTTGTTGTATCTTCTTCTCCACACATTGTCTTCGCATACGGGACCAATGATCATTCGGAGAATTTTTCTTTCGAAACGACCAAGGGTTTACTCATCCGCTTTCGATAAGGTCCATGCTTCCGCGCCGTAAAGCAGGACTGGGATGGTTAGGGTCTTATACAAGGTTACCTTGGTTTTTCTGGAGAGGGTTTTGTTTCTCAATTGCCTTCTTAACCCAAAGAAGCAACGGTTGGCAAGAGTTATTCTCCGTTTGATCTCCGCACAGATGTGAGCTAGGTACTACCTCGAAGTTGTGTCTGTCTACTGTGACGTTTTGTCCAATTCGTCGATGTTCTGTGTCCTTGTTTGATGGCAGCATATACTTCGTTTTGCCCTCATTAACCATCAAACCCATTTTTGCCGCTTCTGTTTCAATACTCGCAAAAGCACCTATGACATCACGCTTTTTTCTTCCCATTACGTCATTATCGTCTGCGTATGCGAGTAATTGTACAGACTTTTGAAAGATTGTTTCTCTGGTGTTGACGTTTGAGTTCCTTACAATCTGTTCAAGTATGATGTTGAAGAAATCGCATGACCTTGAAACATGAAACAACGGAGTATCGGAAGCAAAGAACGTGGAACCATGGAACCATAGAACACGGAACTATGGAACATGGAACCAAGGAACCGTGGAACCGTTTAACATGGAACCAAGGAACTTATAACACGGAAGAATGGAACACGGAACCGATGAACCGTGGAAAAAAGAACCATGAAACCAAGAAACCATAGAACCAAGAAACCATGGAACCATTTAACATAGAACCGTGGAACATAGAAACCTTGGAGCATGTAACCTTGGAACATGTGGAACCTTCTAACGGGCCTTGTATCAGTACATAATTTCTACTCTTCACTTAAAAAAATTCCTATGCGTTATAACAACCGATCAATACTCCAAACCACACAAATAAAAGGCATCTGTTAAGATTGCATCACATTCAATGAACGACTTGCCAACAATAATCAAAGAAGACAAAACTCTCAAAAGAACAACCGTCAATAAATTTAAGTGATCTCCTCCCAAGACTGCTGCTGCCCAATAAATTGAATCCCATCACGCAGAGCAATAAAATTTACTTCCATTCCAACCAAGATAAACAAATTCAATAAAATTTATCATTCCAAACGACATGCAACATTGGATAAAACAAAAACAGAAACACAGATCCTGGTTTCAACCATCGACGATCTGTGATATGTCAGATAAATTACCATTTGAATATTCCCCTGGAGGAGTACGTCTGCACTTTCTTTTCGTAGTAAATTTTCATTTAAATTACGACGAAAAAGGAGAAAATCTCAACTTTTCAAATCATGAACCAATTTTATGGAGCTCAGCAAAAAAATTTAATTTCGAAAAATCAATTTTCAATTGGTAGTAATTACTGACAGATGAAAAGAGAAGGGGAGTAATCACTCCCTGACAATTCATCTAACTTTCCGACCTGACAGATCTATAACAACTTAATGACCGCTAATAACTCAAACAGCTAAGCAGCTTCGAAACAGCAGGCGATGTGCGGTGAATTTTTGTGTCACGCCTCTCGCAAGTTACCAGTCTGATGGGCCACCCCGTAACTGCCCGCCTCGGTGGTGTTCAAATGGTCAACGAAACGATCGTGTATATCGCTGCCAACGTGCGCGATCACAGTGTCAAAGGCCGTGTAAAACTTTAATTATTTATAGTCGTCTTGATGGGGTTCAGGGGAAAAAAAGCAAAATAAAATAAAAAGAAAATCATTCACTGGCCCAGCACGCAAACACCACCGGGGAGGAGTACACTTCACAGATGAAAGACAATTTTCACTTTCACTGTTGTTAGAGGCTCCGGCGATCAGTGATCTTGGTGTGTAGCACACCAAGTCGCGGTCTTTAGAAAATAATGACTCCTCTAGGAGAGCAGAACGTGCAGCAGCTGTGCTGTGTGCCCCAATTGGAAACCACAACTTCTTCGGTCAGTTGCCTTGGAAGCTGGTCGCCTCTGCTGCTGCTATTGCCGCTGCCATGGACGAACGACAGGCGGACGATGCCGATGGACGTACGGATGGACGTGATTGTGGATATACACATCCCCCTGTTAACGGACGATGGACAGTTTAACATTGTTCATGACGTTCGTGATTTTAAGGTGCAACACACGGCTCACAACTGTTAACTGCTGTTGCCGCTTCTACGAGTACTCTGGGACGATGTTTGAACTGGAAATTGAATGCAAGAAAGGAAGGAAACTTGTTTGTTAAAAACCAGGAAAACTTGATGCTAATTTATTTTCACCGGTTCACAGTTGGTTCGTATCGAATTCTCTTACATTGTTGTTGGTGTTGTTGTTTTTTGTTTTTTTTTTTTTTTTGTTTACACGAGTAATAGCCGTTGGCTCAGAGTGGATTAATTGTTGGATGCATCGTGAATAAACACTTTGATGTTGAACACCTACTGTTCCAATATACTTTGGCTTGGCCGATGGATGGTCAACAGGTGTGTCTACAATGCGAGTGATGGCCAAGGATTATTATAAAGAATTTTTGATTGTTGTTTCGATAAAAGAACAAGCGTTATGAATGATTGAAGGAGGGAACGTAATGAACGCGAATCGGCAATCTATTTGAAGGTTTTATCTTTGTTTGTAGATTTAATGTATGTGAGCAGAATAAGAGTTCAACAACTACGAACAGTTGTAGAGGTGAATGAAACCGCTCTTAAAGGTAAATCATTAATGACTGGATGTTTGTACTCTTTCTAACTTCTTAAAAACGTTTCAAAAGAATACTTTCTTAGATTATTTCCCGTAGCTATAAAAACAAAGATACAGGTAAATTTGTTAATAGAAAAATTCGTTGGAAAACAAAAGGCAAACGAGGAATATCATGAGTCTGAGTAATAGAACCACCAATTCGAAGTCACTTATAAGGAAAGTAAATGGTACATGAAACTAAGCGTATAGTGAACGCTGGAGGTTCACTTCATATACAAACAGCAGTAAACTTATATGCAGCACCCAAATGGTGACACTTTCAATCTTTTCTGGGTCTTGCCATGAAAGCAAATTATACATCGAGTTAAAAGGCAAGCGAATAAAGAACGCTGAAGATTCACTTCATATACCAACAGCAGTTTACTTAGAAAACAAAAAAAATGGCACATATGTAGCGCCCAAATGGTGCCGTTCTTTAAATCAATCTTTTCTGGGTCTTAACACGAAAGCACATTAAATTAAAAGCAAAGCGTATGTTGAACATTGAAGGTGCACTACATATACTTACATCAAATCGATTAGAAAACAGAAAAAAGGCACATATGCACCACTCACATGATACCGCTTTTCAACAAATTTTTTTGTTTTTTTTTTTTGGTTTTACCATGAAATCAAATCATACATCGAATTGAGAGCAAAAGCAGTTTATATAGAAAACAGAAAAAAAGGATATGCAGCACTCATATGGTGCCGTTCAATAAATAAATTGTATTGGATTTTGCCATGAGAGCAAATCATGCATCGAGGGAAAAGCAAAGTGTCTAATGAACTGTGAAAATTCCTTTCATATACCGACAGCAGTTTAATACGAAAAAATGGTACATATGCAGCATTCATATGATACCGCCGATCAATTCAATTTTTTAAGTTATACCATGAAAGCGAATCATACATCGAGTTAAAAGCAAAGCGTATAATGAACACCGAAGATGCACTACATATACTTACAACAGTTTATTTCGAAAATAGAAAAAATGGAACATTTATGTAACATTCACATGATGCCGCTCATCAATCAATTTTGCTGGGTTTTACCATGAAAGCAAATCAAGCATCGAACTTGCGCCAAGGCGTATGATTAAAATTCACTTTATATGCCAGCAACAGTTCTTAGAAAACAACAAAGAATTGCACACATGAGGCACCCATATAGCCACACGAAATACAAAAACAAAACTATCTCAAACTAACTTGAGCTCTTTACTTTTTTTTACCCAACAGTAAAACACCTCTAAAGTTTTTCTCTAAATTGTCCTGGAAGGATCAAAAGTATGGAGTGTAAGGTAATCTCCTTATGTGCGGGAGAAAAAATCTGATGAAATCGAAAGCTCAACACACTCTCATCGGTGTTCACTTGTTATTACCAAATGCACAAAGACAGTCAGAAACGTCTTCGACAAACACAATAAATTTTCTAAATTGCTTCATCTAATTAAAGTCACACATGCTCAACTGAACTGGAAACACTATTTTCATCTAAAAAAGAAGTTATATTCCCACCATTCACCTCCAAATAATTTGATTAAACAACGAAAACCATCAAAACTGGGTCGTTGGTGGCGTCGTTGTCAGCGACAGTACAAAACTTTGCCCGCGTGCACATGAAATTGTGCCATCTTCTCAAGGTATCGCGTAATTAAGTCACAATCACATTTTTCACTCATCTCCCCATCACGTAATTTTCGTGTGTCTGACTGACTGATGTAAGAAAATTTTCAGCATATTGCCAAATTCTCCCCACAGCCCTTCTTTCTCTGTCTGTCTTTCATCAAACAAAACGTTTCACAATTAATTCTGCCATGACACGAACCACAATCTTCTTGAGAATTCACATCACATGTATATCCCAGTGTTTTATCAAGTTGCTCTCCCTTTAAATGTGTCGTTTTCCATAAGCGAAGCAAATTTTGGAATTTCGAATCCTTTTCATTCTCATGTCGTGCATAAATGAAAAAGAAGAAGAAAAAACTTAAATTGCAAATAGGCTAATTGAAATGAGAAAAGCCCTGCTCATCCGCGATGTTGTGGAATTATATCTTCACAGCCGCCCTACCGGTAGCCCATAAAACGGCTTAGCATAGAGAATGGCAACTGAGAACTAACCATCTTCAGACGTGTATAATTACTTTCTTTTCTTTGGCTAATTAAATTTTACATCACCATAATCACGATGAGATCAGTAGTTCTTTTTGTTTTATTATATTTTTTTCTTTAATTTACTTTTGATGTTGTTGCGTATCTTTTTCAGTTGTTTTGTACGTAACATGCAACACCCATCAGTTGCAGACTCGGATGTACAATTAAAATTCGAAAAGACGTTGCAATGAGATATACGAGTTGTAGTTTTTGAAAGATGAAATCTCTGAATGCTCCTGCTGCAGTTTTTCTTGATTCTTTCTTTGCAATTTCGTCTTTCAGGAGATTTCAAAAGAAAAAAAATTAATTAACTATGAGGGTAATTATGATTATGAACGAATGCTCGTTCTGCTGTTGTTGAGTTGAGGGCATTACAACTTTTAACTGCTGTGTGAGATTTTTGAGTAGCTCTGAAATTTAATTATTGCTTGATGGTTGCACAAATGCCCAAAACGACGATGCAATCGGAAACACTATTGATTATATGACTTGTCGTTTTAATCATTTCCGAAGTAGGTAGGTAAAGTATTTAATTACTGTAATTTGCATGCAAAATATTTGGGTTTTTCCTTGTACGATTTTGCAAACATACTTTCACAGATAACACTTTTATGAATGTAGATAGTTCCAAGTCGCTTCATGGCTTCTTTGGTAACACATTCATTTTTTTGTTGTTGTGTATACCAACCCATGGGGCCTCAAGTGTGATGAAGATAATTTTTTGCTTTATATATGATTAGCGCCCATATCAAGGGATTATGAACATCCCTTATTAAGTTATGAGACACATTCCGAGCATTTAGTAAAATAGGAGATGATTAAGATGGAAATTTCATCGGTAATGGTAGGGGGTGCATGTTAAGTTTAAGCGACAAAAGACAGCATTGGGTTTTGGAAAAATTTAATTCTTTTCGATTTTTATCACACCATGTAAAAATGCTGTCAAGATCAGAACTCAATGAGCTAATCGTACGCAACCGTTCTTGTTCCACAGTCGAAGGGAGTAACTTAGGGTTAGTTGTCAGCCAAACAATTAAGAGAATTGAAATTCTCAGACAAAAGAACGTTTAAGAAAATTAGAAAGAGAATCGGAGATAAAACGGAACCTTGGGGCACACCAGCATTTATAAAGTGAGCATCAAACTTGAAACCATCAAATGAAACTTTTAGTAGAAAGGTGGTTTCTAGCCTCATAGATACTAAAAAACATTTCCGTTAACAGAGCTTGATACCAAACTCTATCAAATGTCTTAGCAACATCAAGCGCAAAAATCTCTTTCTCCAAAGCAGTGTAAAGATTGGTTCCATCTTTGGTAAGATAAGCCATCAAATCACCAATCGACCCTTTGCTACAAAAGCTTAATGTCGGCCATTGAGAAGCTTTGATTTTCAAGATATTTCATGATTTGGCGGTTTGTCTTCTTTTCCATGATCTTGGAAAGAAGGGACGTTAGTGCAAATGATCAGTAATTGGAAGGGGAGGAATATAAGCCTCCTTCTGAAACAGGCTAGAAAAATGCAGTTTTCCATCTGCTCAGGAAAAGTCCAGAAGTATAGGAAAGATATAACTTGCCCAGTTGTTTTATCAGTGTAGAAGATGAACACTTCTTCAGAATAACAACGGAGATGCCATCTGGACCATAGGATTTATGTATGTTGAGATGTTTAAAGGTTCTAGCAAACTGTTTCATCACAGAATTCACTGTCTAGAGCTCAAGTGGCTCAGCCAATATGCTGCCAGAGAGTGTCGAGTTAGCAGCTTAATCAATGGAGTTGACATAAGCGGTTTTGTTAAAGACAAGCGTTGGGACCGATGAGGTGGTGGAGCTCTTTATGTTCTCAACCAAAGGCCAAACAAATTTCGCTTCCTTTTTGCATTTTTTGCCTTACATGGTCATGCAAAAACTTGTCCTTGCCTATATGAGCATTACACATATTTTTGACAATTTGAACAAATTTCGGTTTCGTTCGCTTTTAAATATTCCTTATTCGTCTTTTTAGAGCAAGGTTAGGTTAGGGTTAGGTGGAAGTGGCTGTCACCCAATGAGTACATTGCCACACTTATGCCGCAAGGGCCCATTGTGATACCACAGAGATCAGCAAGTTAATCACCTACTGATCTCAGAAACCCGATGTAAGATTAACGAGTTGATCACTTATTAATCTTCCATTACGGGACTAGCCGGTTAATCACCTGCTAGTCGAACCACGCGGAACTTTTAATGTATTTCGAAAGACTTTTAGGGTCTATGTAAGCTAAGTCGCTAGTATCATCGAAGAAGAATTCACCGAGATGTGTTTTCCTCCTATGAAGTAGTGCAGGGCAGGAGCAAGGAAGGTGTTGAACGGTTTCCTCCTCCTCTTCGTCCATGCAGTTTCTGCAGAAATCATTGGAAAACACACCAAGTCTTTTGACGTGTCTTCCTATTAGACAGTGTCCAATAAGAACAGCTATGGTAGAACCTAGATACAGGCGGTTCAGGGCTAACAAACTCCTTGAGCATTTTGAGTCTACACACGGGCAAACTTTTTTGGTTGCAAGGCAGTTGTTACTCTCAGTCCATCTAGTGTTTGTTATCCTCGAAGCGTCTTGTCTAAGGAGGAGTTTACATGTAGCGATTGGTACACCTACGTTGTTCCATTCTGAGCGTAGGAAGTGGTCCTTTTTGGCTAGTTCGTCTGCCATACAGTTGCCTGGTCTCTGTGCCCCGGCACCCATGAAAGGTGAATGTTGAACTGATTTGACATCTCCCTCAGAGAAATCTGACAATTTTGGACCGTGATGGATTTTGTAGAGACAGAGGCAAGAGATTTAAGGGCAGCTTGGCTGTCCGAGAAGATTCGAATATCCGTGGAGTATATGACGTTTTCTTTGAGCCTAGACAGCACCTCCTTAATAGCCAGAACTTCCTCTTGGAACACACTACAATGATCGGGTAGGCGGAAGAAAAGACTGAGATTCAGCTTTTCTGAGTAGATTCCACTTCCCACACCTTCGCTGGTTTTTGAACCATCGGTGTAGAAGTTTATTGCTTCATTTTCCAAAAGAGTGCCATTTTCCCAAGCTTCTCTTGAAGGTATGGTTACTTGGAAATTGTTGTCAAACACCTTTAGAGAATCAAAAATTCTCTTTACCATGAACCGCACTGTGGTTGAAGCGGATAAGCAACATCATTTCCAAATATAAACAGTGAGGCCATGAATATATCACCAATCAATATCCAGACCTCTTGCTTGAGCTCTGAGAACCAGATTCAACACCCAACAGCGTTTTACTCAATGCCAGAACAGTAACCCTGCTTTTTAATTGGTCTAAGTGTGTCGGGTGCATTCCTGACAGCCATTGTAACCTAACCTAACCTAACCCTGCTTTTCGGAATGTGAGAGTATACAGCAAATAAAAAAGAATGGGGACTTTGCCTCGAAAACAAAGAATTATATCTTCGCATTGCAACGGAATTTCCAGCTCTCCTCGTCTAAAAAAAAGAATACTTGACTATAAAAATCTTCCACCCGGATAAACTCCAACTCGTCCGTCCACAGAATTTCATAAGCTCCCAGTCCAATTCAAGAGCAAAAGAACAATAGGTCGCAACTAGACACCGTAGTACACAGAGATGTGAGCTTCTGCAGCTACCACGTCTAATCTGATTTAGTTATTGAATAATAATAAGTAACTCAGCATCCACCGTCACCCAATGACATTTTAAGTTGTAGGGTTACGCTGGCGTATACGTACTTTTTTTAATTCCATTAATACGAAAGCTAGGACTAGAACATGTACTAAAATTCTTCTCAGAATGACTAATCACGACATAATGTTGAAGAAGACAAATAAAATCATACCGAAAAAACCAAAACCCTTAAGGTTAGTTATTAAGCTTAGTTTAGTTTTATTTTTTTAAATGAGCCCCGAAGCTGGTTAGGTAAAGCATTGCAAATGCGGAGGCTTTCTCATGAGTTCTAATGCTTTAAGACTATTTGTTAGAATTGACAAGTGTCCAAATGGTTTTCGGAAGAAATGGAGATAGTTTTTCTGTCGGTTCTAAATTAAAGTAAACAAAAGGGCACTTTTAATGGCAGTATTACTCCCGAGTGACTTAGCAATGCTTTGTTAGGGGTGATACAAGTGTAAAAGCATTTTCGATATTTTGTTTAACTCACTCTTTACGGCCTCCCTAATAAATACGATACGGGGTAAAAGCATTCTAAATAAATAAATTCATGAAGGGCGAGGGCCTATCTCATTTGTCTCCATCATAACTTGTGAGAAAATGGTGAAGGCCTCCATGAAAAGTTTACGATGAAGACTATGGAAAATCTTTCCATCGCGTCGTATTAATTCCAAAATACAAAAATCATGCGCCAACAAGGTTCATGACACAGCAAAATTTTTCATCATCCGAATTGAACTCATTTGAAATCATGAAAATACTAAGTGCCATTGATACTCAAGTCACTACTCAGACCTTTGCTGGTCGCGAACAAGAAAACCTAACAATCATCTTGCCATTCAAGCCTTTTCTTGAAGCTAATCTGCTATGATGTCAAGTTTACACTTAAATATCACATTAGTCTCACAACAAACGCATAATTCATCACCACAAAAGACTTTTCCTAATGTCTTATGTGTACCCAACTTAAGACCTAAACTAAACAGCTTGTAGCACTTAATTACATCTATGATCTACTTCAAAACGGTAGCAACAAGTAGATCACTTATTTATGACTTATGAGATGACATTCAAACAAAAGAATAAACGAAAGCAACAACATAGGCTTTAATAAAACAATGTGTGTTCCCTCCAGCAGATTGTGTGTGTATGTGTTCAACTAGACCTTTCTTTCATCCCTTCCACATGCATCCGCGTTCGACATTGTCCCATGGCTGGCATATGAAAATATGAAGTGCCAAGTGGAGCGCTTTCCTTTCCTCTTGGTGTGTTTTTGTAATGTTGATGCGGCTCTTTTTCTTTCTGTGTCCTTGTTTCTCTATGAAATATTCCCTTTTCATGTCGTGTCAAACCCGAGGACACTTTCTTCTATAGTAGTAATAATAATAATCCCCTCCATTCTTCCCTCTTCCTTCACAAGGCTATTAATCGCGTACACTAGCAGTATGCTCCACTTAGATATAACAAAGTGCGCTTTGTTCCAAAGGTAGATGAAGAACAAAACAAAAAAAAAACCAAATTACAAAAAAGATGATTTAAAACAAGTAAAATGGAAACGTGTACATCTGAGATATGAAATATGGCAGCGAAGAGCGACAAAAGGATGAAATAAACCTGGGCATCATCAGCAGCAGCAGCAGCAAGTGCTCTATAGAAAGACACATAGGTGTAAGTACATCGACCGCATATTACCCACCAAGATGTTTAAAAATGTAAAGAGTGCATGATAATGAATCATTAAAATTGTGCATTTTACAATGGATGAATTCTGGAATAGAGGGAAATTGCATTCATTCATTGACATTATACCAGAGAGGAGACATATGTATGTATGAAAAAAAAATGGAGAAATCTCCATTAATTATGCTTCACAAGCAGCAGAGTGGAGAGTTGAAGAAATAAAAAAAATGAAATCTAAGGGAATGAATGGATGAGGAGGACAGTGATGGGTGTCTATGGGTTTTTAAGTCGTTTCTTTTCCTTAGGAGCCCTAAGTTTGTGGGTTGCTACTGTTACTTTTTTTTTGCTCAAACTTTGGAGAAAGTTTCTGCAAGTTTGAATTCTAGTGTGTCTCTTCGTTGGTTTTTGTCGTCTCTGTTTTTTTTTTTTTTATGTGCAACTTTGCAATGTGATTTATGAAGCGGAAATTAATTTGAATTTCAGATTACTCCAGTGTGACATGAGAGTAAGAAATAGGTACATCGGTTGTTGTACATCAAAGAGGATGGTTATGGTTGAATTAACGACCCAAGTCGGTCTGCAGCACAAATTATAATGCTGTGGGTTTAGGTTTTCGAAGACACCATAAAGAACTTCCTTTCTTTGTACTTTTCATTTCTTAAGAAATTGCTTCGCGATGTCAGATGTGCTTTCCTGTCAACGTGACAGTTTAACAAAGAGTCCTTTATATACCCGAATTTTTTAACACGAAAACAAAATGGAACCATAGTTATTGCGGGGAAGTGGAAAATAGAATATCAACAAATGGAGGAACCATGTATGTTAGTTGCAGGAATTAGCTCTTTGTGTAGAAATTAGTAGTGCCCTACTGTCGCGAACCAATATTCTGCAATGATTGCTCAATATGATTACTATGATTACTACAATGATCATCGATTACTTTTCTTAACTTGGGTTTCAGTTGTTAAAAGTCGACGAATGAAAAGCAACTGACAACCAAAATGGTTTGATGCCAACACATTGAACGCAGCGTTTATAAAACGGACTGAAATGTTTCGTTCAGTTATTGAAAGAAGGCTATTTAACTATCTCTTCTCGGGAATAAAAGAAACTCATTTTCTCCTCTGCTTACAGTTGTAAACTTCCCAACAGAATTTGTTTGATGTCAGTCTGCTGAATACAGCGCCTGCAAAGGGGTTGGAACTGATTATTTTCGTTCAGTTTTTGAAAGTCAATTGTAAGATTGCTTTTTCGGGATTTAATGGAAGTTGTATACTCTACTGTTGGAACCCACAACCTCGCCAGCCAAATTGGTTTGATGACAACGTGTTGAACACATCACCCATTAAAGGGACTAAACTGTTTCGTTCAGTTATTGAGAGGTGACTATTAAAACACCTCTTCTCGTGAATAAAAGAAATTTATATTTTGCACTGCTTACAGCAACCGCCCTTTGATTTGATGCCAACATGTTGAACACAGCGCCCGCAAAAAGGGTTCATCAGTTTCGTTCAGTAGCTTAAAGTCGGCCATTAAATTACTTCTTTTCGGGAATGGAAGAAAATTACATTCTTCACTCCTTACAGCGATTATCCTTAGAACTGACTTAGTTTTATCTCAATTTGTTGAATACAGAAATGGCAAAAGGGACGCACCTGATTAGTTTCGTTCAGTTGTCGAAAGTCGACAACTCGAATACTTTCTCTCAGGACTCAATTCAACTTATAATCTCCGATGCTGAGAGTGATATATCCAACCAAATTTATTTAGTGTCAACGCGTTGAATCCAGCACAAATAAGACGAACTCAAGTGTTTCGTTCAGTTTTCAAAAGTCAAACATTAGATTACTTCTACGGAGTTAAAGAAACTTATATTTCCCATTGTGGACAATGATAACCTTCCCAAGTTGGTGTGAGGCCGACGAGTTAAACATGGCCTCAATAAAAGCGATTCGATTGTTTCGTCCAGTTTTTGAAAGTCAACCATTTAATTTACGGAAGTGTCTATATGCGTCTACGGTGTGAGTTATGTTAGGTTGTGTAACACGATTGTTAAAAATCGTTCATTTTGGCAATACCATGAGTTTACAACTCAAACGAATGCAATTAGTTCATTTTAGATTGACCAATGGGAAACCATTTTTACCAGAGACCGAGGGTGCATATAGACACTCCCTGAGTCTATTCTTCTCTGGAGTAAAGGGAACTTATATTCTGCACTGATCAGAGCAGTAATCTTCCCAATCGAATCGGTTTGATGCTAGCTTCCTAAATACTGCACTCTGCACCCGCAAAAGGGTTGCAACCGATAAGTTTCGTTCAGTTGTGGAAAGTCCACCATTCATTTATTCACTCAGTTGTCGAAAATGGGCTAAATTGAATTTATGTCAAGTTGAACAATGCGCCCAGTAAAGGAACTTAATGGAATAGGCGTTCGAACCGCACTTTTAAGACCGGGGCGTTACTTTTTTGTTGTCCATCAAACATGCAAATGCAAATTTCCCTCCAATTCACTGAGTCTATTTAATATATTGCATAATTGTTATTTTATGAAGAAAAAAAAATGAAACCCAAATGCGACACTTCCATTTTTCAAAGACAAAACCTCAACAATCAATTTATGTACCACTGCAACAAAGTGGTACATTTTCATTAAACTCAATTGCATTGACATCCACTTGAAACAACTCAACCGACCCGACGCGACGCCACTGAAGACAAAAATATCGTTCTATACTCAAACACACACATATGTACACATTTGAACAAGTGTTCAATGAACAAATAGGATGTCGTCGTTTGGCAAACCATTGCCACATCCTTTTAGAAGTCAAGTAATTAAATGTGAGTGCCAGCAAAAACTTACTCTTTCAAATTAAAGCTAAGAAAATAGATACCTTCTTTCGAGCAATTGACACCTGGTTACCTTGAGCAGACAGTTATACGAGTTGGTATCCTTTGTTCTGCTCTTCGCATACTATTCCTTGCTCAAGAGACTACCTATTCGAGACTAGACTAGAGAAATAGATCAATTTCTATATTGACATTGTCGCGTGCAATTCATTTTTACTACAAAACACAAACCTCTCTGTTGTTGGATACACAACCAGAATGACTTTTGTCAAAAGAGTCGCCTTTGTAGCATTAACCCACCAGGCCACAAAACAAAACGACAGCAGCAGTTTTGTCTTGAATAGTTGAACCATTTTCTGTGTTCGTGTTTTGGACTGTTAATTGAAGTTAATTGTTTGACATTTCAAGTAGTTGCAATCGGGTTGTCGTCCCAATGGAATGGAACAAATGAAAGCGAACTCAATGGACGAAAGTTGGCTTTAACAATGAAATAAAAGCAAACATAGGACTAGGGATATAAAAGTCTATACTGCTGCTTGTGCGAATGAAAAATGTCTCTCAATGTTGTCACATGGAAAATTCATTAATTTGGACTCACACAGGGTGGCAAAAAGGAAAACAAAAACAAGTCCTAGAGCATTTTTCCATTAAGAGTCACGGCACTTCGAGCACACCTCTGTTCGAGTTGGAGTACACACCAACTTTAAATGGTTCACCCTGTCATATAGCCACTATGTCGAAAACAGGGTTCATATGCATCGTGTACTTTCTTTGCATATCGCCAAAGTTCCCGCGCTCCATTAATCTACCGCAACGCATAACAATTGACCGCAGAACACAGCGCAACGCAAAAAAAAACAACGAATATCTTTTGTCTTTAATGTGAATCATCCTCTGGAACTATTATTTTCTTATTATTGCCAAATAAACGCTCCAACGGTTGGTTTGGTGGGATGGATGCACTCTGGGATTACTCTCTGCATAGTCGATCCGTTTGCGTAGTGCTTTACTTTTTTGTTGTTTTGTTCTTTTGTCAATTTATTGCCAGTTACCAAGAGACCGGCTGGGACTTGGGCTTCCCATGAACGGCATTATGTTTGGAATTGGATGAGATATCTTTTGTCGACGGTGTTGTGGTGATGATGTCGACGACTACGACGACGTTGTCGACAACGACTGGCAAATGGAGTGGAGAAAGAGTATAGGGCTTGGTATCTGGTTTGGATGTCATATATCTTGCCGTTTCGACGCGGCGCGCAGCGCGGCTGCTAGAAAAATTGCGGTACGCCACCATATAAACCATTAAAAGCTGTCGAAATGGCAGTATAAGTAGGTAGGCGTTGTTTGTATCGCAATGCGTGTTGGAAAGGCTTACCAGCCAAAGGTAGGCTAAAATGATATTGTTTACAGTGTTAATCCGCAATGGTCGTCGTCTTGGGGGAAATGAGTTCATTTGAAATCTAAAAGTTACATGTGGTTTAATAGATAGCGCGATTATAGCAAGGGAATCGCGTGTTCAGTGGGAAGTTTTATTGATGATTTAAGGGAAATGGAAGCAATTTGGTGTTTTAGTGCTTTGGTGTTTCGATGTTTTGGTGCTTTGAAAAGCACCAACAAGCCCTTCTTTATTTATTTCTTGTTTTAAGAAAGTCCAAATTAGTATCTATACATTTGTGGGGTTGGGTAAGGGAAATTATTTATGAAAAATGGCCTTCCTTTTCAAGGGAGTAGGATGGCGCCAAGGACCAATAGTTTTCGCATATTCCGAAAGGAAATGTGATTTAAAAAAAAAGTTTTAAAGTTTGTAAAGTCTGTGAAAAACAAAGCTTAGTGCGAAAGCCCGGTGTTTGTTATATGGACCACCATATGTACTGCTTTATGGCCCAGTACACAAAACAAATTAATTATTATTAAATATTTTTAGGGCAAAAAGAATATGAGAAAGCAGCATTATTTACCATCAAAGATGAGGGTATGGAGTTTATGAAGGCATCGAAATAAGTTAAAGTCCCCAAAACCACATTGAAGCGTTAAGCTACCAAGAAAAAGAAGCCAGTAAAAGAATTGGTACCTATGAATATGAATTTGGATAGAAACCCCATCTTCCACTAGAACTTAAAAATTCCCTAGTAAAATAAAAACTTTCTATGAAAGCAAGCTTTTCGGCCTAAAAGGAAGAGATATGCGTAGCATTCAACTTGCTATCAAAAACAATATACCGAACCCTTTGTCAATGCAAGGAGAAGTCGCAGATACAGTAGGGCTTCGGCTATTCCTTTAACTCCATTCCTCATTATCATTCCGTAAACCAACTAGACAGTCCATAGATTGCTCAAAACTATGTTACAAGGAAGCTGTAGCTATTTTCTTCGTCCTTATACAAACAGAATTGAAAAAGTACAACTTTTCTCTAAGCAACTTAAAATGTCGATGAAACTTGAAATCAGGAGTTGGGTAACAAAAGCATTGACACATCGCGAAATTAGTTGTTTGGACGAGCATATTTTAAAACTCAGACTGGAGCAATAAACTAGCGGGTCGGAATCGTTAAAAAATTGTAGGTCCATAAAATGCTTTAGACTCCGATGTTTTCGACGCTTTGTTGTGCCACCCTGTTAATTTACTTTTTTAGACTAAAGAAATAGCGGTTAGAGTTTGCATCCACCAGAATTTGTCCTCTTAATAGGCATATCTCGAAGGACCACGATTTCCTTCTAACAACAGCACACAGCTCATGTCTACTTGATGAAATTACTGCTCCAAACAAATAGCCTTTAACCCTAACCAAATCGAATTTTAATTGCCATTCTCATAACCTTGCACTTCTGCGGATGCAAACTCATACGAAGCTCACATCTCAAAACCTTCAACTTACTGATATAAGATGATATTCGTATACACTTCTCCGTAAAATGTTTTCACTTCATGTTCGAGTAAAAAAGATTTCCAGTTGAGGACGAAAACCAGAAGAAGCAGAACTTGCCCCTATCACAAGGCCTGTCGTAACAACTTCGGACTACAAACACAAAAAGAAACCATCATAGACACCCTTGAAGTAAGTATTTTGCTACAAAATTTCTCACTGTTGATGAAATTATGAACAAGTTCTAAGTATATGTTGCAATATATTCATTACGAAGATGTTTTTAGTCCTTTCTTTTTGGCATTGGTAGTCCGAAATTGTTTCGACGGGCCTTGTGATAGAGGTGCTTATTTCATCATCACCTTAGAACCAGGCTCTGGAAGAATCAATGCAAAAAAAGTACGAAGGAGAATTGAAGAAGCAAACGAATGGATATAGACGTGGAAGAGTAATCAGAAAAGTGGAAGAAAAGGTAGATAGACATAGATTTTGGATAGGTTTTAAAATTCCAATATTTCTTATATAATAATTTTTTAAGAAGGAACTGAAGAACTTAGGAGTTGAGGAGAAGAAAAAACTTTCTCCTCAAAAAGAACAACTCAACGTGCTGAAGAATCTACTTCATCAAAAGTGTGGACAGTTTTATTCCAAACTTCTTATCTGATATCAAAGCCCTGATCGAACCAATCAAGAAGATGCTGAAATAATAAATAACATAAAAGTGAGTCTAGCGACACAGTTACCACTTTAAAATTTTTCTCCCAAGTTTACATGCAGATGTCTTGTCTTATGGAAATTTCGAACGAGAAGAGATGGCAGGAAGGAGGCAAGTAGATATTTTGTGTGTCGAAAAAATTAAATGGTGTAGAGCTGGAAACAGGGCGCGATTTTCGGATGCAAAGACAAAAGGAAGAATATGAAGAAAAAGCAGGATGGAGAAGGCACACGAAAATTGATCAGGCAACAAGCAAAAACTGCTCATTTGAAAATGTTGAAGTTTTTAAGACAACAATATGTTTGATTATGAACCACTTTGGTCCATATTTAACACAAGGTGGCCCATATTTAACACAAGGATGTCCATATTTGACACACGGTGGTCCATATTTAACACAAGGTGGTCCATATTTAACAAAAGGTGATCCATATTAGGAACAGTTTTTTAAAAAAGTGTGAAAATAAGTTTTTGTAGTATTTATTTATATAAATTTTTGTGCAGTAGCTTTTAATATATCATGACTGAGTACAAAATAAAAAAATTAAATAAATAGGATGGCGCAACAGAGCGATGAGCCCTAGGGTCTAGCGCATTTCTCACGAACATGCCTTGTGAAAGAATGGAAGGGACCTACAATTTTCGGTTTCCAACCGAATCGAGAAAGCTCTTTTCATGGCAGTGAATTTACCAACGGAGGGCTAGCCAATTCCTCGTGAAAGGAGATACAATATGTTGGGATTTGAACCACGAACCTCTGGGTTAACAGGCAGACATGCTAACCATCACGCCTTGAGTTAATCAAAAACCAGCGGATTTTTAAACAAAATTGTTAAGGGTGGTCCATATTTGGGTCTACGAAAACGTTTGCAAAAAAGGTATGAAATTTGGGAAAACCTAAAATTACTTTCAAAGAATAGTCAATATGGAAATACATGCTAGAAGACAATATTCTTCTTACAGACTAAGATTTTAGTTGTTGTATGGAGAAGATGTTCTTGAATGAGTGTAGCCTGTATCACCAAAAGAGGTTGTCTAAAAGCGTAGCCCATCGTTTTAAAAGAGTTTGTCTTGCAAAGTAACGTGCCCTAAAAAGATGGTTTGAAGTTTTATCTATTTCATTTAAAACAATGCCTTGTAGTGAAACTTTTGGTGTTTACTCTCTCACGCAAAGAGAATGACTTGGGGTGTAACCCGTTTCGTATGATGAGGTTGTCTTGGAGTGCAATCTTTCATACAAATGGAGGTTGTTTCAGAATCAAGTCTATTTCATTAGAAGAATTGTCTGAGTTAACGTTCCTAGGACAAAGCTCAAGACTCGAATAGAAGAAATCTGCCGCCATTTTTCTAGAGAATTAAATTTGTAAAAAATCAAATATGAATGAAGTACCGAATATATATATGAACCATCGTGTAAAGCCTAAATAATTTCCCCCATTTCACGAAAATTTCATAGTACATATTACCAAAGTTTTCAAAGAACTTAAGCCCAGGCATTTAAGAACCTTAAGCTCTCTTTAAGGTTACACTAAAAAAAAAACATTTTACAGCATTAAATTCTATGAAACGAGTTGCTCTTGAGTTATCTTCCCTTCCACGTAATATGTACCACCAATATTCGTGGTGGTGTAAGCCCTTAACTTCTTTCCCCTTCAGTGCAAGCATCTGAACATAAATTCCGCTGCATAATACCAATCAAAATAATAAATCATCATAAAGTTCATTCAACTAAAAACTAATTTAAATTTTACTTTCCTCTGGTCGATAGATCGCTCAGAGTGGTTATTAATTTCTTTACACTTTCAAATCCATCAAGATTCAAGTTGGATTGGTAAGTGTTGTGTTGTGTTGATGATGACGGTGTTTATGAAATTGCACAGCTTTCTTCTTCCGTCATTTTGCTATGTAATTGATTTATCCCACGGACCGTTGATCGCTTTTGTACGACTTTTTGCTGACATAAACACATCTTACGTTTCCATAACTTTCTCAGTTTTTTTTAACCATCAGGGAGTTGGTCAGGAGTTTTACTTTATTTGATACTAGTTCCAACATGACATTCCATTCTCTTTGCGATGACGGCTGAACCGCATCCTGACGTTTAATTTGCCATCGTCCATGACTTCGATCAAGTGACAGGTCAAATATTAATGTTGTTTTTTCATCTGTTTTCGATGTGGATACACTTGCACGAGTAGTTGAACGAGTGATTCTTTTGAAATTTTGTGACTACATCAGTTTGCTTAAATTCCCGTTAATACCTTGTGTCAATTTCAAAGAAGCAAAAGACAAGACAAACAACATTTGTGACACATTACTACTTGTCAGGCACGATGGCATATGGTTCTTTGAGAAAAGTTTCCCGCACTCATCCAATACACTATAGTTGGTCGGCGCTTCGCTTCTAGGTAAGTCCCCGTGTTTGCTGCGTTCGACTGTTTTCTCGAAACAGACAAGGCGCGAGAGACGAGACAGGTAATTAAACTGGATGCGGTTCCCGCGTACATATTTATATAAACGAGTGACGGCCATGATAGTGGTTGTTTCATCTTTCATGTTGTGCCAGTGCTGTGCGACACAGCGCTGCGTTTAATTTACTCAAAAACGTGACAACCAGTAACATGCTCCGTGTTCATATTAAAATTATCGACGAACGACAGCCAACGACGACGGGAACTAGAAATCAAAACGAAAAGTGCTCTCTACGTTAGTTTGTATTTGTGGTTTTTCCGATTCACAGTGTTATGGGAATCATATCTCTTGACAAGCGATGGAAGGGGGGATTAACGTGTGTTGCCCCTACCGACCGACCGAATGACGTGTAGCGAGTTCAAGAAGCAGGAAGACGACTACCTCTCTCATCAATTTGCCAAGGTGCAACTTATTAGCTTTTCTCCCCAGATCGACACATCTGGCCGATAGATAGTCGTCCGTATAGACTCTTCCACTCCTGTTGCGGATATATGAATGTGGATGCAGGTTGATGGCTGATGAGAGCTGCCTGATTGACGGGGAAACTGTTTTAATAGCCGACAGGCAATCTGTCCGTATTGTGTCGATAGATTTGGATCGGACATTGATGCGAACGATGCTTGACGATGATGATGGTTGTGGCTTTGCATTGATAATTGACTACTACTACTTGTATTCGATAAGGTATAATATACATCACTCGTCTTCAGTCCCCATCGACCAGCATCAGAAGCTACAACAAGTCAACGAACTGATTTTTCTGGTTCTGCTCTTGTTTTTGCTTCTCTTCCTGGATTTGGAAGTATCGGACTTATCTATGGAGATACATTCAGCTTTTGCTTGTTTGCGTATCTAATGAAGGCAATTTGATCCACAATAATTGCGTAAGATGAATATGTATGTCGATCCCGACCCTGAGTTGTGGTCTAAAAAAAGTCCAGAATAAAACGACCAAGTGGCTCCCCTGTTCACTGACTTTTGTACAAACCATCCGCACAGGATCTTTTTAAAAGGTAGTTTGATAAAATGTAAAGTCCTCGACAAAAAAAAAGAAAATGCACCTAGACTCTGTAGCTGTGTCAAACCTATTTTCCTTGTTTGTGTTTACTCTACACAGAAAGTCCCAGAGGAGCCCAACAACCATTGATGCATGCCACCCGGTTGAATGATTGCAACTCTGTCCAACACAAATTCCCCATACTCAAAAAGCGGATGCAACATTTTTGCAAGTCTTTTTTTTCCACAAACCGAAACATAAATAAAAAAAAAAATATTTTATCACTCTCCAGCAAATTATGTAAGATTCTCGGTTCAGATAGGGCTCATGACATTACTCCGTCCGTTTGGCCTTACCAACTGTATGGAAGGAGAGCCCGGCAGTTTGTGAATAAACTAGACCCCAGACAGACAGATGGACACACTTATAGTCTTGGGATGAGAAGAGTAAACAAAACGCAATGACTGAGTCAATAAACCCGGTGCCAGGAAGACAAAGAATCTCATTTAATTCACAGTCTTGTTTATTTTCTCAGTCTCTTACTTCGGGAATGTTTGTCCAAGGCATGTCGTTTTGCTCGTTTCGTTTCGACGCTACATTCCTCCCGAAAACAGAAGCTGCCTGCATATATGTATGTAATTTGAGTTCCCTAACGTACCTATTGCCTTTGCTACATGCAAATCTCAAAAATAAAAAACGACTACCGACATCGATCGATTGAAAGTGAAATGCTCCAATGCATGTGAATTGTGAACTCTTGTGTGTCTTTTGTTTACTCTTACTGAGATATATATGCTCGTATGTGTCTTAATTCAAAAATAGAATTGCGATTGCAGTGTGCAGAGATAACAAAGTTGCATTCGAGTTAGATGTCGGGGTCTTTTCTTCAAATACGCGTAGTTTAGATACACCAGAACAGACAACAGGGATAGAGAGAGAGAGAGAGAGAGAGAGAGAGAGAATAACTAAATTATATACACAATAAAGCTTGACTACGAGTAGATGCAAAGTAAATATTGACTTTTGTGAAAGCGCAGTGACTGCGCTTAGAATTATTTAAATTCTAAATTTGCATCTTTAGGGTTAGAGTGCAGAAAGCGATTTTGAGCATTGCAAAACAAGCCATTTTTTGAGTTTGTTTCAGTGAGTATGTGTAAGGAGTCTTTGAATATCCTTAACATGTCAATTTTATTCTACCTGGCAGTGGTTGACAATGAGTTTCGGTTAAGTGTGGAACGGGTTTTTACATTTGTTCTTTTTTTTGTTTAGTGAAAAAACGCTTAGCTTAAAAATGATAACTAGATTTTAGTACCAAAGCGGCTAGACTTGAATTTGAGAGCTTTCTCGATGCTGTAGATACGAATGCGAATTCGGCTGCTGCGTATAAGGGTCCAGAATTGGCAGAGGACATGGCAGCAAAAACGTCCGCTGCCTATACATCTGTAAGTAAGGCTACCAATACTATACTATAGACGTCAGACTCTGTAGGCATAGGAACGGTTGCCTATACCGCTACGGAAACGGTTGCGAAATACGCTGCGAATACGTCTACCGATCCAACTGCCAGTGCATTAGTTATTCGTTCTATGATTTCATGTTGGTAGCACTGACATGGCCTTTGAAATCTTTAAGACTCAGCTGCCATTCGTTGAATGTCTGACAATGATGGATTGTTTATCAATCGAACAACGTGTTAAAATTATTAAAACTGATTATAAAAGTGGCGAATAACCACTTTTCGCACACTAAGTGATAAGTATGGTCTTGATAATTGACCTTGAAAAGAGCAGTAGCGTTACTGATGTCACACGGTCTGTACATCGTTATAATTCACCCTCAGTCGAAAATATTGCTGCTGTACGTGCAAGTATGTCGTAAACCTCAAAATGGCGTATTTTGCCATTTGAACTTGCATATCCATATCCATATCCATACTTGAAAAGTTCAAAATACAAACCAAATGAAGCCTGCTGAATAAAGATTGACTTTTCTAACAATATTTTCTTCAGCAATGAGGCACATTTCTCACTCGGTTAATATGTAAACAAACAAAACTGCAGCGGCTCAGAATGCCATCAGGTGATCGGAAGACACTTCCGCCTCGTTGCATCTTGACAAGGTGATTGTTGGGTGTGCTCTATGGTCGGATGGTGTCATTGGTCCGTATTCTTCCGAAGATACTAATGGGCAGACGGTTACAGTCGGTTCGGAGCGATATGGTCAAATGATAACCGAATTTTGTTTTTGCGGACGATTGAAGATCATGACTTGGACGAAACGTGGTTCTAACAAGACGTAGCAGCAATCACAGCACAACACACAATTATTGCTTTATTTAGTGAGAAGTTTTTAGGTCGAGTGATTTATCGTTTTGGTGACGTCAATTGACCACCAATATCACCCGGTTTGACACCGTTAGATATTTTGTTTTTGTGGGGCTACAGAAACACTTTGGTAAGGCAAATAGTCCACTGAAGACGCAATAAAAACCAACTTCACCCAAACTATGGCCGAGATAGATATCATCCGAAATGTGCCCAAAAGTGATTAAGAATTACCTCAAAAGTATCGCAAGCTGTGAATCTTCTCGAGACGGCCGTTTTTATGACATTGTTTCTAATACTAAATGTAGCAATGAAGTATTGAAACAAAATGTTCATCAAAAATTTATCACTGGGTGTGCTTTAATAAGCTTTGCTTTCGTAACCAAAAAATGTATGACTTTACATATGTCGGTTCGACTGCTAATACGACTCCGAAAACGGCTGTGAATGCGCGGGGACAACTGCTAATAAAGCTGCGGAAAAGGTTGCCGATACTGCTGCTGGTAAGACTTCCACCCCGATACTGCTGCAAATACCGCTGGGCAACCGCATCCGATAACGCAACTCAAACTAAAATCTAAAGACCGCAAATAAAGCAGGTACTGTTGCCAATTCTTTTTAAAAGAGCTTTCAGATGGTCGTTTTCAATAAAGAAAGTTCAATAAAACAAACTGCTATGCGAAAGATATTGGGCTCGATATGAGCAGAGACTATTCAAGTGGCAGATTGATGAACTGATCACCCTAAAGGCCCCGACCCATAGAATCCGTTGCGTCCGTTCGCTGCCGGATTCAACTGACAGTTCGATTAAATACACACGATCTTATGAGAGGTTACCCATAAGCATCGGATGCAACGGACGCAACGGAAAAAGTAGCCCAACTTTTAACTTTAGAGTCCGGCAGAACTGATGACATGCGCAGTCAAAACCAATTTGAAGTTTTCTCTTCACACCGCAACGGATTCTATAGGTCACCCCAATCCGTTGTGTCCGGTAAAACTCACTGCTGTCAGTTGAATCCGGCAGCGAACGGACGCAACGGATTCTATGGGTCGGGGCCTTAAGTGTCCCCGCAAACCACAAACTTTCCATCGGTCGATAGTTCGGTGGGGTTGTGCTTTTAGCGCACACTACGCCAACTAAACAGTTGGGTACGTAGTGAGTGCGTAGACAAGACAACATTCGGCGGACGATTGACGTTTCTACAACTAGCGATTCAGTAGAAATGGGCAGCGCCATAATAGAAAGAAAAAATATGTACGACCAAAACTCGAAGCGAAATGAACCATCGGCAGACTAAACAATCAGTCGGTGTGCGCGCTTCCAAGGAGTTCCATACTGATATACTTGTAGTAGTCGGCCGATAGTTTGCCAATAGTTTAGTTTGAATGCAGTTGAGAAGCCCATCAAACTTATTTATCGGCCGATTCCAAATCGTTGTAGTATGCGGACTGTAATGCGGACATACATCTTACTGATTATAAACCCGACCAAACTATCGGCCGACTTACTAACTTACTCCAATCTAAAACTTCTGAAACAACAGTAATAATTGGCAACGCAACGTTGAAAATTGGCTTCTTCTATCGGAACCAGAGTCCGAACAAAAGTACAAGGACCGTAAGCAAAACAAAGGATAACTAGAAAGTCTTTCACCGATAGTTCAACCTTATTTTTCTGTGGCGCAGCAAGTTGCGTTGGGCTATGGCTTTGTCAAACGATTCTCCAAAAAAAACTTCGTGTGAGCAATGCATAGACATCATACAATTTTTAGATGACTACGAACTGTTAAGTGAGAAAGCACTAGGTTAGGTTAGGTTAGGTAAAATGGGCTGACGGTTGATCTTAATTCCGTCACACTTAGATCAATGTAGATCCATTGTGATACCCTGACGTATTGTAACGTCCTAGAAACCTATGATTTTATGTCTGTTCGGTATTTAACCATTTTGTGGCCTTGGTGAAGTTTAACAGGCTGCTTTTTGGAGCGTCTGATAATTCTTCTACTTCATTTAAAAAGTAATTTCCTAGAAATTTTTTCCTAGTATGACAGAGTGCTGGGCATTGACAAAGGAAGTGACTTGTGTCTTCGTGTTCGTCTTCGTCATTGCATCCTCTGAGAAAGCACTACATTTACTTTAACATTTAAGGCAGGTCCCAGGGTCCCACTAAAGATGTCTTCGGTGCATGTGTAAATGCGAATATCCTTTCTTTATTTGTATTCTTATCGCAGTCAAGACACAAAAAAATGAGGTCTGAAAGAAAATGGGTCCACCCCTCCGTTCGTCTACATGCTTATACATCCAGCTATCTATGAACAAACCCACCAACGGCTGCTATTGAAGAACAGAACTCAGCGATAGTTAGGTGCGGATATGGCCTGTTCTAGCTAAAAATATCAACCTCATAAATAGAAACAAGCTTTATTCTAAAACAACCCCAATGACCTTACACACAAAAATGCTACAAAACAAATCTGTCTCCCCAAATTGCCATGACAGCATTTTAAAGTGGTTTATAGATTTCCGAAAGTTAAATTTAAGTACCAAGCATAGAGTGCACGCTTAAAACGCAAACATTATTATGCAAACAAAAACAAAAACACTGGAGGTCTCTCCTACAACTTCAAGTACTCTGGCTGTACATATTTAGATTAAGTGACACTTAAAGTAATTTGGACGAGAGAAAAGTCTCTGAACAAAGTATCTACGCCCGCAGTGCTTCTCCTTCGTAATTTCCAAGACAATTTGCAATGACAACAATAGAATACCGAGATGACATCATGCATCACATCATCGGAGATCAGATGAAGACTGCTACGAGTAGTAGCAATGCCTTTTCCTTTTCATTGCGAAATAGTTTCAATAAAATGTCAGCAATTTTCACATTTCAGCTGAGGATTCCTGTTTTGTTTCCTTTATTTTTTTATTAATGAAAAAAAAAAACGCCGATTCCTTTCAATTAGAAAACCAGATTACAACTTCAAACCAAGCCACGCATAGGCCAGTGTGGCGCCAAACAAATTCATTCAACGTTAACGCGTGCAGCAAACAGGAATTCTATGTGGGTCAACTCAAATTTCAACGAGCCAAACCATGCCAAATGCAGTGAAACTCTATTGCAACCTTAATTAACCAATGGAATATAAGAAACTCTCCAATTAATCAAAGAAGGAAGCACAAAACAATTTCATCCAATTGAGCTTATCCCAAGCGACACACACATCCTTAAATTTATTTTGATTGATGGCAGCCATTAAAAGGCGCAATGACTTGGACTTTTATCGCTTTTCATAAATTTTTATAAAATATGTAACATTTCACTGACAAACTTTGAAGTCACCAAATGACATACATGCTCCTGCTGCTGGGTCTTCAACAAAAAAAATAGTGCAACCATTTTTTGTTTTCCTTGTGATGAAATTGGGTATGATAATCACACGTTTGCCATATCGACAGGCATGATGTAAGAGGACTCACTTCCAAAATTGATGTTGCTAATTAAAAATCAACCATATTGTATTTCTAAATCACATTTTAGAGATAGCACCCTGACCATGTCACAACTAATTGCGAATATTCTACAGCTGTATTCATGAGGTATAAATGGTACGCCATCAATCGCAAACAGATTTAAATGCGTCCGTCGGTCAGCTTCAAATCCAATTTCAGTTGTGGCTCGTGGGAATGAAATAAAAAATGTTTTTGCATTTGAAACGTTCAAATGAAAATATGTACGAGTATTAAACAACCACCAATCTAAAAAGCTCATCAACTAATCGGATTTCAATTAAATGGCTCTAGGTTGGCATTCGAAAAATGTTCCACCCTCACCCTAAGGCTATACCTTTCTCTTTCTAGGGTAAGTGGTATGTGGTGTGCTTTTGGCGTAAATAGAAATTACCCTACACACAACACGGCCTGAACAAAAATAAATGAAAATTTAATTATGAGGAATGGAAAATTTGTTTATTTAAATACTTGTGTACATAGGAATCAATGTTTTCGAACGAACTTTGGTCATAAAACGTACTCAAAAGGCATGAATTTTTTTTAGTTTGTTGAAATTGATTAAATTTTGACTTCATAATTAAAAACCCATCACAAAATAACTAAAAGAGGTAATGACATGGAAGAATATTACAAAAAGCCTTCAAAGAGGGACTGGTCGATGTTGACAGGCTGTGGTGGTCATGTTGATGACGGCGCAGCGGGTGCGGGGTTTTTTGTCGAATCTGTTGTTTGATTTTGAAACACTGGTGTCAAATTACCATGGCAAGTTACAGGTTTTAGCAGCACGTTCATTATTAACATCATGGGGGTTCGTTAGTGCTGACTTTGTGGTGGTTGAAGACACCGTAAGCCGTATTCGATGACGGTCGGTTCTCTGAACAATCAGCCATTGGTCCATTTCCGTAAACTTAGCATTCAATTTATTGGATTAAATGCCGCTAATTTGTCGTAAATTTGCTGTGAAAACATTTCATAAGATGTGCAGAAAGATATTTTGTCGCGAAAGCTCCTTTCGAAATGCTCCTCTCAAAGATAATTTTTCATCCAGAAACGAGAAACACCTAAATTCATCGATTCAAGAAAAAAAGGACAAATGTAAGGACATGAGTAAGCAATTAACTGACGTTTTTATGCCTCTTATGAATTATGAAAACAAAAATGTTCTGGCGGCAGTTTTCAGGAAATTTTTTTTGAAAAAGGTAGTGTTAATTTGACGAGAAATCAGCACTATAGTGGGAGCATTCTGATAGGGTTGCACAACAAAATACCTATTTGCATATCTAATGAACGACAAAATTGGGAATTAATCCATTTTTGGTTCTGATTCTGGTAGTCAAGTAAGTCTTACGGACGTTTATTTTTAAGAGCGAGAATTTTGCTCACGACAGTTTACGATAAATTAGCGACAGCAAAGTTTAAAAATTTTGAAGCGGTATTGCTGAATTGATAGACGCCATTGGTTTTTAATTTCCACAGATACGTTTGGTATAAATTCATTGCCATTGTCAATGGTAAGCGGTAAGAATCAATGATAACGTTTAAAAAAAGGTTGCACAACTAAGCTGCGGAGCACCAGGGCATAGCTCATTTCTTTGAATTATATAATGAGAGGAATGGAAGGGAACCTCTAAAACTTTGCCGGTTCTGAACGGTTAAGTGACAAAGCGCTTTTCAAAACATTGTCGTTACACTAGGAGAGGAGCACTTACTAATCCTCTAAAAAGGCGATGGTAGGCGTGGTAAAACGATCTCCAGGGTTCGAACCTCAAACTCACACGTCACAAGCCCTATTGACATACCTACTTGATTTTACTTCGTTCCATATGACGTAGACGTGCAGGGATTAATAAAATTTAGGTATAATTCAACACTTATCAATTTCACTGATTGCACATGGAGTTATCAATTATCAACAAACTGGTAACTAAAGTCCTACTGATATTTTCTAAAAAGAAAGATCTCAGCTCAATTCAAAAATATCCCGACGCCATCGAAGATGAAATCTTTCCATTTATCCAGCGACTGACAAATTGAATAAAATAAAATAAATAGGGTGGCGCAATTAAGCTCGGGTAGTCTTGGGGTCAAACTCATTTGAAGGACCTACAATTTTACACGGATTCCGAACCGGTGATTGAGAAAGCGTTTTTCAATGCAGTCAATTCCTCGCAAAAGGTGATACCCTTAAAAAATCCATTTTATGTTTCTGGAATCTTAACCACAAAATTCCACGTTATAGGTAGACATGCTAACAATTGGGCCACATTTACCATCGACTGACTGCAGCTCATGAAACCCTTAATGCGCCGGTGGGCAAAGAAGTGGAAACTAAAACTCATGTCAAGACACATGAGCTCAGTATGAAGATAGAAAAAACTTGCGAATCATTTGAAAAACTGTGTAAAGGGTGTCCAGTAATTCGACTACCATACTTTGGGATGTCATTCTTGGTGATAATCTAAGAAAAAAATTGTTCTACAGCAAAGTCTACTTCCCAACTTTGATATCATTTTTCAACGATTTAAAAAAAGTTTAATTTGGTGTTTGTTAAAATCGTTTTCTTTGTCAATACTGATGGTAGAGACCTAAATTTGGCCTCTATTTTTAGTAGAAATACTAATCTTCAAAACTGTATCAAAATTTGGATCCTATGGTTTTAGGCAGTATTGAATATGAAGACTCAGCTTTAGGTGTTCATTCTTGTCTAAATTTTTTTCTCCAGAGAGTTCAACACAAGCAAAATCCAAAAAAAGTGCTGTTGTGCCCAAATGAAAGTTTGTAATTTGTGAAAAAAACTCAACTACGTCATCGGTCTTCAAACTCGTAAAGCTCGCCTTTACTGTCTGTTCTTATGTCAGTTCAATCAACAAAGCCAATTTGCTGGCAGCGCAGTTTGATGCTAACTTGAAACTTTGGTATAGTATATTAGCCCCTCCGAGAATGTAAATTCTGCTGTGAAACAGATACTTTTCCTTACTCGCTTGGTTGCGAGAGCCCTTAAAGTAGGTATGTACTCAATTTACATAAATCCGCTGAACCAGATGTACCCGACTGATGGCACAATCACTGCGTAATTAAGAGATTTATATTTTGGTTGCCCTACCCGTATGGGGAATGGCATATCGGGCAACTCGGTTTTTCCCCTGCATTTATATTCATAAAAATTGAAAAACATTGGGCAAAGGAGTCTCCTACTACATCCTTTCCTATTTTCCTAAATACTCGCATTGTGTTTTATAACTGTATTACGGGACCATAAGATGGTTTTCCTGGAGCTTTTAGCTTGTGTCTCCTAGGAATTCGCCGTATACAAACAACGGAATCCCCGCACGCGCACTGCGTCTAATTAATTTGTTCATAGCAAATTAAGCGAAACCCACGATTTCTCCAGTCTGCAGAATCTAGTCTGCGGAGTTAAATTGGAAAATGAGGTTTTTGAAAAGTTCAGTAACGTAAATTGATGTCGTCTGGTTTTATATGATACGCCGTGATCTGGAGGATTGTAAATTAATCTTTCAAAGTAAATGATGGAGATCAAACGGCTGTAATGCAAAATAATCGCCTTGAAGAATACACGAGAAGGAAGTTATTACTTCGAATAAAACACAAAAGAGAACTCTTGACGGCAAGCAATCAATTCCACCTATTGCCTGACTGGCTTCCGGCACAAAATAGATCTTTCATCACTCTTTCTCTTTTAATGCTGTTGTCAACTTGTTGATAAGCACACCTGCCATCGCACTAACAGCACGGGCATTCAAATTTCAAGTGGAGTCCCACAAGGATACATTCAGAGGCCACTACTGTTTCTATATAAGTTACTAGGTGACCCACCCGGCGTAGCTCAGGCCATACGTTTATCATATTAAAAGTTAAGTAAAGTAGCTTCAAAGCTTCTATTTTATTTTTGTTGATTTACGTGTATTTTATATGGACATTCAGAAAAAGTGCCATAGCTTGGGAACGGTTCGACAGATTTCAGATTTTTTTTATAAAAACCATCTACCAACATACCCTAAACTACCTCAAAAATTTGGTTTCATCCAGTGAAGCCGTTCTCAAGTGATGCGATCACAACCAACCGTACACTTCTTTTTATATATTAAGATTAGTGGTAAAGGGTTTTTCAAAAGCAACCATACCCTAAATAGCTACTTTTCTATTTGAGTATCAAAATTAGTATATCTTACTTCACAGTAAACAAAGCGTGAGCTTTTTTTAAAAATAAAACAAATCAAAATCTTTCCAAGGCTAACCTTGTCGCTAGTGACTTTTCATGGGGAGTGTCTTACAGGCCCATGTATCAAAGGCACTTTTTCCGGCAGTCGTATTATATATATTATATATATATATAATATATATAAAATATACATATTATATATATATTATATATATATATATCTGTATACTTTATGTTTTGATGTATGGATGGATGTTTGTGGCTCTTTCACGCAGAAACTACTGAATGGATTTCAATGAACTTTTCAATTACATTATACATCAGAATAACGGATAGGCTAAGGTTTACTAAGGAGGCATTTACGGTTGTGTTCATGACAGATTCAATCATTGCCAGATGCCCTCACTGAGAAGCACGTCATTAGTAGTGACGTGCTTCTCGGGCGCTGTTTCGGGTCTTGAAAAAGCTGCCTAAGATCCTTGCCTTCTTCATCGAAGATCTTGTTTCCTATTATGCCGTGAAGGACTTGAACAATTTAGATTCAGATCGTATTTAGTGAAATACAAGATTGTTGAGTCCAAACCAATCACTGATGTCAACCAATTCAGCAGTTTTTGCCTACTTGAATTGAATTGAATTGAATGATGTTTATTTAGCTTTAAAAGCCATTTAGTTTTGATTTGTTTACATTTTTTCACTTATACTCTATAGGAGTCTTAGACTACATACATATATTATAAAATATATACATATTTTTAAATTGTTATAAGAAACCTTTTTTTATCTTTTTTTAAATATTCATGCTTTTTACATAATAGATAAGTTTTTGTTTGAAAAGGTTAAAATTACTTAGATTTTTGATTTCATTCGGTAGGTTATTAAAATCTTGAAAGCCCATACAAAATATTGTTCGCTGCCCTCTAACTGTTCTTGAACGAGCTATTCTTTGGTCATTGCTATTTCTTAGGTTGTAATTAACAATATCACTTACAAGCGTAACATTTTCACATAAATAGCCAGGTAACATATTATTTTTTATTTTGAACACAAATGTCATGCAGGGTTACCTTTGGGACTCTTTTGCGTCCTTTTGACTCTTTTTTCAGGCCTGGACTCCAGGACGCCACTATTTAAAAATCATCGAAATCGGACTCCTTTTAGAAATTTAGGACTCTTTAAGAACTGAAATAATTTTTTCAGTACAATATTTTTGTCGAATACTTTTTTTCTGCTTTTGTTTACATCCTATTCTGAATTCAGTGTCAATGTGGTAAGAGCATATATGTATTCTTTGCTTGTAAAATATATGACATATGAAAAATGAGATACTTAAGCTAAGTGTACACGATTGCCTGATCTGCAAATATTGCCAGATCTGTCAGTGAAAAATTTGTCTCGAATGGCTGACAATCGTGTACACACCAAATGAATTTGCAGAAAAACTATTTGGCTGCAAATTTGTAGACAAATATCTGCTAATTAATTTGCAGATATCTGACAGTCGTGTACACGCAAGCTGACAACCGTGTACACACCAAATTTTTTTGCAGAAAAATTTGCTCATCAATCATTTTGAAGACAAATTAATTAGCAAATGTGGCAATCGTGTGTACACAAATTTTGTTAATTTTCTGACGCTTCTGCAAATGTCTGGCAATAAATAAATTTGCAGACCCAGTTTCAGAAACATTTTCAAATTTATTCATTGGCAGACAAATCTGAGAAGGATTACAGGAAAAAAACACTTGGATTATCTCTACAATTACATTGTCAACTACAAAACTCATCGAAAATTTAAAGGTGATTTTTGTTTTTATAGAAAATGTGTTAATTACGTGAACATTTTTTTAGTTATGGATGCTAACTGATATAAAAAAGTTGAGATAACCAGTGAAATGGATGACATGCATAACATCATTTTATTCCTTTCTGTATGTCACTTATGATCTTTCTGCAGAACGACCATTTCCACATGAATCTAGTGTGATTATTCCAGATGGCGGAAACAACTAAACCTAATCAGGATACGAAGCCGTTTGTTGAGGATTAATATCCAAACGTCTTGTTCATAAAAAACCGAGCCAAGCGGATAGATTTCCTGGACACAGAGAAACAAATGCAACACAAAATGCTAAGCCAACCAAACCAAAAAAGCAGAAACCAAAGTCAAAATATTCATTGGTGAAACAGATGAACAAAAGAAGTTCATCGAATGTTTCCGACTCAGAGAAGATTGTTAACTCTTTTTTGATACCAGAAGTCACTGGTAAGTGAATTTATTTTCGGTATTGAATCAATATTCATACCAATGTTTTCTAGACGAAGCTGCAAGTAGTTTTCATTCAGATTTGCAATCTGTAGCAGAAGATCTCAGACGAAGAGTATTTATGACACCTCGTAATCAAATTTATAATGCTCCAGGTGAGCTCACAGAGGCGAAAAAGTCTTGCTATGAATTCAGACTGCGGTGCATCAAAAAATTAGCTAAATTTGTATGTAATCCGCTGGCCGGTTAACGTAAAATTGAAATAAAACAAAGGGATATATTTTGTTGTACTAGTATTTGTATTCTATTCTCGGAAATCTAATCTTAACGCTAGCTTTCCATTCGGACCGAATGAAAACTTATTTTTTCTGTAGATCTTTGAAAACTTCATGAAAACGACATAAGAAAAAACCTTGGAGTAGTTCTCAAATAATGTTGCTTTCCATTGCATATTCGTATCTTTTTTTGTATATGTGGAGCCACCAAAGCTAAAAGGTGATCAAATTGCTTGTAATCCATTCGTAAAAAATTTCGGTAGAGTTCTGGTTCCTCTGCTCGTAATTCCACTATCAATTTTGCGTAGAATCCCTCCTGCTCACGACGGGCCACCCAATCCTTCGTCCATACCTTACGACACGTCTTTTTCGGCTGTTTGGCTCTTTCATCATCACTGCTTTCTAACAAATACGCCGTCAAAATAGTTGCGATTGCAACGTTTTTATCCATTTATATTATTTTTTGATATTTCACTTTAAGTTGAATATTAAACGATTGAAAACGAAATCTATGTTGTTTTCACTTTTAGCTTTAAATTTTTTTTGACAGATGCGATGAGACAATGAACTGAAAATGAATTTGCAGATCCACAAATGGAATTTGTGTGTACACGGTTTGCAGAAATTTACAAATATCTGCAAATCTATTTCCAGCTATTTGTCCAAATTAGTGTGTCGACATTGTCAGTCAAATAGCTGGCAATAAACTTACAGATACTTGTAGATTTCTGCAAACCGTGTACACACAAATTCCATTTTCACCCTCATTGTCAGCTCATTTGTTCACATTGTCAGACGTTTGCAGATCTGACAATGATTGTCAGACCTACCAATCGTGTACACTTAGCTTTACAGACTACAATCTACATTTGTATTGATCATAAAGAGTCAACAATCAGTTTTCTCTGCCTCTGTGACTGTGTGGTCCGTCTAACTGTTTATATTATTTGCTTGTTTTGACATTATGTTTATATATCTTTACTTTTCTGTATGGGACTCTTTTTTTCAGCCAGGACTCTTTTTTTTGACTCCTTCAAAAAGTTTTCAGAGGTAACCCTGATGTCATGCACAACATAAAAAGTCTTTGATTTACATTCATCCATTTAAGTCTGTTTAACATATTTGGTATTGGTGTGTATCTGTTACATTTCAGAATTAGTCTCATTATTTTATTTTGCTGTAATTGCAGTCTATTTTTAAGACTTTGTGGACACAAGTACAATAAAGTAGCACAATAATCAAAATGTGGTTTAATTAATACATTGGACAAATTAACAGCCATACTCATAGATATATTTTTTCTAATCTTTCGCAATACACCTATTTTTTTGGATATTTTTTTACAAATATAGTTTATGTGTTCCGTAAAGTTAAGTTGTTCATCTAGTATAATACCAAGATATTTTATTTGTTTAATTTGTTCAATTTGCTCATTATTTATAGTTACGTTAATTGAAACATTATTGTGAGACACACTTACAATACTACTTCTAAACACCATACATTTAGTTTTATTTACATTAAGTACCAGCCTATTCATCTTCATCCACATACTAATTCTCTCCAGATCTTGGTTTAGGGTTTCTGCACACTCAGTTAGGTCCTTTCCAGCAACATATACAAGTCCGTCATCAGCAAACAATACCAGTTTTGATGAATTTATTACTTTGTTCATGTCGTTTATGAACATGAGGAATAACCACACTCCAAGTATTGTACCTTGTGGTATCCCTATATTCACGTCAATTTGTGGTGATATAACCCCATTCACTGAGGTTCGCTGTGTTCTTCCATGTAAAAATGATTTAAACCATTTGAACTCAGTAGATTTTATTCCGAAATACTTAAATTTTTTTAATAAAATTGAATGATTCACAGTTTCAAAAGCTCTTTTTAAATCAAGAAACACAGCAATTACACAGTTTTTATTGTCAATTTCTCTTCTCCAATCATTTAAAACAAAATTTAAACATGTTTCACACGAGTGGTTTGCGCGAAAACCAGATTGATTGATATTAAGGAGATTTTCGTTTTCTAAATAATTTTGCAGCTGAATTACAACACACTTTTCAATAATTTTCTCATATAATGGCATCATATTTATTGGACGAAAGTCACTGAGCATTTTGGGATTAGGTATCTTTTTCGTTGGTATTACTAGGGATTCTTTCCAGGATTGTGGAAAAACACCTGCACTTAAGGAAATGTTAATGATTCTTGTTAATACGGGCCCAATTATAGATATTGAATCCTTAAACATGTTTACACTCATATAGTTAAAATCTCTTTTTTTATTTATCAAGTTCATTGCACTGGTAATGTTTTCTAGGCTAATTTGATCAAACTTAAAGTCTGTATTGCACTCTTCTAATAAATTTTCATAATCATAAAATATCACAGATCGAGTTATGTCATTAATAGACTGGACAAAAAAATCATTGAATTTAACACACATTATTGCACTATCATTTATCACAGAACCATTTTCAATTTGAACACTTGATATTCCATCATTATCATTCTTTAAAACATATTTTTTAAGGTTTTTCCACATGTCTTTCTGCGTACTTGCATTTTCGATTTTAGTCTTAATAAAGTTTGATTTCGCGATGCTTAAAGCTTTTTTATAGTGGTTTCGATATTGATGGTATTCCACCCAATCTCCTTCAATATTACTAAGGACTGCTTGTCTGTAAAGTCTTATTTTTATACTTTTCATATTATATAACTCATAGGTAAACCACTCTGCATTTTTAAAAGGCACTTCCTTCTCTTTAACCATGGATTTTACTACTGATTTAATATTATGTACAAATTCATCACACAAAACATTTAGACTAAGCAATTGGTCACTTTCAAAATTATTAAATAGAGGAATATCCGACAATTTCAACATAAACAAATTTTGATCATATGCACAATATTTAATTTTCTTTTTATCCCATCTCTTATGTTGGTTTTTAATAATTAAGTCAATTGTTTCATGGTCACTTATTTTTAAGTCTTTATTTACGTTTGCTTCTACAATTTCTGTACAGTTTGTTATCACATAGTCAATTAAAGTGCTCGAATTACTGGTGATTCTCGTTGGTTCATTGATAATCATTTTCAAATTGTTATCATTTACAATGTTTGAAATTCTTCTTGTATATGTATCATTAATATCAAACCAGTCTATGTTCACATCACCCATTATTATAAAATTACCACATTGAAAAAGATATTCTATCCAGTTTTCCAACTCATTGCAAAAGACACTTTTAGACGAAAAGGGGCTTGGAGATCTGTATAACGCACATAAACATATCACAGGATAGCTCTCATATTGCACTTTTAATATTAAACACCAATATTGCATACTAAGTTTATATTTCTTAACAACATTGCACTTGAGATTTTTCTTAACATAAATAACAACACCACCAGTATGACCAGATTCGCTTTCACAGCTAAACGGGTAATAATACCCTTCCAATTGAACACAATTTAAGTCATCAGGGTCAGTAACATGGGTTTCAGTTAAAACTAATATGTCAATTTTTTCATTACATACTAAGCTTTCAATCTCATTGAAATTGTTTATCACACCATTAACATTTAAACAAACACACCTGATATCATCTAATTGCTAATAATCAGTTCTTTCCTCTAAAACTTTCAGATTTCTCTGATAAACTGCACAATTTATATCACTTGCTCTATGACTAGTGCTAAGATTCATTTTAAATTTTATGTTGGCATTATAGCAGTTAATACATTAAGTTTCAACATTAGTGCACATTTTTACATCGTGGTTATCACCACATTTAACACAGGCCAATGCAAATTAGGTTTTATTTTTATTTTTTTTATTTTTGGTATAGTTGCTTAGTCGGGGCTATTTTTAGACGAAATGTATGCAAGACTAAGTGCCGTTGTCGTGTGCCTCTGTGGTTTGTGTGTGAGTGCGGCTTCCAATTTTAGACTCTTGATTGGAAATGATGCGGAACAGTTTTTATTTTTATTGTTTAGAGGATGCATTTCATTGGACCGGAATATCTTTTCACAAATCGGAAAGTCGAAAGATCCTTGCAAGATTTCTTTCCGAAAGCTAAAAATTCTTTTTGCACCCTGAAAGTGAAGTTTCCATTCATAAACCGCATACTTTAAATTGCCTTCAGCTGATGCCCGCTCAAGCAGTCACTTATCAAAAAAAAAATCCTCATGGAATTTTAAATTTTACATCCCCACCCTACACCATTTGTAAAGCACGACACAAATTTCACGGAAATAATAAAGTAAAATGCCAAGACGCTCTAATAGCCACAATAACCGCAATATCATCCCAGAAATGTCATAATCTCCATTATTGCCCTGTTCAACTACACACACACACACACACACACACAAAAGTGATAAACGCCATTGGGGACTATTTTCAGAAATTACAAATGTCATAGGGAAAACTTATTTCCCAAAATAACCCCAACTCGTATACTTCTGGTTTTCTGGTTGCATTGCAATGCAGCTAAATGCGATGAGTTGTCCTCTCAGTACTCATACTTGATTCTTACATCTTACTGCACAGGCACAGGCACACTCTCGAAATGAATATTTCTGCTACTATGTCCAGTTGGATGAAAATAACTTTTAAATCAAACCACAGTACTCACAGTTTTATTTCTTTTACAATATTTTTGGTTTTTCTTTTTATTTTTCGGGGGACCTGTTTTATATGCGCCGCACTGAATTTCTACGCGACGACAGCGAAACGCTGCAAACGCAGCAACTATATACTTAGTGTAGGTAGACCGCCAGGTATTTGTAAAGTGCCCGAGAACAAGGTCAACTCTGATTGCGGGACACACAGATACAGGTATGCATGCATATTGTAGATAGAGGAAAAATAAAAGAAATGACGACTATTTACCTCAACCACATGCATTGCAGGCGAAACTCACTCACATTGCGCGCATCAGGTGTAAGGTTTTGGTTCTAAATTTCGAATGCATCAAGCCAATAACAACTTTGCATATGCCCGCAGTTTTTGTGGAATAAAGGAGGAGGATAACTCGATGCGATCTCTACAACCGAAAACAGAACGCCAATGCAAATTAGGTTTTATTTTTATTTTTTTTATTTTTGGTATAGTTGCTTAGTCGGGGCTATTTTTAGACGAAATGTATGCAAGACTAAGTGCCGTTGTCGTGTGCCTCTGTGGTTTGTGTGTGAGTGCGGCTTCCAATTTTAGACTCTTGATTGGAAATGATGCGGAACAGTTTTTATTTTTATTGTTTAGAGGATGCATTTCATTGGACCGGAATATCTTTTCACAAATCGGAAAGTCGAAAGATCCTTGCAAGATTTCTTTCCGAAAGCTAAAAATTCTTTTTGCACCCTGAAAGTGAAGTTTCCATTCATAAACCGCATTATTCGTATTTTTATATTCCAGAAAGTAAAGGAGATAGGAGTGAAATGAGGTCTTCATGCAGCTCGGTCAAACAGAATTGAACAAAAGTACAAGACCTTTTTTAATTTATACCTGATATTGGGTAATAAGCCCGATAAATACTTGGTATTTACCTTTTAGTAACTATCTGCCAGTTATGATGTGCAATGATGGCTTAGAATATCACTGCAGCCAGAGCCTCCCAGCTTATCTTAAAAGGCGACTGAACTACATTTAAACAATCAACATCAAAGTTAGTCTCTCTAGAAACCCGAAACACTTTAAACCTTTCCCACAATTGTGTATGCGGATCCCAGAGTTTAAAAAGCTGCAATTGAGCAGACATTTTGTGAGTTCAAAAACAAAATGACGGAATACAGAAATAAGGCCTCGTTTTTCTGGATATACAGACAAAAGTTCACAAGATATCCGACTGTGAAATGGATCAGGGTAAAAACGGAATCGGTACCGTTTTTGCTGAAGAGCTACTTGGCAACATGCTGACCATTTGGAAGTCTAGTGGCCGTTTGATGTCATTTAAAATGGTGATGCAGAAAAAGTGTGGAATATTGTCTCCAAATTGGTTTAAAAAAGTTGCATTTTACAATCTACTTAAGGATACCTAAGAAAAATCATTGCTAGGACCTTCAACGAGACACTACCAACCAGCCAAAGAACTTCGGTGGAATGATGAACCTAAAGCAGTTACTTACAAGTAAACAGAAAGCGTCTTTGAGAGCAAGGTCAAAGTGATCCTCACGACTACAAAAACTGCAAGAAATAGACGACGAAGAAGTGCCCCCACCCCCTTCCCCCCAACTCTATGTAACCGGAGCTGGACGAAATTTCTGCTCCAGCTACTTTTTTTCTGTTGGAGGTTTTTTAAATACCAGCTGGAGCACTCAGACCTAAATACCGGTCCATTGTACTACCAGATAGAAAACAGCTACTGATGTATGCCAAGATATTCAAGAAATACGACCAAACAACTTTGAAACCGTCCGGTTAATGATCACAATGACGTAAAGTATAACAGGTAGAAAAGTCGGGTGGGAAAGTTATTAGTAGGCTGCGTGCAGGTGAAATAGCTATGCAAAGAGTGATTTGTCCCTCCCCTTCAGCCCGAACAATAAATTCTACATTCTAGGTAAACAATCTTCAAAACACACTCCAAAGACAGAAATTCTAAGTAAATTAGTTTGCTAAAATTCATTAAAGATGCTCAGGGAGGATAGCTTTTTGTGGATGAGAACTACGACAAAATTCGTACAGGTGGCGACAGTATTGTGATGGACTATCGAACGAAAAGCTTCCTCGAAATCAAATACGCGAAATAGCAGTCGAAAAAGTTATCGAAAAAAGGTAAATGTGCTTGGCAGGACGCAAAACCATATGAGTTTTGACAAACGTTGGGAGACATCACGTTTGGATGGCTCACGATTCTCATCTCCAGGCTCATAGGTGATAGTCTGCTAAAGCAATGGAGGAAAAGGTGCCTAGGCCCCAAAATATGTAAACGAAATTACGGTTACTACAGTTCGATAAAGCTGATGTTCCACACTTTGAAGATCATGGCAACTAATGCGTGTTTGTCGAAGGAAAATCAAAAATTAAGGCAGTTCAACGTATAAAGATCCTAATTGAAAAATATCGCGGTTCCTTAAAGGATTTGCATGTTGTGCTGATTGGCATCGAAAAAGCATTCGATCAACAACCGCGAGATGTTATAAGTGTGGCCCTCAAACTGTGAGGAGTCATAGAGGCATATCTGCCGATGATCAAAGATATGTATCAAACAGCTACGACTTCAGTGATGTCAACCTGTGGTCACTGAAGCATTTCAAGTCACAGTAGGGGTACACCAAGGAAGCGCCTTGGCTCCTTTCCTCCTTTTTGCCTCCTTGTCTACCTGATAGAAGATAAAGCACAGAAAAACAAATGTTCTTTGCTGACGATGGATCATCATAGAGGATCCTATGTCCCTGCAAGAACCACTTAACGTATAGGTAAAAGTTTTACGTGCCTGGTGCCTATGGCGTAATGTCTGTCTGTTACGCTAAGGGTTCGTGGTTCGAATCCCAACAGAAACCAAAAAATGTTTTTCCACGGCTATCGTTTTTCGCAAGGAATTGTCAAGTCCTCCGATAGCAAATTCATTGCCTTGAAGAGCGCTTTCACGATTAGCCGTTTCAAATAGGCAGAAAATTGTATAGGGTGTTTTTTTTGAGAGGTATAGAACTTCGAATTGAAATAAAACACAAGAAATTTTAATGTCCATCAGTTTGGCTTTATTGGAAGGATAATTTTATGCCATTAATGCTTAAATATGACGTCGGGCATGTGGCCGCCGCGGCTTGCTCAAATAAAGCCAAGTTTTTGAGATACAATTTTCAACCGCTTTTTCGAGCCTTTTAGGCCGTATGTCGGCAATAATGTTGGCTTCCGAGCCCCCAAACGTTTCTGGTTTGTTGACGTAGACGAGCGACTTTACATATCTCCAAAGAAAATATGTAATCCAATGGTGTCAAATCACACGATCTTGATGGCCAATTGACAGGTCCATTCCGCGAAATTATGCGCTCATCGAATGTTTCCTTCAATAAATCGATTGTGGCGTGCGCTGTGTGGCATGTAGCGTCGTCTTGTTGGAACCACATCTCATCCACATTCATGCCATCCGATTCGAGAAGAAAATAGTCGGTTATCATGGCTCTATACCGGTCTCCATTAACGGTAACTGGATCGATAGCATCATTTCCTAAGAAGTAAGGCCCAATGACTCCGCCAGCCTATGTGGCACACGAAGGCACAGTCAGTTTTTGTGGATGTAAAGGCGTCTCAAGGTACTTATGTGGTTTCTCTTCCCTCCAAATGCGGAAATTTTGATTTTTGATGTTACCATTCAACCAAAAATGAACCTCATCAGTCATCACTGAACAAAATTTTACGATGAAAATCAGCATCGAAATCGATCTCATTTTCGGCATAACACCAAAATCGCGACGCATTGCATGGTCTCGCGTCTTTAATTTTAGTACAAGGTCGTAAGCCAAGATCTTTGCGCGAAGTCTTCCATAAAGTTGATGGACAAAGCTCCAGTTGTTGTGCACGGTGGCGAATCGATTCATTCGGGTTCTCTTCAACACTTTGCTCTACAGCGGCAATTGTTTCTTCGGTGCGCACTGTTCGACGTCTCTGTGGATGCGTATTATCACATAAAGTAAACGTAGTGCGAAAACGATCCATAAATAAATAAATAGGGTGGCCCAACAGAGCCAGGAGCCTCTGGGCCTAGCTCATTTCTCACAACCATGCTTTGTGAGGGGATGGAGGGGACCTACAATTTTCTGCCGGTTCCGAATGACTAAATTGAGAAAGCGCTTTTCTTGGCAATGAATTTATTAACGGAGAACTTGCCAATTCCTCGCGAAAGGCGATACCCGTGGAAAAACATTTCTGCCTCTGCTGGGATTCGAACCTCGAACCTCTGGGTTAGCAGGTGGAAAATGATCCATGGTTAACCGAATGAATTGCTCTGATGGACGGTTATGTCGACCATAAAATGGACGGAGCTTGCCATGAACCATTATTTTTGAAATCAATTTGCACATTTTGCAAGCGTTGCTCTTTTGTCAACCTGTTCATGATGAAATGACAAACCAAACTGAACATAAATGACAGAGAGAGTTGGCCGATTTGATCACAAGATGCCAGTTTATTCGAAAAACCAACCTCCAAAAAAACACCTGATAAGTTCCATTCAATGGAATGGTTGTGAGAAATGCACTAGGCCTGAGGCTCCACGGCTATGTAAAAGTTCTAGAAGGTACAGTATTAGTACAAAAGACAGAGTATTTGTGCTGCCCGTTTTCTGAGCCAGACATGAATATTCCAGACATTTATTTGAATGCAGTGTGCTTCTCAAGAGTCTTTCTCTTTCAATCATTGGGTAGGCGAATTGTAAATGAGGTTTCAAGAAAACTTCCCATCTTCTGTGATAGAAAAATGTCTCCTTAGTTGAAGGGATGACTGTCCTCTGCAGTTTTGTAGAGCAACGACAATATTGTCTCGGTTATTAGGTCCGTTCGTTGAACTTTCCTCAGGGTTGACCCAGGTTTTCTTGACAACCCTATGAGCTATCAAAAAAACCTGTGTTTTCCAGTCCTCAAAAAACGCTAAACCACAAATCACCACACATCCCTGTCATTAAAAAAAAAATATATGCCATTTGACAGCCCTCAAATCGCCACAGCAAAAAGCTAGGGCGAGTTCGGGGAAAACCTGTGGCAAACCTATGGCTCAAAAACACTCAATTTGACATTTAGGACGAATTTAGGTTTCTCAAAAAACGCTTTGTGGCGATCCTAGGGCAACCCCAGGGCTTCAACGAACAAACCTATTGATGGAAGTTTTTTGTCTCAATAGACATAACATAGCTCCTAATAAAACATCGTTTCAAAATTCGATACTCTAGCAATCAGCGTCCCTTAAAAAATATTATCAAAAATCTGTAGAAGTTTAGTCCAGTGTTCACTCGCTAGTTAAGGTTCTTCAAAAACAAAACGATTTGGCAGTTGCGACAGCAATAGAAACGCTGTTGACAGGATTTCTATCGTCGCAAATGTTGGAAAATGCGGTGGTGTTCCTGTCGTGTTACTGTGGGGACTCTCATGTATTCTCATGCTATTTAAGCATAAATTGACACCTGAATTTCTCTCTGTCGCAACTACAAGCAAATCTTTGTTCCAAGACAGCCTTGCTAAGGACGGCTAAACTCGGTAGCTACAGAGAAGTAATTCTTCCTTCAATTTTAATTGGTTTTTGTCTCAAGGAACGATCATTGTGTGTGTTTCCCTTTTTTTTCATGTCACTCCCCACTATTCTTGTCTCAAATGAGAAAAAATGAGAATAAACAGCAATCGGGAGGCAAAGTCCTTGTATCGAAGACATTTGCATATTTTTTCAATTAAATTTCATTAAACGCTGTAGATGCGGCAGACAAAACAAAAGACACCATTAACTTGCTTGAGTGACTAACAAAGGACATCCTTTCCATTGCTCCCCACCCCACAACATGCCCATGAAATGACTCATCTCCGTACCTTCACTGTTGGCAACCGGACCTATGCCATACCCACAACAAAGCACAGCCGGGCCCCCAAAAAACAAAAATAAAAACAAACAACAACACAGGCAACAACACGAAAAAACCCGGCGAGAAATTTGTTTTCATTCATGAAACCAATACTGGGTGGGAAAATAACAAAATAACAACAAAAAAAGCACCAAAATGTGGAAAATAATAATAATAAACGTGTGCTGCAGCAGCGTTTCGCCAGGAGCGCTTGCGTCAAATTTTGACTTGCTTTGCTGCAATTTGGTCCGAGTATGATGCGGCTGATGCACAAAAGCGCCAATAACGACAACAAGACAGAAGACAGAAGACAGGAAGCCGGTCGCCGCGCCGCGGCCAAGCAAAAGCAGAGAAACAAACCAAAACAATAGAAGTTCCCCCCGTCCCCCTGAAAACAAACACACAGTAGAGAGTAGATTGGGAAGATGAAGATGGAGATGGAGCCATTAACCGCGGTGCTAGTCGCCCCTTGGCTACCGCTACCGTAAGGCATCCGCCGTGGGAACAGGTGGTGTCTATTAAAAAATTTACATTTTATTTTCATTCCTCCTACCTGATAGTACGAGTCCGCCATTTTGAAGAGCGATGTTAGCTGCTGGAGTTGAGGTGGTCCCAGTGCTGCTTAACAATCCAGTCCACGAACAGGGCACACAGTTCACACACACAGACAACAAAGACACGCGCGACGCGAATTTTTATTTACGAACGAAAGAATACTCCAGCAATTGCTTCTGCTGCTGATGCTGCTGGTTTTCGTTTGGCGATTCGAGTGTATCCTCCACGCCTCGTACTCGTACTCGTACTCGTTTAGTAGTTCTCGGTGTATCTCTTGCTCTCTGTGTATATCTCAAAGTCAAAGTAATTGAACGACGACGACTACGACGACTGCGAGAAAATGGCAAAAACGCGAATGCGGATGAAACAAAGATGAGCGCAGCAATGTCCAGGGACTGGGTGGGGGAAATTCTTTTGTATTAATTTTTTTCTTTTTTTTGTATGAAATTCAAGGGATGTTTTCAATCGTTTTGTTATTTTTTAACAAATTCACAAATCCAATTTAGTATATTTCACTTTTTAGGTTGAAAATTATTTATAGACAAAACAGAGATGGCAAAGATGATGAAAAAGAAGATGACGACGACGACAAAGGCGACGATATAATGGCGAAGGTGCTGGCGGCGGTGAATGTCTCATTAAGAATCAACATAGTTTCTGTTCTACTTGGTGGTGATGCTGCTTCTGTAGGTGCTTTTGTGGGTTTTCCCCCCTTAACTCTGCTCTCAGTATAGTTATTTCCCAGATGATGCTCTACACTCGAATCTTGTATCAACTTTCCTTCACAACAAAAAAAAAAAAAACTGGGCGAATTTTCTCAGTTTCCAAGGGCAAATGTTATTTAATTGTACTTCTCTTCGTTATTTTTCCATGGAAATAATTACCGAATTACGAATTTTATAAATGAAATGAAATTCCACAGGTCCACGGAACCGGACTGCAGGCGGAGCAGCTTTTTGTCTCTCGTCGCGTTTGGTCGATCAAACAATCCGCGACTGGGGGACGTTTTTTCGTATCGAAAATTAGCAAATACAAGTTCGGAAATTCAATGGAGCGAAGTAAATGTTTTGAAAAAACTCAAAATCGGAAAAAATTATAAACAAAAAACTACTTTAAAATGAATAAATTGGCAAAAAGTAGAAGGTACAACACATCAAATAAAAAAATTCCACAGCAACTACGACATGTTGCTTTGAGGTATGCAGTGGTGCCAACCATGGAGGGCAGTTTTTTTCTCTGTCTCTCTTTTCGTTTTCTTGTTCGTACAAAATTTGAAAGAATTTTTTTGACAGCCGTTGAGTGAAGGTAGCTGCGGTTTGGAGTACCTGAATGGGCGGTGTTGGAAAATATTGGCAAAAAAGCAAAATGCGTTTAGTTTTTTAACATCAATAAGTTGAGTATTGCCCTTTTTAGGGATTTTACTATCGAAAGTCGGAATATTGTACTTGTACGGCGTAGGTCCTTGGAATACCTTATGCTATAGGGTTTACATAGTTATGTTCCGTCATCCTATTCATTTTTATTTTCTGCACTTCGCTGGCCCGATATTCCACGAGTTTTTAGATAATCATCGTCTAATCATGTATCCTCGATTGTATCGTCAAAAGTTAATTGCATGAAACTTCACTTTCAACGAATAGAGGATAGCTATTTTTATGTTGTTGGCCTTTCTAGGTGTTCAAAAACATTTTTTTCAGTACCTAAGTTTAAGGCGATATTTGAACTAAACGTTACAGAATCCAGGCCCTGAGCAAAGCGAAACTAGCTAAATCTCGGGGCCTATACTTGATCAGATGTTTTAGAGGATGAATAAAATTAATAGGCCTTTGAGTTACAGATCATCCTCTAAACTTTTTTATAACTTCGATATGATGTATTTTGCAAGAATAAGCTTAAATACGAGGTTCGCTCGGTTCGTTTAAACAAAAGTCACAGCTGCAAGGCTTAGAAAAGTTTGAAAGAAGCATCGGAAGGTAAGAAATGGTAAGAAATGGACAGGGACAGGAGTAGAGAGTTTGAACTGATGATTCCTACGACTTCTCAAGAGACTTGCCACAGAAAAAAGACACTCAAATCCGTTTCTCATTTTTATTTCCATTTACACATTGGCTTTCTTCGGGAGAGACCCAAACGCGGAAATGACCGTCCCCTTAGTACCCGTGACTGTAGTTGTTAGAGCTGGTGGCGCTGTCTTCACCGGAGCCGGTTGATCCCATTTCGATTTCCTAAGCAAACGAAAAAATAATTAGTTTCAATTTTGAACTTTTGTTTTACCAAAATTTTACCTCTTTTTGGCCTCCTCTTCGACCTTTCTCGCAGCAGCTGTCGCCTGTTCGATTTTATCACTATCTTTCTTTTCCTTCTGCCGTTTGACCATTTCTGCTTTTTGCGCTTTAGCCAGTTCCTCGTAGAAACTCTCTTGACCCCACTGCAACGGATCGTATATTTCTGGAGGATAGTTCGTCCCAAACTCGTTGATATCACAAAACGAAATAAGTTTTTCGTAGATACTTGGATTACGGAAGTCCTTACGCTCTTGGATTATCCTGTTCATGTCCATGTTACTGGTTTCCATTTTATCATACAAATGTCGCATTTTTTCAACCAACTCAGAAGAGGGCTTGCCTTTAGGCTCTGGGGGTAATGAGAACCCATAGTGAGCATATTTATCCACTTTAGCTTCTTTTTGTGGTGTAGATTTCGTCGCGGCAGGGTCTTCATCGACATCCATTTTTGTCACCTCATCGGCGGGAGTGGTCTTACTACTAACAATATTTTCTGGGACTACTCCATTGTCGCCATCATCGCTTTCGGTCTCTTCATCATCATCGGAGACTATGGTGTCGTCTTGATAGCTGACCAAGCGAAGTGCTTTAGAAGGTCGCTTGCGCTTTTCTGGTAGTTTTTCGGGACTCGGTGGCTTAGGCTTAGGGATTTGCTAAGATAAAATATATATAAAAGTAATTAGTAAAATTAGTTTTGCTTTGTTGAAAATCGTACTTACAACTTGAGAAGTTGTTGAATGCACTGAATCACTGCTATCTTCATCGTGGTAATCCTCCTCGTTTTCTGAATCAGTATATTGGGCTGTTAAGCTTGCAAGCGCAGATTTGCTCATGTTGAAAGAGGTTTTTCCAATTAATGAACCAGGGAAATAAATTAACTTTTCTATTTTTATAAGAAAGTTTATAAAATCCAAAACACGAAAACACCAAACAACACACAAGAAAAAGAAACCAAACGGTTGACAGTGCAAAAAGAAACGTCAAATATAGGTTCAGTTCAGTGCATGAAGAAACGAAAGCGCTCATTAGCTAATTTAAAATGACAGAGTTCAGACTAATTTTAAATGACAGCGTTCAGAAGCACTAATCTGTTCTTCATTGGAAAAGTATTTGCTATAAATACGTGAGTAGTGCGGAATTTAAATGCATTTGCTAGTATAAAAGAACAAAAGAAAAAGACACAAAATAATTTTTAATTGTCAGATAGAGAGAGAAGACACCAAGTGTAGACGTCAGCACTTCCTTTGTAATACGATGCAGATTAAAAATTATAGGTGCATATGACCATGTTCATCTGCAGCAAAAGAACTTCCTTTGCAGTCGTAATTTTATTCTATCTACCCTGTATCTCCACTTGCCGTAAGTTCATAGCAGAAATCAAGAATATGACCGACACAAGAAAGCAGAGCAACTGTAAAACTTCATGTTGTGGACATTTTGTAGCATACGTTTTTATACCAAACACAACAATGAAGTAACAAAATGGTTGAAAAACTTATGCAGATGACAGTTCTACTGCTTTAATAGCTGCGATAGATACCCAGTATGCTATCTATAGTAGGTTATGAAGACAAAGCTGCTATAATGGTCTCCACTTGCAATAATCAAAGGCTGCTGTAAAAGGTACGATGGATTTAATGGTGGATTTACATGCATCTGCAAGTGCAGATGAAAAACGGAGAAAGACACAAGATGTAAAATTCATACTTGTCTGATAGAGAGGGGAGGCACCATCGGCACTTCCTTAGTTATAGGTGCGGATGAAAAATTATAGGTCCAGTTGAACATGTTCATCGGCACCCATAATTTTTCATCTGTAGCTATAAAATCTGTTCGCCTCTCCTTTTAACTTTTGTGCTTTATGATCTTCATCCGTCCCGCTATACTTTCTGCACTTCTGCAGTTGCAGATGCATGTAAACACAGCATAAAGCGTGTGACGACCAGGGTAAGTGCCAGTTTGTCAACTGAAAGCTTTCAAGATAAGAAAAATAGTAGACTAAGTAAATATAAGTAAAAAATTGCCAAATCCATCAACAAGTTATAACAGGTTATAGCAACTTTTTAAACTGATATCAAGGTTCTATTTTTTTTTTACTTTTGTGCTTGATAATCTTTATCCATCACGCTTTACTTCTCTAAAGATGCATGTTAATCCATCTTTACTTAAGATGTGTCTAAACTTGGTTTAAAACTTTAATTAAGATGTCTCTCCACTTGCCTTAAATTCGTACCAGAAACAAGACTGATGGTAGAAAACAGAACAGCAGGCAAATTTTTGTAAATTTTTTGTCAGTTCCGATTATTTGGGCAAGATTGTAACAGAAAAACGTTACTTGTTCAATCAAATTCGACGATAGGTGATTTTAGCTCAAATCGTCTAAAATTTTATTGAACATACTGCTGGACACACTCATTGAAGTACTTGCAAATACAATATTTTTACTCAGGTTTTCGACCTGGCAGTGCCGTCTAGTTTGACAATCAGCTGATAATAAACTTTGTTGACGTCGCTTTGCATTTTTATCAAATTCTTACAATAAATCTTAATTCTTAAAAAAATGAGCGAATTATCAGCAGCTGAAGAAGATCGCATCCAAAAACGGGTGAATAAAATCTTAGAAACTCGCTTGGACACTGACAAGGTATGTTTCCAATATTTTCTCATCATCATTTTCAATAAAAACCTGGAAACATAGGACACCTTGGAAGCGCTATCCGACTTGTCGACTTTTTTCACCGAAAATAGTCTCCAAAACCGTCGAAATCTACGTAGTCAAATTGAAAAGCGCAGTGTTGGCATCAATGAGAACTTTCTTAAGTCCTTTCGTGAAGTGAAGCTATCCCTCGATGCAGTCTGCACCGAAATCGATACCATGGCCAAGTCAGTGCGGTGCATGAAAGAAAACTTAGAGAGTTCGAAAGCCCTCACACACAATTTGATTACACAAACAAACTCCCTGCAAGAGGAGAGGAGTAAATTGCAGATTCATCAGCAAATAGCTGAGGCGTTCCTTGCCCGTTTCCAGTTGAGTGTTCCTGAACATCAAATGTTGTATGGAACCACCAGAGATGCACCGATTGTTACTGATTTTTTCAAAGTTCTCGATCGGGTGCAGAGTATTCATTCTGATTGTAGAGTTCTCATGCAGTGTGGATATCAGACTGCTGCTTTGGACATCATGGAAGAGATGACACTGCATCAGGAAGGTGCTCTGGAGCGTCTCTATCGGTGGACACAAAATCACTGCAGAAATTTGAACAACAATGAAATTGGAAGCTTGGTTGTGGAGGCAATGAATCGTCTGCAGGATCGTCCTGTCCTCTTTAAGTGAGTTTTGAGTTAAAAGAAAAGCTTGTTCTTATTCTCTCACCCTTCAGATATGTAATCGATGAGTATGCTATTGCCCGACGTGCTGTACTAGTCAGAATGTTCATTGTCGCTCTGACAGTTGGTGGCCCTGGAGGCAACCCGAAACCAATTGAAATGCACGCCCATGACCCGAAACGGTACATAGGAGACATGTTTGCCTGGTTGCATCAAGCGATTCCCAGTGAAAAAGAGAATCTCATGATCCTTGTCAAGAAATGTGACAAAAATGGTGAGTGAGAGTCAAATCCCACTCGGAGTATGCTTAGTGAGTTTTTTTTTCAGATCTCTCGGATCAAATTCAGACCGCATTGGCTCACATTGCTGATGGAGTCTGTCACCCGCTGAAGGTTAGAGTCGAAACGATTTTGAACTCCGAAAAGGACACGATTATTCTTTTTGCGCTATCGAACCTCCTCCGATTCTATCAACACATCATCAATCAGGTAAGTCACATTCCATATTCGAACCATAATCTTAATTTTACATTGCAGGTTGTCAAGGGAGGAGCTTTGGAGCAGTGCCTGTCTGACTTGCAGAAATACAGTGAACAGGTGTACCTCAATTCTTTGTCAAGTCAGGTAAAGACAATTCTTCAGCGTCCGGCATCTCACGCTATGGGCCTTGAACCCCCTCAGAGAGACCTCGTTCCACCATCGTCGATGGGGCGACTTTTGAACATTCTCAAGGAAATTCTTTCCGTTGCGACTATGGTCGATGGTCGTCAGTCAGACATTACCAAGATCGTGACATGTGTCATTGATCCATTGCTCCAGTCAGTGCAAGAGTCTGCTTCGCATTTACCAACCGTTGACATGGCAGTTTACCTACTCAATTGTCTGTACCACATGCAAAGCACTCTCGCGGTCTATGAGTACATGGATGAGAGAGTCGAACGATTACAAGCTCAATCTGAGGCGCAATTAGACACACTCACTTCCGAGCAGGCTTCGTCACTAGTCGCAAATTTGAACTTAGGACCGATTTACACCATTCTACAGAACAATCAGACAAAGATCGAGGCGAATCTTTTGAAGATTTTCATGAGCAAAATGGATGCGTTCTTGGAAATGCCAGACATTTTGCTTTTGCCACAGATCCAATTGCTTTTGTCTAGCAACCATAGAGCAACAGTGCAGAAAAGAGCTTTCAATGTTATCGTGGCAATCTACAAACAAATCTACGAGAGGGTACACGATCCGGCGAATGGATTCGAAAATCCAGAGACGATTTTCTCGAAGACTCCAGATCAAGTGTCGAAGATTTTGGCGGTCTAGAGTAGAGTTGCTGGAAGTAGAGCTAAGTTATACAATAAACCGTAAATATTAAAACGATTAAATGTTTTCCGTTATTTTTGACTAAGTGTCGGGTTTAGATCCTTTGCTTTTTTGTTTTTTTTTAAGTACTTTGTCTGTGACTTAAAAAAAAATCCAAAGTGTAGGTACAATCATAAACAGCCGCATTTATCTGTCTTTTTGGAATTTTGTCCAGAATAGTCACGGATTCTAGAACGACTATAAGGATTTCAATGAGAAAGAGGTTGAAACAGGAATTTTATTTTCAACTTTTTCTTATGTTCAATTTCGAACCTAGAATTATATTAGTCATGTTAAGTGATTGCCAACAAGCATCAATATGGTGTTCCAACATTTTTCTCATGAAGGTAAGGATATCTTTTGGTTAGAGGTAGATCTGAGTGCTTATGACAATCCGCATCAGGCCTTAATTCTCACACATTAGCCTACTTATCAGCTTGCATGCCCACAGAGACAATAATTCCAAAGATGTTTCAACGATCTCTTCTAATAAACATATGAAAATTGCCCTGGATATGAATTGAAAATCGTCCTTGGCGATTTTAACGCAAAATTAGGGAGCACAACTTTGGAAACACAGCCGGTGAGCATAAATTGCATAAAAAACCTCTGAAACCTCGTCGGCGACACGCGTCGGCGATACGCGTCGGCGATACACATCGGCGACACGCGTCGGCGATACACATCGGCGACACGCGTCGGCGACATGCGTCGGCGACACGCGTCGGTGACATGCGTCGGCGACACGCGTCGGTGACATGCGTCGGCGACATGCGTCGGCGACATGCGTCGGCGACACGTGTCGGCGACACGTGTCGGCGAATCGCGTCGGCAACACGCGTCGGCGACACGCGTCGGCGACACGCGTCGGCGACACGCGTCAGCGACACACGTCGGCAACACGCGGCGGTAACACGCGTCAGCGACACGCGTCGGCAACACGCGTCGGCGACAAGCGTCAGCGACACGCGTCGGCGATACACATCAGCGACACGCGTCGGCGAAACGCGTCAGCGACACGCGTCGGCGAAACGCGTCAGCGACCCGCGTCGGCGAAACGCGTCAGCGACCCGCGTTAGCGATACGCGTCGGCGAAATTCAACTTTAAATTCAACTTTAAATTGAACTTTAAAATCAACTTTAAATTCAACTTTGAATTTAACTTTAAATTTAACTTCAAATTTAACTTTAAATTTAACCTTAAAATCAACTTTAAATTCAACTTTAAATTTAACTTTAGTTTCAACTTTAAATTTAACTTCAAATTTAACTTTAAATTTAACTAAAAATTCAACTTTAAATTCAACTTTAAATTCAACTTTAATTTCAACTTTAAATTTAACTTTAAATTTAACTTTAAATTCAACTTTAAATTTAACTTTAAATTCAACTTTAAATTTAGCTTTAAATTCAACTTTAAATTTAGCTTCAAATTCAACTTTAAATTCAACTTTAAGTTTAACTTTAAATTCAACTTTAAATTTAACTTTAAATTCAACTTTAAATTTAACTTTAAATTCAACTTTAAGCTTAACTTTAAATTTAACTTTAAATTTAAATATTAATAATTTAAATATTAATAATTTAATAAAAAAAAAATTGAAGATCCGGGGCTGGCCCTGAGGCTTCCCGCTCTGTTGTACCGCCCTATTTATTTATTTATTTAACTCATCGACCAAAGCATTATACCCACGTAGCGTCGTACCCCACAGGCGGATCACTAGTGTGAAGCAGAAAAGTGGGAGAGTTGTGATCGCTTCAAGATCACTACTCGTAACGCCGGAAATGAAAAGAAGAAGAAGATCGACCAAAGCATAAAACCTTTGACATAGAATTATGAAAATACTAATTTAATGGTAGATTTGTTTATTAAATAATTTTTTTTACAACTTAAATTAAATTTTTAAGTTTAAACATAAACATAAGACATAAAAACTAAGATAAATTACAAAAATAAATTAAACCTTTGCATTTTTGTATTTATTGCACCATCATTTAAGTTTCTCTTGGAATTTTTAATTGCACCATTGTTTGTATTCTTAACTTAGCTCCGTCTTACACAAATATTTTCAAAAATAAACGAATCTCCTTCTATTTTACACAATAAGTCTACTTCTACATATATAACACTTCTTGTTGAAAAAAAATTAAATCTTTATTTGGACTTCTTAGCTGAATTGTAGCTAAAAATAATTGCATTTTCTAAATATAAATAAATTTAAACTACATTATAACTAATCATTGAATTATTGCACCAGGGCAGTTTTTTGCTGAACATTAATGTCAGTTTCTAACACAATTGGCTTACGAACTAAGATTGCACTTCCGGCCGAAACAACGGAAAAATATCACATTTTCGTTAAGTTTATTATAATTTTTTTTTTTATAAATAAAATAAATTAAAACTAAGATTTATTGCACCAAATGATTTGGACGAGTTTTCTTTTTACATATGTCTATAACTAAATATACATATTGCACTCTTAAAAAAGGTAAGCCTAGTCAAGTCTTAAGTACATACTTATGAAGAAGCTACTTATCTAAATGCATATAGTTTTGTCTTTTTACAATTTTTCTGTGAAGCAGTGGTGGAAAATATTACGTTTACCATAATTTTTGATTCAAAAATCTCTAAGCGAAAGAGACGCAGAAAAGAAGATAAAAAGGACACGTTCTTTGATGAGTTAGAAGCTAAACAAAAGAGTTGATATGCAAACTCCACACAAAAAAGTGTTCTAGGCCATAGAACATTCCTTTTTCAGCTTTTCCTTATAGTTTTGAAGAAAACCGAATGTGTCTCCACACTCTCTGCACCCGATTCGCACAAGTCATCTACATAAGTCTCCCCATCAGCGTCTTCCTCTGTCTCAGTTTGCGAAACATAAGACGCCCGACTTTGAGATCGTTCTTCTTCATCGGAGGAGTAAATGCTTATGGGTACCATCTTTCTCGAAGATCGCCGCCCTATACTTCTTGTCAATGTCCGATCTGAGTCCTCATCGTCCTCATCCTTTCCACCCTGATTTTCATCACTCTCTCTTCTCTCTCGAGTGCGATTACTATCCAAGGTGTTGGCATTATTGCATTCACTGCTCTGCGTAGCACAGTCGGAATTATCTTCTATTGTATCCACTCGTATGACACGGTCTCTTCCGGTCATCATTTTGAAGTTGTATCTGTCGTAAAAGCGTCTGTTGTACACATCACTTGAGTCCGCACTCATGTATCCACTATCGAGATCCTGAAGCCTGTGACCATAGCGTTGCTCGTAGTAGTTATTGTAGCTCTGTGGTGCCGAAGCACTACTCTTTACACTCGCTACTTTTGTTTGATCGTCTATCATCGACGATATGCCGTCATCCTTGTCCACAGAGTCTAAAAAGGCTGCTGTTTTGTCAATTTGGGAGAGACTGCTCGTTGGACTGAACTTTGAAGCCGCCATGCTCACAAATTTCTTCCAAGCGTTCTTCAAATCTTTCGTTTTCTTTGCACGATCCTTCAGGCCCATGGCGATCTGCATGCCATTTGAAAGAGGAGGTATCTCGCAGCGATACACTGTTTGTACATTTGTACCATTTCGCTGTGGATATGCAATACCGACCGGAACTCCTGCGTTTCTGTACATCTCTTTGGTGCGATCTGACAGTCGACTTGAGAGCGAACTCATCGAAAGGATCTCGATCTGGTTCGGGTCGTCCGGGGACTTAGTGTTCCCATTTCTATCACTCTCCTCTTCCTCCTCCATGTCGTTCGACTTCTTTCGATTCAGATATTTGTTCAAACTGTAATCTGTTCGGATACCATTAAGTTTCGACTCATACATGGCACTGTACTCCTGCTCCTTGTGCGGTTTGCTGCTGGCCTTTTTCTTTTTTTGACTCATAGTGACACCACTACCCGCTGATTTCCTTTTCCCTTCGGACGACTTACAGCTTTCAATTTCCGAATTATTTGCCTGGGTATCTGAAACACCAGTGACTTCTGTGGATTCACTATGATTGCTCGTCGATTCTTGTTCATCATCTTGATCGTTTTCGTTGTTACTGTCATCTTCGTTTGCATAATTTGATGTCGGTAGTGGCTTTTTCAATTCACTGAAATTATTGGTGTTCCAACCCTTCGGGTTTTTTGATTGAATTTCTTCATAGGAATCTGTTTGGGGGTCGTTTTTACCATCGGGGACAACATCTGGTGGCTTGGCACATTTGTCCTCAAGGGGAATTACTCTCTGCCTCCGGCAATGTTTCGCTTCCAATGTCAAAATACGACCTTGGTCGGTGAAACTAATGTTCGTCAACTTTGGCCGTTGATTATTTGAACCAATCACTTTGGATTGATAGATCTCCCGAAGGCTTCCAAAAGAAGGTCGGGCCTCAAGCGTACTTTTTTTAGGTCCCTCTTCTGGGTTTGTAGCTGGAGTTGGAGTTGGAGTTGAAATTGTTCGTTCCTCCACAAGGGTGTTTGGTGTTGCCGTGCTAGATCGGAAAGAATTACTCGATCGGAGAACGAACTGGTTTGATCGATGATCGCTGCTCATGTCCATGTCCGTCAGAGTTGTCATATTCTCGAGAGAGGAGTAGCTGACTTTGCCATCGAGGGAATTAACAAAGTTACGTGATTTGTTTAGATGTTCCGACCAGGCATTGACGTCACAGAAACTATGCTTCTTAAGTTTCCGGTCCAGAGTATCGGGTTCAAACTGATCACTATCCGTTGATAGCTCGAGATCGCTTTGAGGTTCGTGCTCTACTTCAATGGTCATGCTCCCACGAAAGGGAGTGTCGTATTTGATTCGAGCTGCAATTTCCTTTGAAGAAGGGGGCACTGGTTTCGCCACCTTCTTTTTGATGTTGGAATCGCCGTCTTTTCGAAATCCATCGATCTTGTCATAGATCGTGTGTCTGATCTCGACCTCTTCTTCCATTGGGAGAGCTGTGCTCAAACTGGGACTTAACTGAGAACTGACATCAGATGATGGTGACGAGGACGAGTTCGATGACTTTCTTTTCGTATCGAGCCGTTCGAGGCTGTCAGTTTCGTAATCAACAATCAGGTATTGGGGTGATCGTCTTCGATAGACCGGCGAGTCTGGTTGGCACTGTCTTAGCGATTTCTTGCTCAATGTACTGTAGTCAGGTGTGGGGACAGATGGTGCCGTACTCTGAGTGGAATTGTAGATATCCTTGATCTTCTTTTCCATTGTGCTGTCATAGTCAGGTGTGGGGATGTCTAAACTGAAGCCATTGGCCTTTGAGAAACTTCCTCTTGAGTAGTCTTTAGCTAAAGCCTCGTACACCATGTCTGGCATCTTTTTCATGTTACGAAGCATTTCATAGTGCTTCCGATCACTCGGCTTCGCATATTGATCGGGGGTCTCTGCTCGTTTAGTTGGTGTCTTTGATCGATTTGTGGACGTGTGGCTTTTATGTGATGGGGGTGGAGAGTCGTGAAGACTAAACTTAGGATTGTTGTAGATCTCCCCACCAGTTTCGGCGAAAGCGTAAATATTGTCACTCTTCTTGTTCGAAATTGTGATTGTCGCAGATGGAGTAGATGGGGCTAGGGGTGGCGATCCAGACTTCATTTTGATCTCAACAGTGTTAACATTTGGCTTGAGTGAGTGGGAGATTATCTTTGGTGTTCCATTAGGTGAGAAGGGCGGGGGAGGAGGTTTTTGTTTCGGAGCACTCAGCACCTTCGGTGGACTTGTTTTCCGATTCTTAGGACGATCGCTGGGACATTGTCTTTTACCGTCATCATTTTCACTATGAGGAACCGTCTCAAGCCACTTTTCGATGCTGTTACGCTTGTCACCACAGTTTTTGACATGACCACTACAGCGGTTCGTTGCACAGCCCTGACATTCTGTCGACGATCCATAAGTTCCACTATAGAGGACTTGTGATGAACCCGTCTGAGAAGGTGTTTTCAGAGGAGACTCTTCAGGAATCATGTTCAGTGATGGTTGATACCGCTTGGTGGCCATTTTGTATTTAGCTATGGCTATGACTTCTCGGATTTTATTGAGAAACTCAATGGCAGCTGGCGGGGGTGACTATAAAAGAAGAAACAGTTAAACTCCGCCATTTTTAAAGCAACATCTTTTTACCTGCAATAGATGAGGCTCAAAATACGCCGGATTGAAGTAAAGTTTCTTCCGTATCGTCCCATTGACAATTGCTTTCATATTTTCCAGTTTTTCCTCATTCATCATGTCTTCCGTAATGGACACATTCTCTTCAGGTATGCATTCATTTTCCTGCGTCGGAGATGCTGATGGATCTATTCCAGAATCTACCGTATCATTACCATTGCTGCCACCTGCTCCATTATTATGGACATGTACAGACGTTTGCATCTGCAAAGTTAACAAACCACTCGTTATTGCCGAAGACTACTCCTCTAGAATTATTCCTCCACTGCACACTCACCTGCTTGATCTTATCATGGACATCCTCGCATTCAGAGTTCGAATTGGAAATGTCACTTGTGAAACCCGAATGATGATCGCTTAGATTGGGAAAATGTTGCAACAGTGGGTTGTTCTTGACAATACCCATTTCCTCCTTTATGTGGCCACCATTGAGCCTATGCTCTGGACTCATGCTGGCCACAGAGTATACGCTTCCATTGCGATGAAATGGGGCACCAAATGTCACCTGATCATTCTTCGGGTAATTGATCTCGTTGGCAAGATCGTTCAGGCTGCTGCGTAACTCCTGCGCCTGACTCTTGCGCTTTTTCATGTGCAAATACAAAAAAACAGAGGAGACGTAAATCAGTCCGAGTAGGAGGCTGCAGATACCAATGACAATGTACTCTTTGGTGCTCATGATGCCATCCGCAGTTGAGGCGAGGGTTGATGTTGCTTCCGATTGGAAGAGAACCTCAGAGACGTCTGTTAAAAGGAGGAAAAAAAAAAAGAAGAACGCGCAAGTGATACACAAAGGTTGTTGTTAGTATATACACGTTTGGTGCGGGGTTCTAATGCAAATTTATTGACTTACTATGGGAATATTTAACTGGGCTTCCGTTGACACGAAAAGCAACGCATGGCGAGAAGACATTCTTTAAAGGACTTCCTGGTTCTGTAAGACAAAGTTGTAAGTTGTGTTGTGGGTTTGTTTTGAAAATTGACAGCAGTGGAGACTTCTCTATTTACCTTTTGTTGCATTTTTTGAGATCATCATGTCCCTGCACATAATATGCACGACGATCAACCGACCTTGCATCTTTTGGCGAAGATCTGATTCACCAAGCCACTGAATTAAAAAAATAAAAATAAAAATAATGTCATACAATGTCAATCGATGAGCGAGCGTTCTATGAAGATAAAAACACGGAAACTAGCCCTGAAACTTTAACTGATACTTAAGCAGAAATATTAAAGATTTCGAAAAAATATTGCCTTTGAGTCTTCAGCTAATAAATAGAAGAAAGTCCTTACATATGAAAATAGTTTTCCTACAATGTCCAACTTTGTGAACCGTATGTGAGTGCTGGACGCTCATCCTATAGCCGCGGTGTAGAATCTTTCCTTCCAAAGGTAGTTGTCCTAAGGCAGTTTTCTATCACAGAAGTTGGCGGAGTATTCTCGCCACTTCGTCCACCCTACGCTTACTCGATGATTAGTGTTGCTTACCTATTGATCATAGATCTCAAATATTTTTACTTTTCACATTTAAGAGACTCATTTCCATTCAAATACGGGCATGTCTGGATCATAAAACGAGTAGCAAAAGTACTCAGTCTTTCTTGGAAAATACGAAACTCACAAACTTCTAAAACTTTTACCCATACGTTAAGTTGCTTTTGCAGAGGTGTAGGATTCTCCCTAATAATGACTCCTGCCTAGAATAGTTGATGTACTTTGGTATTTCGAAAAGTGGGACATCAGCCTGATCGAACGGTAGCTATCGCAATTTCGTGTATCTCTTTTTCATTTGTTCATTGGTAGATGGTAACTTTCGCTCCATTGCTTAAAGAAACTATGTCCTCCTGTGAGTTTGGTGATGAGAATCGTTAGCCATTAAAACTTAGTTCTGCTTCTGGAAACTGGTCTCGAGAAAACTGTTCGTTTAAAACGAAATACTGTCTCCATTAGTGCAGAATCTTGTCGTCATCCACAAAAAGTTGTACTGCAAACGAGTTTCAGGAGAATTTCCCTGTTTCCTTATTCCGCCATTCGAGGCTTAGCGCATTTCTCTAATCTAAACCATGCCTTATGAGGGAATGGAAGGGAACCACAATTTATCGCTGACTCCGAAATGCTAATGTAGAAAGCGATTTTCATGGCATAAAATTTTAATCGAGGAAACTGCCATTTTCTCACGAAAGGCGGCGCGATACCCGTGGAAAAACTTCCTTAGAGTTTCCGGGATTCGAGCCTCGAACCTCCCGCATAAAAGGCAGACACGCTAACGATTACACCACGGGTACCACTTTACGAAACTTCGCGAAACAAATCTTAATTTTTCACCTCAGTGGGATGCTATTTTTCTAAATGTGATATGTGACTACTGATTACTTTTTAAGCTAATCAAAGTGACTGAGAGGTAAACTGGCAATGACAACGCGAAAGCCCTGAATAGCAATCAATGCTTCATTGTGCATTGCGTTTCTGAATGCAATCGTAAGACCGTTGCACCATATACGAATCCTATCCCACAAAGTCTCTGCTGGTCTCGGGAAATATGGAGTCAACACTGAAGTAGACGAATTTGCTGCTTCAGAAAGCAAATCGCACCAGTGATTATGTTCTCTTGACGAGATCAAGGCGTGCATCTTTATACTTTGAATACTATCATCGGTCTGTTTTTCTATGGGTATCGCCTTTCGCGAGGAATTGGCAAGTCCTCCGTAAGTAAATTCATTGCCACGAAAAGCGCTTTCTCAATTAGCCGTTCGGAACCGGCAGAAAATTGTAGGTCCCCTCCATTCCCTCACAAGGCATGGTGGTGAGAAATGCGATAGGCCCAGGGGCTCCTCGCTCTGTTGCGCCACCCTATTTTTTTATTTATTTTTATTTACTATCATCGGTCCAGCCGTTTTGGAGCAGATCGACGACAAGCACTGTGAGTGAGACGAGATTTTTTCGGTGCAGTTAAGAATTTAGGAATTTAGGAAATGAGTGTTTTTCTAAAAACACGCTGTCTGGAATACCTTGAACCATTCCTTATTTTTATACTACGAAACCAAAAGCTGCTGCATGAACAATTAGAAGGACTTATTGTTTATGATAGGGCGTTCAGAGCACAGAAGCATGGCAATCAAGCACGTTCCAGTAGGATTAAACGGCTGCTAAGAACTTAAATACTCAGAAATTGCTTCGTGTAATAAAGCAAGAAGGACAAATTAATTCAATAATTTGGGGAGATTTGGCATTCGAAGTACGCGAAAAAAAGACCTGAAATTTTATCCATTGCGCGATGCAGTCGTTTGTTTTACCGAGGCGATAGGAAAATGTTCTAACGCTGACAAAAAGTCCAAATTAGCCGATATTTTGCTATGGCGTCGAATAGTTGCAAAGTTTATTGGAACTTTTTTATTTCTTTGGAATTTTGGGTGCCCCACTGTTTTTTTTTTGCTGAAGAGAAGAAATCCCCCTGATTCAAAATCTCTTCATTTTAAATTGCAAACAGAAAATTCTGGCTCAAATCTTGAAAGGAATCTTAATGCGACAGCTAAGCAAATATTGACTACATACTCAGTATGCTAACTACCATATTTTCTAAATTCCATCAAATTCCCATCTTCATCATTTCCCATTCTGCTTTCACTCATCCACCATCACTCACCTGTAAAAACGTTCTTCCCTCATCGCGAAACATCCGAAATGGATAGTCGGTATCGATAGGATTTCTCAGATCTGCCCAGCCAGTAGTCGTCAAATATTGTGCTCCAGTCACTGCACAAACTGGTGTTCGTATATCTAAACAGAGAGAAATAAAGTAAACAAGTTGCAACAGCAAATCAACAAACAAAAACATTAATTTTAAGTAGTACAAGGTAGTAGAAGTAATATTCGTTCATAATCGTCTTCTTCAATATCTGTCCAAAACGGGGAAAAAAAAACACCAGCCAATTCAGTGAAACTTACCAGAAAAACTGATTTCTCTGCTCGGATAAATGATTTGGCCCCGCAATGGCAAGAAGACAAATGGAATTTTCTCCGACGACGATCCGCTAACAAAAGGCGACAAGGTGCATTCTGTAAACAAAAAAAAACACAAAAACACACAATCGTTAGATACAAAAAAAAGAGTAAAATACAAAGAAATGTTCAAATGTCCACCGACAAGATAAACAGGTGAGTCTTTTATGATTATTGTCGTGCGACTGCAATCTAACAGACAATCACAAGTACTCGGCAGATATCACGATATGTATTTTTTGACGAGTAACATCATCTTTTGCATAAATATTTCTAAGCGAAAGTTAATTTAATTTTTCATTTTTTTATTTGTCGTAGTCCTTGGGAAGTGCGATGGCTTAATTTACACACAATGAACCACCTCTCAGCTGGGTGATGTAACGTTTATGACTTAATTGTGACAGGGGAAAACGAAAGCCATTACACATTACACATTATTCAGTAAAAATGTAAAACTCTGTAATAAAACGGCCTGCATTTTCTGACGAATCAATTCAAGTAGATACAGACTCTCGCACTTATGCAATAGGGTGTTTGTATTCAGTTCAGTTCCACTGCATAATCAGTTGTCTGAGCGACTTACCCACCTCTTTGGTGACTTAAGAGGAACAAATTGGAGCTGACTTAGTATTTAACTAAAAACGTTTAAAACATTTAATTTGAAGATTCAAATTCTCTCGTCTGCCCTTTTTTATAGACAGCCCATTCTTCCAAATGGGTCTTAATTGCGCAAAGGGTCAACATAGTCTGGCAGACACTTGTCTTACCCTTTTCTTAATTCCACTCCACCTTTGTACACAAATAGTTAGTTGCCTGAGGGCTACAAACTTGCATTTTATGTGCCAGTTTTATCGCTTCTGGTTGGTAGTTAGAAAAGACATCACATATAACTTTGTAATGGCTCCTTACAGCGATCTTCTCTTTAATTCGCTCGTTTTAAAAGCGATCATTAAAAAGAGAAGAGTCCACAAAGAAAACGACTGCGAGACTATTTTTATTGTTTAAGGACCTACAACATTGCACCATGAATCACGCGGGGGTACTGATTTGCTTTGCATGCTAATCACAGAGGCAGTAGTGGCAAGTTTATTCATTACTGAGTAATACGCCATTAGATTGTTGGATTATATGGACGGGACTTGGGTTAGCAGGTTTTTAAGAGGTCAGGTCTTTAATGTGCAACTAGTTAACGAGTGGTAGAATCTAGTTTTTATCTCAAACCAGAATGTAATGAATTATTATTCAACATAGCGGAGGCAGCTTTAGGTCATTAAATTTGGGATCTAAGAGTGATTGAAATTTGAAATAAGGAAAAAAAATTTGATTTAACTTTTTTAGCCATGTCCGCGTTCACGTTGATCGCACTGAGGTTGAGTACGACCGACGTGGATTGAATTATCATGCTTTTCTGTAAAGTCAATATAATCAGGTCTTAGGTGGCACAATCAAGTGGAATGAGACCTCAACCGACTAGAGAGAGCTTGCTCGGAATTGAATTTGTTGGCGTAGGATGTAGGTTGATGCCCGATTTCATCCCGAACTGTAACGCCCACTAAAGTAAGAAGTAAGCAAGCAACTCACTGCTAAATCTGCTAAAACAGTGATAAGTTAGAAGAAAATGGATTTCGAAGCGTAATCAAAGTGCCCTTCAAATGATGGGGATGAAAAGACTCACCTCGAAGTGGGATAGAAAAGCTGCAATAGAGAAGCGAAGAAGAAGTGCACTTAACTCAAAGCACAGAACACCGAAAGCATGTATCGTTTCGAAAGTTGGAAAAAAATTTCTTTACCGGATAGTAAACCAAGCTATTCAACCATCTTCAAAATGGCCGCTCAAAAAGGGCAAAAATTCTCAGGAAATTCGTTCACTGATATTCATTAACGATACTCAAGGACAGCTTTTTGTGAGTGACGACAGGATTTTGCTCAAGTGGCGACAGTATTGTGATGGGCTTTTTAACGAAAACTTTACTGATCAGTTTTCAGAACCCGAGCCTAACTTAACAGAAATACCCGACTTCACAGCCGAAGAAGTTCGTAAGGCAGTTAAGACCTCCTAACTGGGCGGCCGGCTCGGCAGTGGTTCAGTGATGTGTTCAAGAGATAGGCCAGACGCAAGGGTTCGAACAACGCTCTGGGCATCAACATTTTTTACAGCCTTCTAGTTACATCTTAACGCGCGCCGCTCTTGAGGTTATATGTGAAATTATAACCGCAATATTTTTCCATTCCTTGGTGGTACAATGGACCGACAGTAAGTCTGAGTGCTCAAGCATCCCCTTTTTTATTTATAAAAAGAGCTCCTAAAAAGAGAAAGGTGCTGTGCCAGACGAGATAATTCTGTACGAAAAAAGTTTTCAAGTAAAATGATAGATATCGGGCTTAGGTGACTCACGATTCTTATTTCTAAGTTTAAAGAAGGTGATACTTTGTCTAAGGAGTGGAGGGAGTATTACTTTCTACCAATGTATTCTTAAAAAAGAGGCACAAGAGGAAAAGCCGAGATGGCGAGATTATTTCCGTTCATCGGAACGGTAGCTATTGGCGATTTAGTCAAAGGCACTGTTGGACCAAAAGGCATGGACAAAATTTTAGTATCTCATGTCCGTAATGCTAGTCAAGTTTGGGTAACCAACGATGGTAACACCATTTTGAGGGCAGCTGGTGTTAACAATGTTGCTGATTAGATTTTGGTTGATATGGCCAAGGTACAAGAAGAAGAAGTTGGTTCTTTGTATTAGCTGCTGAATTGATCCGCGAAGCTGAAAAGTTGGCTGAAAAGAAACTCCACCCGCAGATAATTAATCATTGCTGGATGGCGTACTGCCACAAAAGTTACCCGCGACGCATTGACTAAAGCAGCTTTGGATAATTCGGCTGACAACGAAAAATTCGAAGAGGATTTTCGGAATATCGTTTTGACGACAAACAAGGAGTTCTTTGCCCATGTGGTCGCTGTGTTGAGGCTAGAGGGCTCAGGAGATTTGCATGCGATTCAAATTATTAAGAGGACTGGGGGAACTCTAGATGATTCGTTCCTGGACGATGGTTTTTTGCTAGATAAGAAGCCAAACGTACACCAGCCACAAATTGCAGAACAGGCAAAGATTCTCAAAAGACTCGTTGGTGAAAACTGAAGACTTGGAGCTAACCGAGAAGAAGAAGATGCGTGACAAGGTCAACAAGATACTGACTCACAACTGCAATGTGTTTATCACCAGACTGAGCAGCTGTTCGCTGATGCTGGAGTCATGGCTATCGAACACTCTGATTTCGATTGCGTTGAGCGGTTTTCTTTGGTGACTGGAGGTGAAATCGTTTCAACCTTTGACCACCTCTCATTGGTAACGTTAAGTAAATGTAACTTGATTGAACAAATGATCAGTGAAATGATTCAGTGGCGTGAAACTCGACGAAGCAATTCGAGGTGCTACTCAGCAAATCATCGATGAAGCTGATAGATCCTTGCACGATGCGCTCTGCGTGTTGGCTGCTACTGTCAGAGTCAAAATTGTGCATGGAGGTGGAGGTGGTAGCTCAGACACACTGATGGCCAATGCAGTATTACAAAAAGAGCCGCTGAAACTGCCGCAAGGGAAGCCTTCGCAATGGAGGCTTTTGCACTGGCTCTTCTGTCCCCTGCCTACAGCTAACTGCGTGCAGCGCACGCGCAAGGGAAGATCACAGATGGCTTCGGCATAGAAAATGGTAAAATCGGAGATATGAAAGAGCTGAGAATATCAGAGTCATTGCAGTAAAGTGCCAGGTTCTCCTACGATAGTGATACTCAGAGTGATAACATCATCAGGTGTGCCCCACAGAGACATGTTCCCGGTCGTGGATATTGGTAAACTCCTACAATATAACACAGCTTTATTCGTCGTTTATATTTTAATTCAGTTTTTTTGCATTAGTATTAAAAAAACTGCTCAGAAATCATTACTTATTTGAGATCCATTCGAAAAAAAAACATTTTTCTCAGCTGTTAAAGTGCAAATTCCAAAACTTTATGGAGTACCTTTGAAGTAAATCAAAATCTTATTCAGAAAGTTGCTTGTAACATCTCATAGTAATGTACATTGAGCTTAAAAATATGAAAGATAAACTCAACCTCAACACCTATTCACAACCAAATTTCTCCTAGCCTTGAAAAACACAGTGAAACTTTACAAAAATATGTACAAGTACGTAGTTTACAAAGTCTAGGAGAAAAAAGTATTCTCGACTTCTTGTCAACCTTTTCTTCCATATTTTGATCAAGTCATGGTTGCCACTTAAGGTTCTCAAGAAAAGCAAAACAATATGCGACATTTATAACCAATTAAACTGTCAACGTTTATATCACTTCCTTTTGAGTGAAATGGTCATTGAAAAAGAAATAAAAGAACAAAGAATGTTGGCCAAGTTGAGCATAGTGAGTGAGGGTATTTCTTCTAAAGAAGCATTTATGCTGCTATACAACTACGTCAAGAATATTAAACTCCTCACTTAAGTCTCTAAAGTACATCATCTCATCCGAAGATGGTTCTCTGGCACGAAGATAATTGACATTTCAATTCACCCTTTAGGACAAGCACTGCATTCCATCATTCACCCAAAGCATTCAACCATGAGACTCAGACTAAGGCTGACTATAGCTATACTTGCCAATTGCAAGGCGTGTGGAAACAACTCTTCCGCAGAGCAATTTTCCTGTTGCTGGCAGTAGTTGTAAACAAAATGACACTTTAACTACCACTGTGCCGCAACCATAATAATCCTAACTCCAGAATAGCTATTAATTTCTTATTTGTCACAAATGAAAATACCTGGAAAATCGTTTTATCGTCGCGTTCGTCGCCGGCCGATCGTCTCCAACTTGGCTGCCACCTGGTGAAAGCACTTTGTTTTTCTATAAACGCCACAGACAATAGAGTGCATCATGTGCGCATAGTGTATCTTTAAATCCCTGAACCAGTCGAGCAGAAAAACCGAATCGTTTGCGCGATAAGTACATAACAATACCCAGTGTCACACAATTCAATCCAAATGGAACAATGTCCAAGGCGCAAAGAGCATTCCATACTGGCTGGCTGGGCATTTAGCCAGAGTACCATAACCTCAATGGTCATGGTCAGTGTCTTCGTCGGCTTTGACTTCGACTTCGTCGTCGTCGTCGTCGTTGTGGTCAAGCTTATTGCCATTGCTTGGCCAAAGATGTTTACGGATAAAGCCAGTACGCGTGCCTTAAAAGAAACTCGCGCGATTACAGATGTGCTTGGCTATATCTGTGTGTATCACAGACCATTAGCCATATCTGTTCAATTATAAATTTCTCGCAATGTTATGATCGAGAGGAGGACTCTCAGCTAAATTCAATGACATGCATGTGGTATGGTATCAGTAAAGATTTTCCCCTGTCTGCCATTTGAACCTGTGAAAGATGTGATCGAAGAGTATAAACAAACAGAAAGATATACGAGTATACAAACAAAACAAGCTTCGTTTATAACAAAGTTGTTGTGTGTCGGTTTTGCAACCAAATTCAGAACGGTTATTGTAATTTGTATCTATTGCAATGAAGCAAACAAGTTACTCAACACACCGTTTCGTGGAAAACTTAACCTCATCTTGAATTCGTGTTTCTGTGTGTGTGAGTGTGTGTTGTACTTGGCCTGGCTTCGATCCCATAAACTGCATATGCGTTGGCTGTTTGTTTCGAGGGGTTTCTTTCACTCAATGCAATCAATGAATCATGTAATTAGTGAGTTAAGATGGCGAATCACATCAGTTAGCGGGTTAGTCTTGTTGAACCTCTGATGTAGACGCGTGATGTGAGACATGATAAATCAATTAAAACTATTTGGCGATAAAACTAGCTTTTTATGTTTACTTTTTTGCGAACGGCCGGTGAGGCGATGGTGGTGTTTCTTAATGGATTTTTAGTTGAAACCGGCATAAAAGATTTAAGTACGTACTTTAATGGGAAGTTGTATACTTTCATCACGACATCACATGCAATTGCAGCTGAAGGCGATTCAATGTCATGGCACTTGATTGTTTTGATGAGCATTTTCTTTTTGAGTGTTGATTGGCAGGAGAAAATGAAGGAATTTTTTTGTAGTTTGTAAAGACGAGTCGGGAACTAATCAGGCTTCGAAAGAACATTTAAGATTCTCTCGAGTGTGAACTGAGTAGATTTTGCTTTCACAAATACTCGTTAGTTATTTATAGTGATGAGTACCCTCCTAATGTTTGAAGAAAAATCATTCGGTTGTTACACGTGAGCTGGTATTGTTGATTTTACACCAAGGGAGCTTTCATTCGATTTGGGAATAAGGGTCCTTTCTTTTGCTTAAAGTTTTGTGCAATGTCGTCTTAGTTTTTATCAATAGGGTCTTATATAAACAGCGATCAGCAAAAGTCACATATTTCATGTTTGATATCTGCCCTAACATTCTATTTTTCAGTTATTGTCATCCTTATGAAAACCGATTCACTGATTATCTCGGAGTTGAACTTTAAAATAGTTCCCATTGCGGAGTCTTTGATGGGATTCCACACGAAGTTGAAAGAGGTACCAACTTTTCCTTGAAAGGACTCAGTGGAATTCCTGCCGAATTTTTTAATGGTTAGAATCTTCTCTAAAGACATCGTGAGATAAGACATATCAGCTTGACAGGAAGTCTGTGCGATAGAGATTTTGTCCAAGAAAAGAAGTGGCGGAACACAGGGAACAGGCACCGTTCTTTGGATATAAGGACAAGAGTCTACTAAATGTTCTACTATGGAACGGACCAAGCTAAAAATGGAATCGGTATCATCCTTGCGGAATAGGTTCTTGTCAACATGCTGACCATTTCGAAGTCTAGTGATCTTTTGATGTCTCTTAAACTCGTGACAATATTGACCACCTTTCAGTCAACATTGTCAGTTCCTGTTCTTTCCAAATTGAATGTGAGCAGGTGGAAAAGGATGTATTTCAGTTAGATTTTCACCACCTAAGAACTTAAGGATATCCTTAAGGATATAAAAGGGGAGTTTTTGTTTGCTGTCGGAGATTTTAACGAAAATGTTAGTAAGGCAAACGAGGATTAAAAGTCCTGCCATATAGAGGTATGGGATACGATATAAGGAACACAACTGGTGAAGATATCCTAAGAATGTACAAGTCACATGGTCTTATGATGTTAAATGCCATGTTCATTAAACAAGCCTGCATTGGATTGGCAAGCCCTCTGATAGTAAATTCATTTCCATTAAAAAACACTTTCTAGATAAGCCGCTCGAAATTGGCAAAAATTGTAGGTCCATTGACTCACCCTGAGGGGACTGGCCCTGAGGCTCCCCGGTCTGTTGCTGCTCCCTACTTATTTTAGTTAATCCACCATTTCAAAAACTATATTGGTATCTATCAAAGGCAAAGGCATATCTATCAAAAGGCTACCAAGTTTGTGAAGTTGGATATGGAAAACTTGCTACGCAGGCTACACTAAACTTCAAATATGGCACGAGGCCTCCGCCTGGGTACAATTGTTTGAGTTGAATAATCATCTGAGCTGCCATCGGTTCTATCTCATTGTGAGAATCTTCAATTATATGGGTGAAACATGACTTGAACTACGTGCTTTCCAGTACTCGGCTTAAGACTAGGTCATCACTAGATAAGTCTATAAAGGAACTGCCTTTTCTAATCATTACACTGTCATATAGCACTCTTTGCAGCCACATTTTTTCATAAATACATCGAGTAGGCGAACGCCACGTACCCCAGGCAGATAATATATTTTAAAAACATTCCCCTTGATCTCGATATGATAACGACCCTGAGTAATTGGCAAAAATGAAAATTATCTCATCCAGTTCTCTGGAAGCTATGGTTTCTTCATAAATATTCATTTCAAAATGCAAACAACTGCAGACAAGGAATCGTCCATAAAATCACCATCAACAAACGAGCTCGAAACGATATCAATTCACTTCGAATGTGTGAAAAACAAGTAAAGTTGCATAAACCACAGCTCCATACACATAAACTTGTTCTCCTATGTAAGGTTTGTTTGTGTCTGTTGTCATTTTTATTTGTAATTCATACTTGTTTTCCAAAAACCAGCAAGTCAATTCCAAATACTTGAAATTCTTCAAACCCATTTTCGGTTAATTATTTTACCTTAAACTGGATACCGATCCAGTTTGGTTTTGTGGATAGAAATAAAACCAACTAATTGCGCAATTGAATGTTTTGGCGAAGTTGGCCATGTTCAACGCCGCTAGGTGGTAGATGGAAAACAAGTTTGTTTGTGACCATTTTGTGTGGTATAATCCAGATGTTATGAAAATGCGTCTTTCCATAACTTTCTTTCAGAAAATTCAAGCGCAAAACACATTTGTGTCTGCAAGTCATACAAAACGAAAGAGCTGATCAACGAACTCCATACGCAAAAAAGCTATGTCACCTTATGAACTACCAAGGAAACTAATACAATTAGAAAACTAGTGGGATACCTTCATAATTAGCAAATTTTTATGTAAAAATCATTTCCGTTCCAAAGCACCATCTTCCCAAGTAATGAAATTAATTTTTTATGACAACCGATATCAAAATTGCAACTCCCAGAGACAAGAATCATCTCTTAAAAATGAAGATTATGAAGGTTCTTAAGCAAATAAACTACCTGTTTGTGCAGTATACATCGACACTTGAATGTTCATCAGAAAAACATTGCTTCTCTATGCTCCATCGCTTTATGTGGTAAAGGAATAGGCACGAATATGATGAGAGTCGATATGGGCACTATACTTGCTAGTTTAACGCTGCAAGCCAACAACACAGGCGCTACTATCCGAAGATGAGTACTTATGCTGACGACAACGTTGATGACACCGACTTTTATGTCGCTTATGGTTCATGGAAGGAAATTGGCGCTATCTGGTATTGCCGCTTTTGGACTACTGGACAAGAAAATTCAATTCAGTTACCTTATGATACCGAGACTCTAATGCATGCTGATGCTGAATAGCAAAATAAAGATGTGCAATCTGGTTCACGAGTAGAGAAGAATTGAATTTTCTTGTCCAGTAGTCCAAAAGCGGCAATACCAGATAGCGCCAATTTCCTTCCATGTATGACTTTATTGCCGGAAGAATGTATCACTTCACCTCAGCAGGACTGAGGTAGCTCATGGGAATATAATACCGCGACATGAACATTGATTTTAGCTTATGTATGGCCTTGTGTCCTTAAAACTCAAGTCCTTTTTTGATTTTTCAATTTAAACAAGGAACTAGTCTGTTCCTAGTCGTCAGTATAGTTTCATGTGAAATTCTAACCGAGACATTATAGTAAAAATACCTATTCAGCTTCTTATGGTATTATCATCACTAATGAATGCATCGATAAGGAAATGAGTAAAATACTTTAACAGTAAAATGTTAATACGTACCATGTATGTCGTCAACGCATATTCCAAGATCTTCACGGTAGGTCTGCAAATATGGTAAGCATTGACAATCGCACTTCCCTGCGCGATCTTTACTTCTGCCGTGCAGCATATCTGTCAAAAGACAATTTTATTATAATACTCGAATTGTAAAATAGCCAGGCGAACATTTTTATGCTTTTGCTTGTTATTGTACTTACCAGTTTTATCGGTGCCAGCCTTGGATAGTCCTGCCGTGCCGCTGGATAGCCCCACGCAAGTGTCCGCGTTACACGTTGACATGCCTGAATGGAGAATAACCAAAACAAAAGAATAAATATTGTTAAGAGTGTTAAATTCTTTTCCTGGGAAATTGTCTGAAGAGTTTCGCTGAAGGAAAAGATAGAATCAACTGTGTCACAAGAAAAGGAAGAAGGAGTGGTTCGACTTCACGAGTCAGAAAATAAACACAGAACGGTTGCGCTTGTTGGTTGCGACAATTGTGTGTTGGTGTGGTGAGTGGCTCTAGGATGTGTTTGTTTGCTGGCAATGGCTAAGTGCCATTTTGCCATTTTGTTGCATTGCATGTTCTCTTTGGATTTATTTGACTTGTTTGTTTAATGTTATCTAAACGAGGCATTAAGGCGTTTTGTTTTTTATGGACAGATTTCGGGATATTGGGGATTGTACTTTTACATTTGCGTGGTTGGGTATAGAACTAGGAATCTGAATGCATAAAGTTATTTTGTTAGAATTGTCCATTTAATTTTGTCAAGAGATTACAAAAAGGTGCCGCCCGAGGGAGGGTTCGACGACGTTGTATATCATTTCGTGACCATTGCTTAAATTGTCAATTGGAAAGGCGGAAAAGGCATCGATGGCTATAAAGACGAACGACTGAATTAGGTGTTTGTGGGTTCGTGTAGGCGCAATCTATAATTGAGATGTTAGCTTGCCATGTTCGAATGTGGAAAATTTACTTCGCTTTTCGCTTATAAGGAGCGTTGTTAAGTACTTGGTACCAATAACATTATCGCTCAATCGGCCGGGAGTTTGTTTTATGAGTATTGACTGCAAAAAAAGTCAGTTAAGTTAAGGTTAAGATGCCTTTTTAATGTTTGATGTTAGAACTCCAAGAATTTTACTAGGACTGACTTTCTCATTGGAGATAGGCAATTGGAAGTTGAAGAACTCTGCTGAATGATTTAACGGAATGGAGTTACGCAGTTTGCAATTGATTCATTATTTTCTATGATTTTGAATAATATGAATTTTGACTATCCATTTGTGATAACAACTTTTTACTTTTGCTAAATATTTTTATGATTGAAATCTATCCGCTGAATATTGTTCAATATTTTTGGATAGGACAAAGCAGCTGAAAATCTCAGACATTTGAAAGTAGATTCCGAGATCACTTGCACAGGATGTAGCCATTTTCTTAATCGCTATTTCAATTTTCTTTTGACATTTGAGCATATCAGAATTGATTTTTTAAAACGCTTAGCCTGCTAAGATTTTCTACTCATAGTAGTTGTTAGGTCTAAAAAACGAGTCGCTAGGAGGATAAGAGCTAAGGAAAGCTATCTGATCACCAATGGGGTTGCGGAAAATCAACAACGGTTGCAATCTAAAATATTAGGATCCTAATGTAAAACATCGTGGTTCCAAAGAGGCCTTACATGTTGAGCTTCTGGACTTCGAAAAGGAAATCAGATCGACAGCCCGCGAGATCTAATACGTATTACCCTTAGAGGAGTTCCAGAGGCTTATATTTGGATGATCAAGAATATTTGTGAAAGAACAGTGACGAAGGTAAGGTGACCAGTTGGAGTCACAGAAACATTCCAAGTCAAAGTCCTCTGCTTATTTTAAGCGCAGAACACCAAAGTACATCAAATATCATTTGCTTATGATAGAGCCATCATAACCATATTAATCCGAAAAAGACTGAGTATTTGTGTTGCCCGTTTCCTAAATCAAAAATGCCTAATCTAGACATTAAAATCTGTTTCTTAAGTGTAAAAGTTTTAATATCTTGGATATACGATCAATAGTAAAGCAACTTCTGATGACGACATCAGTCAATGAGAAACGAGTAAGCGTAAGTCGGATGAAGTGTCGAGAAAATTTCGCCATCCTCGGTGACAGAAACATCCTTATGTTGAAAGAAAGACTCTACACCTTGGTTGTGTTTCCAGCACTCACACACCGATCACAATGTTGAGCAATGTATAAAAAGTATGAGAAAGAATTGATGGCAGCTAAAATGATGATGCTTCGTATCACAGCAGGAGTAACAAAGCTTCATCGTATCGGAAGTACGAAGATCCATGGAAGACTTGACAGCACCAAGAGCACGACCTACTCAGTTGGTTTTGTCATGTTCTAAGCAAAGGTCTAGAGAACCCTATCGAAAGGACAATGTCATACAACACTCCGATCAGTTAACAAAGAAAAGGCAAACACGCCTGGAACAGATAAATGCAACAACATCTGCATTTGGATGGCCTCAGACATGGAGCAATCCAAAACTAGGAGATTTGCCGACGGTTTCTGAGGTCAACTTGACGTACTCCGCGTGTGAATCACTATGGTAAAGTAGATAAGTAGGAGTGTTGCGATCTCTTCGAGATTATCGTGCCTGTAAAGTCGAAGAAAGAACAAAAGTCGTTCGATGAGATTCGTAATCTTGGTACCACAGTCGTTGTGAGTGAAGCAAATCATGGACCGTGTGAAAACGACACCACTCTGTTCTTTTTAAGAATAATGTAGTTGAATTGAACTCTAATAAACTGTACATATCGGCGTTAGAAAGTCGAAACCAGTAATACTGTTTTTAGAAAGCGAAGAAATTTGGACATGGAACTTTTATTCTAGACAGACAGGTAAGTTAACTCATCAGCACTTATTTTCTCTTACATTTCTCTGGTAAAATTGTGAGAAGCCTTGTAGTTCAATGACAAGAATTAATAATTTAGTTTCAACTTTGGATCGACTCCGACGCTATATCTCCGAACGAAAAACAAAGAAAAATGAGATCACCATTAAAACCCTACAAATGTAGCATAGATTTTCGATTGCGAGAGTATAATAAATTGAAGGCTTTGCTCCATTGCTCCTACGTCGAAAACAATAAACGAAACCGTATTAGTCTACGATATCCACAGAAAAATTTAACTCCAATGCGAGCCCCGTAAAGCTCAAAGACAGAAAGCTATTGAAAGCCCTTCATTTTTCAAGAATGGTTGTACAGCCTCGTAGCAGTGCCTTCTATTAAGTCTTATTGCGAAACAAACCACAGACTTGCAATTCACCGCACAGCAAAAGATGTCTTCTTTTATAAAATACCCCGACTTAAATGAAATATTTCTTCAACTAACAACCTGAATAAGAAAATCTAAGCACAAAATCTTCTTGGGTGTTCTATTTCTGCTCTTATCTGGAGGTGTTTTTCTGTTTCCTTAACAAGAATTTTTGCATCATAAATTGGAGGCTGACCAAAAATGGAACCTCCATAGACCGAACCGAAAGCAAAGAAATATTCATCAATGCACAGCATGCTAGTCATGTCTACAGAGGCTGTCCACTTGCCATATTATTTTCGTTTTGTTATTCGTTTTTAGGAAATGTCTGTCTGCCTATGGATTTAACGAACAAAAGACAATTGTCAAAATGTGTTTTGCTCAGCCTCAAGCAAGTACAACTTGTTCACTTGGCTTTGTTCATCCTTTGGCCATATATTATCGGTCCATAAAGGGAACAACTGATTCCAAATTTGGTGTAAACACGCAACATCTCCATCACAAAACGCAACGATACACAACTTAAGAATAAGGCTACTCTTCTTACTTACCATCCGTTCGAAACACATCGCTATCATGTTGTCTAGTCAAATTGATGACTTGCCCCGACAGTGGCTCATCTTCAACAGTCCCGATTACGATGGAGGTAGCTCCATTGCGACTACCACCACTAATACCACCACTACCACCAGCATTCGTCCCTTTTCTAACCACTTCAGCTAGCGATGGTACGTTGATGATGCCCGGCGTTGGTATTGCCAGTTGGCAGTTTAATTTCGAAGCGATAATCATCAGAATCAGGGCCCAGCGGTAAATAATTGCACGTGGTAACATTCTAACATAACGCCAGTGATTCATTGGACCAGCAACCAGAGCGCGGAGTCCGTTGAATGGTCAGCAATGGGTCTTCTTTTTATAGCTTTTTTTGCCAACTAGTTCGGTTGTGATGAATCTCAAGGGTGGTGGCGATACAGGCAATCCACTATGGGTGATATGCTAATTGCAGTCGCTGCCGGTCGCTCATGGAAGGATGAGAATGACTTAAATGCTAACTGCAGCTTAGCTGATGGCATAGTCTGCGGCATCGATGAAAATGCTGCATCCCCACAAGAACAGCTCAAGAAAAGTCGTGACGTGACGTTAACGTCGTCTGTCGATTATGGCGTTGAATGGAATCTGCAACAAGAAAAGAGAAAATGAAAGTTTAAACACATCAAATGTAAACAGAGCTTTGGAAATGGGTTAGTTGTTTGTATGTCATTAGAATAAACGTCGTGACCAAAGGATAATGGCCGGCGGCCATAAAAATGCAAATGTCAAACTGACAGGCAAAGGAATATGTATACTAGAAACAAGATATGGGAATGGGATTGTCTGTCCAATGCCTACTGAAAAACGATCTCGCTGCAAAGAACAACACAATGGGACCATAAAGTTGCGGCACGTTCTGATGCCAAGTTGAAATACTATTTTGCGTGCCTTCGAATGACTATTCGGCAAATTGGTGGCTCTTAGACACGTGACAGCTTTGGTTAGTACGAAATTGATGTTGCTTGACAGATGTCAGTGGATAAGCAAATTTTCTAAGCAAATTTATCGGGTTTTTGTTTGACGTGAGCAATTTGTTTGGCATTCATTCAGATGAGAAAGAGAGAGAAGCTGAAATAAAAATCTGTTCGCTGTGGTGTGAATGACGGATGACTGATTCGATAAATCGTTGAATGTTGATGCAATTTGCTTGTTATGTGAGAAAGAAATTGCCTGGATGAAGAAGGAAGTCGTCAAAGAAACTCGATTAAGAAATATGAGCATAAAGGTCAGGTCAGACTGGACTGGTTGCCAGATGCTGCTGATATCTGTGAGCTGGGTGGTTTGCAGATTGCAGACTTTAAGTCGGCTGAAAGTTTGACCGGGCTCTTATTCAGTACGGAGATATATGGTAAAACACACGTTACACCTATCAGGTATCGGCCGAAAATAAGTTTGATGGAATATATCAACCAGATATTTAGTTGTTGCAGTGTGCGCGCTTGTAACCCAACAAGATGAAACTATCGACTGACTAAAACATTGCTATTTGCGCAGGGAGAGGAGGACGCACAGTTCAACAAGTGTCACTAGTGTCAACTTACTCTCAAATTGCGCATGTTTCGTGACAACAACTGATCACAATTTTATGCATCCCGAACCACCATTTTTAACTTGAACTGACAGATCCTTTGGCAACCTGAGCCAAATATATACATATGACCGGTATTTAGGTCTGAGTGCTCCAGCCGGTATTTTAAAAACCTCCAACAGAAAACCTGAGCTTGATTGTGTGTGTTCAGCAGGTCCGACTTAAAGAGAAACACTTTTTTCGGACTGAGGTGGTAAATACTAAGGTTAGGTAAATAAGTCTTGAGTATTAAGTTCATTGCCGAAGTCATTTAACTTAAACGAGAGTAGGAATAGATGGCTCCAGGGATAAAAAGGACGTTGAAGTAATTTGATATCTATCACAATGGACGAGAAATGAAGAGGGAGGAGAATAATGTCCTTAAATTTTTATTTAAACATCAATTGTATCGTATGAAGTACTCTTGTTTAAGTAAAACAACCTACGGGTCTAATTACCCCATGAAGTGCCTCAAGGTTGCTGTTCGTGGCCATTGCTCTTCATTAGTTCGACAACATTCAAATGACAGCTCTTAAAATGTGTGATATTCAATTCCTGTCACCTGGTATCTTTTAGTAAAATCCTTTCCTCTATCATTTTTCCCACCCCACTCAAATACCATCTAATTTCAAAATTGTTTTCTGACATTTAATTGTAAAAATAGTTTATTACCCATAAACCTTGAACCATCGCTCCGCCATCACGTCATAAAATTTTTCACAAGTCATAAAAATACAATCCCAAGGCCTTAAAAACGGCAGTATCACATAACGTTAACTTTCTGCTCAAACGGAGAATTTATTGAAAGTCATTACATAAATCCACTGCTGAATAGCTCACACTCACACGGTCCATTTCCAATATTCTGTTTCATACTTTGACACAATTCTAATGATGCAGCGGCGCAGAGGGCATCATAAATTGCTCCGACATTCATTATCCACATGGATTCAGAAGCGCTTCTCTGCATGGTTTTTATAGCCACAACTGCAACGATGTGAGCCGTTGAAGAACTTCTAGGACAAATTACATCCACTACCCAAGTATCCGACAAACGAACACATAATTGATGGACTCTGATTATGACCCAAGAACAGCAAAAACTACATGCACCTTCACTTAGAATCATGGTTACTTGCTGCTGGCTGGGGTGGTCAACAAAAACCGAAAAAAAAGAACAAAACCAAAAACAGAAATAGAGAAGACTCTACAATACAATTGCGCGCCCGCAAAAACTACAAACACGCTTAGCTCATGTCATAAACATGTTTAATGGTTTCCCCGTTTAACAGCGACTCCCCCCCAACTGGTGGGCAGTTTAATGCTTAAATCTCCGCCAGGCATGCCAATATATCATCTTTCGATCATATTGACTGTGTGGGCTGGGCAGGGGTCTGCGCTTGACACATGACTTTGGAGGCGAGGACTCCCGCTTCGAGTCATAATTCTCCTGGTATAGACTTCTCTAGGCAAAGGAATGAGAAAATTGAGAGATGAATTCTCGTATGGAGTACATTTACATTAACGGTGATTACTTTAGGCCGGCAAGTTGTGTAAAAAATATTCATACGAGTAAGGGCAGGATGCACAAATGATTAAACGTAGAAATGACTGCATAGACTTTGAGTAATGGCCCATCACACACAATGATGCGCGAGAAGAGATGACTTCAAATGCTTGGACAAGTTAAACTAGTCATTACACAGTACTTGATGTTCTAAAGAAACGCAGGCTTTCAAGATTACCTTGTTAGAAAATTAAAGTCAATGCCAAAAAACCTGTCGGTACCAACCACATGAAAGTCTGTCAATCAATTTTAATTTATTCTTTTTCTTTTTGCAGCTAAGTTTTCAATTAACTTTTGTCGGAAGGAATGGTGTGCGCTATGTGTGATTGATTTTTCACACTTGTCGAATGTTGAGCATACAAAAAAGGTGCTTTCGCTTCTATTAGGGAGTTCAAAGCCATAAAAATAGGCGTGTCATCCTTCAAGTACGTATTTATAGGTACGAGACCACCATTAGAAGAGCGATTAAGAACAAGAGAATTTTAAATTAACTTTGAAAAAATACCATCAAAATGCCCATAGCACAGTCGGAGAACACTTTTTCTCTTCAACTATGCTGTGGGTTACGAGTGGGTTCTTCGTAATTTTTTAAAAAGAAACGGGTCTGATCTCACCCCCCAGCCGCTATTTAAAACACATGTTTAGTATAAAACTACTTATGAGCGGTCAATTCTACCAGACAATCTGTACATATTTGTTTTATGAAAATCTTTAACTTTTTTATCGGGTCGACGCCGAAGTTAGAGAAAACGCAGTTTTCAAAATGGCGGCCGCAAAACATTCAACTCCAACTGGGTTGGGGACAACGCATTTGATTTACTTTCTGCAAAACTAGTGATTTTCGTAGAACTGCAAATAATGTTGACACAAATAAGTTTATCTTGTACCAAACAACTTCAACCTGGTCTGGACCTACCAGGGTCTAATCTAAGCCTTCTACAAGAAAAATGAATTCATTTTTTGGTTAAAATGTAGTTTGTGAGCAACAAGAACAACAAGGGAGTTCTAGAATGTCATTAAATATCTAAACGGCATGACAAATGTCATCTCATCAGGCCAAAAAACATCAATGTTAAAAGACTATTTAGTAAATCTCCTCAACCCCGCGATATAATATAGGATTTTCCTTATTTCAGATGAGCTTCTATAGGCACTCCTCTTTCGATGTAGGAAGTTCCAGCACTTCAAAAGTGAATGAGGCCCATTGCCCCTTGTTGATAATGTAGATGTGTCAATTTATGACATTACATTTTACAAAATATGTACCTTCATATCTCCGGTACAGAAAAAACCAAGCTTTGAGGATCTTTGAAACCATCGGGTAATAGGGATATGTTCCGGCTACGCGACGTCCGTCGCTGTGCTCTCTATTGGATCAAACTGAATGCTGTTTTTTCCAGAATACCGACTTCACTGAATTCCATTGACACCTGGTGTGCTATAAACGATCTTTCCTTGCTTACTTACTAAGGTGGGCATTACAGCTCAGGGTAAGCCTGGGTTCAACCAACATCCTTCTATAACGACTTCGATTTCGTGCGAGCTCTCTCCAGTTTTGCACTCTAAGTCGGTTGAGGTATTCTTCAACTTGATTCCGCCTCCTAGACGACTAAGACTTCCCCTGCAATGTGCTTTCGAAAACCCGTTGAGCCAGAGCGTTGATGTCAATCCGCTCTCCAACCATCGTAGCCTCGCGTGCGTACTCTTCTGGCTATGCACATATCGCGATACAGCTCTTACACCTCGTTGTTGTGTCTTCTTCTCCACACATGGTCTTCGCATACGGGACCAAAGATCATTCGGAGAATTTTTCTTTCGAAACGAAAAAGGGTTTTCTCGTCCGCTTTCAATAAGGTCCATGCTTCCGCGAAGTAAAGCAGTACTAGGATGATCAAGGTCTTTACATTAATATTTTTAATACCGAGGTTGTTCTCCTCGCAAAACGGAGAAAATTTACTAGTTTAGCATTAGCCAAAAGCACAATTGAAGTCGTCAACATTCTTTTGTTTAAAGAAGTCAAACATCTTGGAGTAGTCCTAGAAAGCAAGCTTCTTTAGTTCAAACATGTCAAGTTGGAAACTGCTAAGGCACTGTCACTGTTCTTGCAATACAAGGGAGTTTTTGGGAAGACTTGAGTCAGTCACCGAGAAGGGTTCTTTAGACTTACATTAGTTGTTTGGTGCTCTCACGTAAATACTTTACTGCCTCGTTTGCCCAATTTCAAAGAACAATAAGCCTTGCCTGTACTTCAAACTTCAACAGCTCTCTGATATAGCTTCGAAGGTTATTGAACAACCAAATCAACACCCGATACACCAGATTTGAAAGATTTGAATCCTCCTGTCCTTTTATCAGGAGCAGCTGGTTCTTGTATTTACTGTACGAGTGATTTCCGAATGTGTTGCAGATAATTTGACAGAAAATACATAACTACTGTATCGTCTTTTTGACTAGACTTATAACTCACGGTTTCTCTTTTTAAATGACCGTCTACTTCAACTCGATCTGCATGTAAGCGAAATACATATTTGATGAAAACAAGGTAACATAAATTTGAACTACGACTTTGGCCTAATCTACGAACAAAAACTCATTGTTTATTTTGATTTGATGAATATTTGATTAACGAATCATAAACAATGAAGGTTTCTTGAATAACATAACTCGTAATTACTGCTTTGTAAGACTTCATTTCTTTCTTGTTAGTTAGTTGAGTTTAAATTTATTTACCTGCAGAAAATCAAGGATGTCAACTTTAAAACATATAAACGAGACCCAAGACAACGGCCTTGTCAACCGAAAAGAGTCGGTTCCCATTAGAACACCGTAATTAAATCGGAATGAGCGCTGTTAGTGACAAGATGGGGGCCCGTCCTGTACTACTGCGTGCTGTTGTCATATGTTATTTGTATGTCTATGTATATAATAATATATATAATATATATATAATACTAGCTGACCCGGCAAACGTTGTTTTGCCATGTAAATAAAAATAATTATCTACTATAAGCGTTCGGGGAAAAAAAAAGTTTAGGGGTGAACTACCCTTAACATTTAGGGGGATGAAAAATAGATGTTGGCCGATTCTCCACCCTGGCCGACAATCATGCTAAGGATCACAAAAATCGGTCGAGCCGTTTCGGAGGAGTTCAAGTTCGAACACCGTGACACGAGAATTTTATATATATGATAATAATCTATGTAGTATTTGTGTAGTTAGTCTAGTGGTGTATCAGCCAAATGGTCTTTGTCGCCCGGCTGCAACCGCCCTACTCCGCAGATTTATGTGTGGAGTAGGTTTCATGTAAAATGTAAAATGTAAATAAACGAGACCCAGTTTCTTGGGAGCTCCTACAGCGCAAAAAGTTTTGTCAATAATGACCGAAGGACTTTTAGCTGATACGCTTTTTTAGGACTGAAGCTGACCCTCCGAACGGCATCTTCCCCCAACTCAGCTTTAAACAACAAACAGCATCTAGGCTTGATGAAGTCGAGAATATTAAAAATTAATAACGATAGCATTCAATCCATCCTTGACCTTTATCTTTACCTCGAATCAAAGTTATGTTTTAAGTATTTTGAAAAGAAAAGGTTCAATAATGGCTCCCTGGAAAACTTTTCGAACTTAAGATCGAAATGAATAATCCGGAATCTGTTTTTAAAAAAGAGTTCTTTGCGAACACATCTCTTTCATCGAAACAAACCAGGGGCTAGATTCCACAAGAATGAGTATAAAAAGCTCACAATAATCTGAAAACTCACGCCCTGAAAGACCAGGAGTAAATTTGAAGGATAGTGTACACGTCTTCTGTCAAAAAAACTCACCTTCACCCTTGCGGAATCCAAATTAGAGTGTGTGCACAGTTTCCGTGTACAGGTACACAATAAAAATTCGCTCTTGCGGAATCTAGCCCCTGGTAAAAGGATAAAATAAGAAATCAGAAAATGTACTTTTTTTGTACTCTGAGCAAATTTAAAGAATGTTTCTATCGTTTGAACGGAAAGAAATAGAATTTACCAGCCTAAGCGTTAAAATGACATACAGTCTTTGTAGGGGGAGATAATTTACCATTCCATCATTAAAATAGTCACAATTCTTTCACATCAAATGTACACGTGTGTAGTATTCTGCCCATGTCCTATAAACACCGCATTTCCAATCAGCTACAGCTTTAATTCATACCGTTAGTTTAATCAATCAGCACAAGTTAATTGCACTGCCATAATTGGTCATCTCATTTTGATTCACTCCACAATTTACAGAATGTGTGTGAAAACAATCATTAATTAAGAACACCGCGCACAGCACAATGAAAAACAAAACAACTAAAAAAAATAACAAACAACTCATCGTCGAACGGTACCACACAATAGTGGAAGATAAAGTCATAAAAACCTATCGCCACCATTTAAACGGTTACAAAACTCGACCAACAACAACAAGGAATCCCAAGCTGTCGGTCGAACAAAAAGCTACGAGTACGTAATTAAATGTCCCTCGTTTATGAGGCACATTAATTAAATGCCTTTGCAAAATACTTAACAGTAATTCCTGTGAGCATTGCGTTCGATTCCATGTTGTACAACCAAGCCGCAAACACTCTTCTTCTTATTCGCTCGCAGCCTCTATACCTATATCGCGCCCCATATCCGACACATCAATATAATAATTGTGCCTGAGATATACAAACACAGCTGTGGCAATGACTGCCACTCTGCCACACCACCTGTGTGCTATAACGTTCAACTTTCAACTTGTATCTGGAGTGGTCGATGATCGCAGTTCTAATTGAGGCTCGCTCGCTCAATGTTGCTTGCGTCCCCTCCAGTCAACGTATCTAGAGTGTGTTCCAACATTTTGTATTCCAAAACGGTGATTCCCAATAATTCCCCATCAACTGATCTCGCAGATATGCACACGCACATGTAGCACGGGGATAAATAGCTTAGTCGATACATAAATTACAATGCCGCACATAAGTGGCTCTAACTGTGTTTGATCTGACATAGAGAAATATTCCAGCCTCCATGGCTTCGTCACAGTGTTGTCCATGATCTAAATCTCTAAACGAAGAGGTGGGGAGAGCAAACCAACTGCGCGCTACCACTAGTCACCAAGTATCTAGAGCTAAAAGATACTCGTGCTCTAAATGAGATTAGAATTCCTGCAACAGGGAGGCTTCCAGAAAATATATGAGCCACTAAGAAATTATTAGCCAAGCCAATGGGGGGAAGGTGCTCTAGCTCGATGGCTGGTTAGGTGTCCACTAGAAGCCAATCACACACAGTATCCATGGCAATGGGTTCCCTCTAGGCCTCAATAGAGGAACAAGCTTTGTTGCAAGTTGAAAATCCAGTAGATCCGGAATTGCGAGCGGGACTACGCGCATCCAGCTATATCTCTTTAGTATGTGCTGCTGCGAGATTGGAATTCAGGAAGATCTACGACGACACCAATGACGGTGTGTGAGCAATCAAATGTACTGCTTGGCTTCTTGGACGGATCTTATACGTTATACCTACATGTGGTCAAGCCTGGGTTGGTATATATTTATTGCAAAATGCATCAGTTTTGATACACACACACACTCGTACTGTTGTATGCAATTGCGAATCCATACACAATTTGTTAAAGTTAGGACCGTAGGACGTTGTTTTTTCTAGAAAAACAGTTTTAATATTTTTGCTTATCAATTGATTGCACAGAAGTCAGGGACATAAATTTACTCAAGGGCAATGCGCAGACTTTTGCTCCTCGGATAAATAAATTTTGTACACAAGTAAAAGAAGACAATCTGTTAGCGCTGCGGATTAGAAAGGTATTACGAGTTTGCAGATGGATTTTGATTGGAAAACGATACAGCTACAAGAGGATAAGAAAATAATCAATTGAAGTAATAAATTGAGATTAAGTTGTAAGCTTCTGTTATCTCTTTAAGGAAATGAAGTGACTACACCGAATTAATGAGCAGTATGACATTTTAAATTTGTTTGAGAGAGTTGCTTGAACTCTCACAATGGGAATGTTGGTTGGGCGCCATTAGTGATGAGGCTTTGGAAGAATGGCATAGATAGGTCGATACATTTTCCTGACATTTAACAGCTGCTGAGAGATAAACCATGCTGACAGTGTTCAAAATTTACACCAAAACGAAAGAGCTAGCGAACCTGAATTTGGAAAAAAATTTCATTTGATATTCTTTCTGGGAAAAATCAGCTGGCTTTGAACAGCATGAAAGCAAAGACGCTGGATAACTTTATTTAGACGGTTCTATAAAATTCGGTTATGGAAAAATAGGATTGTAACTTTGGTTATCTGCGAGCCAGTCTGACAGATATCGAGCTAACTACGTGAAATGAACCACACACGTCACCAATATATTTCGCCGTTTGGAATAAAATATTGGTCGTCTTTAGTTGGGATACTGTTTTGTTTTAACTGCTCAAAACGTGGTGACGCCCGACGTAAAAAAGTAGCTACGCAAGCTCTCGTCAAAAAACATCATGCTTCGAAAAATGGAAGGAGCTAGCGATGGGTGTAAGATTGATCTTACGAGAGTTACTCTCAAACAAACCAAACAAGAGCTTTATGCAATTTACAGCAGACTCTTGATGAAAAAATGGAGAAACCAGAAACATGACCTTAGCACGATACATTACTTCGAAAACAATGTGGATGCAGACAAAAGCTCTACGATATTTAAAGCGAGAGCAGAGCTACTGCCATTAAACTATAAACCGCACCGCCTCGATCTGCTCAAAATCTGCAGCCTGTGTAATTTGAAAGACCCTGAGGATATTAAGCGTTTTATAGGAGGGAAAGCGAACTACGAAGCAAATGCAGTTCTTCAAATACTGAACGGTCGAGACTGGCGTGCTCTTATCAATTTTGAGAAAATGTCACGATATCGAAGCCAAATATTAAATAAAGCATTTTAAGTTATACATATAAATATGTAACATAGTGTACTGAGTTCAAGAAAAAAACAGAATCAAACATAGTTGTCTATAAACTGCCAATGACAGGTGGTCATCTTTAGAAAAGTGCCGAATCTCCAGAAACTTTTGGCCTGATATTTCCAAGAAAAAAACAGAATTTCTACTCCGACTTAGCAGACCTCGGCTCTCTCTGTTGTTTGGCATTCTCACGGGCCACAACTCGTTGGGTACCCACATGATGAGAATGGGCATTAGCAATGAGATCCGAGTGAATTGCTGCCACTCGTTGCTGCAACCCCCATTCAACCCTAGTGTACTTATTTACTATTTTGTTTTGTAACTCATAAGCTTGTCATTCTGGCAGACGGTTTTTGCCATGTCATAGTAGATTTGTAAACCGATTTTAAAAAATGTACTTATGATTGTAATAAATCTAATCTAATCTCATATCTAATCAAATGCTTTGGCCAAAAACTTAGCTACATTATAAGGAAAAGGATTTGACATTACTTAAAAGATGTAGGGTAAGAGGGCGCCGTTGCTGGCTAGGATAAATTCCATCCGAGAGGCCCAATTTCCGACCACTTTTTGCGACATTTGGAGCTATATGTGAGCACTGAGCAATAACGTTCCAAATATTCTCCTCCGAAGCTTCAGTCGTTTCAGGCCTATCTACGTAGACACAAAACTCCACAAAAAATAGTCCAGCGAAAAATATTCCACGATGAAATGGCAAGCCAAATTGAGCATACCTAACTATAGAAGCAGCTGTCAAAAAACGCAACTAAGAAAAAAAGTGTTGCTAGATTGAAAATTACTCGTCTAAATAAGTCACCTTTTTTTATAATGCTCATGTTGCGACAAAGCTCATACAGTTCGTAATTGAATCTCTTCTCCACATTGTCTTCACATACGGGACCAAAGTTCACTCGGAGTAGCTTTCTTTCAAAGCCATCTATAGGGAAGATTTTCTCAGTCTTTTTAATTATGATGTTGAAAAATCCACATGACAGTGTGTTGCCTTGTCAAAAGCCTTTTCTTAGCCTTACCAAAAGCTAACTTTTGGTAAGGCTTACGGTTCTCAGTTTTATCTTGGCATTTCTCAATCCTTTCAAACCAGCGCTTCTCATGCTGCGTCTCTTCCCTTAAATTTTTTCTCCTTGCAAATCTTCGGGCAGCCCTCGCTTTCTTTTGCATCTATATAAGTCGGTTTTTTGTTTGGCTTGATTTGCCTGCACGATGCACTTTTCATCCAACCATGTGTTTCATCTTGGTGGCCGATTATATATCGAGAGCTTAAGAAGCTGCGGTTCTGATAGCTTGCTGGCATTACGTAAGTACAAAAACACTTGATTGGAAAAGGCACTGGACATCTCTGGCGATTGTACAGGGTGCACCAAAGAAACTTACTTATTTGAAAAAATTCCCGCGCGGTGAGTTGGGCGGGTAGAGGGGCAAGAGGGGGCGCATCTGGAGAAGGAAGTTCCCAAGTTTGTTTCTCCCTCCAGTCAGTTGCCATCATGCTCTGGTCTAGAGAGCAGCGGGCCTTCGCAGTTGAGAGCTTCTTTTCTAACGGTCGCTCACTTGTTGCTACGCAACGTGCCTTCGGCGCTCGCTTTGAAATTCCTCCTCACAGATTTGTTCCTGGCGTGGTGTAAATCCGCGTGAGCTTCACCAGAAGCCACTTAATTGTGAGCGAGTTACTGTCTGGTGTGCGATGTCGGTAATGGGAATAATTGGTCCTTATTTTTTTGAAGAAAACGAACGCGCAGTTACCGTGAATGGAGCTCTTTACAGGAACATGATCGAGGAATTTTTTTTTCCAAGACTCGAAGAAATGAACGTTAGGAACGTGTGGTTTCAGCAAGATGGAGCCACAGCACACACAGCACGAGACTCAATGAATTTGTTGCGACAACATTTCCCCGACCGCCACATCTCTCTCAGAGGCGATCTCCAATGGCCAGCACGCTCTCCAGATTTGACTCCATGCGATTTCTTTTTATGGGTTTATTTGAAATCCCTGGTTTATGTCGATCGACCACGGATCATAGCACACCTCAAGAACAACATTCGCGACGCCATTGCCAACATACCGATTGATATGCTGCGAAGAGTGGATACGAATTTCAAAAATCGACTTCATCATGTATGCGCAATGGGGGTCGCCATTTTTCCGATGTCATTTTTAAGATTGCATAAAAAAAAAAATTGGGATATTATATTCTCAAATAAAAAAAAAATTAAAACAATAACTGAAGTACTTTTTTTTATTGACCTTTCAAATAAGTAAGTTTCTCTGGCGCACCCTGTAATTTCCTAACGTCATAGTTAGTTCGTGAGAGTCGTGAACAGTATATTCACATTCATACCCTAACAAAAACAAAGTAGAGGTTGGAGTCATAGTTCGGATATCTATCACACTGGAAGCGTACCTTGCGTCGATCGCAACATGGTAAATTTTGTTGACTGTTGATTGATCTGGGGATCTACATGTACTTTTATGAATTTTGAGATGCGCTAAGATTGTACTACTAACAACTAGAATTAGCACCGCATCAAAATCGATTAACTTGATCCCGTCTAACGATTTGGGATTTGTCACGCAGGCTATGCTTACCGATTGTGTTTCCAAAATTCTCCCCTCTGCCTAGTTTTGCGTAAATGCCGCCAAGAATGATTTTCACGTCGGGTGCCAGCCGGCTAGTTGTCACCAAATCACCAAATAGTTCACACCCAAACACCTACCAACATCTAACTCATATTAGTTAACACAACGAAGAGAAATGAAGATCTCATGCGGGCATCTTACTTTTACTTCCAAAAATTCAAATGATATATTCACGAAAATTTAAGAAACTACTAATCAGTCAAAGAACTTTCAATCGACTGGGAAAAATTCCTACTCGATTTTAACACTGACTATTTAAATACTTCTCAAATTTCTTTCTAATTACAATTTAATTACGAATACCTCTCTGAATGAAAAGACCACAATCTCCACGCTCATTTCATTGGTCTCGGAGCTTTTTATGAGAAGTTTTATGTACTTTCGCCACTTAGTTGGAAGACCAACTATACCCCTCAATTCTTCGACACTTAGATGTAAGAATAACTTAAAATCTCAATTTTACGCAACACATTCCCAGACATTTATAATTTCACTCCACATGCATGAGAAAGATAAATTGTCAGTGATTAAATATCTGCCTCAAGTCTTTTAAGTAGTTTCCTTATGAATTAAATTGCTTTGCCACTTGTCTGTGCAGAGTCAAATCAAAACAAGTAGCTTTTCTCTTCCGCACAGTTCAATCTAGTTTTTGGATGCATGTAAACACATCTGTGATGACCAGTTTATATCTCCACATAACTTCCTATCTTTCAAGTTTGCATTTATTGATAACAATTCTCACTCGATGTGAGGATAGTTAAGTTGGTAGCAAAACAAAACCGAAAATCACTTTAATCTTCAATTTCTCTAGCCAATTGGCCGTCCACCCACTCAATTGACCTCAACAAAAACCACTCAGACCGCCCACTCATCTTCGTTCACTATACCACTCACACCCATGACTCAAACACTCAATCATCCATTGATTGTATCGACTAACATCATTTACGTGCCCTCTCAGCCTTAAGTTGTTAAATAGCTCCGATTACATTACGAGTCCACAATAAATAAACCACGACCGCGCCGCCGCCGCATCAGCCGCAACTTGATAAACTTAGGCTTAAGCACCTACAATTAAAATCCACACACACCGCTTTGGTGCCCAGACCCACTGCTAACTGCTGACTCAACCAGTGGTCAGTTTAGTGCGCTTCTCGAGTTATTACCGTAATACTTGCCCATGCTCACCTAGCTTCCTTTGGCGTTGAGGAAATTGGCTCATTCTTAGCTATACTCGAATGCATTGCTAGCATATAATTTATCGAGGCAACACAGCACTGTTGCCACGCTCTTGTCGAACATATTTTGAAGGAACCTGCTCTTAGCCACAGCAAACCAGCACAGTGGACCAAGATAGTTGGCAATTAATTTCAGATCACCTGCAGGCAGGCGTTCCCGACAATTTCATGTGGGACAGAGAAGTGAGGGATAATGTAATTTTTATATGCGTCCATCGCCGTCGGTCGTCCAAGTCAATGCCTCTAGACTTTGATTACACCCTACGATGCACAAAGTGTGACAGAACACAACACTCGACAGCCATTGTGACACTCTTCTATCAGAAGTAAAATGAAGGTCGTTCCCGCCAAATGCCTGGCATTCCGTTTATAATTATTTGTAAATGGCAATGTCGCTTCGCAGCTTGTCTATATTAACTTTTGTGTTCTTGTATTGGTCTTATAGCTGGCAATTTGCCCACTTCAGTTCTACTCAGTTTTATGAACTCAGTCAAGCCTTTAGAGATCGTTAAATAGTTATAGCTTTTCAATAAACAAGTGATTGGAGTTAGTGAATAATTGAGACATCATAAATGACTCTACAGCTCGACTTGCTTTAATAATAATAGGTTCGGATTTATAGGTTCAATTAAGTTGTTGTTTCATTTTATTGCGGACTTAGGTGCAAATCATATCTGCTGAAAGGTGGATTGTATTGATTCAAGATTGGCCTCAAGCCAGCGAAGGTATTACATTAATGGGGTTAGTTAAGTGGAGTCATCATAACATCGATGGAGTCTAACGTGAATTACAATTGTTAGATAAAGAGATGCACTTTAGAAAAAGAGTTCAATTTATATTCAGCACGTGTTCAGAAAACCGAAACATTTGACCTTTGAGAACTTCCTTTTTTGTTCAAAGCTCAATGACACCATTCATGAAGTTGAAGACTGATAAGCAGTTTTCTTACAAGGATCACGACACCAAACATTTCCTAGCCTAGCAATAGCAGCGAAAAGATGATAACTAATCCTGACATAAAATCTCCTCTGTCTGTCGAACACGCTGAGATGGAAATCACTTAAGCATCAGATTACTTGCCAATTTTTTTAATGACAAGTATAATCTGTTGAGACGCCAGATAACTGATTCAAAAACGTGATAAGTCGCTGTAAGTAACATGTACAGCTTTATAGGAATGACAGCTAGCTCTACACTTATTTACGAACCGTCTGTTCCATGGATCAGTAATCCTAAAAGCCTTTTAATTACTTTTTTCTCAATTGAATCAAAATTAATACCCCAAATAGCTTATGTGCTGGCATATCTCAGTTCAGAAACTAGATTCTGACATCAACTGGGGATGTCTTTGGCATCAATTTCTCATCGGCAAACTTATATCCCTATAAAGCCCTACATACGAGTGTGTATACACAGTGCATTTGTGGAATTTATTGCGCCTCATAGAGCGAGAGATAGGAAGGAACAGACTCTTGCTGGAGATTTAGCATTAGGTACGGTCGGTGCGCGGCGGCGATCCGGTTAATATAACTAACATCCATTGCAAGACAAAAAACGCATAAATAAATCGAACAGCTAGAGGAGGGTTCTCTTTTCTTCTGTGTGTTCACAAAGCCCACATGCACAATTGCAAAACGCAAAAGGAGAAAAGGGATCACGCGTTGTTGCTCGCAGGTTAACATTGCACGCTACTCAACTCAGAGGAGTATTATAATAAATTTTCTCGAATTATGTTTTTCTTTTCTTTGTTTTTTTTTGTTCTTCCTTTTGCATCGTTGATTCAGCTCCCCGCGTTGCGGTACAAAGGATTCGCCACACAAACGCACATATCGATGGTGATACAAAACATGATATGATGTAACCTCAGCTTAGTTTTGTGTTGTTGAGTTGTCTAAGACTTATGGCTAGGAATGTATTACAGTTCTAATCGGATTTGTTGCTTTGAACAAGAGAAGAAGAAGATGGGCCGTTCGAGAAGGAGATATGTTTTTTCCTGGTTAGCTCGTAAACTGTCAGGGGTTAGCAGTATCTTTATGACTAATAACCATGCAAAGTATTGAATGTTCTTCGGCATGAAAATTCAGGTGTAAGGCCTTTATATCCCCACGGATCGGAGGACATTCAGACGAAAGAGACCCATCACGAAGTCAGTGTGATCATCCAGCAAAGTGGCAGAATGATTCGATTGCTCCATTCAGCAGGGAGATAAATTGCTCGATACTGCAGTACAGAATAGAACGAAGACCAGTTGAATAGAGAGGTGTATTTTGTTAATAGATTAATAGTGTTGTTAGAATCCGAAATGGTTGTTCAAATTGAAATGCAACCTGCACGCAATCGAGTGGGAATTCAAAGTGAAAGGTGATGATGATGGTGTAGCAGAGATAAGACATTTCTACGTGAATTTTGTAGTAACACCAAATTCTCCCAGAGAAACGTTACACGGAACAGTGTGGCAAACATGAACCAAGTGATCACGATTAATTTGGTTACAACTATGAGAGCCATGGCTAACTATTGTCTCGAACCTCGAGAGAGTCTATGTTTGTAGATTCAAGAACCTCGCAGTACTCAATAAATAACTCCTGATGAACCTCATTGTTCTTCTTAATCCCAATGAAACCGTAAACAAAACCATAAAATCTTCTCCATATGGAACCTGATGTCACCTAACGCCAATCCGTATACAATGAAAATAAATCAAAAGCCTAACATAACTCATAAGAATTCTGTAAAAAACCACATTTAACAAGAAAACCTAATGTCTCATGAACGGTATCACACACTCGACACACCATTGTCTTACACCAAACAAAAAGCCTCTAACAACATCGTGCGTAACAGTAAACTAATGGTGCTTGGCAATAGCCCCAACCAGACACCTCAATTAGTACAGATGCTCGGTTAGCATCTTGATTTATAAACCTTGTAATCGGCTTGCTGCTGGAGTGTTCCAAAAAAAAAAAAAAATTAAAGAAGAACTCACTAATCCATAGTAACAGTAAATCATCACTGTTTCGCAGCTGACACACAGACAAAACACTCACACAAAAAAAAAAGAACGTTATTATTCCTCAAAATATGCTAATGACAAACGGGCTCACTTTTGTGCGTTTGGTGCGAGAGTGGATCTGTTTGAAACAGTAAATTAATTAATCCAAACATTGATTTGAGATTGGGACTATTTGAAAACTGTACACACTCGGGTGTTCTTTCATTTAAATAATAATAAGACAGATTCTGACACAAATCAAAATTTATTGCTCTGTCGTCGGAGAGTTCTAAGAGAAGTTCTGAGGTGAAATGGGAATACAAATTCTTAAAACGGACAACCAATCGACTTGTGTCATCTTTGGACTTTATAGCATTAGCTTCGGTCATAAAATTTTGTTTTGTTAGTCGTTAAAAGAACGAATCACTTGTATGATCTCCAATTGGAAGTCGTTAATGCACAACAACTGCTGAATTGTCTATTTTAATGACTCAAGTTTAACGTTTTTCATTTGAAATTTTATGATCGAATAGAAAGAAAATCTCTTAGTTTATCTTTCCATAACTAATTGGAACAAATTTTTAACATTGTAAGGAACTTTACGATAAAGTTTTTTTTTTTAATTAATTCAGCACTGATTTTATTGGAACTGCAGTGAGAGAATTGACTTTTGAATTCTATTTTGCGTCAGGTTGGGTGTTGTAAAAGAACAAATCAGTTTTGCTACGCTTTCCATCAACAACTTTTATATCTGTTTTCCAATTTTTAGAGAGTTTTCTTAAATTTTATCACCATTTTTCCAACAATCTTCTCAACCACAATGATATTTGGGTTAAGTTGATGGTAAGGCTTATGAAAATGCCCACGTTTGGTTTTGACACAATAGATATGTAGATTATCGATAACAACTATGAAAAAGGTGTGTTCGGTTGGATGTGGTGCAGCACTCGAATCACAAAGGATCAATTGTGTTCCCCAAGATGATGGAGGAGAAGGAGGTCGAAGGATTGTTGAAAGCACCACTGAACCACTTGGAACTCTGAATGAATTTACCAATGCTGTTCAGTGGCAGGTTAGAAATACCCCCAATTTGTCGAATAAGTATTTTCTGAGGGCTGTTTTAATGGAGTGTGGCCCAAGCGGGTATTCGCAGAGGAAGGAATGATCCTTCTTTTACATCCTCCTCGTGGAGGATGAAATTCTCTTTTTGGGAGTATAGATTTATTTGAAAACGGCAACTTTGTGAAGATGATCCATGACAATCTATCAATAGCAGTTCTTAAAAAATTAAAAGAGTGGCGCAACAGGGCCTAGCGCATTTCTCACAACCATGCTTTGTGAGGAAATGGAGAGGACCTACAATTTTCTGACGTTTTCGAATGGTTAATCGAAAAAGCTCTTTTCATGGCAATGAATTTACTAACGAGGGACTTGCCAATTTCTCCCAAAAGGTGATACCCGTGGAAAAACATTTTTGTCTCTGTTTGGATTTGAACCCCGAACCACTGGGTTAATAACAGGTAGGCTAACCATCACATCACAGGAACCACGGGAAGATCTGGTGAATTCTGCTCTTTACCTGCTCTAGGAGCTTGAGTAAAAAAATGTTGACCTCGCTTGAACTTGGCTGATGGATTGATTTTGGACAATTTATTTCCCATTTAAGTCACGGTGTTCAAAACATAAATTAAATAGAGCAGAGCAGCAAAACTATGGAGACTCGGGGCCTAACATTTGTATTTACAGGACCTTAAATTTAAAACCGATTCCGAATGCATTAATGAGAAAGCTCTTTTTAAGGCAGTGTGCAATTACTCTGGGGGACTTAATGATTCCCCGGGAAAGACGATACTTATGGAAAACATTTTTTAACACATTCGAACCACTAGCCTCCCACGTAGCAGGCAGACATGCTAAGTGTTACGGCACAGACAACACCACAGAGTCCTTAAATTAAAGCTTCGTTGTTCATCGTGCTGAGCAGTTTTAAGTAAATACGACAGGTTTCAATCAATTTGGATTTAGTGATATGAGACAGCTTTTACGCCTGGCAAATTTACGCCTGGCAAATTTAAATTTTTGCATAGCGAGATGGTTTGCGACTGCAGGACAGGCTGGGGTTGAAAGAAGCTGCAAAAGTCAGGGAGCCTTATTGGTCTTCCTATGGGAGGATAAGCTGCCTGACCCTAGCCTTCATCCTCGCTATTAAGCCGTCTGTGAAGATGGAGACATGATTTGTCTTTAAAGCCCTGTTTTCCTTCTAACCTGCCCTTTCCGAAACATCTGTTAGGGTTGCAAGCTTGCAAGCATTTTTAGGTTGGTGATACAAATTCGGAGGTCAGTGACTAGGATGGATAAAAAGGTGGGAAGTCAAGCATAAGAAATGTTCGTTGAGGAAATTGCAACATGCCATGATAGAAATAAGACTCGTAAGTTTTACCAAAAGGAGTAGAGATCATTCCAGGGTTACAAGACTCGAGCTCAAGCTTGTAAAGAGCGGTGGAGACGCATATTCCGCTGTCATGTAGAGTGCCCCATAAACAGTGAGTGGATAACGCATAAACTGATGATAAAATATAAAAAGCACAAGTAGACGTTGGATTTAAGAAAAAAACTGTACTGTTGATAACGAAACGAAAACGAAACGAAACGAATCAACATTACCATTAAAGACCATCGGCTGACGCATAAACAGTGGACGATGTTCAAGGCCGTTCTCCCGACGAAGAAAAAGTTGAGCTCGCTATATTAAAGCTCAAGTCAAGTAGAACTGCAGATGAGGAATGGGCTTAACACCCTGCTATTTAAGGCAGCTCGAGGCCCCTTGAAAAGGAGCATCCAACAGTTTATATACATCACAACCTGCATGATGGTCGGAAGGAAACATGTCCGATGGATTGAACCTCAGCATCGTATGTCCGGTCCTCAAAAGGAGAGACCCTCAAAAAGAGTGCACAAATTATAGAGGTATAAGCCATTTTTACGGCGCGTCGGATGCAAGACCTTGTCCACTGTAATATGCGAACGTCTGAAACTCCACGTCTTCAATTTGATAGAAAAAAATCGGGATTAAAAAATCTATATACAAAATCGATTTTTGTCGTTGAGGCCACGCATGACAGCGAACTATACAGAGCCACCATGCAAATTTTAGTTAGAGCAAAAAAACAACGATTTTAAACCACAATTTTTTGAACCTGTAATTCAAAAAAAGGAAATTTATTTGAATTTTTTTCTCAAACTAAAGTTCAACATGTTGCATCACAGATTTCGCACATGTTGTGGTAAGTCTCACTCACCTTGGCCTGTTGCGTGATTCTTTTTAATTTTGCTTGTAAAGTTTTCACTTCCTATAATCTTAACTGTTTTGTGGTGTCGGAGCAAACAAAATCATACACAGATTCAGGAACTATCATGGCAACAATTTCCCAGTTTGTTTGATTTGATTCCCAAAACAATATTTCCTCTCTGCAAGCAAGACACTACCATTGCTCAAGCGCTTATATGCATCTTTGCATTTAGTGTCGTTGTCTACATCTTGTTTGCTTCGTGTGTGCTTATCTTGGTTCAACATAACAGCGTTTATCTAACAAACCCTTTAAAACTGTTCAACAAACAGAAACCGTTGAAATTTTTGTCTCCATCCATCTACGGTAAAAAGCCTTCGAACAATAACAACAACAACAAGCAAAAGTTGTTTCAAAGACAAGTTGAAAACCAACCACAGCAGCAGAAAACACTTCATGTGTAAATTATTTATCAATTACGGTCCTTCGACCATAGCTGGGCTGATCTGATGTGTTATTGTGGCTAGCTGCATTCTCAGATGGCCGATGGGCAAAAATTTCCGCAAAAATGACATACAAGCCACTTATCCGTTGGATTCAAATGAACCACTCATTAGCGGACTCATGTCGAACACACGCCAACCAGCAGAAAAAAGGCTCAGCGTAACCGTCACTTAACCATGTTGAGTATCCACAAGGAACATTTAATGCCTAACACCATAAGCAGTCAGCCAACATAATCTGTGTGTGTGCAACCAATTACCATGAGATGGAAGCTAAAACAACTTCTGTACTACCACCATCTCCAGCTTGGAGGAATATAATTTCCCTTCCGCCGACTGGTAATCAATCTGTCTATCTTAACACCATCTGGGAGTCTGAGGACTGTCCTTTGGAATTCCGTTCACGTTACTATAATGCTAATGTTGTCGCGTCAAACAAAGATCGTCACAAAAACAAAAAAAAAACTACAACCACAACAATGTTCCATCATCATAGCTGGAATAAGAGTTGAGCCTCAGCAGCATCAATCTAATGGAATCTTGTGCAAAGAGATCGTTTCATGGATGCACAGCGCATCATCATCAGCATCATTGATCGTCTCTTCTTTGGTCAGTTTCAAACTAAATTAACAAACGTGCGCACCTGTGTTCTCTTCGATGAGACCGCTAGAAGCAATTATTTTCTAACCGAATCGAACTGCGCATACACCTTTGGGGCGGTCTAGAACGCATATATGGTCAATAAAATGAAACGTCTTCTTCAACACTTACCCGTACAATGCTGAGGCTGACGCTGACAACGACTGGATGCTCTGCTCTTGTCCTCACCAGATTGCATGGATTGCATTACATTACGCGTGTTCGGACGTGACGATATTTAATTGCTGAACGTCTGAAAAGGAAAACACAGATGAAGTTCCATAGAATTCGATTGGCAGTGCAGAATGAAAATTAATTAAAATAATAAAGAAAAGACGTTGTGTATGGCCGAGGCCGGGTCCGCAATAGGTACAGTATTGCCTCCCTTAAACGGCATTGGTGTTGTTTTTTTTGTTTTTAAATCACAAGTGCTTTGTTGATACCGTTTCTTTTAAACGGATTTGTGTGAATGTGTATCACAGCCCGAATCAAATCAGTAGGTACACTTCTTTGTCCCTTCTATAGATAGAAAAAATATCGAAGGTTTTATGGAGCTGGCACGTTCGGTTCCATAACACCGGATTTGTGGTGGGAGCAATTGGAACTCTAAGCACGGTTCAGCGATGAAGATTGATCACCCACCACATAAGTGATGGCACCATCTTCAAGTCAAGTTAGGCAAACATAAGCAGGGCACGTGCTACGTGTTTTTTGACAGAAATAGGTTGCGCAGAATGATGTTGTTAAATGTCAGTTTTAATGATGCGGAAATGCGCACTCGCGTACAAATAAACCCTTCAGCTCTCAACACTGATAGCTACATCGTTTTTAGTTCTGCTTTAGGAAGATGTAGCCTCAATCGCATGATGTTACTAATTTCCAACTTGTCCTAAAGTCAAGTTGGAGTTGACGTGTGCAGACAAGGCTACTCTTTCAACTTATATAAGTGATCTAAAAGGAGCTATTTCTGAAACAAAAGAGCTGCTGTTCGAACTCGTTTGGAATATATATTCATTTTCTGGTAGTTTCTCCATCGCGAGTCACTTATCAAAAAGCTAAAAGGAGCAATACCTGAAACAGAAGAGCTGCCGCTTAAAAATGGCTTTTCTGACTTTTTTTCCATTGAGTCGCAGTTAATCTCAGTAAAAATTTATCAAACTTTTTCAGAGAAAATATTTCCTTGGGCAAACAAACGTCCCATCCCATTAATTTGTTTAAAAAAACGCAACAGTGTTGCAAAGCTTTCGGAGAAGATTTTCGAGGAGTGCAAATTAATAGATTGGGTGTAAAGAATGTCATGGCTCCTGAAGCATCTTACCTTGACAACTGAGTCGCTCTTTTAACCTCAATTGTTTTTTTAGCATGTTCATCTTTTTTTGTTTGTGCTTCATCATTATTCATACGCTTACCTCATCACTAAGAATGTCCTCTTTGAACAACCCCAATTTAAAGTTCATTGAGGCTAACTATGTGGTGTAAAAGAAAACTCTTGTTGCTGTTGAAGATGAACCGTTTCCTGAAGGGAAAATAAAACAAATTCAAGAGAGTCACTTCGTTATAAACTGACATCGTTTCGTTTAATGGTGACTTGCTAAAATGGTTAACAGTACAATGCCATTAGGTCCTACCTACACCATAATCAGTATCTCTTATTTCATAAATCATAATTAGTCATGCAGTTTGTGAACAAACATGATTATAGCTGGTTAAGGTAGGTCTCAACTCTCTAATCTCAAATGAAAGGAACAAAACTAAACCAGGTAAACAGAGTCAAGTATTTTGTATGTTGGGTGTAGGTTTTATGGAAATGATGATACTCTGTTTAAATTTAAGCTAACGCAACTGTGTTTGGACTTTCGTTTTTGAAATAGTTTCGCAAATTTGTAGTCCCTTTCTAAGTGGGCAAGGCATTAGTTGAGAGGCTCGCATCTTCACTTCGTTTAACCTTCTCTTTATACACACATACAAAAATCTGACATAAATTGAGGATGTTGTATGTACTTTTTTCGCTCTGAGACTGATCAGATAAGTAACTCGATGAAGAAACGAAAAGGGAAACGTCTTGCTCTCCAGGCTAGTACTCCTAACATAAACAAAAAGTGCGTTCACAACTTGATATGTTTCAGGACAACGTTAGACTATTAAAAGTTAGTGAGCATTCAAAAATGTCCCTGAAGTGACACAAAATTATTGTAACCTTAAAGTGTAAGAGGACCTTGAAACTGGATTCGAAACAATTCGTGGATCCATATTGGCTACCGAGGCGCATATTGGATAACAGCGTAGTTGCAGATAACAGCATAGGTGAGCCATTTATTGGATATTGACGTAGGCATTGAAAGATCTGGAAAGGATCACAGCTCTCCCACTTATCTGGTTCACAGTATTGATCCGCCTATGGGGTTGTCCTCATAATGTGTCATTACGTTCCCTGGTTATGAATTGTTCCATCTCTGAGGTCAACCAAATGCGGATGTCGTTGCATTTGTCTGTACCAGTAGTTTATGGGGGTACCTTTTTCTTCCTTCACGATCTTCCTTCACGATCGTGTTTCTTCAGCTTAAAGAGCATATTTTTAAAACAGGAGATGACGATGATATCTCGTCGTTAACCAACCTACCCTTAGTCGATGATTGATATCGTCATTACTCATTACATTCCTGCTTAGCGATTGAACACAGATCCCCCACTTTCTAATCTAACAAACGTCTCGAATAGGCATGTCCTCATCAGAAAATGGACAACGCAAGTATTCAAGTTTTTTTTAGACTCATACTGTTGTTGGGATGTAGGCTCTATCATCAGAGAAAAATATTTTCTTGTAAACGAAGAGTCAAGGGCTGTAATAAGGAACCGAGGACTCAGGACGCTTCGACTGTGGTTTAGAGTTTTTTTTTTCTGTTAGATGTTTTTTAAAATACCAGCTGGAGCACTCAGACCTACATCTATACCGGTCCATTGTACTACCAGATACCGACCTTCTTTTGTGTGATTCAGAGTGGTTCAGCGAGTCCAGCTGGACACATTACCTTCGTCACTGCTCTTCATATCGCACCTAGACCTCTGGAACTTTTGGTTGTCACAGGCCACCCATAGATCTTGCGGTTGTAGATCGAATACTTTTCGAACTCAACCAACACAACATACAAATCCTCTAAAGAATGACAATATTTTGCCTATAGGATCCTTACAACTGGTCAGTTTGGATTGTACTTCAGGGACCAACAATTTTATGCCAATTTCAAAGGGCGCAGTCAGAAAGTACTTTTCATGTCAGTGTAATTAGTACTCTGGGAGAACTTGCCAGTTCCTCGTCAAATGGCGATATCCGCGAAATCAGACTACTTTATCTCATATCAGATTTATTTAATCAATGATCTTTAAATTGTGCTACATAAACTAAGTTGATCGATAGTTATCGCAACTTATTGTATCTTCCTTCCTTTCGCACATTGGAAGAAGATAACCCTTCTTAAGTTGCTTTGGTAGGCTATCATCTCCTATAAGTTTGGAGATAAGTATCGTGAGCCATCTAAAGACAATGTCTCCCATTTTTTGCCAAATCTCAAATGGCATCTCGTCTAGGCCTGCACCTTTGCCTTTTTTGGAGTTCTTAAGTAACGCACTTACTTCTTTGACTTTTATGTCGCGTGCTTCCGTTAAGTGCTTTCGAGAAAGGTGATCGTTCAATAGTTCATCATAGTCGCGTCGTCAATAAAAAGGTTTTTAGAATTGAATTGAACATCTTTCATTAAATTTAGCACCCTTTATTGAATATTTTAAGCCTGGATCTAGCTAAGGCAGGGCATTCGCATAAAATGTGTTCAGCTGTTTCTATGTCTTCAAGACAAAAACGACAGGTGTCATCTTGGCTGATTCCCATGTTTTTAAGATGATACTTGAGAGAGCTGTGTCCAGTGAAGAAGTCCGTAAATAACTTTGCGTCACGTTTGCTCATGTCAAAAATTTCTTTCATACGTTTGTGGGATAATTCAATGAGTAGTTTTGACTGACGATGGCCATTTGAGTTGTTCCAGGTGCTGATCATGTTCTGTCGTTCCCAGGTAGTCAATTCGTTTTTAAGACTACTGTTTGGGAGACCACAGTAGGGTTCAGGGCCTTTGAATTGGGATTGAGAGCCAAGTCTAGCAAGGCGGTCAGCCTCTTCGTTACCCGGTACGCCTTCATGACCAGGCACCCATGAAAGAGTTATTTTATTGTGAGTAGCTAATTGAAATATACATGTCAGGCAGTTCCAAACTAGTTTGGATTCGATTTTTGTCGAGGACAGAGCCTTTAGTGCTGCCTGACTGTCAGAGCAGATTAGGATGCTTGATCTTCCGAGGTTTCTTCTAATGCATTCCCTAATACAGAATTCTATAGCCATTACCTCTGCCTGAAAGAGAGTAGTTGTGTTACCAAGGAATATAGACGATTTAAAGTTAATGAGTTAATGAGACTAATGAGCTTAGTCTCTTAAAAATTTCTTCGTCTTTGAGTGGTTGCTGTTTTGTCATATTTTCATATTTCTTGAATAGCTTGGTTTGCAGAAGCAGCAGATGTGAGGCTATAAACAACTTTGCTTTAAAAACATTTGGGAGTTGAACTGCCAATACAATCTCATATTACATATGAAAAAGGACATGACATCGGACAGGGCCTAGAGCGGCATCGAACCCAGATCCGCCACTGCTCAGGCCTTAAAGTCACCTCAAAACGACATAGCATCCCACTTAATCAAAAAGCTCACAGAAAATGTTTCTCCGTTTTGTCACCAATATCAAAACAATGCCTCATCAAAAATCCGCAAAATTATTACAACCATTAGCAGGTGATCTATGATCGATTTTTCAAACTCGATTAAAACTCCACAGTCAATTTACAACTAATGCAAATCAAAAATTTTTATTTCTTTGAACGGTACCCAACACCGTTCCACAGCATTCCCTACTTTCAAATGAAATATTACCTGGCGTCATACGTTTCCCCGTTTGAAAACGTAACATCTCAATTTCATTGTAGAATTAAAATTCATTCGTCTTAATTTGAGTCAAAAAACAAGGTCTGACAAATGTTTTGTCTGTCACGCAACTCCCACGGATTCACCATAATTACTATGTCTAAGTTTTTGAAATATGGGAACGAATCAAGAACGAGCCGCGCTGTCGAAGACGGGCATAAATTAAAGTGTTGTTGTTTCTCTCGATTATGATCGGTGTATGTCTCTGGCAGAAGTTGAACTCTATAAATAGAACTTTTCATCTGCATAAATTATTATTAATAAAGTGTCGATTAATTTGTGCTCGGTTTTGAATAATTCGATTAAGAAATATGGAAACTATTTACATACACAGGTAGTATCATTTTTCAATGGAGATAAAACTGTATCTTCAGGATGAAGCAATCAAACACCTTTATACATTCCATGAGTTCTCACAGCAATTAATAAAGTTGTCACAAGGTGGTTAGATCATTTTTTTCTTCTTTGGACAGTCTAATAATGAGGGCGCGTGCTGCTGGTTGTGGTTCAAAGAATCTGCTCATTTATATAAGCTTTAAGTGAGGAACTGAGTTAGATAAACAAATAAATAGGATGGAAATTGAGTTAACTGGTAGAAGATTCAGAGCCATGTAGCTCAAGCTACGAGAATTGCGACTATGAGAAAAAGTCTTTTTGAAAAGAGGTAATCAATTTTTAATAACTCCTAAGTTAAATATCTAGCTTCCAGTTATGTCACAAACTTATCGTCTTATGATCTGACAGGTCTTTGGCTTCATATTCACTCCAAAATGAGGTCACAACTTTTACTAAATTATGATCTGTGAAAATATGGATATGGAAAATATTTTTATGACTTTGAAATAATCGTTCATCATTTTGAAAGTAGGTCTATCAAGTGTGCGCCTGTGCCTGTTTGGTTCTCATTACGCATTACTGTTTCTGAATATGCTTATAAATAAAAATAACGGCGGTATTTTTAATACAATCATGAACCTAGTTAAGCCGTGCGTAAGCCAGACTTGTCACAGCTTACTTTAAATTGAATGAAAGTAGGACTATTCGGTGTTGTAATGTTCTATTATGCTGTGGAGTTACCCACAACGAGTGCTCGAATGCAGTTTAATTAAGAAGCTTGACCACAATTTTAGTGTGCTCACTCTGCACATTAATCGGAGATTCAAATAGATTTAATAACTGTGTTAATAAGAAACTTATCAATGAATATACGCATTAATTTCATCTCTTCATCTTCTTCAGAAAGAAGTTTTTAGCATAATTTGTATTCTTGGTGTGGATTGAAGTAGGTTCATTATAGCGTAAGCAGGCTGGCATAACCGTCTGAGTTTGATGTTATGATTGTGATTAAATTTAATGGTCAGGGAATACCAACGCACGGAAATCTACAGATAGACTCGTACTACTTGTTTGGGTATGTCTACTTTGGATGAGGTTAGGTCCATTTTCGGAATCGACTGCTTTTCTTTTAAATTGACAACTGGCGGACCGGTAGATGATTGCCTTTAAAATACCTTTTGTGCGCTTATAACTTCTTTCGTTTCTTTTATTTAATTAAATTTATGAATTTGTTTGGTGTTTTAAATAAATGACGGCCATATCGAAAAAAAATTTGTTATAAGTTGGGTTGTATAATGAGGCGGGTATTTTATATTGCACTCCACCATTGAATTTCTATTATTTTGGCGACACAACACGACACACTGCAACGAAAAAGCAAAGCACCAATTGATAAGCCCATAAGAGCACAACAACCATAACTACGATTGCCACTTGCCAAAAAAATATGTGTCCAAAAATGAAAATAAAAATGACCAAACGTAGCTTGAAATGACCAAAACTATGATCGATTCCGATAAAGAAAGAAGGGAAGAACACCAAGTTCTCAAACGGAAAAAAGCAGCATGAGAAGCACTTGTTTAAGGAAATATACAAATTTCATGATGGTATGAGCTTCAAAGTTTTCACCAAAAGTTAAAAACTCATGATGCCAGGGTGGAAAACTATGAACCAAACCCGTAAAGACCACCAAGCAAACATAGCTGTAGAACCGTATTCATCTCTGAGGATGTTGAAAAGTTAACTATGCAGACTCAACTTAGACGATTATCAAGAATGCCATACTCTAGATCAGAAGAAGTTAGGGTGGCAAACTCGTATGTAAGCTTAAATCAAATAAAACTAGATTTCCAGACGGTCTCGACGTCAAAATTTTCAAGGAAGCTAGTGATTAGCTTGAAAGAAAAGTGCACCAGCTGCATGATTTAGTCGGGAGAAAGCATGTTCAATGAATGGAAAATCTTACAATTGCACCAATTATAGAGGAATACTCCTCCTTAACGTCAGATGCGATGTCTTGTCTTTGTGAAAGTCTGAAAACCCCCCACATCAACAAATTCGTACAGCACACGGGAGATCTTGGAAAAACATGCGTATGACAGTATTGACAGAAACAAGCTGTGCAGCATCATGTCTAGTTGCCAAAAACCTTGGTTTTCAGTTCATAAGGCAGATTTAATCACAAAGTCACCACACATGCCGGCCATTTAAAGAAAAGCACGTGTCATTTGATATCAGTGTTTGCTACCAGAATTCTCCCTGGCAAAATCCTAGTTTTACTTCAGGGCGAGTGCAGAACTCTAAAAACACCTAGCTTGGTATTAAGGGTATAAACTAAGGTTTTTCAAGAGAACTCATTGCGGCTACCTCAGAGCAATCGTTGGGCTTGAACGAACGAACTTATTGATGCACTTTTTACATAATTCGATAAGAAAACTGCCTTTCGTATACATTCCAATTTCAAGGACCTATAAACTGAAGGGTTTCTCTTATTTCATTTCGTTAAAAAAATTACCAAAAGGAATTAAAAGTGACCATGTGACCAAGTGAAAAAATAATGACCAGATTTGGACATAAATGACCAAACTGGCAATCGTGACCATAACCACTAGGAAGTGTAGTAAGGTACGCCTCATTTTGAGACTCTTTAAGTAACCTAAATTTGTTGAGTGATAAGTTAAGTGGCCGCTACCAGCCTTTAAAAAATCACATGGTCAGCCCAAATACTAATAACTACACTGGTTTAAGATTTCAGAAAGATATACTCCTAGTTTTGAGAGAAAGAAATAAAGCCTCATAAGCTCAAAGCTTATAAAACTCAAGGAAGTTGTCTAAAAATATAATGCATCAAGTGCTATTTTTGAATAACACATTCCACATACACATAAATTTTCTCATCAAATCCCCAAACATAAATATACATTTTGCTTATCTGCTAATAAATTTATGATTTGTATCATAATAGCCAATTTGTAAGATAATATCATGCAATTGTCTTATTCTTGTCCTCTATCTCGTCAAAACCTTGACTGCCACACGTTTCATATTCATATTATATTATATACCGTTTCATTTGTCCTAAGCACTTCCCCGTCGCTTCCAGCTTCTTCTGTTGCTTGAAATAGCAGCCATTAAAAAAATATGAAAACAGTTGAAATGGGCTATTTAAATGTTGATAAACATAATTTCCAAAATCATCAAATCGTGAAGAGTTTTAATTTATTCAAAGAATATTAATCCAGTTACGGTGCGGCTCGCATCTGATGATTATGAATGGGACACCGTTGGTGACAAAATGTGGCAGCTGTAAGACGTTTACATTGAATTTTTTATGACAATCGATTGAAAAATTAACAGAAAAGAAAATTTGATCCACTGAGAGGATTGGATTAAGTTAGAACTGTGAATGCTTGCACATGCCTCTGCAGGTTGCATGTGACCTTATTTGTTGTTTTCATTTAACCGGTGAGATTTGTAAAAGCTTTAAAAACGATCAAATTCATAATGTCGGTTCTTCATTTTTATCTAATTCGATTTATAATAAATAAATAGGGTGGCGCAACAGAGCGAGGAGCCCCTGGGCCTAGCGCGTTTCTCACAACCATGCCTTGTGAGGGAATGGAGGGGACCTACAATGTTCTGCCGGTTCCGAACGACTAATCGAGAAAGCGCTTTTCATGGCAATGAATACTAACGGAGGACTTGCCAATTCCTCGCGAAAGGCGATACCCGTGGAAAAAACATTTTTGCCTCTGTTGGAATTCGAACTCGAACCTCTGGATTAACAGGCGGACATGCTATCCATCACACCACGGGTAGCACTCATTCGATTTAACCGTTTTCAAAAAATGATGAAAGCTGATTCCGTACACTATCGGATTTTCAAGAACACACAAACACACAGCTAGTATTTTTGCAACCATTTAGTTACAAGAATTACGATTTTATGCTGCTAAACAACAACAACAATAACAGAAATACGTACCAAAAAAAAGTTTTTAAAGAAAAAAACACATAAAAAGTAACAGATGACAGGTCACAGATGAAAGATGACAACACTCGAACACTTTTCCAGCAGTAGCGACCGCCATTTAAAATGTCAATAAATAAAAGATGAAACATCTCATTGAATAAAATAAATAAATAAATAGGGTGTCGCAACAGAGCGAGGAGCCCCTGGGCATAGCGCTTTTCTCACAACCTAATCGAGAAAGCGCTTTTCATGACAATGAATTTACAATCGGAAAACTTGCAAATTTCTACCGAAAGGTGATACCCGTGGAAAGCATTTTTTGATGCTAAATGACCAATTTTCTGCTTCGAGCAAAAATGCTTTGAGTTTAATGACTCACGTAAGCTCACTTTAGAGCTGCATTTGTGCAAAAGTGTCAAAATCAGGTGTTGAGATTCACTTCAAATATTTTTGTGTATAGGTATTTTTTTTTTTTTTTTTTAATAATACATAATCAAGGTTATAGGTTAGGTTAAAGTGGCTGTCAGCTCGGCAAACACACTTAGACCCGTTGAACCCAACCACAATTGATCTAATGTATCTTCATTCTAATCCAACCATTTTGAGCTTGAAGGGGGAGAGACGCAGGATGTCGATGTGAGTAAGATCACTACAGGGTCATTTAAGAAGTACGAACTTAGGTGTATCTTTAATTTGTGAACTAAAAATGACATCAAAGTTAACATGGAATCAGTTGGTCTAACATTAGATGTTAGATTAGGTAGATTAAGTTTGACTCCAATGTTTGCAGAAGTGTATGTACTTTTACTTTAATAGAAACCAAAGACATTTTTCCAAGATAGGTAAGAAAATGTTTGTTTTTTAGTAGAAGACTTTTGACACCGGCTGACTCCGCTCAAAGTTGTCTGGGATTTTTATGACTATTGCTCTGATTTGAGCTGCTCTGATCTGCCTTTTATCATAAGCAGAGCTCATCTTACATTATCTTGATTTAAATTGTGATTTATTTCAAAAAATACTCATCGCATTTTTTTTTCTCCTGTAAAAAAAAAAAAAAAATAATGAAAGTTCTCGCAAGCTAACACGTTTTTCAGTTGCGACAGCTGCAGAAACGCTGCTGTCATCATTTTTGACGTCGCGACAACAAAAATGTATCAAAACAAATTTTCAATTGCGCCTTCAAAAAGATATTCTAAAGACACCTTATCAAAAAATTTTGTCTTTTTCTGAAGCATAAAAAACGTCAATCCTACTTGAAAGTTATAAAAGAGATATGCATACATCACTTCATGGAGAGATTAATAAAACACCACCATTGTGGAGACTGTAGATAAACTCTCACGGTGAAATTTTTTAATCTTTTGACAAATCTCAACGGTAAAATCAGAACAACAAGTAAGGTCACATGCAACCTACAGAGGCATGTGCAAGCATTTACAGTTCTAACTTAATCCAATCGTCTCGGTGTATCAAATTTTCTTTTCTGTTATAATTCTTCAATCGATTGTCATAAAAAATTCAATGTAAACGTTACAGCTGCCACATTTTGTCACCAACGGTGTCCCATTCATAATCATCAGATGCGAGCCGCACCATAACTGGATTAATATTCTTTGAATAAATTAAAACTTTATAAATCATGAGACTCTTCACGATTTGATGATTTTGAAAATTATGTTTATCAACATTTAAATAGCCCATTTCAACAGTTTTCATATTTTTTTAATGACAGCTATTTCAAATATCAGAAGAAGCTGGAGGTGACGGGGAAGTGCTTGGGACAAATGAAACGGTGTATAATGTTTTAATATGAATATCAAACGTGTGTCAAGTCAAGGCTTTGACGAGATATTTTTGGATAGAGGACAAGAGTAAGACAATTGCATGACATTATCTTACAAATTGGCTATTATGATACAAATCATAAAGTTATTAGCAGATAAACAAAATGAATATTTATAGTTTGGGATTTTATGAGAAATTTTAAAGTTATGTGTGTGGAATCTCTCATGCAAAAAAAGAACTCGATACATAAAATATTCAGGGAGGCAACTTGAGTTTCATGGTTTTAGTTTCGGTTTCGGTTTTTTGAATCAAAGCCTTAGATTTTGGGGCTTGTCTACAGCTTAATCGCTGGCAAATCAGCAGATATGCAATGCAGGCAATCAACAGCTAGATCATTAGCAAACCAACAGCTCAAATGTTGCCAACCAAAATCTTTGATCGCCTGTAAATCAGCAGCTCAATCGCTGTCAAGTCAACCGCTCAGTCGCTATCAATTCCACAGTCAAATACTACCAATCAACAGCTCAAGGCTCAATCGTTGGCAAGTCAACAGTCAAGCACGGGTAGGAAAACACCCAAAAGTTCGGAAGAGGCTAATAGGAGGATTTACGCCTTGCAGTTCAAGGAGAATCGGCTCAAAACTGGGAATCTCTTGCTATACTACGTAGCCGTACATTTGCCTTTGTGAGAGTTTCTAGCACACGGTATTGGCACTTATTGATTATGTGCTGACTTAAACTTTTCCTGCTTTCCAATGTGTTTTTTTAAGGATTTGCTTATTCTGCTTTGGAGCATTCAGACTTAATTACCGATCCAACGTACTACCAACTTAGCAGCCATTCTTATTTTGTGGTGACTTTTTTTTGCACTGAGTACATGTGAGTTCTATGCGAATGAACAGTATCATGTGTTGCGTAGCGTGGTACCTGGTGTGGGCTTAGAACTTGCAAATTCAAAATGTATCAACTAATCTTGTTTGAGGTATATTTCTTTCTCAACGGTATGGGAACACTAATGTGAGGCAGACAAATACGAGAGCTCAGATCCCTTCAAGATCACGATGCTCGTCATGCCGAAAAGGAAGCCTAAGAAGAAGATATTCTTTTCCCTTTCAATAGAAGCAACAAGCTTCAAAATGCTCTTACTACTTTCAAAGTCTTGATCGATCAACTAAGTAAACACCATGCTGACAGTTAATACTCTCCCATTCGTTGTTTGGCTTATTCAACTCGAGATTGCCCACTTAATTTATGGCTATATTGCCCTCCAATTTAACAGAACAATGCTCTTGAAAAAAAAAACTAGATACATCACCCATTCCTTCCTTCCAATCCATAAATCATATCTTTCCTCAAGGAATTATCTTATTTAATTATCTTAAGTATGATTTAAGTTCTACAGTTGCTAACACTCACACATAATTTTCCACAAAATAAAACGAATAGCAATCATAAATCGCAAAAAAAAAAAACTGAATTAATTCCCCACACACCACACATGGGCATGTTAAAAGTTCAAAGACTTTGCTAGTCACTGGCAAGAGGGCTCTATCCCCTCGAATATGTATCAAAAGACCCTTTTTACAAAGCATAATTAAACCAAATGAAATCAAGTTAAAATGTAAAATTCCTCCCAACAGATAGAAGCGCGCAACTGCATTCAACAAATTATTGTGTACTCTATGGTTAAGCACATACATAAAACTATCCACACCCAGTTTAGATACTTCCATATAACATTCATTTGCGGATCTCCCCCAAGCTCGAGAACCATTCAGTGGCGAACCGAACCTTTTAATGCAGTTCCGCCGCACTAGTTTGAATTTTCTCTTATGCGCGCCAAGCCAACACTTACACAGACTCATGTAGAAGTAAAGTGTCCGGTCGCCACTACTGTTCAAATTATGATTGCTAATGAAGAAAGAACTTTGTCAGGTGGAACGATCTATTTCGGTGGATGGAGTTTTCTCTCTTAACCTGCCGCACCGCCGCCGCCATATAACAACCACAACCATGTAAATAATCGTAGAATCAAGCGATACGATTTAACTAATTTATGCACGCGACGACGACTGACGGACGTACAGTACTTGCATCTCTAATAAGCTTTAATATTCACTCTCACTGCGACAGAGGGGGTTGCTTGCATTACTTCTGCCAACCATCGTCGGCGTCGTCATCATCAAACAGGTGTTGGTACTTACAGACAAAAAATATGAAATTAACCTGCCGGTGATCATCTATCCGTATCCGCATGGAAAATATTTATGAATCTCGACTTGGTTGTCGTTAATCTCACTACGATCAGCATTGCCACAATCGTTAAAAATAAAATCCAAATACTTTGCTAGAAGATGTGAGTTTTTGTCGCAACTAAGCAGTCCTATAATCAGCTCAGCAATGAAGAATGAACATAAAACATGAACACGAAAGCAAAGCAATACGGAGCATTTTAGCCCAATATTGAGCCAAAGCGCACCCAATCAATTGCAATGACTAGATGGGAAAATTTTTAGGTGCGTTTTTGTCGTAACTCAGCAGTTCTATAATAAGCTCAGCAATGAATATTATCAATGAACACAAAGCAAGGCAATACCGAGCACTTTAGCTCAGTCACCACTGAGAATTTTATCGCAGTCAATACTGGGCATTTTAGCTCAGCTTATACTGAGCTTTTTAGCTCAGTCAATACTGAGCAGGAGCACTTTAGGTCTGTCAATACTCAGCAGAACATTTCAGTTCAGTCAATGCGGAACATGTTAGCTCAATATTGACTTGTTTTTTTTTTTAATGGTAAAGTGCATTGCTGTGCGATTATAAGACTGCTGAGTTGCGACAAAAACCCACCTCAATAAGGTCCCATCTAGTCATACCCAATAAGTGCAATTTGGAAAACCTAGCCTCTAGCCTCAAACATAGACACCCAAGAATATGTTCTTCTACAAAACTTCTCGTACTTTCAATAAGAATTCGAAAACCAAACATCGATTGCGAAAAATTAACTTTTTTCAAACTCATCATCTGGCAGTGCTGTGAAGGTTTGCTAATCGGAGAAGCTCACGTAAAGTCAGTGGCGTTGCTCTGATTCTGGACAGCTACGATGGCCGAACGAACGAACGGAGATACCTTTTTTGAGGTCAACGAATGAAAATAAGAATCCGAGTCCGAATCCAAATGAGAAATTGAATTTGATTTTTTCTTAGATTTTCTTATTGAAATCGCATGTGCCTTATGCGGAAGCCAGTGTGAGAATTTATTGAAATTGTTCAGTTACTTGTAGAGTGCTTTTCCGTCCGAAATATAATTTTTTTTTCATTTCTCTGAGCAGGAGATTCAAATGAAGATATGGAGTTGGTTTCCTGTGAAACATATTTCCCATGGGTGTTTTGTTTGCTTACAGAGGGAACAAGTACCCACAGTTCACAAACGAAAAATTACTCAAAGACAGCACAAGGTAATAAAGAAAAGGTATGGTGCTCTACATCTTGACGTAATCACAAACGAAAAATAATGAGCAAGCACTTGAAATTGGGTTAAAGTGAGGTTTGGCACTTTATTTTCTGAAATAAAGAAAGAAGCTTTTAACTACGAGCTCAGCGGTAGGACGGCTAACAGGAATTAACAAAGCCTCTTGCAAGGTTGTGCTCTACTTGTCAAGTCTCATTGGACACAGAATTAGTTGTAATCAAACGAAAAACGGAGGCTGGCAGAGTTCTCATAAGTCTACTTCTGGATACGAGAATGTAACTAATGACACATTACTTGGACTCAAAACAGTTGGGGGGAATTTTCCAGTTGAAGCTCTGTGAGATCACAAGCCGTTTCGATTGCGAGACGTTCCTTTTTCGGATTGTCCATCAGAGATATGTCAAGTTTGATTGAAATCATTTATTCGATGTTTGCTTGTTTTTTTTTGCAAGAGACTACAACTTTGTAGGGCAAATGGAAATCATTAAAAAACCAACCAAACAAATCATAATGCGTTTCAAGACCAACTTTAGTGCGCAGGGTGTGACAGTTTCTTATTAGATTCATACTCACTCCACACAAGGACTATAACTACGAAAAACTCGTATTCTGAGTTCATATTGAGATGAATTATGTATAAGAAAAATGTGAGGGAAGATTCCGTATAATGGAGCAATTTCCAAGATCCAGCTGTCAAAGTATCAACGGAATGGAATTCTCTAGTACCGGCGACAAGTAACATATTAATAAACTTGGAAGCAATTCAATCGGCCGAGTGGAAAATTGGATCATTATTTGCTGGGAGCCACACATCTTTAACTGAAACTAGGAGAAAAACTGTCTGAAGCTGTGATATTATCTTGTCAGCTATGTTTGGACATCAAACTTGATGCAGTTTTCTTCAAGGCAGTAGTTGCCTTGGGATGAGGTAATTCTTTTTTTTGTGAAGATGTAGTATTGCAGTTAAGAAACTATGTGATTGAGAGAAAAAATAAGTTCCCATTGCATTGAAATGATTGAAAGACAAATCCCTTACGGCATCAATTGAAGTCTAACTGACAGACAAGCCTAATTGCTATTCAATCGAAAGCGTACAGTTTAAGAGCCACAAGCAAGACTTTTGGTGTAACCAAACTGAGTTCTGAGTTATTATCGATTTTCGAACGAAAACGTTTTGTAAATTTGTTTGGACGGACAATTTTTTTTTGTTTTGTAAATTATGTGACAGCTGTACTTTTAGAAAAATTTTATCTGCATTTGCGGATTTAGAAGGATTCGATTTCTTTATCAGCATCAGCCTGGTAAGCGTTAAAGGGAGTATCCTTATGACGATGTGGTTTCAAACCCAATTCGCTCTTAAGAAAACATACCAAAGGCAGTGAGGATATTATTAAAAAACAAAGACTTTTGCATTGCTTGGGGCGAAATGGTTAGAATGTCTGTCTGTAAGTTCTTTTTCATAAAAAGCTCTTTGGCGATTAGCCGTTCGCAGTCGGCAAACACGGGCCCCTCCATTCCTCACATGGTATAGTTGTGAGAAATTCGCTAGGCTTCGAAGCTTTTCGCTCTGTTAAGCTTCCCTATTTATTTATTTTGATTGTGTTAAAAAAAACTAAGGAAAACATTTGAACGAAGCACTCAAATCTGATGTCACATTAAAAAAAGATAAAACCCACCTATGTCCACCACAAGTGCGCAATAAATTGAAAATGGTAAAAACTTATTTTAAGGCTTTTGAAAAGTACACAAATAAAATCTTTGAATCACACATCAGATGATAGCTTTGTTCAGAGTTCGAAATGCACAAAGCTTGCTCAGTCAGATATTTAGTTCCAAAAAAGCTTTGAAAGGCATTAGAACGGGGAAGATTAAATGGAAGAATTTTTAACTTCCCGCGCAAATTTTTTGCTTTGGTTTGATTTACGAAATATGAAGACGTGAGTTAAAAGATATACTGCATGAGACATCTTCAAATATTTATAGCGAATTGTGCCAGAGACCATTTCTTGTTAAAAAGGAAACGGTCTTGACAGTGCATCCCATATAGGTATCAGCAATGCATTAAGAGCAGCACCTGGAGTGCTGGGAAAGGCCGCAATACAATCGAGACATGTTGATCTTTAAAATTTGGCAACCGAGGCAGCAACTCATCTAAGTCAAGCAACTGACGCATTGAAGACGATTGGTTTTATCATATCCGAGAGTTTTTTTTCCCAGACGACTGACACTATGCCTTAGCAGTTTTCGACTCGACATGCTTGTAATAAACTTGGTATCTAGGCTTAATCCAAAATGTTTGACTACGTTAAAGAAAAAGCATCCACAGCTCACACTAACATCAAATATCAAGAGCTTGGGAAACGAAAAAAGGTTCACATCAAATATCAAGAGCTTGGGAAACGAAAAAAGGTCCTCAGCCAGAGTAGTTGGATATCAGTTTCATCAAAAATTAACAGAAAGTCACAACTCACAACATAACTCAAAATCAGCTACTGAACCAGTCATTTTGTAAGTACCATTTGATGTAACAGCTTTAAAGAAAATTTAAGAAATTGATCTCTTTAAGCTTATTTCCGTGTCGTCTATATTTAAGGTTCTAAAAATACAAACGGTTTTATTACACAGAAAAAGCTACCAGAATTTGTAAGACGAAAGTAAAATAGTTTTCTAACAACCGATGAAAACAAAATTACATGGAAAAATTTATGACGATTGAACGATAATCGTCTAAAGGGTTACGGAATCTAAGGTAACCCTGACCGAATGTTTATGTATCCTTAATAATAACAAGGGAAAAAATTCACCACTAAACATTTTTGCCTTCATCTCGTGAAAAAATGGTCAAACATGAATGAAATAGAGCTGCCAGATTAAAAAAATTCTATGCGTGATAAATTCTTTCAGCCAGCATAGTCAAACAAAATACGAATAGCTTAAAAGTTTCATAATTAAATTACACTTACAATTAAACTTCCACAGTTTTTAAAACTGTTTTTCTTTTAATTGTTTATTAACGTCAAAACAAATGAGAAAAGGGTGAATGAAAGGGTAAGTTAAAAAAAATGCTTTTTTTGGCAACAATTCGTCGCCCGAGAATTGTTTTGTCGTAAGCGCCAAAATGGGTTTTCTTAAACTGGATATGCAGTCTTATGTTTTCAAAGGTGCTCTTTTCATTTCTGTTGTCAGAGTTTGCCTATCTCTTACCGTTGCTGAGATAATTAGTATGCATTTTGTCGCGTATCGACAAAATAATCACCCCTTGAGTTTTGTTTTGTCGTAACCGCCATTTTTTGGCATATATGTACGACAAAAATTCCATGTGTTTTCCCTCTTTTTTTTTCTAAATATTGTTTTGTCGTAAGTGTATAGGCTTAATACATACGATCAAAAATTTAAAATAAAGCCTTCAAATTGCTTTGTCGTACATACACGTACTCACATATAATGTAGGACTGATCGTCTTCAAGTACGACAAAAATGAGAAAAAAAGGATTGCGGTTAGGTTTGTCGTACGTGTATAGATTTTTCAACTGGGGCGGCGGGCGGTGCAGGAAGTATAAATACAAAGATATTGCCAGCGCAGTTTCAAAAATACTACATCAAATATTTTCTGAAAATCCTTTTGTTGAAGTTCTGCCTCTTTGGGGTGACTCCTGCCTCCTGCGTCCCCCAAAATTAAAACAAGACCATTTCCACTGCTGTGATTTTTCTCAATAAAAATTCAACATTCTTAAAATTAATTACACAAAAATTTTCGGAGCCTGGACATTCTCTAATTCAAGAGGTAGCTTGGAAATATTTAGCCAGCTTTCGCTTATGCGACATTTAAAAAATATGAACTTTAAGAACGTAAAATTCAAATTAATTCAAATGTTGCCAACAGATTTCAAAGCACTTTCCACCAGAGCAAGCCAATTAAACTTTTCGTCAATTCGATTTACCAAAATAAAGTTCCTTAAATATATGGAAGACGAAAAATGTACGCTCTATTATAAAACGAACAGAAGAGAAATTGGGTATAAAACAGCTTCAATATAGAAAAAGTCGAACAAAAGTAGTCGAGCAATTCCAACAAATTTGTTCACTCAAAATCGTCTGGTTTTTAGTAGGTGACAACTCAAAACTATTTCCCAAAATCGTGTTTTTGAGAGATACGACAAAACAATTCTCGGGCGACGAATTATTACTCTAGGAGGACTTTCCCAATCCTCGCGAATGTTGATACCCGTGGAAAAACATTTGGTTGCTTATGAAACTCAAATCTCTAACTCCAACGAAACGGGCATGTATCATGTTAAACATAAAAAAAAGTAACAAGGAATGTGTTATTGTTATTTACCAGAAGTTGATTGAATTTATCGACAAAAGTCAAATAGACACTGAGCGATAAGCCCATGTACGACAGTAGGCTCATCATTTAGATGTTGGCGTACCCTTCTAAGATGCAAATTTTGTTCGGATTTTACCGACACATATAAAATACACGACATTTACAATCTGTGAATGTTTTACACATTGGTAATAGAAATACAAAATTCACTGCATGTATGTATATACCGTTTATTTTATGAGTGTGGGTACAATCCGAAAAAAATTTGAGTCTTAAAAGAGACGCAGCATCAAACTGATGAGCTCCGCTGCCGTACCTGGGCAAAACGCCCATTTTTGGAGTTTAGGTCAATGGATCTCTTGACGCTCCAAGTCTTTTTTCGTTATAAATAAGTTCTTAGACAAAATGAAAAAAAGTGTATTTCAAATACATAAATAACATAAGTGTGGGTACACCGGAACGTTTAAACGAATTGGAAGACACAATTTAATAGCGGGACACTTGTAGGAAGTCTATATACCTAATTTTTAGTGGAAAATAACACTTTAAATGCCGCCAAACATTTTTAAATGAAAAAAAAAATATCAGAGAACGTTGGGGGAAGATTTGAACATAATTTGACAAATTTTTCTTGGTTTTTATTTTCAAATAATTTCCAGCCAAATTATGGTGAACACAATTGAATCGGTCATTTCAAAAACCTCTTAAGTCACATTTTTTCAAACGTGCATTTTTTTTTTTGCTGAAAATGGTTCTTTGCCTGTGAGGAACCATTTTCAACAAAAAAAAGAATGTTGAAAAAAATGTGACTTAAGTGGTTTTTGAAATGACCGATTGAATTGTTTTTTGTCAAGACGTTCTGGGGGAAGCTCTGTTACCGGCTTATGCTTAAATATTTCTGCATGAAAAAATTACCCTATATTGTCGAAAATATGCTCAATAATGTACGAAAGGTCCGAATATAATTACTCAACCCAGGAAAAAATTTGCAAAAAGACTTTTTTTACCTTGAAACCCTAACCCCCCCCCCCCCCCCCCCCTTTACAAAATATTAGTTTATTAGCTTTTAAACTTAAGGGGCTCGGCTAGCTGCTCATTTTCAAAAAATCGATTTATTTTTTATTTTTTTTTTTCATTTTTCGATAGGTAAACATCTCAAAAATGATATATTGGAATGATATCTTGGATATTTTTGAAATGGCAGAGTACAGAAGAGAAGCATCTCGGGCGCTCGAAATCCACCCATCCCAGCGCGGAGGGGCGCCCGACAGCTGCCTCGTCCTTAATGTCCTACAATTCCTTGTATTACCTGCGGCTTAAATTTTTGAATGCTCAAGGACATCTAGATCCTTTCTACTCCCTTCCTGTTAGTTGAATCGAAAACTTCTCTGAAAACTTTAAACGCGTTTTTCTCAAAACTGCATTATTCAAATTTGCCGCTGCTGTAACTCAAGCAAATACTAACGAATCGTCTTGAAATTTTAACTGCATACTCTCCATATGTTTTTACATACAACCATTTACAACTTTTACGATCGGATGAAAATTGTAATTTTAGCAGCCATCGAAAAACGATTTTTTGGCGAAATTTGGACTTTTTTTAAATTGCGGCCATTTTGTCAATTTTCAATTTTTCACTATAATTTTAGATGGCTGTATGGGGAAAGGGGTCTACTTTAACGCGATTTTTTTTCTTGTTACAGGTACCAGAAAAGTTAAAAAAAAACGGCAAATTGACGTCTTCTAATTTCAAGGAGTTCAAGAAATGGTCCATATCTCTCTTGGATTTCTGTATTTTAACTCGAAATTTCGTGACAATTTACATGAATATATGTATAACAAACTCCTAAGATTACAGAGTATTTGAAGGTATAGTTTTTTTTTACACGCCTTCAAAAAATCACCTCCATTTGAGCTCGAGAAACTAGCCGAGCCCCTTAAGGCATAAATTTAAGATGAAGGAAAAATAGGTATTAGCCTTTTTTCTCATGAAAGTACATATATGTTGAAACAATTAAAACCATTTTGATTCTAAAGAAAATAAAATTTCCTCCAAAAAGGTGTGTTTGCATAATTTTCGTAAAGTTAGCACAGTATTTGTTTATTAGCATTTAAACTCAAGGCAAAAATTTAAGGTTGAGGAAAAAATGTTTGCACGACTACATACTTTAATGAGGATAAGGATATTATTGATTTACCAGAAAATTAGGTATATGCTCTTTCGAATGAAATTTGTCCCTATCATGCATCATTCATTTTTCAACGAGATACACACTAGAACGTCTATTCTTAAGGGAAGTAAAAAAATTCTATTCATTTTTTTTAATTTCTCAAAAACTAAGAAAGATTTTTGAAGAAAAAAAATGCTCCTTATTTTGCAAAATTTTATAAAGACTTAATTTGAAATGAAATTGACTTTTTTCAAAATTTTGTCTTTGATTGGGACTCAATTATTCAAAAATGAAATAAAATGTCAATCTTGGAACAAATTACTTACTTACTTTATAGCACGTGGTTGTGACTTAGTTGATTTAAAAAAAAAATTTAAAATTGCCTCTATTTCTCAAAAGGTGGGAAGTAAACCCATCCTCCGATAAGATTTACTTCTTGTCTCGACCCAATCTATCAGTATTGGACTTTTGTGCGTCTTGTGTAAAACACCCCGCATAGTGATTTTCCTAATCAAGTTTTTGCCAATCATCAATCAAAATCATAAATCAAACAACGCTATGTGCGTCCATTTTAAAACCCTTTCGATCCACAAATTTATTCAGTTTTTGATAAAAAAAAATCACAATTGTTACATCAGCTTTTTCGCAAAAGATATTAATTTCCTTCACTGCAATCTCATACGTAATCAGCAGTTAATTAAAAACACAGGAACTCCCTATGTGCCTAATCATAATTAATAATTTTATGCGGTAGGTACATAGGTAGATAGGCAGATACTTCGCTGTTGAATCAACTCAACTCAAACAACATTAACCCTCTTCCAAGAATAATTACTATCCGGCAACATCATTATAATCCGATCCATAAAACCTCCCAGAGGAAGGGGAGTATGTAGTTACCTTTTAGTTTTTTTTGTTTTTAGCTGAGCCAGCACATAAAATTGAGCTGCACACACAAAAAAGTATAACACCCAACAGTAGGTACTTCTGAGGTCACTAACTCTTCTCCTCATTTTGCTTTTCGTGCTCTTGCTTCAAGTACTCTGTGTCATAATTAAAAATTAGTTTAGATTTCCCTTCACTCACCTTTGAAGTTGAAGTTTCCCACAAAAAGAAAAAAATAGTAGTGTGATAGTTGGGAGTCTGCTTCACTCAATAAACACGATATGGGTTCACTAGCAACACTTCATCACACTTTATCCACAGTGTTTTGTAATTTTAAATTATTTTTTAATTAATTTTGTATGATTTTTCTTTTTGGGAAAATTTTGTTTTCATTTCACAGTAGCATGGCAAAACACTTTCTCAAGGAAATGCAAATCAGTTTGCACTCGAAAAAAAAAATTGAAAAATAAATAAATTGTTTCTGCACACAGTACATTTTCTACGCTACTTAACGGTTTAATTGTGTGTTCTTATTGTTCCCGCCAGTCAGCCACTTGCTGCTTCTGGGGGACTCGGGCTCCCTGAGCTAAATATCTAATTTAGATTCGTTTTTTCCGTTTTTTTTTTTATATCTTTTGCTCTAGATTGCACGGAAAGGCGGAAACGATGGCAACAATAAAATCAGTCGTTCATCTTACACTGTTAATCCGCGATAATATTATAATGTGATTCTGTTTTTGTTTTGTTTACCGTCACGACACATTAAAGTCACCGAATGTCACAAACAGTTGAGTAAAGACAGACAAAAAAAAAATAAATAAAAAAAGGAAGTCACAACCGAAAGACACAAAAAGTATCTTTTTCTTTTTAAGTGAAGCGAAGTGTATTGTACGCGTCCATCAAGGTCGCTGTCGAGGCACCGAATGCAAAGCAAACATCGGATTTATTTTTCCCACCATCACCATCGCCATCATCATCATCATTATCCACATCGTGGTCAAAGACGAAATGAAGAAGATACATTTCTACATCGCGTTACTAGACTCGACTTCTTCTATACACCACAACTTCTCCTACTTCTTCTATTTACTAAATAAACTGAAAACTAGTGGCAGCAAAGAAGTATCTCTCTTTTTCTCTGAAGATGAAGACGAACGGTAACAAAAATAAAACTTCAGCCACAATATTTTCAACTTGGTAATTGTCTAACGTGATAGTTAGCGTGGTCTTAAGGCTTGCGCGACTTACGACAACGTAAACACTAGCTTCATAGTCTTCGTCTTCGATTTTTATTGTTGGAAGCTTAGCATAATGTTTGGAGTGTAGGTATGCTTAGAGAAAAGTCAGTGTGTGGTGCCTCTGCGCTCGCGACTCAAGTGCGACTGCATCGTGGCGGCATTATGTAGTTGCAAAGACACCCAAGTGTCTCTAGGCGTGCGACTTGAAATACAATCCGTCTTGTGATGAGATAGCCAATTTTGGGGATAATAAATCCCATGCGAGAATAGAGGGAAATGTGCGTGATTGTGGTTAGTCATAGAGTCGGTTGGGGGAAAAATCGGCAAAATGGTAGTGATAATGAAATTAGGTAGAGGTGCCATCTGTATTTAGCTCTGAATGACATTTACTATGACATGCTGATTTTATATAAATGGAATCACAATAAATTAAAGTAAATTTGACTTTCATGGAAATTAAAATCGGGTAGTTCTGAAAATTTCTAAAAATGAAGAAAACTGTACAAAGCTCTTGAAAATAAATTTTCCGCAGGCTGCACCTGCCGTTTATTTGCGAGTCTGATTTTCTTATAGTTTTTTTTACTGACGATTTGATTTTAACAGAAGAGTTCATAATTATCTAAAAAGTGATTTCAGGATCACTGTAAATCTTAAAGTACTTATTGGAGAAGTCGATACAAAAGCAACTAGGGGCAAAGGGAAACTTTTTATTTTATCATCCCTTTTCTGACAATCTTTACAGTGCTAGCTTCTAGCGATGACAGTACTAGAAGTATCTTCACAAAACTTTAAGTTCGTCTAAGTTTCCTTCATTGAAGTTCCTAGAAAGGTTAAGCCCACTTTATCCGAAATCGGGCTCAAGGTAGAACTGAAAAAGATTTCTAGCTTGACGGGCGTTGTGGATGAATTATTTCGCGGCAAGCCAAGGAATACTACGTCGATGATTAAGAGAACCAATCGATTTTACACTTAGTACCTTTAAGGCTCTGATATGTACCCTATCAAGTAGGTGGAAGGATTTTTTAGGAGCACCTGACCAGGTATGAAAATTATACTCTAGTTGTAGCCAGGTCAGAAGGTGTGAAAAATGCCCTGCATCCATCTTAAGAAACACTTTGCAGCATTTTTGTGGACTTCAAAAATGCGATCATTCAAACGAAGATCATCGTTTACACACATACTGAGTACTGACAAGCTTCGATGATGCAAAAGTCATTGATGGTTCAAGGCAATGGAAGAATGCTAGGCTTTAACGAAGAAAGACAACATTGGGGCCTCGAACCATTCAATTCACTTCGGTTGTTATTTCTCCAGATAAAATTCTAGTCAAGTAAGAATTCAAAGAACTAATCATCCGCAACCGTTATAATTCCACATCCGAAGAAGTGGGACATCAATCTGAAACGAATATGAGAAGCTAAGGGTTAAGGTTGAGTCGACAGCAAAACAGTAAAGAAGATAAGAATTTTGGTGCAGAAGATCAGTTACCTAAATATGGAAGAGAATTGGAGGCAAAACGGAGCCTTGGGGCACACCAGCATTTATAAAGTAAGTTTCAGACTTAAAGCCATCCTACACAACGAAAAGTAGTTTCTAAGAGACCATCAGATGTCTTAGAAATATCAAGTGCAATGATATCACGTTCTCCGAAACAGTTTAAAAATTGGTTCCACTATATCAGCCATCCGATCACCAGTGAACCTTTTGATAAAAAGCCGTGCTGTCGTTAATTGAGAAGCACTTTTTCTTCAACATTTCTCATGAGTTTACGGTCTATCAACGTTTCCACAACCTAGGAGAAAAGGAACGTTGGTTCGATTGGAGCATATTTGGAAAGGTAGGAAGATTCACACTTTTTAGGAACAGGTGGAGCAAATACAGTTTTTTTTTTTGCTCAGGAAGAGCCCAGATGAATACGATAAACAGAAATCTAGCTTAGTGGTTTTTCCAGCGTAGAAAAAAACCTTCTTCAGACGAGCGGCGCGCGGGGAAACCATCTGGATCAGCGGATCTATGTATATTGGGATCTTTGGGGAATCTCGCAACCAGGCGAGTTTGAAAACCATTTGCTTCGTGGCAGAATTAAGTGTAAATTTACTGATGGAGTTGACATAAAAAGACTCATTGAAATCGAGCGTATAATGACCGATGACTTGAGTTCTTAATGTTCTCAACAAAAGACCAAAAGTTTTAGCTTTATTTTCGACACAACAGCTTTCTGACTCCCTTTTTGGTAATGCAAAAACTTGTTCTTCTGGTCCGTTTCGAAGTTTTTTGATTCAGGGTCTTCAAACCACGAATTCGCTTTGGGGTGATACTCTTCGTTCTCTCGAACTCTCTGAAACATCGGAATCAATCTCCACCTGCTTTTCACTCAACGCCTTTTCTATGAAGGACTAACTGAATCGCCCGGAGTTGCTCGCATCTAGTTTTTTTAAAGCGTTGTTCGCACAAAATTGCAAAAAACACAGAAACGCCTGTCACTCTGTTTTTACTAGGCGATTGGCACCTGATACTGTTTAGTTTCCCGTTCCCGTTACCGCTGGAGTTCATAGTTTTCAAGAGTTAATTTAGGTTATCTGCTATTTGGGACTGAGAAAAATACAACAATTAAAAACCATGAAAATCGGTTGAGCCGTTTTCGACCTACAAGTGTTCGAACAAATCAAACTTTGATTTATATTCAGCCTTAGTTAAAAGTATTAGGCACTTTAAGAAACTTTTGTTCCTATTCTCTGAAGCCAGGTATAGCAGCTTACGCGAGTTTTCAAACGGAAGGTCCAAGAGCACCCTGCAACATACAAAAAACAAAACATGAAGACAAGTTTGTTGAAACTGTAACATGCACTTGGTGCCTAAAAATAGCAAAGGTATTTAATTGAAATTAAAGATGGCAACAATAAAAGATATATTTTTCGTAGAATGACTATCTGATGTTTCTACACACTTCGTTTCCTTTAATTTTATTTCCTTTCTGAACTTGGGACAGTTTTAAGGGGTTCCTCATACTCTTGGCCATGGCCAATGGCTGTATAAAAAGCATTCTTTTATCTATCAAGATTCAAGACTCCAATTTTATTGCTCTTCGACCCTAGCTTCGGGAAATAAGTAACTTTTTAAGAGCGCAAATATTAAAAATATAATATTTTGTGTTTAACTTCAAAATTGAACAACTCTACAAAGTCACGCTCAAGAGCTGATGGCAACCCTATTCTCTAAATTGTTGTTGGACAAATAATTCCTCATTCACCTGTGGCTACAAACAGCCACAGCTCGTATTTAAAGATGTTGGATGTTAAGTAAACAACGTTAACCAATGCACCGGAAGAAATTACGCTTTTGAATTAGGCAGACAGAGTTGCGTCTACACCTTGTTCAGATATCATTGACACTTGACGCGTTGCCTCAGCAATTTGGAAAGACAACGACCGACGACTTGCATCGTCAGTTGTTTGCTTTGAAAAGGTTTTGGTTTTCAATTGCCATTTTTTTTTTTTTTTCATTTTGTTTTGGCAGCCGTAAGGAGAATTCTTTTGGTCTTTTTTTTTTAATGTGAGTATCTTATTGTACTGTTATGTGACGATGAGAAGGCCTTTCGGCGGTGATCCCAGCACGCTTTGCCGCGGAGATTGAATTCGTGATGGGAATTGAAATTTTAGTCTGGCTGATGCTATATGAAGGGAATTCCTCCCAACATGAGAGTGCTGCTGGTGGTGAAGTAAGTGGTTAAGGATAGAAATTCCTGTTTGTTTTGTTTTTTTTTTTTTGGGGAAGCAATGGATTTTTCTTTGACTTCTTCACAAAAGCTATGGGTTTTGTAATTTTGTGGCTTTGAGGGAAATGATGTTTGAAATATTTCGTAATTCTGTTCGATAACTCTGGGCAGTCAATATGACTATGTGTGATTGCAATGAACTTTCTGACTTGTAGCATTAGGCCGGGTCATTGGACAGGATATTGGAAGTGTATGGTCAGGTTTAAATTGATCGCATCTAGCCACAAGTTATCACATAAAAACAATGTTTCTGTTTCTTCTTTTGGTTCTCTTTGAAAGAGTTGCTTGCAACGGGGCTTAATTTCTGTTGGTAAAAAGCCCGTCAAATTTAATTATCTCTCTTTTGCTTAAGAATCAGCGGTTCTACAAAGGTCTTACCCTCTTAACAAGCACAAGACATAGGTATTCTGTTTTGATCCAAGCTACAAGTTCTCAAAGGTAAACAATTAATTTAATTTCTAAAATAGCCCCCTGGACTCAGACTGATTTATGTTGGTAACAAGTTCATCATATTAAATAAACACACAAGTTGGTTAGCGTTTTGACCAAAGTTTCACCCCTTCAACAATTACCCAATATAAATAAACCCACACATTTTTTATTTATGAGCAGATTACATCTAGAATCTTTTTGTGGATTGTGAGTTGTGACATAGTTGCCATTATTGTATTTCTGTAATTTCATTGGGAAGAAGCAGCTTCATTATTTTCAAGTTTGCTTTATCTAAGCTTCTTTGATAACATCGTTTATGTCCGGGAATCTCATTAGTTATTAGCTGTTAGCCTAAGCGATGAAATATGTGCGTTTTATTCAAATCAGATTAGTTAAACTGAAATTCATTGTTTAAGAATTGTTAAGACGTTGATACTTCTATTGATATGAGGTGCATCTGCACATTGTTGAAATAAAATCTTAGAAATAAAGTCGTTTAAGAAGCGTCTTCTTGTGTTCTATTTAAACTTCTTTTCCACATTGCCCACAGGGTATTTAGGCTATGAATTTATGTGGTCTTTTAAATTAATTAAACCCAATTCAAAGTTTGTTTATTTATCAAATGACCAGAAGCTGGAGAGATAAAAGGTAGTGAAAATTCATGTATAAAGTCTTGTTGAATAAATTTATTAATTTGATAAAAACATTGAAGATCGTTTTTAATTTCGTTTAGGAAAGGTGCCTTTCTGCACAGTGGTCACAGAGTAGATAATACAAAAAGTCACATTGTACCTCCTTTACCTGAAACACCCTCAAATTTGTGGCACTATCTGGTCCCTGTTTACTCTCTGGTTCTACTCTGTTACAGTGGCCTTAATCCAGAAATTATCTACCAATTGGTGGGTGAGGTTTATATTTTGACTTAAAAAAAATTGTAAAGCTTAATCAAAAGGATTATGCAAAAACAATGAGATTGAATTCGATGGTCTGCTCGTAAAAAATTATTGATAAAGCCGTAAAAAACACTCGAAGACTAGAGAACAGCCTTAAGTTGCCCATTAATTACCGTCCGGGTGGGAATATGGGTATTCCATAGGCTATATTACTCAGAGAGAATGCAGCATTCAAATGATGAAAGAAATTTTAAAATCGGTTCAGTATTTTCTAAGTTCCCATGAAAATATTGGGATGGAATATAGTAGCCTACGTTACTGGAGATCTATCAAGTAGTTTCTTAGTTCTCCTTTACATTTTCATTCACGAGGGAATATGGGATAAAATATGGTCATTTCTCAGGCTCTAGACCAGTGATTCCCAAAGTGGTCGATATCGACCCCTTGGGGTCGATATCGGTTTCTCAGGGGTCGACAAAATCAAAATCTGAATTTGGGGGTCGACAAGTTTTGCAATCGACCCCCTTAACACATTTTCTTATTTTTAGCTTTAAAGATAGTATGGCGTTATTTTTGCCATTCTAAAAATGAAAAGTAGTATTGCTACACCTTTAAAAAAACTCAACAATTTCCTTTTCGTATCTGAGTACTGTTTCGACGAATCGTTGCTGGATTTTTTTTCCGGAAACAACAGTTGGTAGGCAGTTTAATAAAGATTTAGTGTACTTCAGCAAACTTTTGAATGGTGAAGTATGCTTCTGTCCTCGGAATATGTATTATATGATGACCTGTTAGGAGTCACAGCTATGCAGGGTGTCCCGTAACATACATACAACATACTTTGGGATGTGATTCTTTCTCATATTTCCTGCTCCGAAAGATGCCCAGGACTGTTATATCAAAGTACTGTCAGTTATTGCCGAAGAATGTACTGAAGAGAGAGAGAGAGAGGAATTATGATGAAGATGGACGATTTTTTATCTTCAATATTGAAGTTTATATGTTTTTTTTTCCTTTGGTTGATTATTTTGTATTTGGATGTGTTTGTTATCAATTTAAAGCATTTTTTAAACTAGCTTTAATATGTTTTTTTTTTTAGTTAGAAATACAACATTTTAAATTCGAAGCTAAGACAACATTTAGTAGCAAAAAATCTGAGTCTTAGATTGTACCAGTCTTTGCAATACGTTATAAATGCTGTCAACAAGATTCGAAGCAATTCATTGAACTCTCGGATATTTGCTCAGCTTTGTGAGGATAACGACGAAGTCTTTACTAATTTACTTTTGCATACTGAAGCAAGATTTTCAGCTATTTTTGGGTGTTTTGTAAGAAAATCTGAAAAATTCTATGACGGATATTTATTACACGACTGTTATCTTCGACAGGTTCAACAAAGTCAACTTGCAGCTGCAGGGTGACGATCTCAACTTGATCAAAACAAAATCAATTATAGCGTCGTTTGTGGGAAAACTTATTCTTTATAAACAAAATTTAACCAGAAAAGAGTTCTTATAGATCCGCATTTGTCGAAATCAACCGAAATCCTTCAAGACGATGTTATTTTATCATATGTCGCTCACTTGGAAGCGCTTCACAAGGATTTTAACAAAAGGTTTGAGGATCTTTTGAACTTACAAATTCCTGAGTGGATAATAAATCCGAACAGTTTAATAGCCATGGAAGAAGCCAATGTGACAGTGCAAGAAGAGTTGATCACCATTCAAACTGACGAAGAGCTTAAGCTAAACTTCAACGAAGGCTATCAGAAGTTGTGGTTGCAGCGCAGCATTGAAACTCAATATACTGCATTGTGGAACATTGCTGAGAAATATCTCATCGCTTTTCCATCATCATATTTAGTTGACAAAGGCTTCAGTGTGGTTGCAAACATTTTGACGAAAAAAAGAAACCGTTTGAAGGTCAACGAACGCGGAGACTTAAGGCTGCAGTTTACCAATATTAAACCAGATCTATAGCTAGATTGGTAGAAAATCACCAAATTTATTAATTGCATTAATTTTTCTAACCATGAATTTATTATTTATTCTCAAATAAGAGCACGATTATTAAAAACTTGCATTAATAAATTATGAATTACACTTCATGTTTATTGAATTTCATACCTGCTATCATCGTAATGTCATTTTATTGTTATCTAAAAAAATTTTCTTTGTGCTTACTGCAAAACTTGCTCAGGGACTAGGTACCTATAAAAGCAAGTAAGAAACTTGAGACAGGATTTTTAAAGCAATTTGGCCTTGGGGGTCTACGGTATCAGCCCATTTTGGAAAAGGGGTCGGTTGCTCCAAATAGTTTGGGAAACCCTGCTCTAGACCAACTCTATCCCAAATTTTATTTAAATCGGCTCAGTACAAAACTTTGTACCTCTTTAATTTGATTCCGATAGATTTGTTTACAGTTCGATGTGGAATCTAAAATTACATCTTGAAAGCATTTCAGTATCAGGATTTTTCTGATGTTCATGTCCTACTCATTTATTCTTTGCACTAAATTTTTTGGGTTTTAGAGTTTAAATACATACACTGTCCTTACCACATTCCAGAGAAGAGATGTGTTCATATGTCATATTGGCTTATCTCCAAGTGAACGACATCAATCCGTTGCCTTCCATACAAGGTCAGTCTGTCAATTCAAGTGCTATAGACTTTATCTCTGATTAAACATTACAAGCACACTCCAAATCACGTTCAGATTTTCAATGATTCTGTCAACACAAACCTCACAAATAAGCCTAAGGTCAGATCAAAGAACTTAAAACTTCAAGCTGTGTGCAACAAGAAAACATTGTCAGTCAATGACATCTAATCTAAGCGGTTCTCTTTTTCTCATAAGACACAAACAATATTCTCAAAGAGTCCTTAAGGACAAGTCATCACACACATCAAAGGAATGCATAAAAACGCCACTTCAGCCATCGTTGGCCAAGTAACATGAACATCATGTCACACAAGTCTCTGTACACCGTTCAAACGGTTGAGCATTTAAATTCCATAGAGCCTAATGCGTGTGTACCAGCCAAGCAGCCTTGCACAAGGAACAGCAATGTCGAGATACTGCGTATATATAAAAATATACATAATTGAAAAGAGGACTGAAGAAGAAGAAGTAAAAAAACGGAACAGGTTCCTCAATAAGCTATTAACTCGAAACGAATTCCAAATAGGAAACAATCGTAGGCCAACAATCCAGGGCCAGCGCAAAGCCTCATCTACAAAAGGAACACGCAATGAATTCCACATTTTCCTTCGGTCAGACAGTAGGTACTCGTAAGTCGTATACGTTAACAAAGAAAAAAACAACTAAAATGTAATTCACGTGAAATTGTAGAGTAACTGCTTCTGCCCTGTCCTACCCGTGTCCATTCATCACTGATCTGGTTCGAGTGATAGCTTCGAATGGACAGCTACAATCAAAATATTTGCCAGGCTATGACGGTTTTTCATATAGTTGCATTTAACATGGGGCACTTCAGGTAGCACAACAACCCGAAGTTGAGTAAATTGTGAAAGCACCCGCCAATTAGGGAAGATTGCAATCATATCTTCTCTCATCAGGGGGCTTGATGGCTGATGTTGATATGAAAAATGCTGGCTTCGGTTTTGATTTTCACGTGCTGCATTGGATGAATGGGTGTTGATGTGGCTTGATTATACTGATTCTAAAGCAGTTACAATTTTGTGATTCAAAGTTTGCAATTGGGCCGTTCACATTTGCAAATTAGCTGGACAGAATTTTGTCCCAACGACCAATTTCGGGTAATGTAATCCCTCAAACAAGCGCTTTTCCGGCTTGTTGGATGATTTTAAGGCGTTTTAGAATGAGATGACAAGTCTAAACGCAAACTACATCCGACCACCCTAAATCCATCAGACCAAGCACCAAGGCAATTGTACAGTGTGAACCGCCCTAGCGAGGGGAACTCAAAAAATTGTAATCAAATGTTGAAAATGGCTTTTGTTTCGTTCTCGATTGAAATGTTTGCTTTGAATAAATGCCAAGAACACCAAACGCTTCAATAGCACATCAATAGGCAATTTCATACAAAGTTGTTATCAATCCAGGCTCTTCAAAGTCCAGTAGTCAAAGACGATTTATGCTCCTTGGACTGAACTAGTTTGCAGGAAGATATCATGCGGAACGAATGGTAACATTAGCGGAATGTTCGACGATAAGGAATGTCGCATTAAATTTATGGACGCATGTTGAACTCCACCGGAATATAGATAATCCTTGGATTTCTTATCGTCTTACAACGTGGAGGTTGTTAAATTCAAGAATTTGTCTATTTGTTGCAAATTTTATCCACATTGGTTAACGCAGTTGCACACGAAAAGAAGTATCGTGTGGTAATATAAGCGAAGACTATGATTTATGGCACGTGGATAGCAATAAACACATAACTTCAATGGTGCTGGCGCTGGCGCTGACTGTACGTCCAAATGCAAAGAAGCCAACTTTGGTGACACAGGTGGTCTCTTTTCTCTTTTAGAAAATTTGTGTGGGGAGAGCAACAAACAGCGTCTGGCGATAAATCACTCAACACGTAGGCAAGTTCAAGTATCCGCAAATCACATTAAGTCTTATTTGAAGATATATTTGGACGAAGGGAAAAGTATAATCTATCGATCACTTCGAGACAGAAAGCGTGTAAAAGGTCACTAAGTAAAAAATAGATTCAAAAACTCAAAAGGTTCAACACAAAGGATGCCCCATACAAAATTAGAAAAGTTTTATACTTTGAAAGAAAGGTGTTTGATCTTCTTTTTCTTCTTCTTCTTCTTCTTCTTCTTCCTTCCTCTTCGTCTTCAGCTTCGTCTTCGTCTTCGTCTTCGTCTTCGTCTTCGTCTTCGTTTTCGTTTTCGTCTTCGTCTTCGTCTTCGTCTTCGTCTTCGTCTTCGTCTTCGTCTTTGTCTTCGTCTTCGTCTTCGTCTTCGTCTTCGTCTTCGTCTTCGTCTTCGTCTTCGTCTTCGTCTTCGTCTTCGTCTTCGTCTTCGTCTTCGTCTTCGTCTTCGTCTTCGTCTTCGTCTTCGTCTTCGTCTTCGTCTTCGTCTTCGTCTTCGTCTTCGTCTTCGTCTTCGTCTTCGTCTTCGTCTTCGTCTTCGTCTTCGTCTTCGTCTTCGTCTTCGTCTTCGTCTTCGTCTTCGTCTTCGTCTTCGTCTTCGTCTTCGTCTTCGTCTTCGTCTTCGTCTTCGTCTTCGTCTTCGTCTTCGTCTTCGTCTTCGTCTTCGTCTTCGTCTTCGTCTTCGTCTTCGTCTTCGTCTTCGGGTTCGTCTTCGTCTTCTTACTCTTATTCTAGTGTTTATAGCCCTGTTCACACTGTACAATTAGTTTGACAGACTTAGGCTTGACAAACCAATGCTTGATAGTGTGAACCCTTCATACGACCGCTTTTCCAACTTGTTGGATGGTTTTCAAAAATTTTTGAAAATCTAGAAGTTGGATGGAGCCGAAGGGTATGTGACATAAAGTTGGACGACAAGCTTGATAAGTGTGAACGCAAACTAAATCAGACCATCCAACTTCCATCAAACGAAGTCTGTCCAACTAATTGTACAATGTGAACAGGGCTTATAAGGGATCACAACACCCCAACTTCTCTGCTTCACACAAGTGATGCGTCTGTGAGGTATGACGCGGCCGCGTTGTCGATTAGTTGACGACCAGTTGAAACCTCACTTACGATGGCTATGTACTTCAGTGTTCTGTAACTAATATAACTTAACCAAAAGTAAAGGCCCCAGCCCATAGAACGCGTTGCGCGCGTGCGGCACCGCTTCCAACTGACAGCTCGATTAAATACACACGTTCTTATGAGAGGTGACCCATAAGCACCGCGAGCAACGCGCCGAACGCGCCGAGTAGCCCAACCTTCTACTTTGCCGCGGCTCTCACGCGGTGACATTTGCTGTCAAAACTAATTTGAAGTTCCCTCTTGTTGCTAGTGATGAGATAGGACAAACTGATACCTCAGAGATGTGACTCAACTGTGGTTGCTACTGCTGCTACAATAACAGTTTAAGTAGCATTTTCAATCAGATTTTATTGTCAAACTTTTTTAAATGTTGAAAATATGTTAGTTAAGCCATAACGATCAATTTTCTTTTTGAAAATAATGACACAAAAGCATTTTAAAGTTTGACAACAGCAAAAAAAAGTATTAAAAAACGAATTTTTTGCTATTGAAGTCACAATTCAAAAAGCTTATGCTTCATTTGTTGGAAAAAAATTAATTCTTCAGTCAAGTGCCAGAACAGATACAATGTTTTTTTATAGGTATATGATATGTGAATATATTAACTCCGACATGCACTTTTTAGGCTTATAGTCTATTCCCATTGGGACAAAAACGTGGTTTTGGTAGCAACTCCCAAATACTTACAAATTTTCACATTAATTTTTCCAGAACGAAAATGCAGCGTCGGCGGCGTAGCTTCATAGTGTTTTTTTTTTTTTAAGCCAGAAGCTAGTAAAGCATTCTAGTTCAAAAAAAACTTTCCATATCTATGGTAGCGCTATTTTCATTTCCAAATTACAAACTTATATAAATTATTTATTCAAAGTAAATACACCCCCGTTTTTCCTGTGATAAATAGAGACAATAAATTACTTAAGTTGTGATTTTTTTCAATCCAGTATCGAGCAAAGTATTCCAATTAAGAAAAAAGTAGTGAAAACGCTGGTATCGCCACCTATATTCACAGCTCCACGAAAAACTTTTTCAAATCAGAAAAGGCGAATCGTAAAACCAGTGGAACGCAACCTTACAACATATTTTGGTTATTAAAGTCAAAAACTTTGCTGTTTTGTTTTTAACGTATCATAAAAAGGTATAACCTGAAACTAATTCGAATTGAAACGGGATTCAATCCTAAGTGAAAATGAGGTATTTGAAGCATTCAAGAAAATATAATCCTTGTACCAGTGAAAACCTCACTCACCTTTAGTTATAGTGACTCATCGACTCATCCCTAGTTCGTTTGACGTTTGTGTTGCCTATTGAAAAACAATTCTAGCAAATAAACAATTGTCAGAACACCGCGCCGCGTTCATTGGGTCACCCCATCAGTTGCGCGCGGCAAAACCCACGGCATCAGTTGCCGCGCCGCTCTTACCGCACGCAACGCGTTCTATGGGCTGGGGCCTTAACAAAGAGCCGAGGACCTAAGACGCTGCCTTGGTCCACACCAACTCTTTTTGGAATGCTTCGGTGACTCCAGCTAGGCATCTTACTTTCGTCACTGTTAAGCCTCTAGACTTTTGGAACTTTTCGATGTCTGAGTATCGCCCTTATTATATCACGTAGTTGTCAGAAGATTTTTCTTTCGAAGTCACCCGGCACCACAAGGAGTTTTTTTTTATTACGGTCCTTTTATATCTGTGGTTGATTGCCTTACTATTTGCAGTAGTTTTCTTTCCATTGCAAAGGCAGACTATCACCTCCTTTAAGATTGGAGGTGTTTCTCATCTTTTACAAAAGCTCATATGGTATCTTGTATGGCCCAGAGCCTTTTGTTTTGAAACTATTTAATGTCTCACTTTCTTTGAACGTGCGTAGTTCCGCTAAGTTTGATTCAGCTCCTAAGCATTTTTATATTTTTGAGCGGCTGATTTGAAGATGAAGTATGAATTTCTTCTTTAATTAAAATTTAAGAATCGTTTTTAAATTAATTTCTTGTATTTGAATAATAGTCCTCAATATTATTCAATTCGACAAAATTTTCTAGATTCAACAACTGTTGGGTGTACTTTAGACGTGTGGCAACTACTTTTTTCTGAGTTGGTCCGAAAGTTCGGAGTTCTGACAGCAATCACTTGATTTACGCTTAGTTTGGTTTACCATTTCATCGAGGAAGTATTGAAGTCGAACTGGGGCTTTCAGTTACTCAAACGATCGGGCGATTTTACACCGCTGGACTATTTTATGGGGTTATGTATGGAGTCGCTTGTATACGCAAATAAGCGTATACGCCTACTTATTGCAGACTGTGAAAAGTGGTCGAAAATTGGGCCACTCGCTGGAATTTATTCGAGTCAGACGCGGCGACCACTTCCCTGAAATTATTTTTGAAACATGACGTCTAACCCTTTATTCGTCAATTCGCTGTCGACCTTCCATACATTGGTCACCATTTATTCAATTCTACCTTTAATGTTATCAATATGACTCTCAAATTACTTCCCAATGCAATATGTTAAAAATGACTCCATAAGTGCAGTTTCTCCAATAGAAACTTGTTCTTTCTTGGGGAATATTGCTTGATACACAATTGAAGTAAAAAAAAACTATTTTATATTTATATATATTTATTTTTATTATTTAGCAGCGACATGCTCATCAATCAGGACACATACCTAGATCTTCGTCATTCGCGCACCTGTTCGCTTAAACACATCGTCATCTATGATTTACTCTCATTAAATGAGCCTCAATTCAGTGGAAGATACAAATCTTGTAACAGGTCATAATAAATCATCATTAACCGCCGCAATAAGACGTTTTGTTGAGTCGTAATTTATTCCAACTTTTATTCCTCGCCAAGACGCCTCATAAGAATCCCTTCCCAACAACTTTGCTTGTATAAATGTTATGTGTTGCATTGCTACATGCACATTTTCTGCTCATCCAAACATTAAAATATGAGCCGAGACTAAGCAAACTTCCGGTTTATCAATCATCAAACAAACATCTGTCCTCATAAGTGTCGACTTTAAGTCACCTCAAAGCTGAAACCGTGACGAATCTTTCAATTGCCGACCGCACAACCAACGAAGCAAGCACACTTCATTGTATCTTAAGACGACAAAATGATGATCCAAAGAGATTGTGCCTTGCGCCATCATTTCGACAAGTTGTTGGCGTACTGCACCAGTTTCAATATCCATACAATTATTGTATTGTTTTTACTTACCAGAAGTCCATACTGTCCTACATCAATTGACCCAAAAAATATCTAATTATAAAACAAAAGATAGATACTCGTCCCATTGCAAAAGAGGGGGATGGGGGGGGGGGGGGGATAGTATACATAAAAATAAGATTCAAGTTTTGAGACACAAATAAAACAACTCACAACGGATTTCGTTTCATAGTCAAATAAAAAAGAAACACAGTTTTTTTTTCTTTAAACAAAAATACCAGGAAAACCTGCTGATCCAGCAGGAAGAATCAGCTATAGGAACAAGATTGCGCTGTTATTTCGTTTCTGGTGTTGTGTTGTAGTAAGATGGACATTTTCTGTGCCGCTGCAACTGTGGTATCTTATGGAAGTGCACTGTACTTCGTGTGTTGTTTTGCAGGACTGGTTGGATGCAGGATTTTTTTCAGCTTGAAGTACCGTGTCTAACATGAATTACTTTTTTTTCTCCCGTTTTTTTTTTCTTTCATTATTAATAATTTCGCTTCCACTGTCTTTGGCTAGCATAAAATTGTTGATTTGTGTAAATTGTTTTACTACCTACCAAGTGGAGGAGATTAAAAGAAGAGGGTGGACAAGATTCTAATAAAAAAAAACTAGGCAAACAGGTGACAGGTTTTATAGTCTTACGTCTTGGGTACATTCAATGAGCACCCAATCAAGCAGTTAAGTGATGCTAATTTAAGTGGGCCAAGAAACTTGTCCCAAGTGTGAATAAGATTGAAGTTTTATGGAATTTGTCACTAGGTGTTTGTTTCAATTAAGCAATTTACAACCGAAATGGAATGAGAGACATTGAAAGCACTCTACAAAATAGCTGTGTCAAGTTGATAAGAGTGGTCATAATGACGAAGTTAAAAATCTCGATGATGCAGGCTATAAGTTGGCTAAAGTATGAAGTCCAATTATAATGAGCTTGTAGGACACATGCTTTTTCATTCTTTAAGTGTTCTTTAACGGGCCTTGTTACTAACAAGAAAGTTATTCTGATGGAGATAGTTTAGAAGGAATAAGTTAACAGTTTTGAAGGAAGGCAAACCCACCTCTCTGGACTTTGGCAAGTGGCATTCAAAAGTTCTAATTCATTTTAACTCATATTAAAAGTTGGACTGCCTGTACTTGAACGGATAAATCGAGTGTTTTGAATAAACAGGAGTGAAGTCGAGATGCATAATCTTAGGAATCTCTGTTTTGCTGTAGATACTAATCTTCACATTTTGGCTTGTCGTGAACTCCAATCATTAACCTACCTTTTGTTTATTGGACTTGAAAAATATACCTAATACCTAACGACCGCACTGTGGTCTGCAAAATAAGCAAGAACCATTCTCGATGCAAATTTGATTACCTACTGTTTAGAATTTTTCCAGAACACGTCCATTACAAGATCGTTCAACATTTGAGTTCATTGACTTGAGGTAAATAATTTTGGTTTAGAAGGCAAACGCTCTCAAAGTATCACAATTAAATAAAAGTTTGTGTTTTCAATACTTCCTAGTGACACAATTTTTTCTTTTCTCAAAACAGCAAATAAATAAAAATTAACATATTATGTGATCACTTATCATTAAGAGCCAGTTTATTTACAGATAAAGTGTCACATCAGACAATGACGTTGGAACTTGTCAGGTTCCTTTCACCTGATTAGTAAGTCACATCATTATCTCCCGCTCTCTTAAGATTAAATCAGATGATCCAAATTTTGCTAAAATACGCGGAACCAAGTAGTGGTGTTTGATAAGATACACGCCGAGAATATCTCGTATCTATGGCATCTCTATCAGTCTTGATGTTGGACATTGTGATTGTGTTTGAAAATAGAGAGTTGGAGGGAAGGAGCACTCCTACTAAATAAATAAAAATAATTTTAATTTCTGCTGAACACGACTAATTAACGAATTCAGTGATTTATATCAGAAAAATGTTTGTGTTAATGGGTGTCGATAAAATTTATTCATTTAGTGAAAGTATTAAAAGAAGAAACCCAAATATTTGTAAAAATTAGGTTGGAATTACTTTATGTCTTTATAATGCAGCCCTTGATAACACAAAAATAGCGTTTCTATCCACGTAAATATTTAATGGGCAGTTTAGCATGTTTACACTTTCTTGCATCTGTTTATACAAAATCGTTAAAATAGTTTGTTAAAATAAAAAAAAGTCTACCAAATTTGCTTAAGGCGTATAAAATAGGAAATATTTTGAGTTCTTGTTGATTTATTAGAGACCAAGAAATAGAGCTAGAAATAAGAAATTTTTTCTACAAGTTACAAACTCACTGATCTTTGCAAAATACAATGCAAAGAAGTTTCAAGCTAAAGTATAAGCCGAAAGTTGGAGGATTGCGGCTGTAGAAATACTATGATTTTTATCTAATGGAATAAAAAATTTAAGACTACTCGTCCTTTTATACAGTACCACTGGTCGTTTATAGACTATTACTACTTTTTGATCATTAAAATCAAAAAAAATTTTGATTGAAGTTAGGGAGGCAGTTAAGAACTCCAAAAAAGGGAAAGCGATTGGGCCAGACGAGGTACCATATGAGTTTTGGAAAAATATAGGAGACATCGGGTTGAGATGGCTCACGATTCTCATCTCCAAACTTATAAGAGGTGACAGTTTGCCTAATCAATGGAGGGAAAGTTTTCTTCTTCCAATGTACAAGGGAAAGGGAGATATACCAGAAGCTGTGACAACTATCGTTCGATCAAGTTGATGTCCCACACTATGAAGATCGTTGAGCGGGTTTTGGATAGCCGACTGCGGAAAATAATAAGGCTGTCTGATGACCAATGCGGATTTGTCGCGGGTAAGTCAACTACAGACGCAATCCAAAGTATAAGGATCATTATGGAAAAACACCGAGATGCCTTAGAGGATTTGCATATTGTGTTGGTTAACTTCGAAAAAGCATTCGATCGACAACCACGAGATCTGATATGGGTGGCTCTCAAACACCGAGGAGTTCCTGAAGCCTATGTGCGAATAATTATGGACATGTACGAGGGAGCAGTTACAAAAGTGAGATACCCAGCTGGAGTCACCGAAGAATTCCAAATAACAGTAGGTGTACATCAGGGAAGTGTCTTGAGTCCACTGCTCTTTATTGCTGTTCTGGATTATTTGCTCGAAGGAAAAGTAACGGACAATAAAGTGCAACAATTATTCTTTGCTGACGATGGAGCCATCATAAGCGAGGATCCTACATCCCTGCAACGAGCACTTGACGTTTGGATTGATGTTCTGGAAGGAAATGGGTACCGTATTAGCGCTAAAAAGACTGAATACCTGTGCTGCCCTTTTTCTGATCCAGGCAAGCCTATTCCAAACATTTATTTGAATGGAAATGTGCTTCCCAAGTATGAAAAGTTTAAATATCTGGGATCTATGATCAATAGTGAAGCAACTTGTGATGACGACATCAATCATCGAGTAAGCGTAGGGTGGATGAAGTGGCGAGAAAATTCCGCTATCTTCTGTGATCGAAAAATGCCCCCTAAGCTGAAGGGAAGACTCTACACAGCAGTTGTCCGTCCAGCTCTGACATACGGTTCACAATGTTGGACAATGTACAAAAAGTATGAGAGCAAATTGACGGCAGCCGAAATGAAGATGCTTCGGATGACAGCAGGAGTTACAAAGCTTGATCGAATTACTGCTGCAAAAACAGCAGCATTTGGTTGGCCTCAGACATGGAACAATCCAAAACCGGGAGGCTTGCCGACGCTTTCTGAGGTCAACGCGGCGTACGCCACAGGCGGATCACTAGTGTGAAGCAGAAAAGTGGGAGAGTTGTGATCGCTTCAAGATCACTACTCGTAACGCCGGAAATGAAAAGAAGAAGAAGAAGACTACTTTTTGATCATTAAAATGAGATAGCATGTCACTTTGCATTGAATATTATGAAACATTTGACGGTTTTTCTTCAAAGAATCTTATTTTAAATGTCAAAAGAAAAATGAAAACAAAAATATTCAGAAGGTTCAAGCTGGCTTGGAAAGTGAACAAGGAAACTATGGTTAAGATTGATCTTCTAATCTATCTCTTTATATTGATTATGCTTAATCAAAATCTTCAAACGCCGACTTATACCTTCTAGGAAAAATTAAATGGCAGAAACGTTACAAATTGGAAAAAAAGCGTATATCAGCAGTACTCTTCATGGACCAAGTGCTGGCTGGTAAAATACAGCAGCAAGAAAGAAGCGAAGAAAAAGTCCGCCCAACTAAACAGCAAGTGCATATATCGAGGTCAGTTAGAATTATCTACCTCCGCAGTCGATGCAATAAAAGCTATTCAAGAAATACGACAAAACAACTTGAATAAGAGGGCAACCACTCAAAGACTAAGAAATACTTAGAAGATTCGTTATCTGAAGTTCATTAACGACGCGACTTTCAAAGACAGGTTCTTGTGGATGACGCCAGATGACTGCTCTGCGGGGGCCGACAGTATTGTAATGGTTTTCTGACCGAACAGTCCCTACGAGAGCACTTTCCAACATCTGAACCTTAACTAAAGCCCCTATTAGACGGTCAGTTCTCAGTTCAGTTATCAGTTCAGTGTGTAAATAAATAGTCGTCAGTTCGATGTTAAGTTGAGCATTTTTTTATTTGAGAAAAATCAAAATCAGAAAGAAGACTGAGAACTGAACAGAGAACTGATGGGAGTGTCATGAGTTTTCAGTTCAATTATCAGTTCATTTTTAAACGGAAATACTCGATATCACACATTCAAAGAATTTAATGAAGCAGTTAATATCGTCTTTAAAAAAAATCATACGAGACACAATACGAGTTTTCGAAAAAGATGGGAAAAAACTTCCTTAAACTCTCATCCCAATCTCAAAGGAGGTGATAATGGCAATAGAGGGAAACTGCTGGAAGTAGTAAGGCTTTTTGAAGCCCATTGACGCGGTCCTGCAGTAGATTAAAAAGCAACAAAAATAAAAAAAGAACCCTAATTAAAAAAGTCCAGGGTTCCAATGAATGTGGTGCTGGTTGACTTCGAAAGAGAATTTGTTTGACAACCACACGATATAATATGGGCGGCCCTCTGACAAGGAAGTGTTCCAGATGCCTAAGAGCTAAGATGCAGTGACGAAAGTAAGAGGCCTAGCTGGAGTCACCGAAGCATTCCAATAACAGTTGGTGTATACCAAAGCGTTTTAAGTCCTCGGTTTTAAAATTTCTGGAACATTAAGTACAGAACACCGAAGTACATAAACTATACTTTGCTGGTGAATGAAGCCCTTGGCAAACGGGACAATGTTTGAGAAGGTTGTCCTAAGGACAGAATACATGTTCGTTTTCTGATCCCGACGTGAATGTTTCAGATTCGTTTGAATTCAAATGTGTTTTCCAAGTGAGAAAAGAGTAAATATCTAGGATCTAATCAATAAAGCGACGACGGACGTCAATTATCGAGTAAACGTGGAAAAGAAGAGCGGCTGTGGGTTCTACACTCACTTACAGTTCACAATCTTGAACAACGTACAAAAAATGTGAGTAAATTGACGGCAGCTGAGATGAAGATACTTCGTACGACAGCAGGAGTAGAAAAACTTGATCGTATTAGGATTATGAAGATTCGTGGAAGCCTTCACGTCAAAAAGATCTTACTTACTTACTTAAGGTGGCGCTACAGTCCGGGTCGGACCAGGGCCTCAACCAGCATGCTTCTCCAGCCAGCTCGGTTCCCAGCTAACTGCCTCCAGTTTTGCATGCCAAGTTGGTTGAGGTCCTCTCTTCTTCTTGCGTGAGCCACCTGAGTTGCGGTCTTCCTCTACTGCGCCGTCCCTCGGGATTGGATTCGAAGACTTTCCGGGCCGGAGCGTTGGTATCCATTCGCTCTACATGACCCAGCCATCTAAGCCACTGGACCTTGACTCGTTTGACCAGGTCAGTGTCGCTGTACAGCCCGTACAGTTCGTGGTTAAATCTTCTTCTCCACTCTCCATCTATGCAGACGGGACCAAAAATCATCCGAAGAATTTTACTCTCGAAGCATCCTAAAGCGTTCTCGTCTACCTTTGACAAGGTCTATACCTCTGCGCCATATATAAGAACAGGGATGATAAGTGTCTTATACGGGGACACTTTAGTTGCTCGAGAGAGGACTTTACTTTACTACTCAATTGCCTTCTTAGTCCGAAGAAACAGCGATTGGCAAGAGTTATTCTTCGTTTGATTTCAGCGCTGGTGTCGTTGTCTGAATTAATAGCGGCGCAGCGCCTAGGTAGACAAAGTCCTTAACTACCTCAAAGTTATAGCTATCTATCGTGACGTTCTGTCCAAGACGTCGGTGTTGGGTGTCCTTTTTTGACGACAGCATATACTTGGTCTTGCCGTCATTGACCACTAAACCCATCTTCTTCGCTTCAGTCTCAATGCTCATAAGCGCGCCATTGACATCACGCTGCGTTCTTCCAGTTATGTCAATTATGTCAATATCGTCGACCTTCAAAAAGATCATCTTTGAAAAATCAGAGCATGACCGGCTCAGTTGGTATTGTCGAGTTCTAAGCAGAGATTCAGAGAAGCCCGTCTAAAAGGCAATATCATACAATGTTCAAACTCGAAGGAATAAAAAGAAAGGCAGACCAAAACACTGAAATAACAGACAAATGCAAAGGCATTTGTATTAAGTTGGCCCAGACATGAAACAACTCAAAACTGGGAGGTTTATGTAAATTTTTCGGCGTACACTACTTTGATGTAAATAAGCTGGAAAGCACTGATCCTTTCTAGATCACCATCAGTTTGAAGCAGATAAGCAGAAGAGCTGTGATCCTATCGAGATCACAATCAGTTTGAAGTAGATAAGCGGGAGAGCTTTGGTCCTTTCAAGATCACGATCAGTTTGAAGCAGGTAAGCGGGAGAGCTCTGATTTTTAAGGGGTCAGGAAGCTCATAAAGTCGAAAAAGAAAGAAAAAGGACACAGCCCCAAATTCACAAAAAGTAAAATTTTTGGACCAGTTTAGAGTTTAATAGAAAAAAGAAGTGTGTATGGTGATAGCGAACGTGATCTCGTAGCGTCAAAAAGAAAGAGGAAGAATAACTAAAATATATCAGAGCTCATAGGCATAGAGTGTGCTGTTTAAAATAAATAAACTCAGTGTATATAAAAGAAAACGATTGTCTTGAAACCGCCAACAAGATAATCATTGCAAATCTTTAACCTTTAAAAAGTTTATGGAAAAAACTTAAGGTTTTCTTTGGCAACAACTGCATTACATAAACGTTAACAAAAGATCTTCCTAACAATGGAAATCATAACTAAATTGACAATTAAGTATCCACTTATAAATAGGCCCTTTTATCATTTGTTCGGAAGTTCCGGTTGCTTCTTTGTTCCTCAATAAGACCCTTTATTATTATAAGAGAGTGTTTCTCATCCAATTAAAATTCACTTGTGCATTTATTGCGAGACTCTAAAACGAAGCTTAAACCCAGCCCACCAGAAATTCACATCTGCCAACCTTTTATGACTGATGATCAAATGAAAGCCTCAGATGCAATAATCATTCACAATTCGCTAGTTTCGTTATTATTTTCGAAGGTTTGTTGCTGGTTTTCATGTTTATTCACTTAAGACAAATCATAATACCTACTATGTGTGCGTGCTTGGAAGTGAAATTATAAATTCAAATGTGAATCGCTTATTCAGTAAAAAGATTTTGTGGAGATGAGACTTTTGGATGTTGCCACTTACCTAACTAACACCTAACAACACAAGGTGTGGTTTCAATTATAAAAGTCTAAGCGACAAAGGCGAAACACAAGACATGATTATTAACACAGAACACACAAACAATTATTCTTTTTGAAGTTGATGATGATGAAGCCATTAGCCGATCAAAATTCTTCATATTCGTTAGAAGATTACTCAAATTAATAGCCACAGATTTATGCTTCTCTTGTGAGATTTCATGGGGTTTAGTAGAGTTTATTGGTAAACTTTGACATAAGGTTGTTCCTCCAAAACATAAGAATCACCTCTAATTTTAGGAAAAAAACATTCTCATATCATTGCAACTTCCTTTTTAAGGATCACATGGCAATAACAGAGTTTCACTTGGTTCATGAGTCAAAGCTCTTTCATTTTTGGACCGAACAGACTTGTGACTAATCCCATTACCCTTTTGACAACTTGAACACACACACATAAACATAATCGCGTGTAATAAAAAATCTCTAATACTTACAAAAATATAAGTATTAAGTTAGATGCTCTAAAACGATGTTCTATGATCTACCTAACAATTTTTTTTCAACATGAAACGATCCGCTACGGTGTTGATTACATTTATTCACAATTCACAAGCAACGGCTCTTTAGACACACGCTCATGTTAGGTGACATGTCCCCTGTGGGCCTTCTGTCCAAGCTATATCATTTATTCTCTCACAAATAAATCATGCGAGCCAGCAAAAATAAATTGCATTTCCCCTATATCATTAGCCTAACGCTAAGCGTCTCTCAACACGGACCACTAAGTCCAGCTGAATTGCCAAAAGGTCAATGATCATAAATATTCAGTGCGAATAACGTTGGCCATCAGTACACCTCATTTATAGGTGTAGTTGTAGGTACATAGGTTTTACTTTTTTAGAACTTGCAGAGCACGCGATTTTTCAACTCAATGATCAGCCCTCCCAGTCCGGGGCGAGTATGACACCACCACATGTGAAAATAACCGTGAAGCGTGTATATTTTTTGGCAATCACAGTATCCGAGGACAGAATGAGCCATATTCGTAAAGAATGGCATCATGCTACCAAATAATTATACAACTTACGATAGTGTAATTAATATTTGCACAGGTGCGAACAAAGCGACCACACATAACTGCCATTTAGATATCGTCATCCGAAAAATGTGGGTTCGTTGATCTTTGGTTGGCTATAGGTCGCAATCTATTAATGAGATCACGACTATAGTTTTAGACTTAATTGCGGGAGTTGGATATGTTTTTGGAGGATAATAACCTGTTTTTTTAATCGTTCTTGATAAAGAATTTATAAACGGTTACGGAATCTGAATTTACAAATTCTTTGTCATCGTTGGGGCTTTTTCTTCTTTTTTTTTTTTCAAAAAGAGTTTTTATTTTGATCGAAAGAAGAAATCTGATTCCTTCTATGGTTCTATGGTCGATTGTAAGATTTGACAATATTGCCAGTTCTTTAGTGATCTCACTCATTTAGCTCTAATTGGCGCAGTGACAGAATGAGGTAGAGCATTAATCGATCTGACGAATTATTCGATACAATAATCGCCTGGAATTGTGTAAAAATCAGAGCCCACTCAACCATATGTGCATGATGTGTAAACGCACAGGGCGCCAAGTTGCGGGGGCGCATTGGTAAGAGCAATAGAAATTATTGTTAACAATTAAGTCATCAGCATAAGGGAATATTAATTTTATTTTCTGCGAACAAATAGTGCCATATTTATTTTAAAGTAAATTTTTTTCAAGTATGCAATTGCAAAAAGTAAGAAGAATGGTGAAAAGGGAAAAAGAGTGTAACATAGAAAAGTCCATTATTTTAATTTGAAGTTGATTTAATTAAATCAACAAATGAGGAAGATCAAAAGATCGAGTGATCTAAGCTCCAAAAAGATTGCCTGTTTTCTTACATTGTAGCCAAACAAACCAGACCATGGATACATCTATACACTATTTAAGGGTTTTTTTAAAGGTATGGTTTTTAAGAAGATAGAGATTAATGTTTGCCATTACGTTTTAAAAATGATTTTCAGGCAATTTGCCGCCGCCGCGTCCTCCAATAAATTTCACCCAAGAGGACCAATTTTCGGCCACTTTTTGCAGAATTTGGGGTTGCATGTCACTCGTCGAATTTTTTCTTCCGTGGAGTTGTCAATCACCACGGGGCTATCTGCGTAGACAAGCAACTTCAAGCGAATAAAAAATAGTATACAGTGGTGTTAAATCGCCCGATCTCGGAACTAAGTCACAGGTTTAAAACTCGAAATTTCGTTTTTGATTTCGTTTCGAGACAGTCACCGAACGTATGTAGTGCCCAGTGGTGGGTCGTACGGCTTCAATTCTTTCACAAAAAAATGGCAACCCGAACTGCCAATAAATCAAGAGACAGATGTCAAAAAGGCCAACTCCGAAAAAGTAAAGTATGTATTGCCAGATTGAAAATCACACGATCTAAATGACATTTAGAACAGAGATTGTCAAAAGACTAGGAAATAACATAGGTTATATTTTATCCCCATATTCTCTCGAGATCGGAAACGGAAACGTAAACGAGAACGTGTGTGTATTGAATAGCACCAAAACTACTGAGCCGAATTGAATAAAATTTGGAACAGAGACGTTCTAAAGCCTAAGAAATGATCTAGGTGACTATGAACATTACCGGGTGCTTGGAAAATAGTAAAATTCAAAAATTCGTGCACAGTTAGAGTGTTATATTATCCCCTAGTGACGTAGACTATATTTAACTCTCATATCACCATGGAGATGGGAACGAGAATTCAAAAACCACTGGATCGATTTCAAGATTTTTTGTCTTCCACTATTAAAATGCGGTGTTATCCCCGAGTATCATAGACTTTAATTTATTCGCATGTTCCTACAGCGTAGATCGAGAATAAGGGGATTCAAAACTATTTTGCTTATTTACAATTCGATCACCGCAGTAATGAATGTGGTCACATATTCCCTTAAAAATATAAGATTCACAGCATGTATATGTAGCCATTTTCTTAAGTGTCGGGCAATCTGACCAAATTTTGTGTTTTAGAAGAATTTAGGTGATGAGTCAATTGTCGTAACAGCATGAAACCCACTTTTTGGAGTTGAGGTCATGTGATCTTTCTTATTTTTGATGACATGATTCCAGTGGCGGATCCACGGAGGGGGAGGGGTTTCGGGTCCGGTTTTATTCTCCCTCCAATCGGGAAAATAAAAGATATAATTTGTAACATTTATCGGCTCCTAATTTTCAAATTTCGTTAAGGGACGGAAAAATATAGCATGAGCAAGACAAAAAAGTAAAGGAGAAGTAATATTATTATTTTAAAAATTTAAGAACTCTATTGATTATTATTACATTTCATAAAAAACTGAAGAGCAGGCTACCTCAAACACTACTAGTAAGTTTTCGAGGTTTTTTGAAAAATTCCACTAGAATTTCGTCCTCGGTAAGTTCAATAAGGGTATGGATATTTAAAGAAGCAAGACCATTTAGTCGTTCCTGTCAAATCGTATTTCTCTGGTAAGTTTTGATCCTCCTCAAAACTTAGCGCCTTTCAGCGCTTGCCGTGTAAGCTTTCACTTTTGCCCAAAAGGTGACTTTTCTCAGATCGCGTCACATATAAACTTTTTTACATGTAAATGTTTGATCGAAAGATACTAACCAGTAAAGCATCAAGCGCATTATGGATGTTCTGGCCGTGGATTCGTTGTCTCCACATCTAGACCTCTGACAGAAAATTTTCTTTCGAACAATCCGTTATATCTTTGTAAAATGTGTAGAGGTCGTTTCTTTTCGTTAAATTTTTGTGAAACAGCTGCCCGAAACTATGGAAAATGGATTTGTGTTCCGAGATCCGACTTTTGAGTTGAGAAATGAACGTATCAAGAAACGGAATGTAGAAAGAAATTTTGTAGTAGTCTTCAATACTTTGTGCTTGAACGCGCTGCAACGATTTTTTGGTTGATTGCAACGGCGCACACTGAGGCCCACTGTATGGAGAGTGTGCTCAAAATGCAAAATTGAGAATGACTGTTTTTTTCAAAACAAATGTTTTGTTGCAAAGTCGACAAGATTGTCTATCAACCGGTAAAATTTGAAGGTCAAAGAGATTGTAGGTTAAAGAGGGAAAGGATTAAAGTTAAAACGCTAAAGATTGTAGTTTAAATAAAGTTTTAATTCACTTTAAAGGTTTTGATTTTTAAGTTAAATATAAGAAGATATAAAAAAAAGCAATTTAAATTTGAGTATTCAATTTGACATTAACTTGACTTTGCTTCTTTTCTTGTCCTTTACTTTACTGTTCATAACCGAATTCTTTTACCGACTAATCCTTAGTTACTTTACATTTATAGTTTTAGTTCTAACCTTAAGTCTTTACATACAAAAAGAATGATTAGGAATTAAAATAGTGTAAATGCCCAAATGTTTGGCTTTAATTTAGGTTGTTTTCGTGATTTGATAAATGTAGTCATCCTACATTCGGCCATCCTTCTTCTCGGCTGTCTCAGACGACCAGTCATCTTCAGATACGTACATCATCGTCTTCATCATCATCTTCGCTTTCCATTTCATCGCATTCACTACCATCTTCGTTGCGCCATGGTTTCATAAAGTCGGCTGATGACGAGGTAGAATTCGGTCCCTCATGAGTTCCAACTTTATGCACGTCGTATCTATCGTTTCTTTTTAGTTTGACAACTTCATACGGGCAGCGTGGCAATTTCATTGTGATTTCGTATACAGAACAAATTCTAGCAACATGTTCATAAATAAACTGGAAAGTAGTGTGGCGGAACACATTAATTTCGCAAATGTGACGAAACACATCCATTTCGCAAATGTCAACACCTTGACATTCGACAGGTGGCGTTTTGACAAGTTCATGAAACCACATGCCTTGTTCTTCCCTTTTTGTTCCAGTCAATCGACTCGTTCACATCGCTTTACGGCTTTCCCCATAATTTTCATACAATAGACTAGATTTAAATTTTTATATCAACTTATTTAATAAAGTAACTTTTAAATTGTCATTTAGATTTTTATTTGGGGGGGGGGGGGGGGGGGGGGGTAGTTATCCTTAAAATAGATAACACCAAAGTAGAATCTGCGTTTTCGCGTTTGTACGTAAATTCATTCAAAACGTCATCTGCCAGCTTAGTAGCCTCACCCAGATCTTGGTTTTTAGACTGCAATTCCCCACTCAAAGGCAAAACAATCGAATTAACTGATTCCATAATGTGACAGGCGATTTGGAATTCAACAGTCGAAATCGCGATCAAAATATGCAAAGCAATAAGTAATAGGCTAACCCTTGCCCAAATCCTGGATCCGCCACTGTATTATTTTAAAAATATTCTTCACAGTTGAATTAATATTTGAATATGAACTTACATTACTTCCAAAGGTGCAAATTTTAACAGAGTCTAGCTCAAAACAACGCAAAATGAAAGATCCTATTGAACCTAGAGAAAAGAGTAGACTAGAAAAGGGGCGCCTTGTGTAAATCTTGCACAGGGCGCTAGTTTACTTGAGGTCTGCCGTGGTAAAACGATGAAGAACTGGGCTCTTATTACGAGTTTTTAGTTCTTATTATGCGAAAATAATACAAGGAACAAGGAAGGGGTAGGCTTTTGATTTATTTTTCTATTTTCGCCTTCAGTTGTTTTATTAAGCTTGGGCAGCGCCACCGCCAATTTGATATACGAGAAGCTAAATGTTACCCCTTCTTTACTGGATCACCTGATTTATTCTGCAAAACTGGCATGCAAACCTCTTGAAGCTAATAAAAAAGCCTGATATAACCAAAAGCTTTTTACCTGACTACAAACCAAACTCTTTTACTGAGTCAATTTTCGATCTCATAGGAAAAATGTCAATAATTCATTAAAGTCATTTTAATCTATGTAGTAGGTACCTGATAGGGAAGTACTGCTGAAGCCTGTTTTTCTTTTGATGGAAAACGCAATAAGTGGTTAAAAATGTTACCTCATCGGTGACCATTCGGAGAATTCAACCGCTACAAAAATAATATTAGAAACGTTTGCCTGACTAATTAAGCTGAATAGTCTAAGAACTTCAATGACTCTTAAGCAGTGTCGCCGGCAATTAGGTAATAATTACAGGAACTTCCTCTAATAGCTATCACCTTCACTATTCAAACCCCCAAAGTAATTTATTTTCACAAATTCACTCTAATTCAATTTCCTTCCTTATAAATTGATATTTTTAAACACTCCACATCCATCTTCTCCAACATTTCTTCCACTTCAGTTGCAATTTCTTATCTTCCTTTGCAAATGACTTCATCTCATTCAACTCTTAACAGCTTGTCATGCTTCTTATTCCAATACGTAAATAGATTCATAATCGCCTGTATAATCTCAGCCACTTTAATAACCATTTTATGGGATAATATTTATATTCTGAAATGTCTGTGAAGAGTCTCTGTGTGTTTTGTGTCTTTTTTATCAGTTAAATCAGTAAGATGTTCAATTTTGTTGGACGCCCGATATTCCGTTTACGACTTTGTAACATCAAAAAACAGTTTAGAGAGGATGTTTCAATTAGGCTTCAATGAAATATTCATATGCAAATGAGTTTCGATTTGTTCAGTTAGAAGAGACTATTTGAAAGTGCCTTAACGGTTGTCGTTTTGAGGAGGCACATGTCTTAAAAAAAGACACCTGTGGTGTAGATTCTACTAAAAATTCTTTCATGGGTGGTTTCAAAACAAGTGTCAGTCAATTTCGAAGAAGTAGTTCATTTCGTTCACCCACGAGCAAATGATAGTGAAGTTGTAATAATCGAGTTTTCAGATTGAGAGCACGCATATCTGCGTACCTACTTACAAACACTTGTTTTGCGGGCCGAGCTTGTCACTTGTCTGCAAGCAAAAGCCTCGTAATAAATTATCCAATTAAAATGTCACTACAATTTTCCAGTTCCAGCTACCGGCAAAGGCAAAGGCATTGGTGGTTGGTTGGTTAGTTTATGTGTAAGAAGAATCGATTGATGTATGTCAGGCGATGTCGCGTGTCTGTGGCTAGTGCTTATCGTATTTGACATGAATTCAAGTCGATGACGGCGCGGCGTTAGGAAATGAGTTAAGATAGCTCAACAGGCAGCAGGAACTTCTGCATGCATAACTTAGTGATAAAATTTTATGATAAACGACAAGGTATGCTTTGAAAGCATTCCGCGAATGGGGATAGCGTAAATTTGAATTCCGCAATCCAGCATCACTACAACGCAACAACATGCCGCCATATTTCAGGAGCAGCAAGTTGGAAAAGTGAAAGTTGCAGAGAGGAGATAAATTGACGACTTTAAATCAATTAGGTACATACGATTTCAAAATTTGAAAAAAGAAAGGATAGGTTGGTTCTAAAAGGCTTTAAGAGGCTTTAGTGCCACAGAGACTGAACACTTACAAATAAAAAGAGTGAGCCTTGATTTGTAACATCTCATTTTGGTAAAAGGCAACATTAGGTTGAGTTAAATGTCTTTCAAAATGTCACCAGAATATCCTTTGGTCAAATGCGTATAGTGGGTACGCTGATCTTCTTCACGAAATCCAGAAGGTGGTTAGTTTTTTCGCTTAGCTTGTGTACAAACTTAGCTCCAGCTTAGTTAGTACACGCACCTTGATTATGTTTACTAGAAGCAGCCGTTGAAATAATATATGCTCTTGAATAAAAATATTATTATATTATGGTGAAAGGTGGTGTTATGTGGTATAAGACTTAGACCATAATGTATGTGAATCTTATGGTTGATCAATCTTAAGCCGTCTATAAAGAAAAGTGACTGGAACGAATTTAAAAATTCAGAATCAACGGTGGACTTCAGCATTAAAAGTTAAAGCCGTAATTTTGCTACTCGGACACCTTTGTTTTAAACGTCTTTCAGGGTCTTTCAATAAGAGGACAGGGCATTGAAAAAGAGATGATGACAGAGGTGAGCTCCTGGTGAGCCAACGGTAGTTTTCAAGTCCCTGTTGCAGGGCATTGCATTATGCGGCCCTTTATTTCTAAAAGGAACCCAAAAAGACCTGGCCTTGGAGTTTCTGAGTGGTTTAATTCACAAACACGTTAAAATTAGAAAGTTCCGAAAAAAAAATTATTTCACCGTTGAAGACCCAGGTAAACGAATAAGGAACAAAGACCTCCGGATCTACAAGCTTAACGTAAAATCCCGCGAACTACTACTTGTTCCAGAACTGCTGCAAATTTGTGCGATAGATTGAGACAGTTACAGACAACAGAGAAGACGTTTATTTCGATGCGAATTTGTCCTTTATTACAATAATCAGCATCTATGACATCTATGATTCCCCTTCACCCCTTCACAAAGAAAAGGCTGTTTTTACGAGCTTCTCGAAGAAACATCTGAGCATTGAGCAACGCCCTAGACATCTTTGGGAACAGAACCACAGTAACCACAGCCTGTATGACTAAACTTTCCAAGGCGTACTCAGGCTAATCGGTTTTGTTGCAGTGTTGAAATGATAGTAACAACACACATTTCCTTCATTTCTAAGTTCATAAAGGTACATGGCTATCCTCAACCAAATGTCAACCAAGTTGACCATGTTGTGATCGACGCAAGACACTCCTCCAGTGATTTTCAGTAAAGTTCGGACAAGCATTTTCTTTTATAAAAAAAAGAGGAGGCTTATGCATATCTGGAGCACTCAGACCTAATATCCGGTTCATTGTACTACCAGAGCAGCAGCCTTCCCTTTTTTTTGGGTGCAGTAGATGAAAATATAAGGTGTTAGTAATTTCACAAATAACCTCAAGGGCGTCGGGCGTCCAGATGAAACTGGGAGGCTGAAAGAAAAGTAGGTGCCCAGAGCGGGATTCGAGCCCACGCATCCGGCCTATCTACTGAACACTCTACCACTGCACCACGGCCCCCCACCGACAAGCATACGAGGGGTTCACTTTGGCTACCACTACTTTGTTGAATGAGATCCTTTTCAAGAATAACACAAGCTAACACTGTGAAACGATATGACGTCTGAAAGTTACATCGCAGGAGATAGTCAATACCTCTTCTAGTTCGAGTATACCTCTAACTCTCCTTGAGTCCTATGCCGCCAGCATTGAAGACCAATGGCAGCAGTATCAACAAGTCATCAGAACTACAGTCTCTGAGATTCTAAAGTTTCATTCGCCACCAGGCAGGCAAAGCCACCCAAATAAAAATCATGACAAGTACTGATGCAAAAGAAAAACAGAGTTGTCGGCGACCAGTATACAAGGAGATCTACAAAGAAAAAATTTTAAGAACGCGGAGTTCTCAAAACGAAAAGAAAGCAGGGCTTCTCACGCTCATTTGAGGAAATTGGCAGACGCCATGATAGGAATTTGATTTGAGAGTCTTATCAAAAGGTAAAAAGGTCATGCCAGGGTGGCAAACCTCGAATTCAAGTCTGTAAAAACCAGCAGGAAAACTTTGTGATAGAATCGCGGACTTCTGAGCACAAATTCCGCTGTCAGGCAAATTGCCACATTCAACTTTGACGATAACAGGAGTATCTAACTCCTGAGTCAATTTTATGCTTTGGTTTTGAAGTGATTTCACTACGGCTTGAATGTGTCCTCTTTCTCTTGCGAAAAGAACCTTAATTTTTAGTTCAGCAAAGCTTTCCTACAAAAATTAGTTATGGCTTAGTTGGTACATTCACCTTTATTATAGCAACGACCGGTGTTAGAATATTTGTTTTAAATAGGGGCCGGCATTATGGCGAAAGGTGGGGTTATTTGCTATAAAACCTAAAAAAGTGCACTATTGAAAACTTCAATAGAAATTTTTTTCGTATCACGAAAATATTAACGAAAAAATAATTTAAGGAATTTCTTATAAAACGTCCTTCTGATGAACGTCCTTCGATCATCACTGAACCGATTTAAAATGTTTTCGGGTTGAGGTCTAATTGCATTTAAAAAAGCGGAGTTGAATGCAAAAAAAATCAATAATGGCTTACTCAATGTTCAGGTTTTCTGTCAGGCGGTTAAAATTAACTGACAAAATGTCGTTGTATTTTACAGCCAACAAAAAGCAATACGCACTTCACGAGAAAAAAGTTCACTTTTCGAATTTGATTTAGATCAACTGTTAGTAAAATGGCTATCCCGGCTTTCTATCACACACTTCCGCTTACATATTCAAACGCTTTTGTCCTTTAGACTTAAATTTTCACACTTCCGCACCTTATCACGAAATTTACAGAATGCACAGGGAAGCAAGTGGAAAGGTGCTACACACCAACAACTACATCTCGAAATGTTCCGCAAAATTAAAATACACAAATATTTAATTGAAGTCACGCACCAATCAATAGCAACGCTTTAAAAGAAAATGTGCTGCAATCTGCAAGCAATTGAAATCTTAATCAGTATATAGAGAGCAAACCATTGCAACTATTGACAATACACCATTAAAAAAAGTAAAGTCGATTGCACTGCGTAGATAAATGACAAGTCTTCCAACAACGATTTATTTCATGAGCTTGATTAAAGAGGGAAACTATACAAAAAACCAGAAAAGCTTTGTCCAACGCATTGTGGCATAAATGAGGTAAATAGGACCACACCATCACTTACAGTCCTCATTTTCACCTGCAAACCAGATCAGGATATCAACAGGAATATCATACTCAGCAGAAATATTAAGTTGTCAAGTGAAAGTCGCTGACAGTTGCTGATGGTCATTTGTCCTGAGATAACATCTTTGTGTACCATGTGCCAATGTGAATGATTTTGCCTGTCATCACAAAAATAAGACCAACTCCATTAAGACACCATTTAAATGCGTCCTCTCGCATGTTGCCATGAGCTTAAGTATCTCGAGATACAATCTTACTTAATGTTCATTTCGCCCACAAATTGACAACCAAAGAAATTGAATATGAACTTCATTCATCGTCGGTACACACCTTGGATTGTCGGCCAACACCGATGGATGTATCGAGTATCGACATCCAATTCATAAACAAATGACCATATCCGATCTAACGACATCGACAAGCATCGGAAGTGCAGTCATTTCTGACTGAGATAAGATCCAGTTGGTATCTCGAACAGAGATTAAGTATCGACATACAACAGGAGAAGATAAAAGCAATGTTTACACTGCCATAGCCATTAGCGCAGGTGTAAGGGCTATCGTCAGTAGTCCACCTACAAACAAAATCTCTTAATACGCCTCGCCTTAACAGACGGCCAACCTAGGCAGCGTGCGAAGTTATAAAAAGATATTTGAATCTTCGAGTCACGATCACGATTCTCCTTTTTTTTTTCTCCCCTCTGTTTCCAGATACATTGTCTCACCCTCCTACAAGCGAGTCGTGGTGTTGCCAAAGTCATGACCGAGACCATAAGATTCAAGAGCAGCGTGTGCAGCATGGGTAAATCTTGGCAGTGAGTATAAAAAATGGCCATAATCTCCGAAGGCTGCTGATTGGAGTTTTATTGGAGGTTCTCTATTTTCTAACACTTTGGCCAAGACACTGCAGCCAACAATCATTTATTTTTGCATTTTTCTTTGGTAACACAGACACACATATTGAGTTGGCTTAGGTCGCGCGCCGCACCGGGTAGAAGTTGGGATATTTTTCCAATGCAATTGCAGAGCTCTTAATTTGCATTTATGGTGTTCACACTCAATTAATATTGTTGCAGTTGGGGGGGAAAGACACTCAGACAGGTGGGTTTCGTTTAATTGAGGAAGTGGCCGAAAGAATTTCTCTCGAATTCTTATTATCACAATGAGATGCGGACATGGACATGGATGTAGAAGATGCATAACTCCAAGTTCACAGCTGGAGTTGATGGGCGTAATGCTTTATGGCAGCCATAGCCATATATTAAAATCGAAGATCTGCTTCTATTCAAAAACGAAATGAATGTTTGATTCCATAAAAGAATTTCATACAACGAACGGATGTAATGAATGGACATTGAAACAGTAGGCATAGGTCAGGAAGTTCATTGCATTGAAATTGCGGCTGCTGGCATTTGATTGAATTTATTGCCAAACAGCAGGAGCTTTATCAAACATCATTTGTTATTTATTTTTAGCACAAAAATTGCCAAGAGGTGTCTGGTGGGTAATCTTCTGTGAGACTTGAGTTTGGTGAAAGACAAAAGCACCGAGGGTATAGGAGGAGTGAGCAGATTCTTCTTCTGCAATTGGAGAGAACCGATAAATTGGTTTTGGATGTAAAACTCACATTCACTGGAATTTTATTGTTATATTCGGTAGTAGTTGTTCTTCTTCTTGATTGGCGTTGCGAGCATAATGATTTCCAATAGATCACAATTTTCCCACTTATCTAGTCATCCCACGTGGGGTACGCCGCATTTATTTTCGGAATAAATAAGAAATAAGAAAGTTTGAATTGACTGACACACTGATTCTTACTTTAATAAAATTGGCTTCAAAGTTTGAGTGAAGAAATTAGATGAGTTTTGTAGTTGAGATAATCCATTTTTATATCTAATAAATGAAAAGATTAGTAAAATAGAATAGAAAAATTTTATTTAAAAAAGTTGGGAGTCAACTACGAGCAAGCAAGTTTCAAAAATGGCCATTTAAATCAGAAAAGCTAGCGAATGGGATCTGAATGAACCAACGCGACGGACGCACCTCTCAGGCCCAAGCAGCAGTATACTGAAACTAAAAAAAAAAAAAAGATCTTTCCAGTCAAAGGCTTTTTTAAAGAGTTCATTCGACCTCTTTAAAGTTTTTATAAAGGTTTTTGTAATTAACCACGATGGAGATACATATAAGAAATTGAAAGCTTCAGGAGCAGCTCTTATTCCGATTTATGGTTTGAGTGAGACGAGCAGGCTCCTAGCTTCATGGCATGGAAGTGTCTCAAAATAATTCGCGGCAAGAATAAATTCGCCAACATAATGGAAAACCATTGGCAAAAATATTGGTAAGCACAGCCTGCAAGCCAACGGTTTCCAACGTCTTAAGACTCATAACGCAATACATGGCAATCCCTAAACTAATCAATTCACACTCAAATTGTCATGCAAATGTCCAGGGCCACAATTCGCTGGAACCAACGCTTGTTGTGTAGCCATAGTACAAAAGAAGATATCATGTGCATATCCCTCTAAATGCCCCTGAATCCTATGCCGAGATCATTCGGTGTCTAAGAACTGTGCCAATAATGGTGGAAACACGCAATTAAAAACCATAGCCTCCAAGGTTGTGAGTTTTACCCTTTCTATTAACACAAACAGGAAAACAAAATAACGGAATTACTGTGTAACTGAAGATATAGAAAGCCTACTTCTGCGGACAGCTCTGTCCATAAAACCACTCGACACTTCCTGATTAGCATATGTGCCCTACTTAAACTTGAAAATTTTGAATTCTGCGATAAAGCAGATTTTTTTTTTTGTACTCTACGATGCGAGAGTTCCCTTAACCTCGATATAAATGAATCCGTTGGTCCAGATAGTATCCCCGTCCTTTGTCGACATTGGCAAACCACTACGCAAGCTTTCCAATCTATCCTATTCTTCTGAGACCTTTCCGAAAGGGAAACTACATTTGTGCAGTCTTGTCCTAAGAAAGGTACTTTTCCTCCTCTTCCAATTAACGTCCAATCGTACTAAAGTCCCTTCCTTCCAAAGTCATGGAAACGTTGTTAAGCCACCAATTTGTAAAATATTTTGAAGAATAAAAGTTTCTCTCTATAACCGACGCGACGCAGCGAAAGTTCCACTGTTGATTCGATACTGTATCTCACAGAAAATTGGAACCAATACTTACATTGTTTTGGAGAAAGTAAGATTATTTGCCTTAACATTTTTAAAACAATTGATAGACTTTGGTATCAGGCTCTCTTGTATATAATGCGTGCCTTTGTTGTCGATGAGCTATATACTTCTTCGTTGGGTTTGAAACTACCATTCCGACCGTTCAATACAAGTTATAATGCTGAAGTGCTCCAGGGTTCCGTTTTGGCTATCTTCCTCATTTCTTTAAACGATCTCTTTTCTGAAAATGTTAAGCCCCTCAACTTTTTGTTGACAATTTAGCCATAGGCTTTTCTTATACGCTGCACATCCTTACTCTTCGTATGTTCAATTGCAGCAGTTGTTTAAAAGTAGCTCACGGAATTCAGACCTTGGGATCATTTTTACATTTGGTGACAAGAAAAGAACAGTAGTAGTATTTAATGCCAAGAAAACTCAATACCGTCTTTCGTCGTTAAAGCTTAACAATTCCCTATTGACATTATCCATTAATGGTACCTGCGCCAGCGAAACCAAGAAGCTGTTGGTACTCGTTATATGTGTAAACGATGATCTTTGGTGGAATGACCACATATTTGAAGAAATTTATCACCTCTTCTAATCCAATTCCACCAGCATCCATCCAAAAGAAGAGTTTAATTCCCATACTTACTCAGGCACTCCTCAAACATATTTGCACTAAACAGAACGTTAATATTTATAGATGATGGTTTAGTTATAAAATCGATTTGATTGTCGAAAAGTAGCTTACCTCACTCACTTTTACAGTTCTTTTTTTTTACAAAAAGTGGTTGCATTCCTCTTCCTATGGAATTCAGTCGCAACACCCTCCTTGCTATTAGTTCCTCATCAGTTTCAGCTTCAGTCCAACTTCGGTCGTACAGTGACATACTTACAGAAATTCATATTTGAGCCACACCCCTCGAATGTGGAGTGCTTTACTCGACTCTGCTTTTGCCCCGCATTATGATCTACAAAGATTTAACACTAACGTTCATCGGCAGTTACAATCGCTGCAAAACAGGTGTCCATGATGGCGCTATCACATGCTGATATCACTTTTTTCATTGATAGCCAAGCAGCAATAAAAGCGATTTCTTCCACTCTTGTCAAATCAAAGCTTGTTTCTTGCTGTCGCGAAGGGCTAAGGGTTCTTGGCACGCAGCATAACGTTAGACTCTGTTGGGTTCCTGGTCATAGTGGTGTATGAGATGATGAACTAGCGAGGAAGGGATCAGCACTTGACCCTTCTCTCATTGATCAATCAATCAGGATTCCACCCTGTGAAATTAAACAGATCATTGGAAACAAAATAATGTGCAAATCCAATGAAAGATGGGAATGCCTAGATTCCTGTGTTACTTCCAGGAAACTATATGGCCGAAATATGATAAGAAAGGATCTGAAAAGCTGCTATCATTGAATAGACCTTCATTGCGAATGCTTATCAGTATCATAACTGGACACAGCCTAAGGTTACCACAAAAAGAAAATGGGTCTTTGCACCGATGACCTGTGCAGAGGATGCAATGACGAAGATGAACATGAGAACACCACTCACTTCCTTTGTCAATGCCCAGCAATCTGCCACTTTAGGAAAAAATTTCTAGGCAATTACTTCTTTAATGAACTAGAAGAATTATCAGACACTTTAAGAAGCAGCCTGTTAAACTTCATTAAGGCCACAAAATGGTTAAATACTGACCAAACATAAAACTCATAGGACAATGGATCTACATTGATCTAAGTGTGACGGTAATAAGATCAACCGTCAGCCCATTCCACCTAACTTAACCTAACGTTCATCGGTGTCTCTAAATCCTTTTTTATTCTACCAACACTCGCACTGCGTTCCATAAGATGATAAGGTCACTAGGGGTCTTTAACACAAATCTTCAAATCAACAGCCACTTGCAGAAAAATGTCTAAAACACTTGTAGAATAACAAGCAAACTTTCAGTTTTGTGCTACAGACATTTCTGACACTTGTCACAATTCACTTGTATTACAACTACTTGTAGTTTTGTGTTACAGGCCCTTGATGTGCGCTCCAAATTATCAAAAAAAAATAGTAATAATAAAAGCCTTTTAAAAAATTTCACCCAGATAAGCCTCATATTGTCTTAATTCAGAACCGTTGAACTCTAATCACACAACTAGCCTCAATAAATCTTTTGTTTGTATAGTTGATTAACATTTGCCAAACATTAAAACCTTTTTTGCTTAATTTTTCGCACTTTCATTTGCTAATTTGAAACTTTTCAATAAAATTCCAAAGTTACACACACAAATATGTTCAACATCATATAATTCATAATTTCACAATTTCCGTTTGACCTTTCCGTGGTTGCTTTCTCATTGACATTTCATTGTCGAATTCACCACACAGGTTTTCATTTCATGTGTTTGCGAAAATATGATTAAAAGTCTATTTACTTGGAAACATATTTTTATGGTCATTGTTGGTACATTGCATTGTCAAATTCATGGAATCCATACTCCACCCACCACCGGCCCTGCTCGATATGCTCGATGAACACAAAGTGTAGGTATAAATAAAATTAATAATAAATTATGCAATTGATAGATGATGATTTCTACGAATAAACATAAAATTGAAAGTGGTCACTCGAATTCCCAAATGACAATGAAATGACAATTTTGGTAAAGTTTTCCCTGCGATAATTTTGACTTCACAGTGAACTTTACTCCGGTTTCCTGGTAAATATTTTGTAACGCTTCAGAAAATCTCAAGAGCGTTGCCATGAAATTGATAAATTAATGTTGCTTGTCATTAAATGAATGGAATGTGTGTATGGGTTTCATAAAAACTTCATTTCAAGTAATTGACTCTACGAAAGGAAGGGACAGTAATGAAAAGTCGTTATTTACCTCAAAAGTCAACACCTTTTATCACGAAATTAGAAGAAATTGAAGATTGAGTAGAATTGTGATTGCAAGTCCCAAGGGTCACAAGTACCTAGGCTTTGCTTTGATGAAAAAAGTATCTGTTGTTTTTGTCCAGGAAACGTATGCAAGTGCCCTCCTTAAGTAGAAATGATGGGGCGTTATCGATCAACTATATGAGTCCTTGCTATACACAGGAAATGAATACTCTCCCTCGAGCTTATCCAAGCTTATCTGCTAACATTTCTCTTGCCTCTTGCCTGCAGGATTTCCCATAGCACTCCTATTGAATATTGTGCTATTACCATTCCATTTGTAATATAGTCATGCCATCAATAAGCCATATCAATTACATTTCACCTGCACAGCTCCATCAACAGAACCATAAACCCACTTATTATTCAAATTGTTTCCATACCGAAACTCCTTTCCATTTCCGATTCCGCCTTCGGTTGAAAAATGTTCTAATTCACGTTTTCACTACTCATAAATTGATAGCAACCAAATAATTATCCTTCCTCATTCAACTCATAGGCAAGTAACAAATGTAAAGCACTTGTTGGGCAGCAAACCACACATAAACATCGTTTACGAGTATCATCCAATTGCAGGACTAGACAAACTAGAGATGCAAACAGTCCATGCTACCAAATCGTAAATTATTAAACCTGAGTGCTCGATTGGGGTGTAGTTTGCGAAAATTACAGTACTGGTGTGGTTTGATTGGTACAGGTGCTGGCTGAAGCGAAACCACCTTGCTCTTCATTGCATCACCATGTGTTGTCTCCCCACAGGGTCAAATATTGGCTAGAGGCTAGAGTAATTGGCAGATGCGGACTGTAAATGATAGAAGAGGAATGAATTAATAAAGTACTCAAACAATCATTGAAATTTTCGCTATTTGCTTCTGAATTTGCCAATAAAAGAAGTATAGTCTGCTTTGGATTATGTTCAATTAGTCCTCGGAGCTCTTAATCGACAATTGTGTCGTTTTGGTGTGGTTTTCATATTCGAAATGAAGACAGTGAATTCCCTGAGGTCGATTCTTAATGTGTATGGTTTGTGGAAACGAGTCCTGTTTCGTGGAGAACATCCAACTCAGACTTCGATGAACATAAGCCTTTTGCTTTTGAGGTAAGACCGAATACTTCGAGTATATGAATTGAAAGAATTGCAAAAAGCTAAGACTCAAGTTGTGGTTCAGTGTACTCTTTGAGTGTGGTTTTTAAATGAGGACTAGGAGGTAGCACATTTGATGCAACAATGAGTTGATACAATACAATAATACCCAGTGCAATGATTGAGACGTTACGAGCTCTTTCCAGAATGATAGGAGCATGGCCTTCAAAAGCTTCGGAGGAATCATTTTCATACACGACTTTCAACGCCTTTATGATGCTTTCACTGACGACTTTTGTATTGACCATAACGGCTGATCTGTACCAAGCCTCATCGGACTTCATTACCTTTGGAGATGATCTTTGTGTTTTAGTTGGAGTAAGTCTTTATGTCAAAAAAAAATTCCAACTATACCTACTGGTTTTTGTTGTCACCTCTTTAGCTATACTTGATCCTACTCAAAACGATCTTGTACCGCATCTACAAAGAAAACATCAAACACATTATCAAAGAATATGAAAGTCTATTGAAGAAATTCGCTAAAGGATCTGCAACAATCCGCGCAATTCAAAGACACAGTTATATACAAGAAGTTGTCATCTACAATACGTTCGTTGTTCTTGGTAACTTTCTCTTTGCAGCTCTTGTCTTTCAGCCTCTACTGTCGGGTGAACCAGAAATGCTGCCTTTTCGGGCTCAATTCCCCTTTTCTATTGAAACTAAAGGCCGATTCTTGGCAGCGTATTTGTTTCAGTGTATTTGCACATTGATTTGCATTAAAATCATAATTTACATCGATAATATTGGTTGCATTGTGATTCATCAGACTTCAGCAAATTTGAAGATACTTTGCGAACGAATTCGGGAGTTTGTGGAAAAGAAGATGTCCCATGAGGACTTGGGTGACATTATTGCTGATCATCAGAGAATTATCAAGTAAGGGCTTCTTTGTAATACTGAAGATATCAAAAGCTGATTAAGTATTTTATAAAAGATTGATCGAATACGTGAACAAGTACTACTATTTGAACTTTTTTGCTCAAGTGGGTGCGAGTACATTTCTTATTTGTTTGACTGCTTTCGAAGCTCAGCTTGCTAAGGAACAACCATTGGTGGCGTTGAAATTTCAAACCTACATGTTTTCGGCATTTATGCAGCTTTTCTATTGGTGCTGGGTCGGCAATCAGGTGCGGTTCGATGTAAGTAAAAATTTGAATTGAATACGTCTTATGACACTAAAATAAATGAACAAGGTGGTGCAATAGAGCGGAAAGCCTCGGGGCCTAGCGCATTTCTCACAACCATGCTTTGTGAGGAAATGGAGCGGGCCTACAACTTTTTGCCGATCGAGAAGGCGTTTTTCATGACAACGAATTTACTATCGGAGGACGATAGTCACGAAATGCGATACCTTGTTTTCAGTTGGGATTCGAACCAAAAACCTACCTCGTAACAGACAGATATACTTACCATTACACCATCTTTCAAACTGGATCGAATCCATGCTCCAAACGAGAATAGTAAAAGCAGAAATGGGTGCAAGCACCCTAAAAGTCAAAACTTGTAGAGGTACACCTCAAGGAGGAGTGTTATCCCCGCTGCTCTGGCTCATAGTAGTTAACAAAATCCTGGTTAAACTTAACAGGAGCGGAATAAAAGCAGTAGCCCTTGCATGCATCATGACCTCCGGAAAATTCACAACAACCCTTTGTGAACTTCTTCAGACAGCTCTAAACAAGCTCACCAGCTGGGCAAAAAACTGTGGGCTAAATGTCAACCCTACAAAAACAGAACTTGTGCTGTTTACAAGGAAACGTAACATTCAAGATATACTTCCACCCTCCATCAATGGTATACCAATAAACTTATCTGGAACGTCTATAAATATATCGGAATTGTCCTTGATCGTAAACTTAACTGGAAAGAAAATTTTAAAGAAAGAGAAAGGAAAGCTCAAATCGCTTTCTACACTTGTAGTAGAATTTTTGGGAAAAAATGGGGACCGGTCCCAAAACCATTCACTGGATGTATGCATCCATAATAAGACCAATCCTCACATATGCCTGTCTAGTCTGGTGGCCATCATTAGAGAAGGCTTCAAACCTTAAGGCCATGACCAAAATCCAAAGGCTTGCATGCATTGGCTCAACTAGTGCCATGAGAACAACACCAACTGCAGTTCTGGAAACCTTCCTGTCGCTAGCCCCCCTAGATCTTTTTACTAAGCAGATGGCGGCCAAAAGCGCACTGCGACTCAAACAATGCAACAATTGGAAAACAGGCATATCAGGCCATAGAACCATCATGAACCATACAGATATAGACATTCAAACAGACTATACCCCCCCACATATTGACTTCAATCCAGTGGCCCTAACAGTCTTTCCGACAAGAGAAAGCTGGGAGGAAAACGGGGTTATAAAAGGAAATCACATTTCCGTCTTCACAGATGGTTCCAAAACGGACGAATGGGTAGGGTCAGGTAACTTCTCACACTACCCTACCATGAATAGATCAGTATTCCCGACTTCTGCAGTGTTGATCAACAAAAATATTGACTTCTTCATAGACAGTCAGGCGGCCATTAAAGCTATCTCATCCATTATCACAAAATCCTGACTAGTAGACAGCTGTCGCAGTAACCTAAGACTGCTCAGCGAAACAAACACAGTTAGTTTAACCTGGGTTCCAGGACATCGTGACATAATCGGTAATAAAATGGCGGATAAGCTGGCTAAAATTGGGTCAGCACTCGAATCCAGCGAAACGAAACCTCTCATTGAGCAACGTCCTAAAATTTACTCAGGGCTCCAAATGGTTCAGTGGGGGTTCCCTTCCCCAATAAACCAATTACCAACCCAACCCTCTACCTCTCCAATCCTCCCATCTCCTCATCCTCTAATTTTCCCGGGGAGCACAATGGATCCTTGAGATCCGAGTGAGGTGCTGCCACTATTACGCCACGAGCACCGCGATTTATGACCTTTATAACAAATTCACTTTGAATTTGAAAAATTTTAAGCTTAGTGGTAGTTTTCTCAGTTTCCGACTAGCAATCCTCAAATGCTTATTTTTGAATGCCTCAGATTTCAAATTCGAATGACTATTTAAGCATCGATGGGAGCTATTAACATAAATCTAGAAACTGGATAGTAAAAGAATGTACCAGGATTTCTATCACAACATTTTATGGTCATAGAATAATTTCTTTCAAGGTACTTTTCGATGCTGCTCTTTCGCTAAATGCAAAATAATTTTTCTCGAGTAATTGGCAAGCCATGAAAAGTGTTTTCTCATCTAACAAGCGGCAGAAAATCTTTCATCTCCCCCATTACTCAGAGAAATGGTTGAGAGATACGATCTTAGCCCCCAATCCAAATGTTTAATTTATTTAATAAACTTCAAACACTATTCTGATGTAGAAATTTAAAATTATTAAATAACTTGTACTTGTTCTTATATGTTCTTATATAAATAGTCTTTGGAGGTGGCTACAGCTGCTTATGAATGCGAATGGGTAACACAATCACCAAGCTTCAGACGTGACTTGATGCTTCTAATACTGAGAGCACAGCGACCACTTTCTTTTAGAGCCCAGCCTTTGTACGGATTTGATTTTGAAGCATTTTCAAAGGTATTGTCATTTTCATGTTGAGCTAAACAAAACATAAAATTTATCTATTTTCAGATACTCAGCTCGTCTTATTCGTACTTCACTTTACTGAGAACGTTAAATGATTAAGTTTGCACGAATTTTCAAGAATTGTTTTTTCGAAACACTTTCGGCATTCAACAGAGTGGCAGCAATGCTTCGACTCTCGCAACGAATTCGAAAACCCTATGACACTTAAGCTGCAATCATTCAATTATTTTTTTGGACAATTGTCACGTCGTCCCTCAATCACGAGCACAATAAAGATGAAAAACCAAGTTTTTTAAGTTTTGTTTAGTTCAGTTTAGTTTAGCTTAGTTGACTTAAGTTTAATTTAGTTTAGTTTAGTTTAGATAAGTTTATTTTAATTTTTTTTAATTAGTTAAGTTTAGTTTAATTTCAGTTTAATATGCTTATTACATTAAATGATAGATCCCCTCCATTCTTCACAGCAATTGTTAAGAGAAATGCACTAGGCCCTCCCCCGTCCTAAGCTTAATGCGCTCAAATACTAGTTTTATTTTCTATTTAACAAAACCCAAGAAACAGCACTTTTATGGAACTACCAATGTAGTTCGTATTTTTTCAGATCATATTTTAAAATTTGCTGATCCGCCCGGCGTTGCACGGATCAACCTATTCAAAAAAAAAAAAACCAAAAAATTATTGTGAGCACCCGCTGTGCTAGGTTAAAGACTGACGAATAAAGTCTTGTAACATCCTATTTTTTTATAATAAGTTCCAAGTCTCAATCCCACCGAGAACGACCTGGGAAGACGAAGAATTTTTGAGAGATGATTCAATTCATTTCTATACACATATGGTTCAAAAACCGAAGAAGGAGTAGGCTGCGGGGTGTACTCAAACCGACTTAACGTAAGTCTCTCATTCCGCCTTCTAAACCTTTGAAGCGTGTTCCAAGCGGAAATTCTGGCAATCAAAGAGGTCCTATCATGGCTAAAAGAAAACGTGATATCCTCAGCGAATATCCGGATTTTCTCAGATAGTCAAGCAGCCCTCAAATCACTCGGCGCTGTTTCTACGAACTCAGTAACCGCCCTTAACTGTCGCCTATCTCTTAAGGAGATGGCTGAACAGTTCAATATTCACCTTATTTGGGTGACTGGGCATAGAGATATCGCGGGTAACTGCAAAGCCGATGAACTCGCCATACCTATACCAATCGCTACATGTAAACTTATGCTAAAGCAAGAGGCAATGGATAGAATAAATTATAGGTGGAACAATATCACCACGTGTGTGGCAACAAAACAGATATGGCCAGGACTAGATCCAAAACGCACAAAACATTTGCTATCCATAACCAGATTGCACGCGTTAGCTCCGTAATCAATGTCATCACCGGACATTGTCTGATAGGAAGACACGCCATAAGACTCGGCGTTTCCTTCCATCTCTTTCGCTTTATTAAAAGCTCCTAGTGGTTTTGTTAAGTGAGATACTCCCTCGCATAATTTTTGTGGTATCACAATGGACCTAATATTGATCTAAGTGTGTCAGTTGTTTTCCAGACAACCATTTAAACCTAACCCAACCTAACATGCTATTGTTGGAAGAACTTCGGGCTTAGTAGTCTTTAATTTCTTAGTCTTTAAATTCAGCCGTTCTCGAGTAATAAATGTTTGAACAAACTCAGTGAAAAATCAGTATGAGACTCCTTATACTCAAAGATTATAAATAATGCTCTAAACAAACTTTATACCAGAATAGGGGGTTGAAATCGAAAACCACGCCAAAGTGAAATCACACTTTTTTCTCACAATAAGTTGTGAATGTAAGACACTAATTTCATTCAGTGATGGTACTAAGCTACTAAGCCTTTCGTTCAAAGACTATCTCCAAGTAAAAGTTTAAAATTGATCAATAAACGAGCTTTCAACTGTCAATCTGTCAACTTCTCCACTCAAATGATGATTGTATTACATTCACTTTATTGTAATAAATAATTCAAAATCACTTCGACTGAAGCCTCAAAAATCACAAAGAAACAGCCCTGACATTAATGATTTCAACTAAACAATATCCCAAACAATCTAAACATGTTTTACAAAACATTTTTCTAACAATCATTCAATCATCTCGTTTTATGACAAATCACTTCAAAACATTCATCGATCATCTTCAATGATCTCAATCCACTCTTGCATAAGAAAATTGAAAGCGGCATTTGACAAACAAAACACCAATAACACCAACAGATTAGAACTCAGTGATGCCAATTCAAGAATGATTGATTAATTTGTTATAATCTCCCGAAGAAGAAGAAGTACCTTCCTTGAAGTAAGAAATAATTGCAGTTTGACGACAATAATTATCGCAACACCTCTGCATTTGCATATAAGAGCTGTTATCTCATGTTTGACATGTGAAAAAGAATCTTTTTTTTTCACATCGCTTTTGCATTTTTAATTAGCAATACAGCGTGTGGCGTGCACGCACTTGCATCGTTTGAATCAATATCATCGGTCGTGGTTGCTTCTTTTTCGAAAACTTGTTTGCTTTGTGGGTTTAGAAGCATAAGTTAGTAAATCAGTCCTTGTGTGCATTGAAATAGGAATAAACACGTTTGAACATGAATGAAGTTTGCGCTTTTGCGTTGCTGTAGGTTCTGGGAAAAGGGATTTCCTTCTATGCTGTTCTGGAAAGGTACAGTTGAGATGAGTTAGAAGGGGACCTATCCTATTTTTCTTATTCTCCGTTAAAGAAGTGTTACAAAGGGAGCAGATGTCGCATAGAGTAAAACAATTGCTTCAATATTGTGGGGAAACCAACACTCAAACCATTATTTGTATAAATTCGCCATTTCAAATGCTGTCTGAAGGCTGACAAAGTCGGAATTTCATTTCGGTGAATGTACAAAACAAATTAAATGATATACATACATATGTCATATCATCTATATCAGACGAAGATATATTCCATTTTCCATGAAAGAAATTAGAAGGGTTCAGAGAAAGAACATGGAATCAACTCAGTGTGGGTTCGAGGCTATGCCGTTTCCGTGTTCTTTCCAAGAAGATAGATAGATAGATTAAGGGGACGGGTTGAGTTTGCACAGCTCTGGCCAGCTGAAGCCTATTGTGCCAACCCATGTGAGGTTTCAGGGCAGTTTTCCTGTTTTTGAGTTGAACCAGAAGTTAGCAATCTTCTGTGGGTGAATGAGTTCGAGTTTATCTAGGAGAATGATCTCATAGTCAATTATTTGCTTTCTAAAGCGGCAAAGTGCTGGACATTCTGTAATAATGTGCAGAGATGTTCCTTCATTTTCGAGGTATAGTCTACCTACCAGTCTCATTTGGTGAAGATGTTTCTTTAAAGAACAGTGACCGGTAAGTAGTCCTGGGGTTTTCCTATTGAGAGTCAGTAGGAACTTAGATGTTTTTCAGTGTATTCTGGAACCTGTTTTTAACAGGTTTGGCCAAGCTTTAATTGATTCTTTCAGTAAGATGTTCTTGGTAGTGTTTTGTGAAGGTGCTTTTATTTACACCGCAGAAGGGTTCAGGTTCGACGAATGGTTTAGATGCGCCGTCTTTAGCTGAGATGTCTGCCTTCTCGTTACCATCATAGTCTTTGTGTGCTGGGATCCAGTGGAGGATTACGGCGTTTTTCCTTGCTAGCTCAGAGAGTTACATGACTGTCTTTGGACTAGTTTGAATCTTAGAACAGGTAAGCTTAACGCCTTTAGTGCAGCTTTAAGGCTTTGTGTTCTCCCAGTCTTCCCTAGGGGGGATGACAATGGAGAAGAGAAGAGTTTGAAGTTGTACATGGGAATAATAGCATACAAGTACGTACTAAAGGTATTAAGTTTTTCTAGACTCTCCATTATCGACAGATGTCCTTTCGGGTTTGGATGTGATTTTATGTGTCCTTGATGGAAAAGACGGTGTGTCGCATGTCTTATTTCCATTTTTATGAAGAGGTGAATTGGAGGTAGTCCTACAATGACGTTTAGAGCTTATGCTGGTGCTATACGCATACATCCAGTGATGCATATTGTTGCCAATCTTTGAATCTTTTATAGTTTTGGATTGCCGTTTTTTCTTTTGTTTTTGTCCACCATACAACGGCTGCGTACGTTATTGTTGGTCTGATTACCAGCGTTTATAGGTCATTTTAGGTTTTGTGAAAATCATTCCAATCCTCGTGTTTCAATCATTTGAACAAGAAAAAACTCTATTTGTGTTAAGAGTTTTATGTAAGAACTTTGTTCAAACGAAAGAGCTGACACACAAACCTTACACTGCCCTGGGGGATGTGTTGATCAACTTCAAGTTCAAAAGATCTTTAATTTATTGTGTTAGATCTTTAAAATGTTTGAAGTAAAATCTTCTAACTTCTCAACACAACACTCACCACCGTTAAGACTCTAAACCATTTCATTTCATTTCTGTTTTCCCCCAAGCCATTATCGGCAGTCCCTCTCTCTCTCCCTCCTTTTCACCTCCTTAACTTACTTGTCAGTGCCATTAGAACTCCTACATGTGAACCAAGTAATAGCCTCCTATAAGCAATCCAAAAATTACATTCCTATCCATTATAAAACTCTGTTCTTAATTGACCTACCTCAAAGTCGAACTAATTCAAGTTTTCATTCTTCCCTTCTGATGATTCTCCTCAAAGATCCACGAGAAGATTACTCTTGACTCATCTTGCTATTGCAGTTTCTGCAGTTGAATGAAAAAAAAAACAAAACTCTTGGCTTTTGCTGAGATCCGCTACAAAGATGCTCTGCATAATTAATCAGAAATTCCAATTGTCGTCTTCAATTAAATGCGGCTCACATTATACTATCTCATATACATTTGTACTTCAGCAAGCACACGTGCGAATTAAAATGAATTAAAATCACTCTGCCTCTGGGATGTAAACATTCAACCACAGGACACGGTTTTCACTGATGGCTGTACAGAGGAGGCGAAAACCAATCCTTCACGACAAGAAGAAGGAGGATAGCAACCAGCGCGATAACTGGTTTCTTTGCATTTACCCCACAACTATCAATTCTCCTTAAGGCGATTCGTGACAAAATCAAAATCATCGAGTTCAGATTCAACTCCTTGCTATGCTAACACGAGAACACAGTCCTTATATGGACAACACGAAGCTCCAGTTTCACAGTGATCCTCCTGCGGTGTTGTAACAACGAATCTTTTATGTGTGGCTCTTTGAGTAGTTAGGTACCTACGTCTATACTCATCCACTTGTTGGCGGAATTGAAAATATAAGAATTTAAACAAACAGGTATTCCTGTCCAGAACTGGAGCTCTCTGACTGGTTCTTAAAGTGCACTTCCTCGCGCACGCTAGCTGTTGTTCCCACATTCCGATAGTGCTCTTCGTGGTTGGTAGACCAAAGGATGGCTCTTCCACTATGGCTCTGGCGATTTACATAGAATATTATGCAACTAATTGATTTTGGGATGGAACTAATGGGGGGATAAATTCTTAGCCAAAAGGTAACGGCGAGAAAAAGAACCGCTCAGTATGGACACTCCGTCCGACATCGACTACAACGGCGATGACGACGACGAAGACGACGACGACGTCGCCAAGTTGGATCATTGCGGTTACCAGCCGGTTTGGTTAACTTGATAAGTTGGCAATCGCTGTAGTATATATCGACCAGGGTTTCTTCATATTAACCTCCTATTCCATTCAGTTGTACTGTTGTATGGTCGTCTGCGATACTATTTCTAATGTATATTTGCCTAACCTCAAAAAGGTATGTCTAGGGAGAAGAAGAACCACACTGTTCTATGACGTTTAATAGAATGCTTTAATTTCCATCTTAAGTATGACAACTTATATATATGGTTAAGTCACAATTTCATAAATGGAAAGGTATATTATAGTTCACAATAATAATTCATTTCATAATAGTTCATTCATATGTAACAGTCTTCCCCACTACATAGTGCTTTGATAACGAGTAACTGGCCGACGAATTCGTTCTGATCTCCTTATCTCTGTTGTTTGTTCTTGTCTTTCATCACCTTTGTTGTTTACAGAAGCATCACAAACAGTCTTCCCTACGGTGTTTTTCGTTTCTCCTCCAAGGTTTACCGCTTTCTTTTCACTTGACAAGCTTTCATTCATTGTTGCTAAACAGTTGTCCTTGCCAAGTTCTCCCTGAATCGCCGCCGTCGCCGGTTGTTGCTCTAGCTCTCCTTGAATCGCCGCCGTCGGTTGTTGCTCTAAAGAAACGGATGAGGGTTTGTATGTTATATTACCTTCGACAAGTGTGGACCGCATCTGGTCAATGTGCCTCCGGTAACAAGTTCCGTCAACATCCACTAAATAGTGCAGAAGTCCCTCGCGTTTAGCTACTTTCCCAAACTTCCATTTCACCTCTTTATTTTGGTAGTAACGCACTTGAACCAGATCCCCAACGGTAAAACTTCGCTTACATTCAAAGCTCTTTTCGATCTCTCCCGAATGTGTTGCTGGTGCCTTCATCAAATCAAGTCTCGTTCGGAAATTAAATTTCAAAATCGATTCGGCCGGACTCTTCCCCGTTGTTGTCGATGGAGTTTTTCGGTACTGTAAAAGTAGTCGGTGTAACTTTGTGTGAAAATCTCCAGGGTCATTGACCGATGATCGCAGCCCATCCTTCAAAATACGTACAAAACGTTCCGCTTGTCCATTCGTGGCAGGATGAGCGGGAGAAGAAAGTTTGTGCTTAATACCATTTGATATTAAAAAATCGCGAAACTCTTTAGAAGTAAAGTTTGTGCCATTATCTGACACCAGTGTATTTGGTAAACCAAACCTTGCGAAAACCTCCCTCAGTGCGCGAATTGTGCAAAAGCTAGTTATGCTCTTCATTGGAAAAACCTCCAACCATTTTGTCTTCGCATCCACGATAACCAAGAAAAAATACTCCATGAATGGTCCAGCAAAATCGATATGCACGCGCTGCCAAGGTTGAGCAGGAATATCCCACGGATGATTCGTAGTTTTACTAGGTTCGGTAAGTACTTTCGCACAATCACGACAGCTTTTCACCATCTCCTCGATATCGCGATCTATCCCTGGCCAGTAGCAATAACTCCTTGCCATCGCTTTCATTTTAGTGATGCCTATATGTGCCGTGTGCAGTTCCTGTAGGACTTTCAGGCGTAGTGTTGATGGAATCAGAATTCTAATTCCTCTGAAAATGCAACCATCTTGCAACATAAACTCACTTTCCATAGCACTGTATGGCGAGTTCTTGAGGGAACCTCCAGTTTGTAGTTGGATGAACAATAAGGACAGTTCTTTGTCCTTTTTCATTTCCTTTAAAATTTCGGTTTTCGTTACGGGCAAAACCTCTTCCCAAAGCTGATAAATTTCTTTTGTTTGGTGCTCTGAAATTTGATTTTCTATTGGAAACCTGGAAAGACAATCAGCGTTAGTATGTTCTTTAGTATTTTTATATCTAATTGTGTAATTGAATCCACTTAAAAACAGCGCGTAATGCAGTAAACGCTGAGCTGTAAGGAGTGGTAAATTTTTCTCGGGGCTGAATATCGAAGTTAAGGGTTTGTTGTCCGTAATTAGGGTGAACTCTCTCCCATAGCAGTAATCGAAAAATTTGTGTAATCCCCAAAAGATGGCGGTTGCTTCTTTATCTAGTTGACTATAGTTGGTTTCGGCTTTTGACAGACTCCTCGAAGCAAAAGCGATTGGTTTCTCACCTTGTTCAGTTGAGTGAGATAGTATTGCCGACAGACCGACTGGTGACGCATCTGTAGCAAGAATGAGTGGCAAATTTTCGTCGAATGGAGCCAGCACATTCTCACTCATAATCTCCTTTTTTAGAATTTCGAACGCATGCTGACACTCCGATGACCATTCATATCGTTGGTCCTTTCTAAGAAGCTTGTATAAGGGATGCAATTTTGATGACAAGTCCGGTATGAATTTGTGGTAATAATTAACCATGCCAAGAAACTGACGTAGCTGGGAAACATCTATCGGGGGCTTCATTTCAGAGATAGCATGCACTTTGTCGGGTGTTTTGTGTAGGCCATTTTTGTCTATTTTATGTCCAAGATAAATTACACTTCTTTCGAACATCTTGCATTTAGACCTATTTAAATGTAGGTTGAACTTATGTAGTTTTTCAAGAAGGCAGTTGCATCTTTTGAGAGTCTCGTCCACATTTCGTCCCATAACGATGATATCGTCGAAAAAACATGCTGTTCCCTCGAGATCATTTATTATATGTTGATCCATAAAGCGTTGCCAAATGTTGGGTGCAGTTTTAACTCCAAACATCAGCTTATTCACTTTGTATAGACCTTTTGTTGTGCTAACTGTCTGTAATAGAGCGCTCTCTTCTGTCATGCTAAGATGCAAATAGGCTTTGTAAATGTCGAAAGTGCAATAGTACTCACCGTACTTGAGCTTTTGATAGAGTTCCTCAATTTTTGGAATTGGGTATTTATCGTTTACAATAAGCTTATTTAATGTTACCTTAAAGTCTGCACATAAACGTATTGACTTGTCTGCTTTTATAACAGGCACGACCGGTGTTCCCCAATCTGAGTGTTCGACTTTCTCAATGATACCATCCATTTCCAGTCGAGTGATCTCATCTTCTATAAGAGGCCGTATAGCATACGGAACCTGTCGTGGCTTTACAAATATAGGCGATGATCCCTCCCGTAGTTTAAGTGTTCCTTTCACATTGGGTATTGTTCCAATTTTCGATTGGAAAACTTCAGAATGGTTTTCGAATATTTGTTTCTTTAGTTGCTCGATGTCTCTCTCTGTAAAGATATTTAGCGCATTAATTTGTAAAATATTAAGTGCTTGAACCCATTCTCTTCCGCAGAGTGTACCATATGGCTCCTTTACAATGTAAAGATTGCACATAGCCTTTCGTCCGTTGTACCCAACTTGTACGTGAGATTTTCCATAAGCTGGAAATGTCGTATTGTTGTATGTTTTCAAAATTACTTTTGTAGGTATAATTTTGGCATTTGGCCAATAGGATATAAATGTACTGTAATTCATGACCGATATTGCGGCACCTGTATCGAATTCCATGGCCAGCGTTTTGTCGTTCACTTGTAAGGTTATGTAATACTTACCCCCACGAGTTTCAATTTTCGAAGTGAGGTTTTCTTTGCGATTCGATGCTAAACTAAGCACGTTTAATTCGTAAGGATCATCATCTAACTCTTCCTCAGAATCCTGATAAACTTGAAGCGTATTAGCGTCTCTGGATTGCGATTTCATACACACTGAGATCACATGGCCACTGCAGCGGCACTTTTTGCAAAATAAGTTTGTTGCACGACATTTGTTTGCAATGTGATCATGCTTCCCACACCTATAGCAAATAGTTTTTTTATCTATTTGATTAGGCTGAGCATGCTTTTTACTTAGATTCATTTTTGCATTTGGTCTTTCTCTCTGTACTGACGAATCCTTCGCATGCACTTGGTGAATATTAAGCATATTGCGGCTCTCTGTCTTTGAAGTCTCCATAGAGAGTGCATATTCAAAAGCCTTATCCATGGTCATTGTGGTCAATGTTTCTCTCAGGAGCCTTTCCTTTATGTCGGAGTCCCTTAGGCCTCGAATGAACTGTGAACGTAAGTGGGTTGAAAGAGTAGATTTTTGGCATGCCTCACATGTGAAGTTGCAGTAAGCGCTTAGCTTTTTTAACTCAGCCATATAATTAGAAATAGACTCTCCCTCGTGTTGGAGTCTGAGCAAAAATTTATGCTGTTCCGTTATTTCATTTGGTTTTGGACTAAGGTGATTTTTTAGAAGAACAACTAGTTGGTCGTAAGTTTTTGCATCCGGCTCCTCTGGGGCTGTTAAGTTTGAAAGCAGTTGGTAGTATTTAGCGCCAATACAATTTATGAGTACTTGCCGTTTCTTTGTAGGATCTGTGATATTTCGTAATGCTAGATAATTTTGAAGCCTTTTAATGTAGTTGTTGAAAGGTTCTTCATTTTCGTTAAATTGGTCGAAGTGTAAATTTGGTGAACTAGGACTAGCTTGTAAATTTTGAAGTGCAGCTGTTAGTTGCCGTATGATCTCCTGCGTGGTTTCAGGCATCGCTAAGATTTTTCTTAACCTTTTAAAATCCTCGTCGCCACTAATGTATATTTGCCTAACCTCAAAAAGGTATGTCTAGGGAGAAGAAGAACCACACTGTTCTATGACGTTTAATAGAATGCTTTAATTTCCATCTTAAGTATGACAACTTATATATATGGTTAAGTCACAATTTCATAAATGGAAAGGTATATTATAGTTCACAATAATAATTCATTTCATAATAGTTCATTCATATGTAACAATTTCAGATAAGAAACTCGATATCGAACGAAGAAGATTCACCAGAGATACCGGGGCAATATACAACATAAGCACTTGGAATGGAATTGCATAGCAAGTGATGGTGTTAGAATTAAGCATTTTGCGTGGAAGTATTTTTGGATGTACGATTGTTTCGATAGAAGGATTTGGGTGCAGTCTTGCTGAACTGGAAACTGCAGCTTGTCGAGGTAAATAGTGGCAGATATATTGAATCACGGCAACGTTGGCGAGGCATGTTTTTCACATGGGGCAAACGTGATTGTTTGGTATGCTAAGGGCTCAGTGTTTCACATTAATTCCCGTTGTAAGAACAACCCAATGCTTTTCTACAATTGGGTTCACAACAGCAAGAGGTGGTCCCATGAGTTGTTATTTTTAAAGAATAAATACTTGGTGCAACTCTTTGTATAAATTACCTACTTGCCTCTTAAAAAAAAAAGCCGAAGAGGAATCAGATTCTTCAACAACACACATAAAATCCAAACTTGGTCAAGCTTTATCAACTCTACTACTTGTCTCTTATTGCAACGACATTCTAATCATTGAATAATAAATATGAAGATAGTCACTTGAATATTTTCGTCATAATTCCAATCAGGAATTCTACACAACCGTAGAGTCAGAATACAAAAATAAGGTCGATAGGAATACCAGCCTAACAACAAAATTTAAGTGTTCAACTAAGCTCATGTTCTTAGAAAATTGTCATTTTACAGCTTTTTCAGGAAAAAGCACTCAAATGAGTATAGAGGCAACCTTTCTTAACCCACATATTTGGGGCCTAATGATCGGCGAAAGAGTTTTGAAGGTACTCCATCAGCGGAACACTACCAGTAGTCGCTGTCAGTTTCAACAGTCAAGTTATCATAGAGCTTGAAAGTAATTGAAGAAGGTCACTTCATCAAAAGCCACTCACCTCCGCGATGAGTCTGACAAAGTCGTCAATTTCAAAGTTCATGAAATTGCAAAAATGCAAGCTTCACTGATCTGCCATCGAAAAAAAAAAAACAAAAAAAAAACAAATCACAATTAACCATGGCAGCGAGTCTATAGAATCGTTAGTCTACGGGCGCACCTAGACGCATCCATCAATGATCTCTACAAGAGATCCAAAGTCTGTATCTCCACCCTCTCTGAGCTCTGACTGATGCCAAAAGCTTACCACACAGACAATTTTCTATTGTTGTATGTGCAACTTGGTAGTGATTTCCGGATGTCGGAACAAAAGAGTTCCGGTCAGATTAACATGGCTGACACATTTGGATATCTAGTTAAAGCCAAACATTAGATATTCTTATTTGCCGCTCAGCTCAACAGTCGATCTCGCTAAGGGGAAGCTCTATGCGGCTATCGGATAGTTCTTATGGATGCTTGGCATGACATGTTGAGTATCGGTGGAGTTATGTGAAAATCCATAATGTGTCTCATTGGAGTTGGATTCTCAAATAGAAATCAGTTGGGTTGCATGCACGCAATCTACGGAGTTCACCGATACGTGAAACTGCCACAAGTACGGTCTTGTTGGTGTTGTGTATTACCAGTGCGGAGAGAATCGACAGAGATCAACAGGCAGAGAGGCCTTGGCATCAAGGGAAATCCATAACAATAGAATGTCGTTGTGTTGGTGATCGAAAAATATGTGACCAAAGTAGGCGTAACGCCATTATTACACCTGTGGAGATTGAACCCTTTAATATCGGTTCGCTGAGTGACAGTGATGGGTGGGTGCGGGTGGTAGAGTAGATCCGATGCTCCCCACTCTATACTTTTGAGTTTATGTGACTCTAAAGCCATAGTAGTTAATGTTTCGATTTTTATTTTTTAGTAGTTGTAGATCGGTTTGATTTGGCTTCTTTTTTTTAACTCTGTTAATATCTTTTGTTCGGACACACCAAATTAATTCAGAATGCGTGGACTTGATGGTGGTTTTTTCCCTGGTCAGTGTTTCAAATCAGATTCTTATTTGAAATTTAATCAACGAGTTAGTACGCCGCGAATTATTGGATAAATCGGTTGGATTTTCGGAAAAAGTCCTCAGTTCGTCGACTAATGCAATTCAAGGATAATAGTGAACTGTCTATAAAGTCTGATCTCTGACGAATGAGTGAATTTATTTGATAAGTGGCGGCTTAAAACATAGTTGAAACCAGTTTTCGTGGAAAACGTTTTTTTTTTGTTTTTTCTTATAATTTGAGTAAAAGGAAAAAAATATTTTAAAGTGAGTCCGAAAGTGACAAGTGCACCACAATTACTAATTTTATTCACTTGGATAAAATTAAATAAAAAACCCATCAAAAAAGGATTAACTTTTCGTGAGTGTTGCTTTTTCTTTAATTCTAAATGAAATTTCTTAAATTCATTGACTTTCCTCGGAAGGAGTGAGGAATTCATTTCAAAAGTTCTCTTGATTGGTACTATCTCATGCAAGGATATTTCAATCTTTCAGCTCAAAAACTGCTATTGAAAATGTTCTCATTTTTTGAGATGCTCGATTAGTCGATTAGACGTTAAACATTTCCTTAAAAGCCAATGCTTGTGTGTTGGGCATTGATTACTAGAAAAAGCATTTTCTGGGAGAGAGGGCTACAGGACTCTGATTTAGCGCGAGGTCAATTTGAAAATAGGACGTTAAAAATTGGATACAGAGATGTTACAATTAATCGAAGAAGTGTTCTCGGGCACTCACAGAGAAAATGGAATGATCTCTTCTCTGTCTCTTTGTCTTGGAATCCTTAACATAAATAAAGTGTGCTAATGCCCATTATCTTCATGTGGGTACCCAAAGATTTGTGACCCTTGAGAATGACGGAGAGAGCCCAAGCCGGCTATGATGGAGTAGAAATTCGGCTTTTTTTAAATATCTGGCCATAGATTTTTGGAAACCCGACAAGTTTCTGAGGATGATTACCCCCCTTCCATTGGCAGGGAAGCTTTTGGATCATATTGTTGGACTGCATCATATTTAAGCATTTTGCGTGGCAAGAACTTTCTTTGACTTTGATCATAGAGAAGAATTTTGTTCATTTGCTTGCTTCTCTAAGGCTGAGCAGTTAAGCAATGACTAATTTTTATACTGTCTGAGTGGTAGGGCCAATGTTTTGTTGTTGATTTACCAGTCAGTTTTTGATTCTTGGATCCCTATAGGGAATCGAATCGTCAGATTCAAGTTTTACTTCCAATGTTATCATTCGATTATGCGGTCAAAGAAATTAACGTTATTGAAGACTTTCCAATTACGCACGATAGCGTCCTTTGGTATGCCTTTGATGAAATAAAGAACATGATCTTTGGATTTAATATTGCAGATCTTGCTACTGCTTATCCATGACTCCTCAAGGAAGACTAAACCGATATTCTTCTTTCACATCAAAGCGGTTAAGGTGGCAGAGGCCAATTTACTGTGCTTAAGTGTTCATCATCATTGTTATTTTATGATTTAGAACAGGAGCCGGTAAAAGTCTCACCTTAACCTTGTAGAAGCCAATACGCAGTTTATATCCACTTTCTAAAACAAAGTCATAGTCGCCTCATTTAGCATCACTGCGACTTCTTGGCCTGTGCTCATAGGCTCTTCCATATGCAGATATTTTCAGTCTGTTACCTAAAAACTGGACTTGAGTTTTCGTAAGAAAAGCTATACCGCTTCTATTATCAAGCGCAATCTCGGTATACTTATTCGGAGTTTGAGTCTGGTGGGGAGGTAATTTTTAAAAACACTCTTCAGTGTGCTTCTTTCGATAAAATCCTCTATTTCGGATATCTTGAATTTGAACCAAGTTCAGGGTGAACTGATCACAGGAAGTTATAATTTTGAGACCTTATAAGATTGAGATGGGTCCGAAATTTGGAACAAAACCCGTGAATATATGTAGCTCGTCAGTCACATACACTCGCGTACCCTTATTTTCAATCGAGTTCAGTCTTTCTCGCTTATCCGTTTTCGGGGCTCACCTCATAAACAATGGCCATCTGAAGGCTATCTTTTGTCAATTCCGCTAAAGTATCAATTCTTTTGCCGCCTATGTTACTGACCTTCATCTTCTTTTTGTGAACAACCTAACTATAATAATAACAACCACCTTATTTCCATATACTGCACCACAAAAAAGGGGAGGCTGCTACCCTGGTAGTACAATGAAGAGGCAGTTAGATCTTAGAACAGTTTCAAATCCCAACATTTTCCTTCTTCTTCACTTTCCTGCGCTACGAGCATCGTGATCTAAGAAGGATCACATTTCCTTCGATCACTCAACTGCTTTACATTAATGATCCGTTCATGAAGTACGCCGCGTAGTGCGTCGGCAAACCTCTCGGTTTTGGAATGTTCCATATCTGAGGCCAATCAAATGAAAATTTCGTTGCATTAATTTGTCTGTACCAAGAGTGATTCGATCTGACTTCCTTTTTTTCGGGCAAATTCTTTATAACTAATAAATAAGGGAACACGCTTTTTTGGGAGACGAGTATAATGAGTTTTTTAGTTGAGATATTCCACGTGTTTTTTAATCTAATAAATGAAAAGATTAGTAAAGCTTTTAACAGTTAAAACACTTATTTTATTTCCTCAGATGTACATTTCAGAAGCAATGCTTCCATCGTCAGTGAGATTTATAAATCAGATGTACATTTCAGAAGCAATGCTTCCATCGTCAGTGAGATTTATAAATTAAATTTATAAATCTCACTGACGATGGAAGCATTGCTTCTGAAATGTACATCTGAGGAAATAAAATAAGTGTTTTAACTGTTAAAAACTTTACTAATCTTTTAATTTATTAGACGAGTATAAATGAATTTTATTGATTAATAACACCATTGCTTTATGTTTTCATGAAGACATCCTACAGCCCTGAAGAATGGTTAATCTAGGAGAATACTTGCCATTTCCTCGCAAAAGTTCCGAAAAATGGTTATTTTGGGATTTATTGAAAACTGAACTCTCACCTCCTAGGCTTGATACTTCAACCACTGGCAACGGGTGCCAATATACAAATAAAAAACTGCTTTCTCAACATCCTCTTTGGTTCCTGTTTTGGACGTCTTTTTTTTATTATTACGCTTGTTTTGGCATTTGCCAAATCATGTGCGGTGCATGTGGTGTTATGGTTAGCATGTCTGCCTGTAACGTTGGAGTACGGGCTTCGAATCCCAAAAACATTGTCAATAGGGACCATTTGGCGAGCACTCCGAGCAAAGTAATTTTTTACTTAAAATAAATAAATAAAGAACAGGGCGAGGAGCCCCAGGGTTTAACGCATTTCTCACAACCACGCCTTGTGGAGGGGGCCTAAAGTGTTCTGGCGGTTCCAAACGGCTAGTCGAGAAAGCTCTTTTCATGGCAATGAATTTACTAACGGAGGCCTTGCCAATTCCTCGCGAAGGGCGAAACCTGTGGAAAAACATTTTCGCCTCAGTTGGGATTCGAACCACGAACCTCTGGGTTAACAGGCAAACATGCTAACCATCACGCCACGCGTACTACCAGTTCTTTACTTCCCAGTTCAAAATCAGCAAACATTGTACATACATCCCTTCATTCCTCACAAGTCATGGTTGCGAGAAATGCGCTTGCTGACGTGGCGACGAAATTTTTATTCTCAAAATTAGATTTTAATCTGTTTTAATCAAAAAGACATGGGGTGTCGAAGGACATTTCAGTCGAACTAAGTTCTTTACGCCTTAAAATATACTCCTCCCGTTTTTATTATATCTTGATATTGTGTCTTGTCAAATTTACTGTAACTCATCAACTCATCGATGTCAAAAAAAATCAAAGAGAGGCATACGACATATCTTTCATCCCCTCCAAGAACCAATTCAAATCAGAAACCATTTCGAGAGAAATGATCTCTAGTACTAGTGCAGACTTAACAAATCTCTGATATACGCAAAAAATCAAATGTATTGCACTAGAACATAAAATATCTTTCGTGCCCATTGCCTAAGAGCTTAAGTCTGCAGGTACATCTTTTCAATTATGAAAGTTCAACAATACCTCCTAGGTCTCATATCAGCATTATAGAATGTTTCCTCCAGCTATGGAATCACCTGTTTTTTATATGTCGTAGATTTCTCTCACAAGGAGAAATTGTTTCTTCCGTTCTGGTGCGGACAATCAATTTTCAGAAAGTTTAAAACACGAATGCTCGGAAAAAAGACTCCTCAAAAGCTCAAGAGTGTACAAATATTTTTTTGATGCAATTTGCTATAGAGTTCCAACTTTGTAAGCGAACAGAACATTTCGAATTGGCATGTTTTGTGTGTCGTATGGCAAACGTTCAAATTATATTTAATAACTTACAAAAAAAAAACCGAAAATCTCATTTCAAATATTCCGCGCCATATAACAACGAGGCCAATTCCATTTGCCTATAATTCAGATCATGGTCTCCCAGATTTCCGTTGGATATAATTAGCATTTTATGTGTCGCCCGCCCCCTTCACTAGTTACCCATGAATTAGTACTTTTAACATTCAAAGTAATGAAAACGTTTCTTGTTTTTGTAATGCCAATGACATCCGAAATTTCCAATTCCAATGTAAATGCCTCGACATTAAATAGTACCTATGGAACTCATTTAGGATTCTGTTTGACAAAAAAAAAGAAGAAAAAAAAGTTTAACATACAAGAACCGGAACGTACTTCCGCAAGACCTATGACTATCAGATATCCGTCACGCGTTGTGGTCTTGTCGTCAAACACACCTTCTATCCACATGTTGATCCCTACCATCAACATAAAAACAAAAACACACACCGGTATTGAGGTCAAAAATCTCCTCTTTTAGATGAGTGTAGGTAAATGAATTAAGAGCAATTTCGCAATTACGTTAGAATTTGCAATTATTCAATAGTTAAGCATTAAAGCGCTCTGACACATGCGATCCGCACAAACAAAAATGTGTGTTCAACTAAAAAGATCGGTGAAGCGTGGCAATGCGATCACGCACTAAAATTTTTTTTTTTATTTGATTTTTCATTTAATTTAAGTGGAAAATTTGTCAGGTGGATTAGGATATTGTAATCTAATAAAAAATTCACATTTGACTAGAACATGACTTTATGTTCGTGTTTGAGAACATCGAAGGTGGATGGTAAAATTGCTATGGAGTTTTTAATCAGCGCCTGCGCTTGAGTGCTAAAACTTGTGGCAAGGGGGAAGATCTGCTTTTTTTAAATCTAATTAAAAGATAGGATTTTAAATCCAATTAAGAATAATTTGATGTATGTTGAAGATATCGAAATAGAACTTCTTCTTGTTCTTGTTTTCGTTTGTCTTTTTCTTCATCTAAAGTCTTTTTGGAGTTAGGAGCATCCTGAAGGGACCACAGCTCTCCTACTGCTTCACACTACTGACCCGTCAATGAGGGACGCCATGTTGACCTCAGAAAACTTCGGCAACCCTCCCCATTTCGTACTGTTCCATGCCTGAGACAAACCACACGAATTTGTCTGTAGCGTCTGCCTTTCTTTTCCTTTATTTTTTTTGCGTTTCATGAGGCTTTCTATTTATGTTTGCTTTGTTATCACCGGCTGAGAAAATGACATTTTTTGAATTGGTCAATTGCAACAATTTCAGAATAAAAAATATTATGTTCCGGATACGTCCGCCATTTCTTTTTATTGGCGAAAATGTGTATAAAGACCATTACTTTCTACAACTTCGAAAAAACGTAAAGTTTTGTTTATGTTTATGACCGAGTCAATCAAAAAACTAGAAACCCATTTTTATAGAAGGTGCGCCATCTAGTGGTGTCTTTTTAAGTCATAGGTTGTTTTGGCAGTGACATCTGTTTTCTGCTCGAATTCTTGTCAGAAAGTCAGTATCCCACCCATTTGAAATGAAATTAATCTTTACGCTTTAAAAAACGTTGAGAAATATGAGAGTTCTTTTTATAAAACGAAATGTTGGGCGAAATGTCAATTGACCACCTAGGAGCTGCGATTTGATTTGAAAGCGTTTAAAGGGGCGCTTTTGGGAGGATCTGTGAAGGTCCGATGCGGCGCTCGGCGCGGCGCGCGGTGAGCCTTCACTGAAATTAAAAAAGTAAAAGAAGGTACAATCAAACTATATTCTGAACCCATTCAACTATTCAGAACCAAATCCTTAACACACAATAACATTTAGTATTTCACTCGGTCTGTTTGAACGTTTAAAACTAAGTCTCCTAACCCAATGGCTCCTTCTTAAACAGCACAAACTCCAAACAGCGCATCAAAAACCTCCCAACGGCTATAAACAGTTTTAAACATAGGCGGATCCAAGGGGGGAGTTTTCGGGTCCGGACTGATTACACAAGTTCTTTTACTGAATATTCATGAAGCGCAATCAGAAATTGTAACGTCGCTATTATTTCACAAAATATAAAATCAGAGAAACGATTTTTTACTTGGGTTTGAATGGTACATCAGCGCCTTTCAGAGCGTGCCGTGTAAGCTTTCACTCATTTTTAATCCATTTTTTATTCATTTTCACTTATAACTACTTACATGCTAACAAAAATGTATAAAACTAGCTTATATAATATCTTAACTAACTTACTGACCCTAATCAGGTACTCTATATTAAACAATATCTTAATTCTAATGCCTTTCGGCCTAAGGATAACTTATTAATTTACAACTTATAGATATGGTTAAGACTAAGAAAAATTGAAAAACTTAGTTTTCTAGATCAATTTTTTTTTTTTTTTGTGTTCTTAAAATTACTTAAATCTAATTAAAACTACTTAAATCTACTTAAAACTAGAGCAGCCACAGCAGCTTTTTTTTTGTTTTTTGTAATAATTTTTTTTTTTTTTTTTTTGATTTTTTATGATTTTTTTTTTTGGCTTTTAACTTTTTTATATATTTTTTTTTTTTTTTTTGTTTGTATTTTGTTTCTGATTTTTTATTTTTTTTTTTGTTTGCCACTGTGTCCACCCCCTACCCTAAGACTTACACGCTAAGCCTGTGTAAGCCAGCCATTGGCGACCGACTATCATCATCCATAGCAATTTGTTGCTCGGACAACCACCAGAACATTTCGATATATCTTCGTAAAATGTGTAGTGGGTCAGCGCATTTTTTTTTTCGTTAAATTTTTGTTTAAGAAACAGTTGCCCGAAACTTTGGAAAATGGATTTGTGTTACGAAAACCGACTTTTGAGTTGAGCAATGAACGTATCAAGAAACGAAATGTAGTCTTCAATACTTTGTGCTTGAACGTTGCAACGATTTTTTTGTTGATTGCAACGGCCCGGCGCGGCGCGGCGTGGCTATTTCACTGTGATTTCGTATTCACAACAAATTCTAGCAGCATGTTCATAAATAACGTGGAAAGTAGAATCTGCGTTTTTGCATTTGTACGTAAATTCATTCAAAGCTTCATCTACCAGCTTAGTAGCCCCACCCAGATCTTGGTTTTAAGATTCCAATTACCGACTCAAAGGCAAAACAATCGAATTAACTGATTCCATAGATTGATGTGTGCATATGTGACTCGATCCGATAAAAGGGACTTACTATACAAAAATTCGGTTGTCGGATCTGAATGTGACAGGCGATTTGGAATTCAACCGTCGAAATCGCTGTCAAAAGATGCAATGCAATGATATTTATATATATTACATACATATTACATATATATAAATAAAATTTTGAGTAATAGCCCCCCCCCCTTGCCCAAATCCTGGATCCGCCACTGGTTTAAAAGCTTTACTCAATCCTTTAACTACTCTGGTCGAATCAAGTTTACTAAAAAGTTCAAGTTCTTGCAGCCAGCTCATTGCCTCTTTTCCTTTTCCTCTAAAGTTTTAATGATTGGAGTGATATCACCTACTTGAGCTATCTCAGAATTTGCACATTTCTGGTTTTTAATGATTGGAGTGATATCACCTACTTGAGCTATCTCAGAATTTGCACATTTCTGGCAGTTTGATAGAGTTCGGACAGCTCTTTTGTCTTCGGGTAGAAAACAAAGATGCTACACTTTTTTTCAAATTTACCTCTTGCATGGCATCCCATTTACTTACAACTAATCAAAAAAAAGAACGACATTCCACAGACGGTCCTTTTATGGCGAAAGGCTTTACTTCAAAAACAGCCTCTTTTATTGAGTAAGGTTTCTATACCCAGATAGGCCTTGAGTTCGCTTTTGCGATGTAAAATAGCCTAAAAGTTCATCGACGAACCTTTGCGATGGGTCTCCATAAATCGATACCAACAAGAGCTATATACCTCAAAGTCTCTCCCCCAGTTAAACTTTGGGCCAATTTTAAAATTAATGAATGAAAACAACTTGTCTGCTTTCAGATAGGCGGCGAAAATGCCAGCCACTGGTCTACATAGAAGGTGTCCGATTTTAAAATCAAAGTGAAACTTTACTGCCACATTCAAACAACAACAATAAGTTGCGCTGCAGCGCAAGTCTTCGAAATCATGTTAAAAAATAAGAAACTCTTCAGACTTTTATATTTATTTTTCATAGTAATTAATTCAAGGAGTATATGGGGTGAGTTCGACACATGTTTTAGTCTCCTGCCAATTCTCAAAATTCAAATCGGCTTCTTTCAGCACAAACAACATGCAAAAATGGACTCGGAAGAGTTCTTTATGAACGATTGCCAAATCAACAGCTACAAGGATATGACGATGATGTGGTAAGTTTTTTCCTAAAAGTTAAACGATTTGCCATGATTTTTAACATAAACATTGAAAGGTGAGAGACACAGCTCCACCATTTAGAGTTCTTGAAAAATGCCAGGACCTCTGCTTAAGAGATCGCACCGGCACAAATAACCTCGTGCGAACTTGTACTAGTTTTGACTTTCAACCAGGCAGTCGGATTGCCTCTTTTGGTGGCAATGCCGAATATGAGGAGTCAATTTGCTACCTTACCAGCGAGCAGGCTGGACCTGAAGGCATTGGCAGCCTCATGCTGGTCCCCAACAGTGTTCACTTCAACGAAATTTGTTTGACATGTAAGTCTTTCCTTAACCATTCTGCCATTCTAAGGCTCTAACTTCTAACCTTTTAAATCAACAGCAAGCCGACCGGAGCGAGAATGCCCCAGCCGAAGATATGTTTTTGAGAGACATCCCAGGAAGAAACTAAAACTACCACTTTCGGATATAAAAGAGGTTGGTTCCGCTTACAATACTCATTTTTTTATTTTTACGAATGACTTCTTTTCACAGATAACAGCTGCCAATAGATCCGACTGCGAAGACAAATGCTTGAACGAATTCTCATTTGTCTGTCGTTCGGCAAACTTTGATTCCACCATGCGAACATGCACACTAAGCAGGTAATGTAATTCAGGAATCTCCACCACTAATTGCTCATTGTTGCTTCCTTTGATCTTAAGATTCACAAGACGAACGCACCCTGAACTCCTAGAGGACGATCCGAATTCCGATTACTTGGAGAACACATGCTTAAATGGTAAGAAGATCAAAGCCCCAACAACTAATTGGCCTTTAACGGCGCTTTCATCCTTTTAGCCGAACGTCGTTGCGATGGTCTAGCAGTATTCGTAAAAGAGGAAAACAAACGTCTTGGTGGACCCTTCGAAGTGGATATTTTTAATAACATGACTCTTGAGGAATGTCAAACAATGTGCTTGCGAGCTGAAAAGTAAATTCATCTCTTAGCCCCATTAACGTGTTAGGTTTCTTTTAAATGCCACACACTCATTTCTATTCCCCAGATATTTCTGTCGATCGGTTGAGTTTGATGATCAAACAAAGCAATGTATACTCTCCGAGGAGGATTCAATATCCCAGAAAGATGATATCAGCATCAGTTCAAGTCCAACACATCATTTTTACGATCTTGTGTGTCTAGATAATCGTGAGTTGAAATAAATCTGATCACACGCGCCATCACCTATTGATCTCTTTTGTTTCATTTTGTATTTGCAATAACAGAACGGGCAACTGATTATCCGTCAGATAACTCGGTGACTTCACACCTATTCTCTAGCGGCCGACGACCGGACACTGCATTCCAGCGCTACAGGAACTCGCGTCTTGGAGGGGAATTCCATTCGGAGATCACTGGGCGATCATTGAGCGAATGTTTGGATGAGTGCTTGCGACAGACAAGCTTTCAATGCAGGTAATGGGCCACCTGTTACCGTTTATTCGAAAATGCCAAAGTCAGCACTTAATGATTTTCATTTACATAGATCGGCAGTGTATAGTGATCGCTTCAGGACGTGTCGATTAAGTCGCTATAATCAAAAAGACGGCATGCGTATCATCTACGACGCGGACTATGATTACTACGAGAATCTTATGCGTAAGTGGTAATTATCAGGTGTGTTCAGAAGACTTTATAATGCGATTTCCATAGTCAATGTAGTTGGGAGTGGTGCTGGGAGCGGTGGCAGTGGAGGAACTGTTGGAGTTGATGATGATCGTCTAGGTGGTCATAATCGTCCAGATGGAGGCAGTGGACCCAATAGCTGGAGACCACCATCCGACAGGGATAAGAATGGTGATGATCGGTTTGGTACCGGAGGAGCAGGAGGAGGAGGAGGAACGGGTGCAGGAGGTGGAAAATATCCACATGCCGGTGATATTGGAAAGCCATACGATCGTTATCCAGACACTGATTATGGTAAGTAATTATTTGATCGCACTTAACATTAACATGTTTCTAATCTTATGTTCGATCTAATTTCAATGAGTTGAATGCAGTGCACTTTCTAACCAATAACCATTTTAGATCGCTATCCGGGTGGTGATCGTTATCCCGGAGGAGGTGATCGATATCCTCCATCTGGGGGAGATCGATATCCTCCTTCTGGTGGCGATAGATATCCCCTTCCTGGTGGAGATAGATTTCCCCCTCCAGGTGGAGATCGTTATCCTACAACTGGTGGTGAACGGTACCCTCCAACAGGTGGTGATCGTTACCCTGATCGCTATCCCAATGCCGGTGGTGATGATCGTTATCCAGGAGAAGATCCTTATAATGATCGCGATAGATACCCAAGCGGAGATAAGTATCCCGATACAGACAGAGACCGATTGCCTGATCGAGGTCGTTATCCACCGATCGATGATGATCGTTATCCAGGCAACAGAGATAAAGATCACTATCCCGGTCCCGATCGCTTTCCTGATCGAAATCGCTTTCCTTCTCGCGATCAATACGCCGATCGCTACCCATATCCAGTCGATCGTGAAAGAGATAGGTATCCTACTGCACCATTTGGTGATCGTGAAAGGTATCCTCCAGATGATGGACGGTTTCCACCAAGAGATCGTGATCGATACAATCCATACCGCCCGATAGATCGTTATCCAGTTATAACTGAAAATAGTTTACCAGACAGAGATATCCCACACACGAGACCATTTCCAACAGGGGATGGGCCAATTTATAATCGCCCTTATCCAGGAGTAGGATCTCGCTATCCAGATGAAGGATACGCCTCGAGATACCCACCGAGCCGTTACCCACCCAGAGATCCCGGGTATCCTGGTAGAGATTCTCCTGAAAATATATTTCCCGATCGTAGATATCGGCCATCCTCCTTCGAATCACGATATCCCCAGGAGAGTTCAAGGGGACATCCATCACGCTATGGACCTGACAGTGGAAGATACCCACCAGACGAAATCATTTTGAATGCTCGAAGGCCAGAACCAGACTCCAGCAAGAGATATCCACCACCACCCCCACCAACAACAAACAAATATCCAACTTCGCCAAACCGCTTTCCAATAGGATCAGACCGTTTCCCCATCGATATCTATAAATACGGCAATGGAAATCGCTTTGGTAGTAGTGGAGGAAGAAGACCTTTGCCAGGTGAGTGTCACCAGTAGTTAGAGCTCACATTGATATACAACAATAATTAACCTTGTTAACATTTTGTGTCAAAATAAAAGTAAAGCAATTACATTAACTTGTATGTATAGTTTGTGAGTTACCTGTTTGAATAGATGTTTTTGGTTAGTCATCACCAATTTACAGTGACATTTTGATTTATATGAAAATCCCCTCTTCCACTGTATAGAGTGCTCAATTAGCAGTCATAATGAGGTACCTGTATATAATTTAATTGCTATTAGCCAACTTTTGTGTTGGTAGCGCATGCGTTGCATTTGAACTGTAAGTGTTTCTTGCTTAAACAGTGAACACACTACCTCACTTTTCCAAACGCAAAAAGAATCATTCTTAGCATTCGTTCGGGGCTTTATCAAGCCTATGTTAACATTTAGTTCTGGGCTTGTAATTTTTGCAGTTCTACGATAGCCATTCCTGTTGTGAAAGTTTAAATGCCATGAAAAGTATTAAATCACTGCCGATTAAACCCACAGTCCAGATCAAGAGGATTGGTTTTCGGAAGTTCGAGTATCGAATAAGATATTAGTTGTTTTGTTTATAGAGGTTGGTACGAGTGCACTATTTCCATGCAACTTCGGCTTTGTTCGTAGAGTAAAAACTAAATTAAATTACAGATGAGCATTTTTAACAGCACAACTGAATCACAGTTTTGTGATAGATCGACTTTAGCCAGTTCAATTGAATGATAGCATAAAATTCGTTTGTTGCAGCTTTAAGTTAATAATGAATGGATCATAAATTTTATATTAGATCTAAGAATCTAAATCAAGCTCTTGGGTTATACTGCTGATCGTCATAAGGTGTGTATTTCAAACCCCCAACTCACTCTGAATGTCAAACTATGCGATTTTAAAGGCCTGGAGCATAGAAATTATAGAAACGGTCTATGAAGCAAAATTCAGAGACGTCTGATCACTTCCAATATCAATCTCCCATTTCAACTTGAAAACAGAAAACTATTTCATTTGTACTTTTTCGCTTAACATTATTTAGGCTACGACCGAGCTCCACCCCCGTCCTACTACGATTTAGAATACGACGACAGATATGGCGACCGACCACCACCATACATCTCGCCATATGATCGTGAATTCGATGGTGGCTACAGTCGCAGACCAGGTCCGCCTGGTGGTGGTGGTGGTGCATACCCACCTTATGAGAGTCCTTATAGCCGTCCACCATACGGTGGCAGTTCCATCAATCAAATCCCACCAGAAGCACTAGGGCCCAGTGGTGGTGGTGGTGGTGGTGGTGGGGGAGGTGGGGGAAGTGGTCCTCCACCATTCATTGGCGGCCCTCCCGGCGGATCAGCAAGACCACCAAGCACGAGATGTGACGAAAACGATAACTTCAAGCAAGTGGCAGCTCGGCATAAAATGCGACGACACTTTGTTCGGCGTGCCTTGATCGTACCCTCGCTAATACAATGCGAACGTGAATGCATTGAATCGCGAGACTTCGTCTGCAGGAGCTTTAACTACAGGTAACGTATCCGATTGAATGCCTATTCCATTTGCGGACCCATATTCCATGGTGCATCTATCTATAATCTTTGACAGAGATACCGCAGCGTCCACCTACGACGAACGAGATTTACCAAACTGCGAGCTCAGCGATCGCGATTCCCGTGAATTGGACGTTCATGATCCGAACACATTCGATCCGGCAAATTATGACTTTTACGAGCGCAGTGTCGGTCGCAGCGATGGCGAATGCCTGGACGGTAATTGATGGCTTTAAAGGGATTTACTAGAATCATTATTTGCATTTGGTTTCTCTTTTCTATTTGTAAAAAAAAAAAAAACAGTTTCACAGACGTGCAGCGAAGAGGGAATGGAATTCACCATACGTACGCCAGAGGGTTTCATTGGCCGCATCTACACCTACGGATTCTACGACAGGTTTGTCATCGCCGAAGTCTTCCCATTACTCACAGATACGGATTTATGTTCGATTTATCATTTTTCCATTGCAGATGCTTCTTCCGCGGCAATGGTGGCACAGTGAACGTGCTGCGTATCAGTGGTCCACAAGGTTATCCCGATTGCGGAACACAGCGGGTAAGAGAGATACGATCCGTCCGAAGCAAATCGTATCTTAATGTTGCGCTAATTTTGTATTTTTTTTTTTTTTGTTCTATTCGATGGTTGTAGTATGGAGACACACTCACGAATATCGTGGTTGTGCAATTCTCGGACAACGTACAAACCAGCAGAGATAAACGCTACAATTTGACCTGTGTGTTTAGAGGTCCTGGCGAAGCTGTTGTCACATCGGGATACATCGGAGCTGGGTATGATTTTGGATTTTTGTTATGGTGGCGGTACAAGGTTCGGGAATACACTAATCTTGCGATGGGATAGATGATAGATGGTGCTGCTACAGTAGATTGTAGATAAATGCTTATATAAGCTAATTGCGCTTGTGTGTGATAAAGTAGTACATCTGATTAGGTGAAGAGCCGGTGTGATGACATCGATTTATCATGATTAGGTTGAGTTGGACATGAAGGTGAGGTGATTAGCTATGCAGTTAAAAGTGTGTTACACTAATCACCAGGTGGCTCTTTGAGAAAAGTGCAACAAAGTATGTATTGGTAATATCTACGTTCGACTAAAAACTATGTAAGCAAAACACTTTGGCAAATATGTACAGTGAATAATTAGTAGACATTTTTGCCAATAATAATTAAAACTACTGGCAGGTTTCAATGGGAAAAGATATAAGTATATAAAGCCCAGTACGATAGTGTGATGATAATAGCGAGAGAAAAAGTGACAGCTACAGTGATAGTAACACGACAGTCACAATATCACCTACAGTGACATCTTTATTGTAGGCACTTAGGTAAATTTAATTTTATTGGCAACAGTGAAATGCAATGTGATAACGATAGCGGTGAATAGGGACAGTTATTGTGACAGAGATAGTAAAAGCCATTAAAGCGAGAGTAATAGTGACAGTGATGATAGCGAGAGTATAATATTGACAGCGATAATACCAGCAATAGTGACGCTGATAACTAAAGCGATAATTGCAGGGATAGTGCCAGTGATAACAATAGCGACTCTGACAGAGATAGCGAAAGCGATTATAGCCAGAGAAATAGCTACAGCGATGATAGCGACAGAGATAATGAAAGGCACGGTTTTTTATAGAAATGGTGCTTCTCTATAAATTCAGTGCTTAAAACTTAAAGCGAAAGAGTTATAACTCCCTGAAATCAAAGTAACAAGAACCACACTGCGCTTCCACACATTTGTACATAGTTTAAGCGGTGATAGCACTTTTGTTGCTGTTACAGCAGCAGAATGACATAAGTCTAAGAGAACCCTAACTGTTTTCAATGTCAACGACGCAACGATCAAACCATTCCTATTCCATCTTCGAGCTTTTGAACTTTGGTAGTACCTACAACCGATAAAGCAACTGAATGCAGTCAACGTGATTGACGATGAAATCCACGATAGACGATTGAACGACATAATCATCTGAAAAGTTACGGAATCTTGGCCCAGGAGACGGGTGATAGTCTCATTTCCTTGCTCTTTCTGTTTGGAATATAATGCGAACATTGATGGTGATGGTCTATAACTAAAAATCATACAACGACAGTTGACAAAAAAACGCTTAAGAGGAAACAACAGAGGCATGGACATGTATGGCTCTAACAACACCGAAATTACCAACTAAACTACCAATTGCAAGATCCCTATACACACGGCTTGAAAAGATGTCGATTATTTAATGTTTTACTAATTACAGCTGTCGTAGCGAATTTTCTCTTTAGAATAATTTTTTGTCAGCAAAAGAGAGTACTTCATTCAATTTTTGAACTTAAATGTGTCGCCAGAACGTATGCATTGCTATTTTGTGGCAATACAATATCTCTTTAGACTTTACAAATCTTGCATACACCTAGGCCTTGTAGACTCTTCTGAGGGTTGTTTTTTGTGTAATAATTAGCTTTTCTTACTATACAAATAAATTGGCTTCAATGCTTTACTAATTGCGTAGATTAACCACTAATACAAAGACAACATGGTGAGACTCCTTTAAAAATGATTTTCCAATTGGCAAATTATAAATACCTTATTAAAAAATCGAAATCATTTTTAAGGACTTTCCCAAGTTCAATGCCGTGTTTTTAAAAAATCAAAGTTTACCTGATCCCGACAGATCTGGAAGTCCCATACCAATCGAGTATTTACCTGCCGAAAATACACTCAGCTCTAAGGTTCGTTTGATGATTCTCTATCAAGGACGCCCAACAACAACGATTGCGGTAGGAGATCCTCTAACATTCCGACTGGAGGCACAAGACGGATATAACCATGTAACGGATATCTTTGCTACAAATGTCGTCGCGAGAGATCCTTACTCAGGCAGGAGTATTCAGTTGATAGATCGATTCGGGTAAGATGTGGTGTCATTTTGAACGGCGAACAATTTTTGAATGCATTTCCTCTTTTTTTTCCTTCTGTCCCTCTTAATTTCTCTATCTCCATCTCTTTCTTTCTTTCTCTCTGCATCTTTTTCTCACATTCTCTCTTTCTTTCTATCTTTTACTCTCTCTATTTTTTTCTCCCATTCTCTCTATTTCTCTGTGTCTATATCTTTATATCTCGCTCCATCTCTTTCTGTATATCTCTCTCTCTCTCTCTTTCTCTATTTCCCTCTCTATCTATATTTCTTTCTCTCTCTCTCTCTTTCTCTCTATTTCCGTTTATCTATCTCTTTCCCCCTTCTTTCTGTCTGGCTGTTTTCTCTTTTAATATCTCTCCATTTTTCTCTCCCTCTTTCTTTCTCTCTCTCTCTCTCTCTCTTTTTCTCTCTTTCTCTCTCTTTCTCTCTCTCTCCCTCTCTCTTTCTCCCTCTCTCTCTCTCTCTCTCTCTCTCTTTCTTCCTCTATCTCTCTTTCTCCCTCTCTCTATCTCTCTTTCTCCCTCTCTCTATCTCTCTTTCTCCCTCTCTCTATCTCTATCTATCTATCTCTCAGTATAAATATATATATATCTCTCTGTTTCTCTCCAGATGTCCTGTAGATCCTTATGTCTTCCCTGAACTTGACAAACTGCGAGATGGTGATACTCTGGAGGCAAGGTTTAATGCCTTCAAGATTCCTGAATCAAACTTCTTGGTATTTGAAGCTACAGTCCGATCGTGTCGCGAGGGATGTCAGCCAGCTTACTGTCCAGGACCATCTGGACGACAGGAACCTTCGTTTGGTCGTCGCAGACGGTCATTAAACGAAACCGAAATAGATTTGATCGATGAGGTTGAAGAGAAAAATTCAACAGACTTAAACAACATAAAGGATTTCAATAGAAGTGAGTTGCGTGTCATGGTTCAATGGATTTTATAGAATTATAATTACTCGTATTTCAGCATCAACAGAAATAGAAGATGCGAAGGGTGAAGCTATAGAAGTGGAGGAACCTGAACAAGTCCGAGAAATGATTGAGGTAAGCAGCCTTCAATTAAACACTAAGCAAATTCTATGTAATCATTGAAAACAGGTCTTTGAGACTCGTGAGGAAATAGAAAAAGACACCTATCCTAGAAAGCTTGTCGCTCCAGTCGAGACAGTCTGCATGTCTCCATCTGAATACCATGGACTCCTTACAGCTGTAATTCTTCTGATGATTCTTCTAATGAGTATCAGTCTTGTGTCTGGATTGGCTTATCGGTATGACTTAAATCTTCATAAAGTAAGGTTTAATTTTATTACGAAAAATAAAATCATTTCAGGCGATATTGGAAGACAATGTCAAAGAACCGGATTGCAGATCGAAACTCTCCAGTGACATCATTTACTGCATCATCCTTAAGAACTCACGAAAGATTCAGTGAAATAGGGCAAATGAACAACGGGTCAACTGGACGATCCAATCAATTTCGACCCAACTTGTCAATGTTTGGCGGCGGCCTGCAAAAGACATTTGCTACAGGGTGAGTAAAACAGGAAATGCTTTATCTCTGTGAACATTGATATCAAAAGATTTTTAATTTTCTATAGAAACTTGGCTAGAATGTGTCAGATTCCAGTGATGAATCCAATTCGAAACAATTCCTCGAGCAACAACCAGTTCGATGATCCAAGTGAACCGATCTACACAGATCCATCACTTTTCGAAAGATCAAGGTAAGTAGAGGTGGAAACTCATCAATATAATGATCATTGAATATGAACAGTTGAGCAAAAGGCTGAAAGGGTTCAAAATCATCATTGCTACTATTTTTGACATTGAAGTTTTAGTTTTTTCTTAAAAAATTATGTAAGCTTTCCAAATTATTCTACTTACAGATCCTTGCGAAGTCTCTCTGAAGAGGGTGACAACCATCAAGTCTAAATTCAGAATTGAAATTCTGTAAATAACAAAAACAGGATGAAAACCCATCTGCTACTATTCAATATATTTGTAACTTCCCTGAGCCAACGCGATGATTTCGAACCGAACATTAATTTAGCAAAGAGAATATAGAAAAACCAATTTTTTTATAACCGTTTGTAGCCCATAAGAGAATCCTAGATTTAAATTTTTTTATATACCTATGCGTGCTTGTCCATAAGGAAATTTGGAAGCTCATACAGTTTGCACCTGTGATTAAGAAGCTAAGATCGACAAGAAACTTTAAGAACAAAAGCTCGGAAAATGTCAGAGACTTTTCTTATATTAATTTTAAAAATTTAGACTTAATTTGTATTTTTGTTTTCTTGCACTAACCATAAACATGAATAGATATTAAATTCTATGCCACAAACCTATACAACTACTTGTTTAGAAACGATCAATGATACCCGATGAAACTTTAAAAAAGTAGAACAAATTTGGCTCTGTCAGTTATCAAGTTTTGCTTTACAATTATGTACTTTTAGAAAACTTGCTCTTGCATTTATCTTTACCAACTTTAATGTTATGTAGAATTAAAGAGAAATAAAATAAATATTGAATTACATATTTGGAAATCAGTTTGATTTTTGTAAACGATGTATGTATAAACAAAAACGCGTTTTTTGGAATTATGCGCTTTGAAAAAACACTGTTCTTCTGAAAGGATTAAAGGGAAGCCGTCACAGAAAAAACTGTTTAACGAAGTACAAAGGTATTGTTGTAAAATGTGTTGATTTTATGGCGGAAGGAATACTTCCGATTCATATTTAAAGTATCAGATGCTACCAGAGTTATTTGGTTTTCAATCTATGAAGATTCGTGTAAGAAATAAAACTTCACAAATGTACTCGTTTTATAGGCAATAGATAACCCACCCGGCGCGGCGCGGCTGTAGCAGTTGCGGCTTTGCTCGGTTTTAACTTGTTATTCAAGGATCAAGGATAAAATTTTATTGAATTCATCTTTTTGTTTGCTTCTTGGCCTTTGAGCGAGTTAAAGACTTTTATTTGAAATCAAATTGAAAAACGAATGATAACATTGTTATGAACCAGTTGGAATGAATTAATCATCTCAAATGATATGGTATCTACTTCCAATCGCAAAAACAAAAAACTGTCTGCTTGAAATTATATCGATGATGAAAGTTCATAATTTAGTTTCATATGTATTTTTGTATAATTACATAAAAAAATGCATATTTAAAGTATGTAGTGGTTATTTTGTCCTTTGAAGTCCTTAATTTCATTAGTAGCATTAGCATTTCTTTAACCATTCAAGCGGCGCAGGCGAAATCTCTGAAACCATTACATACGCTCTGGTTTGGTTTTCTCGTAGTAATTGCAGCACCTAGGAGCTAGGATCCGCTATAGACACTGATAACAACATCAGTGCGGGGATCAAACGGAGAATAACTCTTGCCAACCGCTCCTTCTTTGGGTTTAAGGCAATTGAGAAACAAAACCTTCTCCATAACAAAACCTTCTCTATAATTACCTTGATCATCCCAGTCCTGCTTTACGGCGCAGACGCATGGACCTTATCGAAAGCGTATGAGGAAACCCTTGGTCGTTTCGAAAGAAAAATTCTCCGAATGATCTTTGCTCCCGTATGCGAAGACATTGAGTGGAGAAGAAGATATACAACAACGAGCTGTATGAGCTATACCGCGACATGGGCATAGCCAGAAGAGTACGCATCGCAAGGGTACGATGTTTGGGCCATGTAGAGCGGATGAACGCACATTTGTGCTCATTGCACATTGCAGGGAAATCGGGGAAGGGGAAGACTTTGTCTTAGGTGGCGCAATAAGACCTTAACCGACTTAGAGTGCAAAACTAGAGAGAGCTCGCACGAAATCTAAGTAATGCCCACCTAATTGGCAAAAATGATGCACTTTTCTTATTAACGTTGGGGAGCATACGTTAAGTCGGTGGTGCTCCTGACAGATCCAATCGATGATTGAAGCCATCACATTAGGCCCCCTTCAGACCAAGCTTTCATTCAGGCCTTGAAAGAGTTTCTAAAACCCTTGCTTTGCAATTTCATTGGTGTTCTCGTTTAATGTGGTGGCCTGCATTTTCCAGGATCACTTTCGAAGTACTTAGATCTTAGAGGATTGATTAAAGCTACAGTTTGAATGTCGATGCAGACACAAATACTTTCCCCCTATTCAGCTTTTCTTCACAATGTAGTTTGTAGCCATTTGGATAGCATATGTCTGTCTCCACTTGAAAAACAAACGCGTATAAACCTGATGAGGTGTTCTGTTGTATGTCATCGTATATACATACAGACCCCTCTTTACCACTGGGCCCACTGAGCCCAGGGCCCCTAAATCACCAGAGGGCCCCAAATTGCTGAAACAACACTCAACCCCTTTTGGTCTATTTCCAGGAAAAAAAAATATTCGATACATTTTTTTTTTTGAACAACAACCTTCGTTGAACATTTTAAATCACATTCCCTCCGAAATTATATTCAAATTCAAACAAAAAAAAAAAGAGGTCACTCAAGTAATGATCAGGACAACGAAACCATACACTCCCTTTTGTCGTTTCAGAGCACTTTTAAAAATCCAATCAGAAAAATATCCATACGTGTATCTTATGTTCGAAGTTAAATGGTGTTGTGAAGATGCGAAAACTTCTTGTGTATCCTTCTGACATTTGCGTTACGATCGATGGTCCGAATGTGTTATATTATTAATAATTTTTGCCTGTTTTCACTAATTGTGGGTTTTTTATTTTTTGCTGTATATTGTTAATGTAGGCGTTACCATTGAATAATTATATATAGAAGTGACACCGGAATAAATCGCCACTAGGAGTTCTTATGCCGCTAGTATCGATATTGGAGCTAGTTAGTTCACCAACCTTTCGCAAATTTAGTCCCAAAGGATATTTTTTATTATTTTTTCGCTGGTTACCGAAGAGGTTGTTAAGATTAAAAATAGGTTTGAAATGATGATGGGGATTTAGTGTATTATGTATTTGATTATAATCAATTATAATAAATCCCTAAGGGTTCCTTACGAAACATATTTCAAAATTTAAACTGACAAATTTCCTTCATTTGAAAATGGTTTGTGTATCAAAATAGAAAAGCAGAGACAAAAACATAAACAATAATAAATTGTGACTATTGCTAGGTAACAATCTTCTTATGCCGAGTTTGAGAAAGTTGTTTATTTCGGGTGTCAGCTTCTATATATAGTTATTCAATGGCGTTACATTTGTGTAGAGAGAGTCCCTACTCATTACTAGATATACTCTGGGATGAACGTAACTCAATTTTTTAAGATTTCACAGATGGAGCTCATTAAGGTTCAAAAAAAAGTTGTAAAAAGTCTTTCTCAAATAGGATGGTCAGAGCGAGCTGATACATTAAGCGCCTTATATAATGATCATCAAGAAATTGAAGAAGCTTTGATGTCTATCGCCAACGATTTAAGACAGGCACGAGAGGCCAGACAGGAAGCTCTTAGTCTTTGCAAAAAAAATGTTAAATTTGCTGAATGCAATCGATGAATTTATAATTGGGCTCAAGGACAATTTTTATAACTTATATAATATAGGTACCCGTATGGTGCGATGGTTAGCATGTCCACCTGCTAACCCAGAGGTTCGAGGTTCGAATCCCAGCAGAGGCGCAAAAATGTTTTTTCCCGGGTATCGCCTTTCGCGAGGAATTGGCAAGTCCTCCGTTAGTAAATTCATGCCATGAAAAGCGCTTTCTCAATTAGCCGTTCGGATCCGGCATAAAATTGTATATAATATATAATAATAACCCGAATTCCGAGTATAAGAACCTTTCTGAATGGACTAGGTGTACATAGAACAAGAATTTTTTTGACGGCTCTGAACCCTCAGTAGTTTTGACTGGGAATGAAAGTTTCGAAATTGAAACCTTTCTTCCCATCGTTGATTTGAAACAGTGACTAGGTTCGTATACGAATATTGGCCAACGTTTTGACCTTTTTTTTTTATTAAAAAACCTGAATTCAGAAGACTTAAAAGAAAACTGCAAATCTTTTGCTAAATTTTACACTGAAGATGTAAACGGAGATGAACTACATGCTGAATGCCTAAATTTAAAAGAATACTGGAAAACTATTCGACACGAAAACGAAAAAACTGGAAAAATTCTAGTACTTTATAATTTCTTAAAAACAAATAAAGTTGAAGATGAATTTCCAAGTATTGAAATTGCACTTAAAATTTTCTTAAGGTGTCCAACTACATTGGTGAACGTTCCTTCTCTAAGTTAAAAAAAAATAAAAAAGGAACTCCGAACTACAATGGTTGAAGAAAGATTGACAAGTTTGTCGCTGATGTCAATCGAAAGCGACATCCTCAGAGGTATCGATTTTGTAGATATACCTAATCAATTATTTTGCTAATATTAAATCAAAAAAAAGACTCCTTCAATAAACGTTCCTCTTTCCAACTTTTTGCATATCAATATTTTGTTCCTTAAACTACATTCTGAATTTAACTTTTTGTTATTTAAATTTTGTTTATTTTTAAATTCTTTTATGAAATATGTATTATTTTGGTTTTATTTTTACATTGTTATGTTATGTTTATGTTAAAACATAAACATGCTGCAGTAATTGTTTACCTTTATACTTAATTGGAAAAAATATTTTTTATTTAAAAAAATAAAAGAATAAATATTATTTCTAAGTTAGGTAAGTTATCTTTTCTGTATACCTTTATTGCACAACATAACATTCTTACATATTTATATAGGGGTCCCATTTTTAAAAAGTGCCCAGGGCCCCAATAGGGCAAAGACGGCCTTGTATACATACACACGTAAGGTGTCGCAACAGATAGGAAAGCCTCTGGGCCTAGCGTATTTCTCACAACCATGCCTTGTAAGGAAATTAATGGGACCTACAATTTTCTGCCGATTCAGAAAGGCTAATCGATAAAGCGCTTTTTATGGCAACGAATTTACTGCCGGAGGACTTGCCATTTCATCACGAAAGGATAGATAAAGGCAAAGAAAGGCAATATCAGTGGAAAACCATTTTTGTTTTCTATTGGGGTGAGAACCACCAACCTCCCGCGTAACAGGCAGCCATGCAAATTGAAACCATTACTCTAGGACTACTTCAAGATGTTTGACTACGTTTGAGAACGGAGTGTTGACGCCTTTAATTGCAAGTTGGGTCAAACAAGTCAATTTGAAGAGAAAAAATTCGGTCTCAATGGGATTTTCGGAGACAACGTTTTTATAGCGACCAGCTGTCAATGGAATTCAGCGAAGCCTTTGCTCACGTTAGATCAACTGAGCATTTCAAGTAATAAGAGTCAATCAGAATGCACCACGTAGGAGGAGATAGAACGCCACTTAGCACACAGACCTTATTCACTCCTGTTGTAACATATTGTCCACACTCCGCTTCAACAAACAATGATCTATTTATAAGCCACAAGACTTCGTCCAAACTATGTTCAAAAATGCCGGAGACTTTTGATGGTTTCTTCTGACCAAATTTTCTTGGAAAAATAAAGCCGGGAACGCTATATTGATACACACCATCCTGATATCGACTCAAGGCCGCTTCAAATTAAGGACAATCTCACTAAATATAGGGCGTACACACACCTGCCATTTCCCATTTTTTTTTTTTTTTTGGTATTTTCAGTACTTGGCAGTATACAAAGTTTGCAAGCAACGTACGTGTAATTATCTATTCCAGACACTCTTACAGTCTTCTCAACGATATAATAGCGCACGTGTAGCTTTCGCAGACATCTGTCACACTATTCAATTAAAACTTCCCGATTCCAATCTAATCTTCTTTTCTTTTCTTAACAAAACAAATCTAAACTTGGAATTTATCCAAACATAGCATACAGACTTCAATCCAAAGTCACGCACAATCTATGAAACATAAAATTCTTTCATGTTCTCACCCATTGCCAGATGCATCAAGAAGCAAAAACAAAAACCAAAAACCTCAACTGATAAGCCAAAGTACCACAAAAGAATTAAACCCAACAGGTGTGAGAGACATCATAAAACAACTATTGTTTGATGAAATTCACGTACGTGTGAAACAAGCCAAACAAAACTATTTCAACAAATTGTGCAAGCTTTCGTCTGCATTTTTTGCAACAATTTCCAACCACCCCAAGTCGATGTTTAACCAATATGCACTCTGTTTGTATTGGTTTAACTAAGACAATTTTAATTGAAAGCCCAAAACAAAGCACGATCACAAACACCCAATGTCAAATAGATTTTTTCGTAATTAAATCTCCGGTCACAGTTCGAAAAGCATTATAATCGAACCAGAATTTGGAGAAGGCAGTTCATTGCTTCTTCTACTTTTCGGTCCTAGCCGAAACAGTTTGTGGATTACGGAACATAGGATACGCGGTATCGTAAAAGAAAAGTGTGTCTTCTTGGGTGATTTAAGAATGTTGATAGTGAAATTTTAAATAAATTGAAAAATTTGTGAATCGAAAAAGTAAAAAAAAAAAACTTAACCTGAGATCAGGTTTCAAATAATTTATAACGCCATCATGAGAGATCACAAGATGTTCGTTCTCACGGTAATCGTGATCTTTGGATATTTGTTAACAAACAGCTTGACTGATGCCAGATACGTGTCCCAATCACCAATCGGAGACGTAAGTATTTAATTATTTTCTTTAATTTCGAATATCTCATAGGAGCATAAGGGGTGAGATTGCTTGTAGGTGTTAAAGCTATTTCTCATCCTTAAATAATCGTTATATTGGCCTCACACGGTGCCAAGGAAAAGATTCAAACTTGGATTAACCTTTCTTAATTTAGCATCAAACTTAATGAATTTATTGAAAAGAGTTTCAATTTTAAAGCATGTCTCCGTCTAGTGAAGCACGGTTGCAACGACGCGACGATAGAAATTTGTTCAAAAGATCCTTTCGATCAGTTACAATCCCTTATTAAAGTATAAGTTAGCTTACTTCTCATTTCAATTTCCTGCTTACTTAGTCTTTCTATTGATTATGCCATAGTAATTGCCTACCATATCGGCCCCTATCAAAATGCCCGTCGTAACAATTTCGGACTACGAATGCCAAAAAGGAAGCTATTTACATCTGTGGGCAATAAATAGAACAAAAATGGTCGGCAAAAACGGAAGTGATACGTTTCAATAAATTGACATGGTCTTTTTCAGTGGTAGCAGTACAGAGTAGATAAAACCGAGTGTCAATTGTTGATGGTAAATAATGTTTATTGCGGCAGTTTTGAATGAAGTAATGTCCACTTTTACAAGCCTAAAACTATCAAAAACACGCACTTTTGAATTTATTTCAAACCAACCCACAAAAAATGGTGACGACGTGACGGTTCCTGGTCTAATATAGCTTCTGTACAAAATGGTACTACCTTGACGCAGCTAACTCTCGAGTTCTATTCTTTGTGGCAGCAGTTTTACCTAGAGTTTTGGATGTAAATGCCACCACTAAGGGTGCATTTACATTTACTGCAACAAACCCAAAAATATTGAACACGCGTTCACTTTTTTAAACTGATTTCAAACTTACCGACAAAAAAAGGCGACGATGATTCCTGGTCGAGGGTTCTCGGTCTTATTTATCGTGTGAACAAAACGGTACTAAAAAAACTTTCTTTCTACTGCGTGCGTGGGCCGCTCTGGTTCCCGCAATTCATTAAACCTCATCCGAACCAGAGCGATCTGTTACGGCAACGGAATTGCTGTCAAAATGGAGCTCGTGTAACATGCGGTTCATACAAATTAGAATACATTCCACAGATCACAATCGCAGGTCACTCTGGCTTTCAATATTTTCACTAATTTCTTATTACAACTTCACATGTCTATAGTGATTATGATAATCTGCAATCTTTGTAAAAGAATGTTTTTCACCTCAGTCAACCTTTATCCACCACGATGATACAATTGCACTTTCAATGTTGCTTATTTCTAATCATAATCTTCTGACATAAACTTTGGAGTTCTTTATTAATCGATCATCGGTCAAAATAACGCAAATTCATAACTTGCTCTTCAATCTAAAAAAATCGTTTAGAACCGCCATGTATCAAATTTCCAACAGACAATCTGAAACTTATGAATCATTATCATATAAGTGGTACTTTTCTTCCTTAGCTTTTAACAAAATGACGAAAAAAAAGAGTAAAATCTCAACAAATAAGTGAATTTGCAAAGCTTTTGTACCAATGTCCACTTGCAACAAACAATTCTCATATTATGCCTCATGACTTAAAATTCGTAGCTACAAGACTTGAATCAATCAATGGCATTACTGATAGTCTTCCTGCCTCCAAATTTTTTGACGATCTTCGTTTACTTTTTTAATGTTATGTTTCATTCTTTTCTTTACTTCAAAGCTAAGAACCATACTTTCTAGTTACTCACATTTCAAGTAAAACAACGCGTTTTTTGTTTCATATCACAACGAAGAACACCTACATACATTTTCCAAAATCGCACGTTTCTATAAATACCCAATGTTTTGCTAGTACCAGATCATCGCAGTATTGTTGACAAAACCACGCAATAAAAATGTGCTTCGGCCAGCAATATTCCACCTTATGTTATTTTTTCTGTTTCTCTTTCTGGATTTTTTTTTTTGTGGTTTTGATTACATTTTTTGTAAAGCAATTCTTTAGCCTTGACTTTGAGAACCTAAACAAAAAACGTGCTTCTGCATCGGCTACCTATCAATGATTCAAAGTTAATAAAAAAAAAAACTATTTTCTTGCAGCAACACTATGCCCCGCCTGGTATGTTTTACGATGCACGAAGTGGTGCTTATCGTAGTTTTCCCGGTGGCGGAAAACCACTTCTCTGTGACTACGTAAGTTGATCATTCTCATTATTAGGCGTTTGCATTCTAATCTAAACTTGAATTGAATTTTAGAACAAACGTTGTGCTCATGGCTACATAGGACCGAAATCTCACCCCGAGCAGAAGGAGTATTATTACGTGTGCAAGAAAGACGCGGTTATCTTTGGAAAGTGTCCAAGCTTACATGTAAGTTCATCTAATGTCGAGTGCTGTGTGAATATGTATTTTATCAAAACGAAACCTTTTTGTCGCAGATCTTCGATGACAAACGCAAGAAATGTGTCAAGCAAAGGTTCGTGACATTCCCTCCAGCTGATATTGTTCCAGCTTGTAAAGAACAAGGTAAATACATATATGACTACATAATCATCAGAAAAAACCATCAAAACCAAAATCTTCCTAGGTCGTTTCCCAGTTCCGTCAAATTGCTCACTGTTTTACCTTTGTGACTTTGATGGCCATGATTTTAGAAAGCAAGTTTACTGTTGTCCTGGCTCTTCGACATACTCTCCGATGACAAGACGCTGCTCATACAACAACAAATGCATACCAACGCAAGTAAGTAACATTTGACAAATCACAATACTTTGACACCCTTTCAAAAACTTAATTTACATAGATATCCGAGAATAGTACTTACACGGATTGTGAGGACAAATTCCCGCCATGTTCAAGACCAGGAACATACCGTTCACATCTAGATTGTTCACTTTACTATACATGCAGCAGCAAGATAAATGGTGCTTTCCTTCAAACCCGTTTCAAGTATGTCATTTTTTCTATTATTCTAGTCAAGTTAAGTCTAATCACTGCTTATGTTTACAGATGCCCCGAAGCCACATGCTACGATACCACACAAGCAAAGTGCCTACCAAATTCTATGGTTCAATGCAATTATATGTCGCCAGGTGATTTTCTAGGTCCAATCCCAACAATTTATTCATCCGAAGAGGCTTCCGACGAAGATGATGAATCCGACTGCGAATCTTCTTTTGAGGATGAGACAGTGATTTCACCTCAACAAGGTAAGACTCGAAATCAAGACTTTTATAACCCTAATACATTTTCTACCAAAAATTTCCTAACTAATTCCCAACTGTACCTTTTCCCTGCAATCCTTTTTCATCAATCGTTTGTTAAATGATGTGTTTAGATGAAAATATAAGAGAAGTAAAGACAGCTCATGTAAAAATAAACATGCCAATTAATGTCGGCCAGAAAATAAAGGCTGCCTATCACAAGTTTAAAGAAGGTAAGATTTGTGAAATGTACGCGAACACTTGCAACACACATAGAAGACAGAGCAAAATACTTTTTTGAAAATATCATCATAATTTTAGCAAACAAAGAAAACTTTTTTCCACTTTACATAACACTAACTCCACAAACACCCTAACAAAAGCACAAGAAGCTACAATTTTGATTGACACTTTTTTTTTATTGTTTGTAGCAATGCATAAGGATAGTGCAGAAACAACTTCCGCAGAAATAGTTTTGCCTCCAGCAGCTACTCTTCCCCCCGCAGTCCCATTACCAGCTCCTATTCCATCAATCCCACAGCCAAATCCTCTTCCACCGCCGTCAGATACACATCCACCTGCACCGATTACTCCACTACTACCAGAACCGACACCAGCTGCTGAATCACCAAACGATTCGCTTATTCCAGTAGCTCCAGTTCAAACAACATCAGACGAATCGTGTGAGGACGATATTCTTCCCTCGCCTCCGACGATTTTACCCATTCCACCTCCAACAGTTGAATCTGTACCGCCAGAAGTCTCTCTTCCACCAGTAGAACCTGTTCCACCAGTAGAACCTCTTCAACCAGTAGAACCTCTTCAACCAGTAGAACCTCTTCCACCAGTAGAACCTCTTCCACCAATGGAACCCCTTCCACCAATGGAACCTCTTCCACCAATGGAACCTCTTCCACCAATAGAACCTCTTCCACCAATAGAACCTCTTCCACCAATAGAACCTCTTCCACCAATGGAACCTCTTCCACCCATGGATCCTCTTCCACCAATGGAACCTCTTCCACCAATGGAACCTCTTCCACCAGTAGAACCTCTTCAACCAGTAGAACCTCTTCAACCAGTAGAACCTCTTCAACCAGTAGAACCTTTTCAACCAGTAGAACCTCTTCAACCAGTAGAACCTCTTCCACCAATGGAACCTCTTCCACCAATGGAACCTCTTCCACCAATGGAACCTCTTCCACCAATGGAACCCCTTCCACCAATGGAACCTCTTCCACCAATAGAACCTCTTCCACCAATAGAACCTCTTCCACCAATGGAACCTCTTCCACCAATGGAACCTCTTCCACCAGTAGAACCTCTTCAACCAGTAGAACCTCTTCAACCAGTAGAACCTCTTCAACCAGTAGAACCTCTTCCACCAGTAAAACCTCTTCCACCAATGGAACCTCTTCCACCAATGGAACCTCTTCCACCAATGGAACCTCTTCCACCAATGGAACCCCTTCCACCAATGGAACCTCTTCCACCAATAGCACCTCTTCCACCAATAGAACCTCTTCCACCAATGGAACCTCTTCCACCAGTAGAACCTCTTCCACCAATGGAACCTCTCCCACCAGTAGAACCTCTTCCACCAATGGAACCTCTTCCACCAATGGAACCTCTTCCACCAATGGAACCTCTTCCACCAATGGAACCTCTCCCACCAGTAGAACCTCTTCCACCAGTAGAACCTCTTCCACCAGTAGAACCTCTTCCACCAATGGAACCTCTTCCACCAGTAGAACCTCTTCCACCAATGGAACCTCTCCCACCAGTAGAACCTCTTCCACCAATGGAACCTCTTCCACCAATGGAACCTCTTCCACCAATGGAACCTCTTCCACCAATGGAACCCCTTCCACCAATGGAACCTCTTCCACCAATAGCACCTCTTCCACCAATAGAACCTCTTCCACCAATGGAACCTCTTCCACCAGTAGAACCTCTTCCACCAATGGAACCTCTCCCACCAGTAGAACCTCTTCCACCAATGGAACCTCTTCCACCAATGGAACCTCTTCCACCAATGGAGCCTCTACCACCAATGGAACCTCTCCCACCAGTGAAACCTGTTCAACCAGAAGAACCTCTTCCACCACTAGAAACTCTGGAACCAGTCGAACCTCTTCCAACAGTTGAAATATCCATACCAGAAGTACCACTTCCATCATTAGCTCCAGTTTTACCAGAGCAACTCCATCCACCAGTGGAGCCTCTGCCAGAAGTTCATCCAGTCTCACCAACACTACCACTTCCACCAGTTGTTCTTTCCCCACCAACAGAATCTATTCCACAAACTCCTCCAAAATCAGAAGAATCGTTTGAAGACGATGAGATTACCTTGCCACCAACTCCTTCAACCATTCCAATCGAACTGTTAGCACCTCTTCTACCAGTTGCTCCACTCCCACCAGTAGCTCCACTTCCATCAGTTGCTCCACTCCCACCAGTAGCTCCACTCCCACCAGTAGCTCCACTCCCACCAGTTGCTCCACTACCACCAGTTGCCCCACTTCCACCAGTTGCTCCACTCCCACCAGTTGCTCCACTGCCACCAGTAGAACCCCTTCTACCAACTGCTTCACTCCCACCACTGGAACCTGATTCGCTAGTAGTTCCAGTCCCACCAGTTGCTCCACTCTCACCAGTTGAACCAGAACTTCCAGATGCTCCACTACCACCAGTTGCTCCTCTGCCACCAGTTGCTCCACTCCCACCAGTTGCTCCACTCCCACCAGTTGCCCCACTGCCACCAGTTGCTCCAATGCCACCAGTAGCTCCACTGCCACCAGTAGCTCCACTCCCACCAGTTGCTCCACTCCCACCAGTTGCTCCCCTCCCTCCAGTAGATCCTCTTCCACCAGTAGCTCCACTCACACCAGTTGCTCCACTTCCAATAGTTGCTCCACTCCCACCAGTAGATCCACTCCCATCAGTAGAACCTCATCCACCAGTAGCTCCATTGCTACCAGTTGCTCCACTCCCAACAGTTGATCCACTTCCACCAGTTGCTCCACTCCCACCAGTAACTCCACTCCCACCAGTAGAACCTCATCCACCAGTAGCTCCACTCCCACCAGTAGCTCCACTCCCTCCAGTTGCTCCACTCCCACCAGTTGATCCACTCCCACCAGTAGAACTTCAACCTCCAGTTGCTCCACTGCCACCAGTGGAATCTCTTCCACCAGTAGCTCCACTCCCACCAGTTGCTCCACTCCCACCAGTTGTTCCACTCCCACCAGTTGCTCCCTTCCCACCAGTAGATCCTCTTCCACCAGTTGCTCCACTCCCGCCAGTAGAACCTCATCCACCAGTTGCTCCACTGCCACCAGTTGCTCCACTCCCACCAGTTGATCCACTAACACCAGTAGAACCTCTTCCGCCAACTGCTCCACTCCCACCAGTTGCTCCACTTCCACCAGTAGCTCCACTGCCACCAGTTTCTCCACTCCCACCAGTTGCTCCACTCCAACCAGTTGCTCCACTCCCACCAGTTGCTCCTCTCCCACCAGTAGATCCTCTTCCACCAGTAGCTCCACTCCCACCAGTTACTCCACTTCCACCAGTTGCTCCACTTCCACCAGTTGCTCCACTCCCACCAGTTGCTCCACTTCCACCAGTAGAACCTCATCCACCAGTAGCTCCATTGCCACCAGTACAACATCTTCCACCAACTGCTCCACTCCCACCAGTTGATCAACTACCACCAGTAGAACCTCTTCCGCCAACTGCTCCACTCCCACCAGTTGCTCCACTTCCACCAGTTGCTCCACTGCCACCAGTTGCTCCACTCCCACCAGTTGCTCCACTCCCACCAGTTGCTCCACTCCCACCAGTTGCTCCACTCCCACCAGTTGCTCCCCTCCCACCACTAGATCCTCTTCCACCAGTAGCTCCACTCCCACCAGTTACTCCACTCCCACCAGTTGCTCCACTCCCACCAGTAGAACCTCATCCACCAGTAGCTCCATTGCCACCAGTTGCTCCACTACCACCAGTTGATCCACTACCACCAGTAGAACATCTTCCACCAACTGCTCCACTCCCACCAGTTGCTCCACTTCCACCAGTACTCCCACCAGTTGCTCCACTCCCACCAGTAGAATCTCATCCACCAGTAGCTCCACTGCCACCAGTTGCTCCACTCCCACCAGTAGAACCTCATCCACCAGTAGCTCCACTGCCACCAGTTGCTCCACTCCCACCAGTTGATCCACTACCACCAGTAGAACCTCTGCCACCAACTGCTCCACTCCCACCAGTTGCTCCACTTCCACCAGTTGCTCCACTCCCACCAGTTGCTCCACTGCCACCAGTTGCTCCAATGCCACCAGTTGCGCCACTTCCACCAGTAGCTCCACTCCCACCAGTTGCTCCACTACCACCAGTAGAACCTCTTCCACCAACTGCTTCAATCCCACCAGTTGCTCCACTCCCACCAGTAGAACCTCAACCTCCAATTTCTCCACTTCCACCTGTTAAACCGCAACCACAAGTTGCTCCACTTCCACCAGTAGAGCCTCTTCCACCAGTAGAGCCTCTTCCACCAGCAGAGCCTCTTCCACCAGTAGCTCCACTGCCACCAGTTGCTCCCATCCCACCAGTAGAACCTCTTCCACCATTAGCTCCACTCCCACCAGTAGCTCCACTCCCTCCAATTGATCCACTCCCACCACTTTCTCCACTACCACCAGTAGAACCTCTTCCACCAACTGCTCCACTCCCACCGGTTGCTCCACTCCCACCAGTTGCTCCACTCCCACCAGTTGCTCCTCTCCCACCAGTAGATCCTCTTCCACCAGTAGAACCTCATCCACCAGTAGCTCCACTGCCACCAGTTGCTCCACTCCCACCAGTTGATCCACTACCACCAGTAGAACCTCTTCCACCAACTGCTCCACTCCCACCAGTTGTTCCACTTCCACCAGTTGCTCCACTCCCACCAGTTGCTCCACTGCCACCAGTTGCTCCACTCCCACCAGTTGCTCCACTTCCACCAGTTGCTCCAATCCCACCAGTTGCTCCACTTCCACCAGTTGCTCCACTCCCACCAGTTGCTCCACTCCCACCAGTTGCTCCACTCCCACCAGTAGAACCTCAACCTCCAGTTGCTCCACTTCCACCTGTAAAACCGCAACCACCAGTTGCCCCACTCCTACCTGTAGAGCCTCTTCCACCAGTAGCTCCACTTCCACCAGTTGTTCCACTCCCACCAGTAGAACCGCAACCACCAGTTGCTCCACTGCCACCAGTTGCTCCCCTCCCTCCAGTAGAACCTATTCCACCAGTAGCTCCACTTCCACCAGTTTCTCCACTCCCACCAGTAGAACCGCAAAGACCAGTTGTTCCACTTCCACCAGTTGCTCCACTCCCACCAATTTCTCCACTCCCACCAGTTGCTCCACTCCCACCAGTTGCTCCCCTCCCACCAGTAGATCCTCTTCCACCAATAGCTCCACTACCACCAATAGAACCTCATCCACCAGTAGCTCCACTGCCACCAGTTGTTTCACTCCCACCAATTGCTACACTACCACCAGTAGAACCTCATACACCAGTTGCCCCTCTTCCACCAGTTGCCCCACTGACACCAGTTGCTCCACTCCCACCAGTTGCTCCACTGCCACCAGTTGCTCCACTGCCACCAGTTTCTCCACTCCCACCAGTAGAACCTCATCCACCAGTAGCTCCACTTCCACCAGTAGCTCCACTCCCTCCGGTTGCTCCACTCCCACCAGTTGCTCCACTACCACCAGTAGAACCTCTTCCACCAACTGCTCCACTCCCACCGGTTGCTCCACTCCCACCAGTTGCTCCACTTCCACCAGTTGCTCCACTCCCACCAGTGGAACCTCAACCTCCAGTTGCTCCACTTCCACCTGTAGAGCCTCTTCAACCAGTTGCTCCACTCCCACCAGTTGCTCAACTTCCACCAGTTGCTCCACTCCCACCAGTTGCTCCACTCCCACCAGTAGAACCTCATCCACCAGTAGCTCCACTGCCACCAGTTGTTCCACTCCCACCAGTTGCTCCACTGCCGCCAGTTACTCCACTCCCACCAGTAGAACCTCATCCACCAGTAGCTCCACTTCCACCAGTAGCTCCACTCCCTCCGGTTGCTCCACTCCCACCAGTTGCTCCACTCCCACCAGTAGAACCTCTTCCACCAACTGCTCCACTCCCACCAGTTGCTCCACTCCCACCAGTTTCTCCACTCCCACCAGTTGCTCCACTCCCACCAGTTGTTCTACTTCCACCTGTAGAGCCTCTTCCACCAGTTGCTCCACTCCCACCAGTTGCTCCACTCCCGCCAGTTTCTCCACTCCCACCAGTTGCTCCACTCCCACCAGTAGCTCCACTCCCACCAGTAGCTCCACTCCCACCAGTTGTTCCACACCCGCCCGTAGAACCTCTTCCACCAGTTGCTCCCCTCCCACCAGTAGAACCTCTTCCACCAGTAGCTCCACTCCCACCAGTTGCTCCACTCCCACCAGTTGCTCCACTTCCACCAGTTGCTCCACTCCCACCAGTAGCTCCACTCCCACCAGTTGTTCCACACCCGCCCGTAGAACCTCTTCCACCAGTGGCTCCCCTCCCACCAGTAGAACCTCTTCCACCAGTTTCTCCACTCCCACCAGTTGCTCCACTCCCACCAGTTGCTCCACTCCCACCAGTTGCTCCACTCCCACCAGTTGCTCCACTTCCACCAGTTGCTCCACTCCCACCAGTAGCTCCACTCCCACCAGTTGATCCCCTCCCACCAGCAGAACCGCTTCCACCAACTGCTCCACTGCCACCAGTTGTTCCCATCCCACCAGTTGCTCCACTCCCCCCAGTTGATCCACTACCACCAGTAGAACCTCATCCACCAGTAGCTCCACTGCCACCAGTTGCTCCACTCCCACCAGTTACTCCACTCCCACCAGTAGAACCTCTTCCACCAACTGCTACACTGCCACCAGTTGTTCCCATCCCACCAGTTGCTCCACTCCCACCAGTTTATCCCCTCCCACCAGTAGAGCCTCATCCGCCAGTAGCTCCGCTCCCACCAGTAGCTCCACTCCCACCAGTTGCTCCAATTCCACCAGTTTCTCCATTGCCACCAGTTGCTCCACTCCCACCAGTTGCTCCACTCCCACCAGTTTCTCCACTCCCACCAGTTGCTCCACTCCCACCAGTAGAACCTCTTCCACCAGTAGCTCCACTCCCACCAGTTGCTCCACTTCCACCAGTTGCTCCACTCCCACCAGTTTCTCCACTCCCACCAGTAGAACCTCATCCACCAGTAGCTCCACTGCCACCAGTTTCTCCACTCCCACCAGTTGTTGCACTGCCACCAGTTGCTCCACTCCCACCAGTTTCTCCACTCCCACCAGTAGAACCTCAACCACCAGTAGCTCCACTTCCACCAGTTGCTCCACTCCCACCAGTTGCTCCAATTCCACCGGTTTATCCACTGCCACCAGTTGCTCCACTCCCACCAGTTTCTCCACTGCCACCAGTTGCACCACTCCCACCAGTTTCTCCACTTCCACCAGTTGCTCCACTTCCACCAGTAGAACCTCTTCCACCAACTGCACCACTCCCACCAGTTGTTCCACTTCCACCTGTAGAGCCTCTTCCACCAGTTGCTCCACTCCCACCAGTTGCTCCACTCCCACCAGTTTCTCCACTCCCACCAGTTGCTCCACTCCCACCAGTTGCTCCACTCCCACCAGTTTCTCCACTCCCACCAGTTGCTCCACTCCCACCAGTTGCTCCACTCCCACCAGTAGCTCCACTCCCACCAGTTGCTCCACTCCCACCAGTAGAACCTCATACACCAGTAGCTCCACTACCACCAGTTGCTCCACTCCCACCAGTTGCTCCACTTCCACCAGTAGAACCTCTTCCACCAGTTGTTTCACTTCCACCAGTTGCTCCACTCCCACCAGTTGCCCCACTCCCACCAGTAGCTCCACTCCCACCAGTTGCTCCACTCCCACCAGTAGAACCTCATCCACCAGTAGCTCCACTCCCACCAGTTGCTCCACTCCCACCAGTTGCTCCACTTCCACCAGTAGAACCTCATCCACCAGTTGTTTCACTTCCACCAGTTGCTCCACTCCCACCAGTTTCTCCACTCCCACCAGTTGCTCCACTCCCACCAGTTTCTCCACTCCCACCAGTTTCTCCACTCCCACCAGTAGTTTCACTGCCACCCAAAAAAAAAAGTCCAGGAGAGTGTCAAGACCTGTCAACAGACTCCGCCACTATTGAATCAATTCAAACAAATTCCAACGAAATTCCGAAACTAAAAATAACTGCCATGGAACCATTTGATCTTGTAGTGCGATTCTGTACCTCTAAATGTGGAGCTAACCACAAACACAACGTCCTCAGTGGTAGGTTTCTATAAGGAAAGAATTCTCAGACATATCAATTAATACTATTCTCTTTATTGCAGGTAACAAAAACAAGGGCATTTTCATAGACTGGATAAGGCCAAAGACATCAGGCTCAAGAGTCACTTTGTCATAAACCTAATCTATTAACTTTACTTATTGAGTCTATTTATTTGTTTCCTCTTTACTAAGGTGTGACAGTGTTATAATTTGAAGTCGAAATTTTTTTGATCTCGTCATTTTGCTATAACTCTGACCTTATGCCAACCGATTGTGATACTTTACTTTAGATGCTTTTTGCAATCCTATTTTTTATACCTAGGCTAACGATTTTTATACATTTTCTCATGTAAAACGTATTTCTAAGTCTCTCTTTTGTTGAGTTTGTTAAAGTTTCAAAACGGTTTTGTTTTGGCACTTGAACCGAAAAATTTGTAATTTATAGTGGGCTTTTCCATTCTTAAATACGAATCAATTTACTTTTGATACAAATCTGTTCAAACAGTGTAAAAATTAATTTTGGATCAAAAATACCTGGATTCCTTTTGCAAATGGAAAATGCCTTCAGTATCCCCATTTTTTTTTTCCAATAATATCATTTCAAAAAATCCACATTTTTAAAAACACACTTTGCACAAAAATCTTCCATTCCTCAAACCAAAAATCTTCTACATATCCTTTCTAGTCCATCTATGGACAATGAATACCGATGTTGTATGTCACATAAAAGAGCCATCACTTAATGCAACTTAAATACTAAAGCTAAAAAGCTTGTTTTTTAATCTAGATTACAGCAACAAGTGTTCATTGTTCACAGATAAGTTATAACTTTAACAAAAATCCTAATCCCTTCCCAATATCCTTAAATTTTTGATACAGTGATACAATATGTGTAAATCGCTCAAGATTGTCCAATGGCAGTTGCCAAAATAAAAAAAAAAGTTTTTATATAATAATCATTAGAAATTGTAAGATAAAATAATAATATATATATATCAGAACATGAAACAGTTGCTCTTTTGATTTTATTCTTATTCAGCTAAAAATGAAAGCCATGAAGTATGAAACAACGCCATGAGTTGTCAAAAATTTAAGATAGTTAAATAAAACTATTCAATACTTTGAGTAAATGACGTGAAAGACGAGTTGAAACTTTTAGGTCAACGCAGGTACGCAATACGCATAGTTGCCCTAAACTTATCGACCCTCGAAAAGAGACCCTCATATTAGTATTTTTCTTTATTTATTATTCCTTATCAACCCAATAGCTCGCTTTATATGACAGCATCCATATATAAAAAAAAATATAAGGTCCAAAAAGACGAAACTATCAAATTTGAGTGGAAGTTCTTCCCTGTATCCCTAATCAATTTTTTTAAACAATTAGTGTTTCTACCTTTTTAATTTTTTTTTTTCTTCCTCGCTTGCAGCCAAAATTTTTTTCGCCCTCATGCATCCGCTCGAAAATTTGAAATTGCTGATTTTGAACAACATCGACATTACATGGATGCCGATGTTGTCTGCAAAATTGTGCGTACAGTTATTTTTTCAATCCAGCCATGTTGTCGATTATATTGGCCCGATTAAAACTCACCGTTACAGATTGCAACACAGTGTATTCTTGGTGTTGTATATAATCCTAATCGAAGTTGCTCTCCTGAAAGTTTTTGCTCAGTGCTACAAGAATTCTCCTCGACCTATGAGCATATTATTTTATGTGGGGATTTTAATACGGATCTTCTTAAAATTGATTCTAGATCTAACCAACTTCGTGATTTTGTTGCTTCTTCTGGGCTTACAGTAGTAAATAAATATCCTACTCGTTTTGCTCCTAACACCAGACCTAGTCTCCTTGACTTAATCATTGTTTCAGACCTTATGAATGTTTTTCTGCAGGACCAACTATCGATTGAAGGCATTTCTGACCATGATATAGTCTTCTGTACGTATAATATAAAATTCGCTCGTTCAGTGTCCCCACTGAATTTCCAGTTCAGAGATTTTAAATCCATAGACAACCACGAACTTCAGTTAGATGCATGTTCAACTGAATGGATTAGATGCCAGTACTTTCCGAATTTGAATGACAAAGTAAATTTTTTTCAGTCCTCTATATATCAGTTATTTGATAACCATGTTCCCTTTAAATCTGTGAATGTTCGTAATGCAAAAATTCCCTGGTTTACTTCTGAGGTTAACAACTGAATACGAAACCGCAGAAAACTGTACCACAGGTGGAAAGTCAACCAAACGTCGTATTTCTGGGAGCTTTACTGTGAGGCTCGAAATCAAACAACTGCTTTGATTCGAAGAGCCAAAAAACAATTTTATCTGTCGAAGCTTAGTATAGATCAGCCGTCAAAAAAACTTTGGTCAAATTTGCGATCATTAGGAATAGGAAAGAGGTACTCGCTAAGCAATATGCCGGATCCTAATTCCTAATGATCTCAACAATGCCTTTGCGTTGAGCACTGTAAGCCTGTTTTGTATCTGATGATGTGAATGTGTGTGAGCGAGGTGTTGAATTTAATTTTGAAACTGTTTGTGAATTGGATGTTGTGGAAATTGTTCGTGATATTAGATCTAATGCTATAGGAGAAGATGGGATTCCCATTTCTTTTATAAAAATGATTTTGCCTCACATCTTGAGTTCTCTTACACATATAATCAACTCTTGTATAATGTCTTCCTCATTTCCTGACAGCTGGAAAGTAGCCAAGGTTGTGCCTGTAGCTAAGAAAGCAAATCCCAGAACCTGTAATGATTTCCGGCCCATTAGCATTTTACCATGTTTGTCAAAAGTCTTTGAAAAAATTTTGGCTAAACAAATGAATACTCATCTTGAACGGCATAGCCTTTTGTCTCCATACCAATCGGGTTTTAGAGCGAAACCGCTGTTGTTAAAGTCTTAGATGCTATAAGATTGAAATTCGACTCGCAGGATGTGACCATTCTTTGCCTTCTTGATTTTTCAAGGGCTTTTGACAACGTTAACCAAACAATTTTGTGTCAGAAGCTTAGTATATATTTTGGATTTGGTGAAAGTGCTGTGTGTCTAATAAAAAATTACCTTTGTAACCATAAGCAGAAAGTGACAGTTGAAAATAGGTCTTCGCATTATAAAAATTTGATGAATGGAACCTCAGTATCGTATGCCCGGACCTTAAAGAAGGGAGACCCTCACAATTGCGCCAATTACAGAGGGATAAGCCTCCTTAACGTCGCTTATAAGATCTTGTCTGCTGTAATATGTGAACGTCTGAAACCCCACGTCAACAACTTGATAGGTCCTTATCAATGTGGTTTTAGACCAGAGAAGTCCACATTACGGCAGATCTTGGAAAAAACCCGAGAACATAATATCGATATTCACCACCTCTTTATCGATTTCAAGGCCGCGTATGACAGTATTTACAGAGACGAACTGTACAGAGCCATGTCTAGTTTCGGCATCCCTGCAAAGCTCGTACGACTATGCAGGATGACTTTGGAGAATTCACGCTGCTCCGTCAAGGTCGGAAAAGAACTCACCGAGACCTTTGATGTCGAAAAAGGCTTTAGGCAAGGCGACAAACTGTCATGCGATTTCTTCAACATCATACTTGAAAAGATTGTAAGAAACTCCAACGTCAACACCAGAGGAACAATGTTTCAAAAGTCTTTACAATTACTCGCCTATGCAGACGATATTGACGTAATGGGAAGAAAAAAGCGTGATGTCATAGGTGCTTTTGCGAGTATTGAAACAGAAGCGGCAAAAATGGGTTTGATGGTTAATGAGGGTAAAACGAAGTATATGCTGTCATCAAACAAGGACACAGAACATCGACGAATTGGACAAAACGTCACAATAGACAGACATAACTTCGAGGTAGTACAGGACTTCGTCTACCTAGGATCCGCTGTAGACACGGACAACAACATCAGTGCGGAGATCAAACGGAGAATAACTCTTGCCAACCGTTGCTTCTTTGGGTTAAGAAGGCAATTGAGAAACAAAACCCTCTCTAGAAAAACCAAGGTGACCTTGTATAAGACCTTAATCATCCCAGTCCTGCTGTACGGCGCGGAAGCATGGACCTTATCGAAAGCGGATGAGGAAACTCTGGGTCGTTTCGAAAGAAAAATTCTCCGAATGATCTTTGGTCCCGTATGCGAAGACAATGTGTGGAGAAGAAGATACAACAACGAGCTGTATGAGCTGTACCGCGACATGGGCATAGCCAGAAGAGTACGCATCGCGAGGCTACGATGGTTGGGCCATGTAGAGCGGATGGACCCAAACGCTCCGGCTCGTCGGGTGTTCGAAAGCACATTGCAGGGAAATCGCGGAAGGGGAAGACCTCGTCTTAGGTGGCGCAATCAAGTGGATGAAGACCTCAACCGACTTGGAGTGCGAAACTGGAGAGAGCTCGCCCGAGATCGAAATCGTTATAGAAGGATGTTGGTTGAGGCCCAGGTTCACCCCGAACTGTAATGCCCACCTAAGTAAGTAAGTATTATAAAAATTTAATTCCTGGTGTGCCCCAAGGTTCCATTTTGGGTCCTTTATTATTTTGCGTTTTCATAAATGATCTGGTCAAAGTTTGTAAGAATGTATCTATTCACCTGTATGCAGATGATGTGCAAATTTATCTATCCAGGCCGATCGGTCTGGTAGAGGACTTAGTATGCCGTATTAACGAAGACTTATGCGCAATTTTAAAATGGTCTATTACAAATGGACTTTCTTTAAATCCTAAAAAGTGTCAAGCCATGACTATATCTAAGAAAAAGTACCATCCTGATAATATTCCGTCGGTTTAATTAGGAAGCTCTCTGATTCACTTTGTTGACAAGGTAACAAACTTAGGCTTCAAAATAAATTGCACCTTATCGGCTAGTGATCACATTAATTGTGTTATTGGGCAAATTTATGGTGGACTACGAAAACTTTGGCTGTGTGCCAGCTTCACCCCCGAAAATACGAAGCTTAGGCTGATAAAAGTCCTCTTGTTGCCTCTTATTAGTTATGGAACAGTTGTATATTGTAAACCAGACTCCCAGTCGTATCATAAACTGTAAGTGGCCTTTAATGATATGTTTAGATATGTCTTTGGACTGCGATGTCATGACCATATATCGCACCTTCATTATAAAGTCCTTGGGTGCTCATTTCAACAATTTTTAAACATTAAGTGTAGTACTTTCATGCACAAACTATTAAGAACCCAAACTCCATCCTACCTCTTTGAAAAAATACATCATTGTAACTCTCCTAGAACATTAAATTCATCCCACCACTAACAAAATCATTAAATTCTTCGCGATTATTCTTTGTTCATGCTACCAGACTTTGGAACAGTCTACCTTTAACAATTACAAATTATTTCTAGTCATAAATTTAAGAACGCAATGTTCAATCACTTTCTAGACAGCAATATGCAACAGTTTTAAGGCTAATTCTCTATTTTTAAAAATATTACTTTTTTGCAGTTATATTTCATTTTTAATTACAAGAAAAGGAGATGTAAAATTCATACATTAAGGTCAATCGTAATATTGTCATACTTTATATTATTAATTTATTATCATGTTATTTTGTCGTATTATTTATTTTATCATTCATATACCTTAAGTCATCAGTCCTATTATTTATTTTTTGTACTATAAAAGACTTCTTGTCTTACTTGTACTCCCATATGTTCAATAAACTAAACTAAACTAAACTAAACTAAAGTTCAGTTTTTTAAATTGATTTCAAGTCAACTAAGAAAAAAAGATGGTAGTGCCATTATGTAAACAAGCTAAATTAAACCGGAATTATTTTGTCGGTTGTTTTGAAATCAATTTAAAAACGTCAAGGTGTTTTCACTATTTTTGGGTTTGCAACAGTTGAGGAGGTTGAAACTTGAAAGTTTCATTCAAAATGAAAATAATGAAACTTAATTGCAGTCGGATAAAACCGTTAACTGCGTGAACACAATGGGGGCGTTCAAGAATTGTATCCGGATAGCTTGTTGTTGTTGTTGTTGTTGTTTACGTGTTAAACTTTTAGCAGAGTCACACACCCATTTCAACTAAAAAGCTATCTAAAGGTATCCGAGTATTTTTGGTATACCTTCTTTCTATTCAAGTGATCAGCTGATAGAAAATTTATTTTTATATCTTTTCATGTTGATTTTTTGTTCTGTTTTGCTGTTTTGTTTTTGCAGAGCCGCAAGAAATGTCAAAATATTAAATATATTAAGTGAAAACAACAACAACGCAATCCGGAGCCGCACAAGTTAACTTTATTTTTCATGCGGCTGCGGCTGCAGGTGCGTTTGCAGTTCATTGTCCTCGGACCCCCTTAGCCCGAAACACCCGCAAAACATTTTGTACCACAAATTGAAAATGGCGTCCTATTTCCTGATAAAAAAAAATGGAGTAGTGGTAAGATTAAAAACGTCAATAGGAAAGTAAAAAAAAAAAACATGAAAAAATGGATAGTAATGTTGATTCTAGCAATTTAAATGAATTTTTCTATGTTCTTGGGTGTATGAAAATTAAAAATTATCGATTTTCTTCCAGCCCAAAAAAAAATTTTGCTATTCAAACTCAACTCATTTTATTCTCTGACCGCCGTATTAATAAACGCGGAATAGCTGGGCCAAGCCTTATTCCATGGATTAAGTGGAAAATGGTATAATGGTGGCTTTAATTAAATGGAAAATGGTATAATGGTAACTTAATCCATGGAATAAGTATTTCTCAGTTATTCCGCGTTTATTAATACGGCGGTGACAAAACAATGGCGGCTGTGGTAAGCGCGGGTTCCCGTGTTCCCGATCGTGGTAAACGCGGGTTCCCGGTCTAGTTTAGCTTGAAGGCAAATGGTACTACAGTGCCGAAGTGAACTCTCTGGTTCTACTCTGTGGCACAGAGTCAATCAAAGATGGATCCTCAGAAAAAATTTGTTGTTGTTTCTGGCAAACGAGATAAGATTAGACACCCTGTATTACCTAATCTGTAGAAAAAAGAGAGGTTCGATTCGGAAATGACATATACACTGATCTACACTTTTAAAGCAAACAAACCTTTTCAAAAGCAGCCGCTGACAAAAACTTTGACAAGCAACTGACATCTGACAAGCCAAAAACAAAAAGTGTAGTGTGCTGCTCCTCTCCTCTTTTTTGTTTTTACAATTTACATAAACAAACGGTCTCAAATAATTTTGGATAAAATTTACGCCAAAGAAATGGATCAAAAAATCAAAATGTAATTTTTCATTTATACACACTTGTATTTGTTGAAAAAAAAAACGAAATAATTTCAGTTTAGTAAGTGGAGATGTCAATGGTCGTTTCAAGCAACTATTTACCCGAGTCGAAGGAATCAACAAAAAAGCGGGGCCCTTCGATTTGTTATTGTGCGCTGGCGAATTCTTTGGCTCCAACAACGATGAACTGATTGCATACAAAAATGGATTCAAAAATAGTAACCATTGTATGATACTAAACAAGCAATCTTTTGTTTATAATTTTAAATAATTTCTAGTTCCTGTGCCGACATATATTCTTGGTCCAAACACCACGGAAACTGCAAAGTTCTATGAAGATTTAGAAAATGGGGAAATCTGTTCAAACTTAACGTATCTCGGTGAGAATGTCAACCATAATGTAATTCCATAAATAAAAACTTATTCAAAACTATGTCTTCAGGTAAAAGGGGTCTTTATACTCTTTCGTCGGGAGTGAAAATAGCATACGTAAGTGGTGTCGAAGGATCTGGTGAAAACAATTTCAACAAGGAAGACATCGTCTCTGTGAGGAATTCCTGTCTGGTAAATAAAACCACCACAACTGACTACAAAGGCATAGATATCCTCATTACATCCCAATGGCCTCATGGAATTGGTGAACAGGAAGTGAGTAAAATTCAACTATTAACATGAATCCGCTAACAACGATTTTGTGTTTACAGAAAAACACTTCAAAGTTGATTTCCTACTTATCGATGGAGATTAAGCCGCGGTATCACTTTTGTGGAATGAACAAAGTGTACCAAGAACCACCGCCTTACAGGTGAGAAACAAAGCTAATGTGGTTCTCCTTGAAGTTAACCATTTTTCTCATTCAGAATCCCTGCTGATAACACGACACAATACGAGCTAAGTACCCGATTTATATCTCTGGCCAATGTGGGAAATGAAGCGAAACAAAAAGCCATTTACGCGCTTAGTCTGTGTCCAGCTGAAAAGATGCGTGTCATGGATTTAATACAAAAAACAATAAACGAGACACCGTGTCCTTTCTTGGGAATGAACTTCGGCGACTGCAAAAGTAAACAGCAAAAGGTAAAAGTTTTTTAAAGATACTTTGTGTGTTCACAGGACTCACAAAGTTTATTTTTTTTAAGCAAGACGATGGTCAACAATTTTTCTATGACCTCCACTCCAACCCGAATGACAACCGAAAGAGAGGCGGACGCAAAGGATTCGGATATGAGGGTCAGGAAAAACGACAGCGTCCTGTTTTCGACCAAGGTAAGAGAAACTTTCGCCAAACAATCAGAAAATTATGAATGGATCTAATTTTTTGTTAGAAAAATGCTGGTTTTGCTTGTCCTCCCCTGATGTTGAAAAGCATCTAGTTATTACGATAGGAGACAACTTCTACTTGGCCTTAGCCAAGGGTCCAATCAACGACTATCACGTCCTTATTCTATCAGTCACTCACGTGCAATCTTCTGCCCTTTTATCCAACGAAGACTTCGAAGAGCTGTTGAAGTTCAAGGAATCTTTAAAGAAATTCTTCAAGGAACAAGGTCAGGTGGTGTGCTTTACAGAGCGCAATTACAAATGCACCCATTTGCAAATCAACGTTTTCGGTCTAAGCAAGGGCTATGAGTGGAAAATCAAACATGGCTTCGAGGTAAGTGTCATCAGATATCACATCGCTTGTATTGTAAAGTTTTTTATTGCCTTTTGAAATTTTAGGATAAAGCTGAAGAATACAATATTACTTTAGAGACACTTCCAGAGCTGACAGATCCATCGCCACTCCCGCAAAAGGGACCTTTCTTTGTTGCCGAGCTTCCGGATAAAACGACACTTTTGACGAGGCAAATGAAACAGTTTCCTTTGCATTTTGCAAGGTAAGATTGAGAATTTGGTTTGAATACTAAGTGGAAATAATTGATGCAAATGAACAGCAATACAAAGCGGTTAGTTGGTGAACCCTTATTAAAAGTGATTTTCAGACTAGAGTTCTATTGGAACTAGGAACTTTTATTCCTATCTTGGAACTTATGTAGATAATAACCCAAATCGCGTAAGTTTTGAAATGGTTGCCTTACAATCATCCATGGTCAAAACATTGGAATATTTTAACCGAGGCGACATGAACGGCTGCGTTTCCATACATCAGCAGTTCTCGTGGCGACATATACACTGCCAACCACTAGGATGAGGCCACAAATTTTGCAATGGATTTTCGATTTTTATAACTGGTGGAAGTTTTGTACCCGGAAAAGTTTATTACCTGTTATTAGGTAGGTATTTCCCCGTTACAAATTCATGAAATCAAAGAGTTAACTCGAAACGACCGTTGGAATTTTTCAAGATCAATTAATAAACTACTGAAAATAGGCATAAAAAGGTGCTACACTAGGATGAGGCCACATGCAAAGTTTAAAAAAAAACAAAAAAATGAGTGAAATGTTTACATTTTATGGTTTAATAATATTTGTTAATAACGTTTTTTTACATTTATAATGAGTATGTCCGCCATTTTTGGATATAACCTCTATTAGACGGTTTGGAATAGAATCATACGGTTTTTTTAAATAATCATATGAAATTTGGGCCCGGGCACTACGAATAGCATCAATTAAGGAGTCCTTGTCTTCAAACTGTCTGCCACCTTCATAAACACGAGATAGCCATGACCAAACGTTTTGAATAATGTTTAAGTCCGGTGAATATGGCGGCCATGACAAAAGTTCCATGTCTTCTGATTGAATCCAGCTTTTGACAACCCTGCTAGTGTGGATTGGAGCATTGTCTTGTTGAAAAATCCAAGTCAGAGGTCCAAAAATGTTTTTCATTTTTGGAAATCACCGTTCCAGCAAACATTAGCTATTTTCATTTATTGTTGTGGACAAAAACTCCAATTCCAATTCTACTATTCGTGCCATAGTTGGTAATAGCTCCCCACACCATTACACCTAATGTACGGCTATGATGTCTTGCCAAAATAAGCTCATCCTTTCTTATATCATGGAAATAAAAGTTGTAACCATCAGGATTAAGGTTAAACTTTTTTTATCCGAAAAGACAACGCGTTTCCATTCACTGCTCCAATCAACATGCTGTCTTGCAAAGTCAATACGATGCTGCTTGTGTACTGGCTTCAAAACAGGTTTCTTTTTTAGTTTCCTCCTTTGAATAGTATCACTTTTTTGTATTGTTCTTCGAACCGTTGTTATGCTGGCTGAAACTCCGCTTTTGGCCGTTATCATAGTCGCTGGTAGAATGGAATTTGAGCAAGTCGTAGAATTAACCGATTTTCTCTTGGTGTTGTGGCTTTTTCCGTGCGTCCTTTTTGATTTTTGGCATAGTTTTGTGGATCAGCAAGATAATTGTTTACAACTGTCTTGCTCCTGTTAAGTCTCCTTGCTATTTGACGGCCTGAGAATCCTATTTCCTTGAAAGCATCTATTTTTGCTTTTTATGTCGCTGTCAAAGTCTTTCCGGAACCCATGTGTGCTTCAAACTAAATAAAACGGTTATTTTTAACACTCTCTTAGATATTTTATACAAGAATTCGCACATGCGAACTCCCGGAAATATTCGCAATGGCCTCATCCTAGTGGAGCACCTTTTTATACCTATTTTCAGTAGTTCATTAATTGATCTTGGGAAATTCCAACCGTCGAACAGTGGGGCAAGATACCCCAATAATCGGAATCAATTCGGGGGATGCACCTACTTAATTGATGTCAGTTTTTTTAAGTAGAAGTACCATAAACGTGAAAAGGAAAACCATAGTTGTGCTCTTCAAACACGTTTTAATGCTTCTTTAAGGGGCTATACCAGTATAACCCATGAAAAACTAGGCGATTTTGGCGAGTTTTATCAAAGGAAAGTGCTGGATAGAATGTTTTGAAATTTTTTGGAAATAATGAGGTATATTTTAAACTGTATTTTATGATTTTTTTCTTATGAGAATGTTAAAAAGTAACGGAGTAATCTTCTGTTTTCGAAGATGCCAAATTAAAAGTACCTCAAGTGCTGACGTGATTCCTGCCAAACGAGTAGCTAAAACTAAAAAATTTAAAAAGCGTATTAAAGTTGAAGGTATTTCCTATACAATGACCTACGATTTTTGAAAAATATCAAAAAATAACAAAATGGCGTAGTATTTAAAACAAGTCTATTTATATGGAAAATGTTTTTTTAATTTTGAGCTAATCAAAATGATTGTAAGGCATTGCATACTAAATGTATTAAAACTACTAAGATTGAATTTTAAGTCGATCAACCAATTTTTCAATTGTTGAAACTATCGCATAGAGTTTTTTTGAAGGTATAAACTATCGAAACCAAAAAATTTTGAAAGTTTCATACTGGTATAGCCCCTTGATAACGGCATCTGTCCTCAAACTGATTTTCCAAACATAACTTTATTTTCAGATTTCAAAATCAGTTTGAAATCCGAAAATAAAGTGGTGTTAATAATTTCACTGACATAACTTTATATTCAGCTGAATACGTGAATCACAGATAGATTTCGTGTTACAGAAGCAACAAACTAAACAAATGGAAGTTGCGGGGCAAGAGAAGTAATGGTTTTCCCTCTTGTTTTTTATTCCTCTAAGCTTTAAGTTCAACTAACGTAAAAAACAACTTTATGCGAAACTTATGAATGGCATAAAAACTGAATTTGAGCATCGACTCGATGCTTCTCAGCTTCCAAAACTTGTGCAAATTCCTTCTTGCATTCGAACTTAAGTGGGCGGCAGTATTTGGTTGATGAAGATCTCGGATTTCGCAATCTACACTATGATCCATTCTTTAGTACATTCACTGCACTTTAACCTCAGCTGAATTATTCGTCACATGCATCTCGTCATTTTTCGGATAGCACATTTCTTTCGCATTTTGAACTACTTTGTTGGAAGGAAACCGTTCAGTGTCCTTGGCTCTAATAATATTGTATTGGTGTCTCGTTAGCTTGGCCTCTACCACAACTGAAAGTGCTTCCTCACCCGTTCGGCCCAAGAGTGCTATTGTTACCTGGCAGCCTTAAAGTGTTTTTTCCACAAGTCACGTTTCAAAGTCGGTGCCCCTCTTAACTTCAAAAGTCCTGCACCGATTTTTTTAAAAATTTTAACACTATTGCTTTATATGATTTATAAGGGTTTCATTGTGCCCAGATTGTGCCCATTTCTCTTTGAGCCTTGACGAAAACTGTGAGATTGTATGGTTAAGCTCATTTGTTTTTTTTGTTACGGGGCAGTGGATGCGCTCCTAAACTTGTAATTTTAAAAAAGACAATTTTTCTTTCAACAATGACTTGCCAGACTCTTTCATGATTTCATATAGCTCCATCCGTGTAAAAAACAAGTTATTTGTATGTGAACCTACACCAAAAAGTAAATTTTGAAATTGCTTAAAATAGTAGTTGAAGAACTAAAAAAATTGTTTAAAATAAGAGGAGCACGTATGAGCACCCGTTCTTTTTGGAACTTCACAGACAAAATGTTGAATTACATGAAAAAACTTAGATCTGCGTGTGGAAGAGTGTGGAAGTCTACTTTAAGCTTAAGCTTTTAAGAAACTCCTGTATACACTTGACTTCTGATGCAAAATTGAACAACATCTTTCCACAGATTCTTGAATACTTTTTAAAATATTAAATAACATACCTGACGCTGTCGATTCCATGTTCAAACTCAATTTTGCCTTTGTTTTTATTAAAGTTACAGCTATTCGAAGGTAAAAACTTTTTATCAATTCGCAATTATAAAAAAACTAAAATGGTTACTTCAAGTGCACGCGTATGAATGGGAAATCATGTAACAGCACAAAATGAGTGCGTTTTAGATGCATTGGAATATTTTTTAACGGAATAGCAAAAAAAGAAACTCATAACTTTTGTTTCGTTTTTTGAATTAATTCCGAGCTTGCCATATAGTTGGCCCCACTGTGCGTCGTTTCGAATTAACCCTTAAATTTTATGAATTTGTTTTGGGAAAATACGTATCTACTAACTGGTAATAAACTTTTCCGGGTTCAAAACTTCCACCAGGTATAAAAAGCGAAAATCGATCGCATAATTTGTGGCCTCATCCTAGTGGCTGGCAGTGTATTATGGTGATGCTGTCAGCTGCGTTTTCGTTGCTTTCGCAACTAGTAAATCGCTTTGGTTTGGGAGTGCCTTTTGGCTTCAATTGCAACTTGACTTTTAGTCATTATTGCAATGTGCTTGCCTCTGTAATTTCTGTACACGTTCACTTCGACGAAATTACATATTGCATCGACTTGCGCATGGAATATGACTGTTAGTTGTCCCGTAGGTACTGAAATAATTCTTCTTGACCAAAAAATTCTTGCTTCTGTGCTTTTTGCTAATTTTGAAAAGTCTTCCGGGGAAGTGTCTTTCTCCTCTTCCATGAAAAAGTTGTCAGAACTGAATTCCTTGGTCATACTATCTCGAGTTATGTCAATGAAAGGTAATTGCTTTGACATATTTACACGGTTTTAGACCACTATCTATTCTTTTGTTTACTTACGGCACAATCGTCGTACGTTTATGTCGGGATGATGTCCAGTCCTTCTGAATTCTTCGAATTTCATACAGACAATCAGCGTAATGTCATCGGGATAGACAGTACACCCTATAGCCTACACCCAGTATGGTTAGTTTTTCGAGTAATTCGTCTAGTACTACACTCCATAGGAGAGGTGACAGAAACCCTCTTTGTGGGCAACTTATATTTGCAATGGTTGTTTGAATACTTTGACTAGAGTGTGTTTCAGCCGTTCTGGCACTGAGCATTGCCTTAACCCACTTTATTATGGTACTCGGAGTACCTCTGTAATGATTTGCCTTATGCGAGGTACTATCAAAGGCAATCTTAATGCCCAGTAGTAAACAACCGAGAGCTGCGTCTGTTAAGAGACGGTATAAGGCAGTTGACGGAGATTAGCTCCGTGTTCTTGCTGTCTTGTGTTTAGTGGATATGTTCTAACATTTCTGATCTGAAGAAATTGTCAATAGCCATCTCTATAGTTTTCAATACAAAGGACTTTTGGCTTATTGGTCTGAAAGAACCCAACTCATACCATGAATCTTCGGTATGAATATAACTTTGGCTCGCGTCTATGGAATGGGTACTATGCTACTTCTGATAATTCTTAGCAAGTGAGATAATTTCACTTCTTTGCAAATATGTAGCAATGCGGGAAAACCCCATCAATCCCCGGAGATTCTAAATGGTCGGAAGGTAGGTACTTAATGCAGCTTCTAACCTTTTTTTAGAAAACTATCGTTACAATCTGCGAGTCTTGTTTATAAGTTAATTGCACAGGTTCAGATATATTTCATACCCTGCTGCTTGTATGTTTCCAGAGAAGTGAGTATTGAGCATGAAGAGAGATCTTTGCTACTCATTTTCTGTGAAGTTGCCTTCAACGAAGTTTAAGGTCATTGAAAAGATCTTATATAGTATACCTTCTACTTGAGTTGAAGTTATGTTTAACGAGAAGACTTCAAAGCTTCTCCTGCTTTCCTTGGCCCTTTCCTTTAACAACTTTAAATACAAAGCCAAGTACATCCTACTGAAAGAATATAATAGAGCTTGACGCAAACTTCTCTAGTCAAACCTTTTCAAAGCTTTTTATTCCTGAACTGCCAAAAAAACATCAAAATTCAAGTTCAAGTTCAAGTACCTAAGTAAAAAAAACGCTCAAAAATTGGTCGAACTGTTCTTCATCTACATAAAATGGCAGCAGACCCTATCTGCAGACTTTGCCGCAAAAGTGAAGAAACGTTTCAGTAGATCATTACAGACGGCCCTATCGAGATAACCGTCGCGTCGGAGCGGAGATTCCTCCGCAACGCTTCCTTTTTCGGAGATTCAATTTTGCTTTGAAGTAGTCGTCATCGTAAGAAATTTTTCACAAATGCGGCAATGCATTGCGTTCAAAAAACAACACAACGGAGGACGTCGGAGAAATGTTTGTTTTTATCTGTCAAAAATAAAACCAACAAAAGTACTTAATCTCTAAGCATCGAACATAAACGGCAAACGTTGTATTTTGTAGGACAGAATGTCCGATCGGGCGATCGGAGAACTACCAAGAAGCAAAATTTCTCCGAATCGTAGGATATCGGCGAGAACTCCGCTCCGACGGTTACCTCGATAGGGCCGAGAACGTCCAGTACTTCTCCACATTACAAAACAGATACTTGATTAAGAGATAATCTCCCTGTATAAACTCAAAGTCATCCACTCACAGAAGATCATTAACCTCTGGTACAATTGAGGAGCAAAAGAACTGTTCAAAAACTCCCAATTAGTTGCCGCGATGCCCAAAGCAGCAGAGGCTCAACCACCTATTCAATCTAATCTAATCTTCACTCAGAGCTCATCAAACAAAAAGTTTAAGCTCGTTGAGAATCGGGTTCCATTTGAATTCTAAAATTTGACATAGTTACTATACTTACAGTATTTACTATGTAACAAAATTCCGATAAAAATTCATAGTATTTTTCAAAACTTAAATAAAATAACATTTTTTATGTCTTTTCAGGGAAGTCTTCTGCTCTGAGAACCTACTAAACTGCGAAGAGAAAACCGATTGGAAAGACTGCAGTCTAACTAAGGATGAAGAAATCGAACTTGTTAAGCAATTTCGGGAGAAATACAAGAAATTTGATTTCACTCAATGAACAAAAAACTGCAAATAACTTGTTTGTTGTAATAAAAAATTTTGAGCTTTGACATTTTACAGTAAGAGTATTTTTTATTATTGTTTTTTAAAACAGAAAAAAAATATATTCTAAAATAAAAACTACACACTATAAAACTCGTGTATATAAGACTCTTGTTCTATACAATAATAACTACTAGAAAAAAGTAATTAAACAATTAAATCTTTTCTTCTTTTTCCTTCCAATCACAATTCAATTTCTTCTTTTTTTCTTATTCCTATCCTCCACAGAACAAGGGTGTTCGTTCTCGAAGAAACTCCTTCCTTTTGAAGTTGATTCAAAAAGACTGACTATAACTTTTTTTAGGACAAACAATGCAAACATGGGTTAATACAATGACTATGATATTTATGCGCACTTAAAGTAGTGGTAGCAGATTAACTCGTCGCCTCTGCTGGTATTTAAAATGTTTTGTTTTGTTAAGAGGTTCAGTCTTCGTTTACTTATGACTCCCTATGGTAGATCTTGTTGAGAACTTGCAAGAACAATTCATGTGGCACTCCACGGGATGTCTGTTGAATGTGCGTTTTGATCATGTTGTATGACTCTTCCTCATAAACAGCATAAGTGTTTGGAAGTCCAAGTTCCTTATACAATTGCTTGACTCGGGCTATCTTTGCAGGATCTGTGAATTTTTAAAGAAAAAGTCTTAAACAAAACTTAAATTAGTTATTTTAATTTTTACTCACCACTCTGCCCATAACACTCGGTCATGATTTTCTTTTGATTTTCATTGGCGCGCTGCATGCAAACCACAGCCAACCATGAGCACTTGTTGTCCTGAATGTCTGTGCCTATTTTGCCAGTCACCTCTGGATTTCCAAAACAGTCGAGGAAGTCGTCCTGCACTTGGAAGAAATGACCCATTTCGAGGAGGATAGTTTTGGCTTGTCTAAATGCTTCGGCATCTTTAATCCTAAAGAAGACAACAAAATCAATTAATCCCCACTTGAGTTTTTCAAAGGATCTATCAAATGCACTTACCCAGCTAAATGCATTGCCAATGCAAATGGTAAGTAGAAGGAATAATACGCAGTCTTATTGGCAACAATTGACTTATACTTGTCCATTGTGAAACTCGTAATATCTTTGTTGGCTGTAAGTAAATCAAGTGATTGTCCGCAGGTGGTAACAAAAATTACTTCATGGAAAAGTTCAAGTAGATCAGTATAGCATTCAGTATGGCGGAAATGGTTTTTCAAAACTGTGAAAATTGCATTCTCGATCATAATTGAATCATTGATGGCTGTCATGCCAACATCATCCAGTTTATGCCAGCAAACTTGACCGCGACGAGTCGTGCTATTGTCCATGATATCATCGGCGATTATGAACATGCTCTGAAGCTGAATCGAAAAGAAAGAAACAATTATAAACTGTTCGGAGGGATTATTTCAAATGATATTTGCTTACCATTTCAACACACCATCCCAAGTATTGAGCCTTTTTGATGTTTTCAGGAGTTAGTTGATCTGCGGCCACTAGTTTCTTGTATGTTAGTACTGTCAGAAGACCTCGGTTTTTCTTTCCGCGTGGCACATTGTATTGTAAGGCCTGCCAATAAAAAAAAAAATATGTCTCAAATAATCTGCGTTGAGTTAATCGATTTGAAGAAGACTCACCTTAGCGAACCATTTGCTGGCCTGCTTTGCATTGTATTCGTTTGCTTTTTCAGTAAGTTCTCGTACAAGATCTTGAAAAAATTAACAGGCAAATATTTTATTTAAAAAAAAAATAGTATTTCATTCATTCATGAAAAATGTACACTCACACTCACTCACAAAATAAAACAAAATGATTCGAAAACGATGATGAAAATCTATTACGCTTTGAATTTTAAAAAATGCACTTCGAATCCCCAATGAAAAAAAGAAAAAGCATAAACCATTGTCCATGTCAAATGGGATCAGCAAAAAAAGTGACTTTCGAAAAGGTATTCCTTTCGAAACAAAATGCCTCTGAAATCGATAGCATTCAAAACATTGTAAGATATTCAATGACAAACCTCAAACTTACGACGATCGTGGAAAAAGTAAATACTTCTTCGAACAAAAAGTGACAAATTATCGAAAATGATTAAGTTAGTTCCCTTACTCGTTTTTGTGAGCAACTCTTGGAAGCAACTTAAGCAATTACTTGACTAGAAATGTTTCTATGAGTCTACAAGAATTTCACAAATATCAATGAATTCTGAAAATTTTGTGTAGAAATGAAATAAGCAAAGAAAAGTTGGTCTATTTCAGAAATAATTGGGAGAGCTGTGATCCTTTCGAGGTGCTCGCAATAAAAAGAAGATTCTGAAAAGTGACGACAAATCTGTTTTCGGTCGATAATTGGAAATAATATTTGTCTTATTTCCATTGAAGTGTTTTAATAAATAAATCGATGAAAATTCCTCCTCGATCGCCACAAGGGTTTTTTGTTTTTGAAAAACCGAACAAAATCTGTGTGCTTTTTACCCTGTGTTCGCCTTAAACTTTATCTGCGTGTTTGCTGGAGTGAATTTAGAAAGCGAATAAAACTTTTACCAAAAGAAAAATAAATTCATTGGACACAAGTTCGGTTTGGGTCAGGGCCTAGCTTTTTGCTGTTACAAATTAAACTGTCTACTGACATGAAATTTGCTTCAGGAGACAAAATATTGATGGTTTCGCGGTTGACTGTTTGTTGGGAATCAAAAACTCCAGATTTAAAAAAAAAAAAATTAAGGGAAATTTAAAAGACATTTATGTTAATCCGACAGTTAGACAAGGTTAGATTAGATTGTATAATGGATTAAGCTTATGCAGCTCTGGGGACTGCGGTGTCTCTAGTTAAACATACTGTCCAAACCCATGGAAAGTTTCAGAGCAATTCTTTTGCTCCTTAATTTAACCAGAAGTTAATGATCCTCTTTGGGTGAATCGTGAATGAGTTTAAGTTTATCCAGGGAAATAATCTTGTATTCAAATTTTCAAATTTTGAGCGTTTTGAAAGGATTGGACAGAGAGTTCATGCCAAGTTTTGTTGCATTCTTCCAGTAGGATGTTTTTGGCTGTGTATTTTGAAATGGTTTTTGTTTCACATGATTAGATAGATAGATAGATAGGTAGATAGATAGGTAGTTTTATTATTCATTCATACAAGTTTACAACTATAAATGCAATACAATGTTTTAATATTAAATGAAATGTGAACATTCGGTAACTTTGAAAGTTAGTGTTGAATGACACGATTATAAAAATTAATTCAAATAAATATCTGATTACAATGGGTAAGGGCCGAAGAATGGTTTTTATATGAACTTTTTTTTGTAAATGTGAGGCTTTTGAGAAAGATACACTTTGTAACACATCGTCTGAACCTTATATGCGAGTTTGCGTACAATGATTTACTTATAGCATTTGCGTTAAATTTTCAACTTTCTACGTGACTTCAGAAACGTAAATATGTGCGGCTTCTTACAGGCCGTATTTGTAGAGCTCAAAGAAAAAAAAACGTAAAAGTTTTCTGTTTTATAAAAAATATTTCAAAGTCTGGCCGCCCTTGATAGAGATAGCGTTGGTGTGAGAAAGATTGTATAGATTTTACAGATCGAGAGCGCCTGCCGCTTTAATTTCCGCAAGACTTCAAATTTCCCAAAAAGCGATGCCGGAACACCGGCAGCCATAAAGCAATATGATGAGGCCACAGCGACAGCCAAGAGCGACATAATGATACCATGCCGGGACCATGATAAAGCAACATGATAAAGACACACGGACATTAAAAAACCGAAATAAAGAAGGAAAATCGACAGACATAAAACTACATGATAAGGGAACACCGACATCAAAAAATCAACATTATGAAAGGACATAAACAGCCTAAATGCGACATGACGAAGGCATACCAACTGTGAATACGACAAAATGAGCGAATACCAAAATTATTATTTTAAATTATATGTATGTATTTGTGAATGATTTCAACAAAAATTTTAACAAAGTTTGAAAAGCATAACAAAAAAACAGCAGTGTTCAGAAGTGGATGAAATTGTTATAGTTGAATAAGTCACTTCCACGCACAGATGTTCGATGGTGTCAATTTGTTAAAACTACGATTACAAAAATAAATTAAAAAGGGTGGCGCAACAAAACGGGGAGGCTCGGGGTCTAGGGTATTTCTCCCAACCATGCCTTGTGATGGAATTTAGCAGACCCACAATTTTCTGCCGGTTCTGATCGGAGGACTCGCCCTTTGCTCACGAAAAGCGATACCCGTAGAAACATTTTTTTGTTTTCTGTTGGGATTCGAACCGCGAATCTCCAACAGGCGGACATGGTTACCATTTTGCCACCGGCAACACTAAAATAACGATTACGGGATGAAATCTTAAGCTAATTTTGTTCTTACGTGCGTAAATCAGTACACACACGAGCCAAAAATCACAGGAAGGTAAGAGCTCCATAAAGGCTCATAGGATCAGGAAGTGTAGAAGAGTTTCCAAAGTAAAATTGATGAATGCACAAATTGTAAACTAAATGAAGTCCTTATTCTAATTGTGTTTCTATCGTCTTGTCTCAAAAAACAAATTCACCATCATCCGACTTTCATTTCAGGTGTATAATTATCCAAAGGAACTAACAGCCCAATGATGCCCAAATGTCTCAAGTCATAACATTGTGAGCTGCAAAGAACCACTGCACAATTTGAGTATTGAGTGGGAAAATGTGACTTGACTAAAACGTTGTGACTTGTGAGTGAATATTTTCCCAATCAAGTAAAACTATTCATTGTAATCAATCAACAAGCAAACCTTGCAACTTGCATAGCTCTTCATCAATCGCTACAGTTGAAAAAAAAAAAAAAACAATTGCGACTGATTACTCTACACTTTATCCCACTTAACAAAAAGGTAGATATGTTTTACTCTAGCAGTTGTCAATCAATCATCTAATTTAGTGCAGCCTCGATTATAAGATTCTATCATGCTATGTTTTATTTGCTAAGACTGATCAAATATTTCCCACAATTTGAATTCGCTATTCCTCGCAAATAATAATATTTTCGCAACAAGCTCTTTCAGTGAGAAAACTGTAAAGTAACTACGTAGTTAATTATTATTTTCAATAGACACAAAGACAATAATATGTCATCGTTACAAATCTGCTGTTGTTGTTATTGTTTTTGTTGATCGCTGTTGTTGTTGTTCTACTTTATTACATTTACTTGTGAATAGATCATACAAAATATTTACCTGGAAAAACAGCCATGAAATCTCGACTTTCATCCTTGGAAACAGTTGCACGTGCTGCTAATGGCATCGAATAGTTAAGAGTTGACAGTGTTCTACAAATAAAAAAAAGGAGAAGAAAAAATAAATAAATAAAAACAAATAATGTTTTGACTCTCATCGTATGTTTCTATTTATGATCAGATACATATCTGTATTTGCATCTCATTCAGTAAGAGTTTGTGTACTGAAAAAAACGTTGTTCATGACCTCTTACATATTTGCTCTTTTACTGAACTTGAATTTAGTTATCGTGATAACAAAAGAAAGATGCATCGCTGGGGTTCCATTAAAATTCATAAGACTTTCACAGATAACAAATACCTAAAGAAAGAGTTCTACATATTTGTGAAGTTATTTTCTGAAATAACTTGACCTCAATACAAATCATAAAACACGCCTAGTTTGAAAGTATTGGGTGCTTCAAAACAAAAGCGTTATTTTAAATAGGAATGTCAATTTATGTACATATGCTAACCATATGAAGAAGATTTTTTTTCGATTTCAACGTGACATGATTGAAGTATTTGTGGTAGCCCACGCCAGTATTTAGAATTTATATAGCTCTACTATAGTTTTAAATTATGTTTCGCGTACCATGATTAATAAATGGCTTTTCGCTACTAAAGTTTAATGCTTCAACCATTACTTCAATATCCATCGGCATCGTTACGTAGTATGTTATGTAGATATCGAGTAATCATTCGATAATGAATGGAAAGAACCCCTTATTCATTAGCTTCTTTCGTAAGAATTTCTCATCCCGCTAAACAAATAAAAGAAGCTATAAGCCTGCTGAAAAACAACAAGGCTGCTAATGCCTATAGAAATTATTAAAGTGTGCTGCGACAGAAGCAACAACTTTATTTCCAATTCTTCGGGACTTCTGCAACAAACGTCAAATCCCATGGAAAGATATAGTTATTGCACTGGGGCAGAAAAAATGTCACATCGAACGCATCAGTGCGATTTCAGTACGCACTACGGCGCCCAAGTGCGCACATCGAACAGACCTATTATCACACTGCCAAAGACCTCAGCAGATGCCACAATTGGCGTGGCATAACGTTGCTTAACTGGAGAAGATTATAGCGGGCATAATACTCGCAAGAATTAGTCCTCGAAATGCGGACTATACAGCGCAACCACCAAAGTGGTATCGTAGCAACAGGCCTTGCGTGGATCACTAAAACTCCCAGCATAATCATCAAACAGGCTCTGAATTGACAATCATACTCCTATTACTTTTTGATTTAGAACGTACGTTCAACAATTGAATAAGGTCGGCGATATGGAAAGCGCTCAAAAGACTTGCAGTACCTGGTCACACAATTTCACTGATATGCGACCTTTACGCGAATGCTCAGTGCACCGCACCGTCTCGTACAAAGAAAAATTAGCTATAAACAAAAAAGTGCCTCAGGGTAGTCTGCTTCCGCCTCTATTATATTTGGTAGCAATGGTCGCTATATTGGAAAAGGTTAATACCGAAGCACTTTATGGCATTCAATGTCACCCCTCTCAACGTCCATGTCATCTCGATTAAGCCGACGACGTTTGTTTTCTGGCTCATGCAGCTAGTGAGATGCAGAGAAAACTAGAAGTATAGATGCGAATTGTCGAGAGCGCCGGATTGAATGTCAACATTTCAAAAAAATTATAATATTTCAATAATACAACACCGATTGCTAAAAACGAAGGCACTGTGGCTGACGTAAGAGTCAGAATAGCAAAAGCATATGCAGCTTCTCATAAACTACGAAGAACATTTTACTACTTCACAAAAAACACCAAAGTACGTGTATTTAAAGCTTGGGTAAAGTCTGTTTTATTGAACAGCTCCGAGCTGTAGAAAACAACTGAGAGCGTATGGAGAAAACTTCAAGTACATATTTGTCAATTCCTGCTAAAGAAAAATTTTGAAGATATTTTGACCAAATGAGGTACAGCTTTGGGTGCTGACCGAGAGTAAGTCGATGGCGCAAGATACTTTAGAATGTAAACGTAAATGGATTGGTCAAACGTTGAAAAACGGCATTTGAATACAACCTACAAGGCAACAGAAGAAGTGAAAGACTTAAGATGAGTTAAGATATCGGAGCCCAGAATGAAATCAAACGATTGGCCAAGACAGAAGAAAATTGAGAGAAATGGTTGCCGCTCTATGTTATTCATGGTCCAGGAGAAGAAGAATGACTGGCTTTGCTTTTTTTCTTCCACAAATTTCTGAGTGCTATACTGTGAATCTGCAGGTCAATAGTCAAATGCATCAGAGAGACTAATTTGCCGGAAAAGCGACAAAATAGCTTATTTGTGATTACTCGTAATCGCAAACGAAATTTTAGCCGCAGCACTGTCGTAAATGCAATAAAATTATGCGGCCCTATCGAGGTAACCGTTGGAGCGTAGTTTTCTCCACAACGCATCCTTTTTCGGGGATTCGATTTCGCTTCGGAGTAGTTTTCATCGTAAGAAATTTTTAACAAAAACGGCAGCGCATTGCATTCCCAAAACTAAAACTTTCAGCAGCAAAAACTTATCCGAAGACGTCGCGTCGGATCGGCCGATCGCAGAACTACCACGAAGCAAAATGTCTCCGAATCGTAGGAAATCGGAGAGAATTCCGCTCCGACGATTACCTCGATAGGGCCAATAGTTACTACCGTACAGAATTACTGCAATTGCAAAAGCACTTCCTCTGTGAATGACTTCTTTTTTATCGAATCAGGTTGCAGATACTCACCGCAGATATGGTGAGAGCATAGTCACACAGGCTCCTTATCTTAACAGCAGCAACCGGAACTCTCATCTACTCTGACCTAAAAATTAATAAATAAGGTGGCGAAACAGAGCGAGGAACCCAAGGGCTTAGCGCATTTCTCACAACCATGAATTGTGAGGCAATGGAGGGTTAGAGGCAATGGAGCGCCGGTTCCGAACGGCTAGTCCAGAAAGTCCTTTTCATGGCAATGAATTTACTAACGGATTACTTGCCAATTCCTCACAAAAGGTGATACCCGTCGAAAAACATTTTTGCCTCTTTTGAGGATTCGAACCACGAACCTCTGGGTTAACAGCAGACATGTTACCCATCACGCCACGGGTACTCTGACCCACAAGCAGAAGTAATTGTGTCAACATAATTTTTTGCTATGTGTATTCTATACACTTTGTACCTTTGAACGACTATCCTAGAAAACCGCGCTTAAAATATAGTTCATCTGATATGCCGGTTTAATGTATCAAAATCAACACATGATTAACGATTTTGATAAGGTTGTGGGGTAACGATTAGTTTTTCCCAAGTGGCTTCTGATAAATATCAACTTAACTCCATGAAACACAATCGCAAACGCCTTATAAATCACGTGTGCCGCATGAGACCCCAATAAACAATTTACTATCAGTCAAGTCATTCCCTTATCAATTGAAGAGCTTGATCCAAAATCCACCATCAAATGCACGCTTTGTTCTCATGACGTAAGGTAGCTATACAAAAATAGCACTTTCGCAGGCCATTATCAGTAATGAACAAAACATTCTTATCTTACAAATAAACAAACCAATTCTATTTTCATATTTTTAAATAGTTGTTTAGAGCTTCTTGTTGTTGTTTGTTTATTTTAATAAAACACCTCTGGTTTGGTTTCTTAATCTTCAAACATGCAATCTTTTGCCTAAAATCTCCATTCCATTCCATATGCCTGTGATCTTGAACTAAGTGCGGTGATGGCATGTTTGTACTTGTAAGTGCATGCGTTTGGTACGTGATCATCAAATGTAAAGCATGCAGGAGGAGAATTCCTGCTTCGCACGCATGACGGCTACATGGGAATCTAAAAATAGAAATCTTGAACAAATAGCCGTAGTTCATTTGCCTCCACTCCACTTGGAGTCGTGGAGAGGCAGCACTGTGCAGTTGTTGGTTTTGTTTTGAATCAAGAAATATAATAGTTTCAATTTACGATAACAGCCTAGCAGTCGAGTGAGAACTGGGAAGCAATACAAGATACAACACTGGAAGCCAAGGGCTATTTATATGGTTGATCAAAGGAGGTGCTGTTATTAATTTAAACTGACTTTTTGTTGGTCGATTTATATAGGAAATCATTGTGTGGAGTATACCTGCACATATGTGGTGTACGTAAAAGAACATATCGACTTGAATTACAATAACAATCTGATGATTTGTTTTTCAAAAACAAAACCATAACATCGTAGATAGTGGACAATGAAACAATTTGTTGTACGTCATGCATTTTGATTTGAGTTTACGCGACAACGACACGTGGAGAAATGTATATGAGATTAGAATGAATTGCTCTTGCATAAATTTTTTATGATTGACTTCTAACAAAAACGAAAACGGTTACATAAAATGATGACAGTCATGTTTCGAATGTCATACGCGCAGTTCTCACAACCATGCCTTGTGAGGAAATGGAGGGGCCTTACAATCTTCTGCCAGTTCCGAACTAATCGAGAAAGCGCTTTTCATGGAAATGATTTTACTTACGGAGGACTTGCCAATTCCTCGCGAAAGGCAATACCAGTGGAAAAACATTTTTGCCTGTTGGGATTCGAACCACGAATCTCTGGGTTAACAGGCAGACATGCTAACCATCACGCCACATGTAGGTACCACTGCATATGCCAGGCCTCATTTATGAAACAATCAAAAAATGGCAGACTTGGCGACGCTTTTAAGTAGTCGATTGAAAAAGCTGTAATCCCTTCGAAATCAAGATTCTTGTAACGTTGAAAAAGGAAAAGGTTGATTGGCCTATTTTATTTTTTAACTCTCTTTTATCAGCCTCTTCATTGACTTTTTAAAGACTACCTATTTGATTTGTTGTTCTTCTTGGACTTGTAGTGAAGTATCTTGAAAAGCAGTGAGTCATTATTTAGCCTCCTAATTTCTGTTCAGGTATCTTAAGAGATTGGTGTACATGTACTCTACATCTAAGCTCTTCTTACATACGTGGTTCCTCCACTTCAACACGCGCCCATAAAATTAGACAAAAACAGCCTGAAAGTTGAAAGACTTGTTTTTTATTCTACCCAATGTCTCTTCATGATTTTTTTCACAACGATGAAGACATGAATACTAAAATTCTTCAAAAACCGGCCTACCTACGCCTTAAAGTAGAAAGATAATTGTGAGCTATTTTTTAAGACGCAAATGTGCACTCTCAGAAACCAGTTGTCTTAACGGCCATTCAAATTTTACATCCTCCCATGCCCTGGCATGATAAAGCTCCACATCTTACAAATTAAGTTATTAACCCCGGCAGTACTACTGAATGCACAAAATGCAATTAATCTCCACAACAAAGGCCACAATACCTGGAATTCTTTCTTCTTATTCTGGTTTCTCTAAAAATAACAATGAGACAAAAATACAATGATACAGGTTTTTGTAGACAAACCCGTAGCGATACCTACCTACTTTGTTTTGTAAACAAAAACAATCCTTGAACTACATGGCAGCAAAACTATCAACAACAACACAGAAAGCCGGTCTTTTATCGAAGTTGGTGTTGACAACGAACAAGTTATTTTTTATGATTTTATTTGCTTTCAATGTTTTGTTTAGCTATCGCTAGGTCTGTTCTGCCTGGGGTCCTTATTATTGAAATTCGACGAGGTATTCGTTCGTCTTTCGTCTGTCTACTAAAATACCCCCAATGAATTGATACCAATCCCAGGGAAGTGAAAGTGGGAATCACTTCCAACGAAAACAAAATAAATCAAAAATCTTCCAACTACATTGCGAATCCAAAATATGTACATTTATGTGTTTTATTTAGTTTCCTTCTTTCCTCTTTCAAACCATTGAAATGTAAATTCCATGCAAGCCATGCGCGGCCTACGTGACCACTATCGTGTTTCAAATGGAGGGATCTAGATAAGTTCTGGTAGTTTGGTAGGTAAGGAGTTTTTTTTTTTAATTTTTCTTGTTTCAATAGCTGAAAAAGAAACGCATCTAAGTAGTACAAAAAAAAATTACCTCAGTGTTGTCTTCATTTTCTTTTTGGACACCAAATCGCTCGGCAATCCACCAATTTTATCAGCTTTCGTCATATGCTCCGAATTTTGGGGATTTTCAGTTGTCGAGATATGTCGGGCTGCTCCATTTACTGGAGTCGTACTGGCAGTAATTAGGGGGCGAACTACCTGGCCCATTGGAAATTTACGAATTATAGAAAACATTTCTATTTCTTTGTTTTTCAATTGTTCGATTTACAAATGAAAAAATATCTTAGGTTCGGTGGAGCTTGTTTTTTAGTTTGTGACGAGATTAGAAAAAAACAACAAAGAAAGTTAACGCATTTCACTTCACACTTTTCACTAATAAATTAGCAATATTTTCACTTTATTATGTATCTCTGTAGTGATTTTTTATTTTCAGCGACCGCACAGGTTGACAGACAAACAGTTATGAAAATAGTGAGGAAGGTGCAGTGATGGAGAAATTTTTTTCTTGCCGTCTCGGCACGTAAACATTAGAAAGAGAGCAAACAACAACAGAGTGAAAAGGTAATCTGTCATCTGCTGCTTAGCTAGCAGGGATGTGCTGTGGTCGCGTTCATTTTTTGAGTGAATACCAGCGTTCATTTTCTAGAACTGAGTGGTAAAAACAGAGAGTCAACTGGGGTAAGGTGAATCCATTTTGTTCACAAGCTAGATATCCCCGGGAACCCTCGTCGTCATTTGTTTTATCAGTTGGTTTGAAATTTGCTTAAAGTGAATGTGGTTTTTGGGTGCGTAACAGTTGAGAATAAAATAAACTTTATTTGCCATCAAAGTCAAAACTATACTAAAGAGTTTGGAAATAAGGAAACTCAATTGATGCCGGATAAAGCCTTGGCCAAACCAACGCGGTGAGATCGTACGATGCGATTGCGATAAGTCAAATCCCTATGCATTAAGTCAAACGTACATAGGGATTTGACTTATCGCAATCGCATCGTACGATTTCACCGCATTGGTTTGCGCAAGGCTTAAGGCCTTGGCCAAACCAACGCGGTGAGTGCGTGCGATGCGGTTGCGTTAAGTCAAGTCCATATGCATTAAGTCAAATCCCTATGTAATCTTATGGACGTTTGACTTAATGCATATGGACTTGACTTAACGCAACCGCATCGCACGCACTCACCGCGTTGGTTTGGCCAAGGCTTAAAGCCGCTAGTTGAAAAAAGACGCCATCTTCGATTTCACCACAAAAATATTTTGAGGGTGTTTCAAGCAACGGGGGGTACGTAGCAGAAGCACGCAGCCTGGTTACACTATCGGCTGCTCTTCGCCAGCGTGGAAGTTAGCGGAGAGAAATGTGATTTTTCATAGGCGGTCTTATTACGAGTTTCACGTGAAATCATTCCCCTCGAAAAATATCCCATTTCACTTTTCCCTTATTATGAGTTTTGGGGGAAAAATTTCCCATATTCGCAAAAATTCTCTTATTTATGAGCTATTTTCCCGTGAAATGTGAAAACGTAAAAAACAATAATGACAGGAAATCGGATGCAAATGAACGTGGTCCTTTTATCGAAGTGAACTTTCTGAGTCCAAGTGGAATTTTGTTCAGGGGAAACTCATAATAGCTTTTAAAATTCCGGGCGAACAAAAATGTTCCGGGTGAAAAGCTGTTCGCGTGAAACTCATAATAAGGCGGAATAGCTCTTGAAATTTCGGGCGAACAAAAATGTTCCGGGCGAAAAGCTGTTCACGTGAAACTCATAATAAGGCTGAGTGACGTTTTATGCCTCGCTTTTCAACTCATATCTTGTTTTTCAGATGAAAACACTACTAGGTTAACTCAAACCCTAGAATGAGACCTAGTTTCTGTTCAAGTGAAGACATAGCAATTAAATATTTTTTATACCAAAGCGATTTTACAGTCGTCGGTCGTCGCAGCCCCAATTCAGTTGTCAACATGACGTTATACAACGAGAATACCCTGGCTGTCGCGTTTTCATACATATTTGCAGTTGTCGCGGCGTCCAAATATATGCCAAACATCGTTTCTATCGCTGCCGCAATGCAAATCCGCTTTGGTCCCCGTTTGGGAGACCCTTTAAACCACAGAGTATAACCAGAGAGTCCACTGCAGCAAGGTAGTGCGTTTTGCCTACAAGCTAAACTAAACCGGATGCCCACACCGGATGCCCGCACTGGCCTTCACTTCCCACAGATCAAAGTCAGTTGAGTTTGAAAAGTAAAAATTTTTTTTTTTTGTTGCAAAAAAAATCGATAGTTTTTAATTTTCATACAGCCTAGAATTTAGAAAAATGAATTTAAGTTGCAGAAATTAACTTTTTTTTACATTTTGACCAGTATTTCACTGAAAAAGACAAAAATTAGTAAAAAATTTCATACCGATGCAGGCGTTTAGTTAAGTTTTTACAGTTCATACTAGTGAGCACAGAGCCTCAAACTCAGAAATAGGACGCCATATTGAAAAATTTTTTGCGGGTGTTTCGGGTTGAAGGGGTGGAAGCACCACAGAGTATAACCAGAGAGTCCACTGCAGCAAGGTAGTGCGTTTTGCCTACAAGCTAAACTAAACCGGATGCCCGCACTGGCCTTCACTTCCCACAGATCAAAGTCAGTTGAGTTTGAAAAGTAAAAAATTTTTTTTTGGTTGCAAAAAAAAATCGATAATTTTTAATTTTCATACAGCCTAGAATTTAGAAAAATGAATTTTAGTTGCAGGAAATAACTTTTTTTTTCCATTTTGACCAGTATTTCACTGAAAAAGACAAAAATTAGTAAAAAATTTCATACCGATGCAGGCGTTTTGTTAAGTTTTTACAGTTCATACTAGTGAGCACAGAGCCTCAAACTCAGAAATAGGACGCCATATTGAAAATTTTTTTGCGGTTGTTTCGGGTTGAAGGGGTGGAAGTGGATACTCTGTATTATCTACTCTGTGACCAGAGAGTCCACTTCAGCAAGGTAGTGCGTTTTGCCTACAAGCTAAACTAAACCGGATGACCCCACCCGGATGATCTCACTGGCCTTCACTTCCCACAGATCAAAGTCAGTTGAGTTTGAAAAGTAAAAATTTTTTTTTTGGTTGCAAAAAAAAATCGATCACCCCTATTACCGATCTCGTGTCGTCTCGTCGTCAACTCTCGTTTTCTCTGTCGTGTCGTTTTTTAAATGGCATTCCATAACTTCTTCGACACGAAAAATACGTAATAGATTTTAAAACGAACAAAAACTAGTAAACATCTGTCAAAATCAAAGAAATTGAAAGAAAGTTTCAACAAAAAATCATTGTTTAGAGCTCGAATGCAGTTGTTTATTTATTAGCACCTAAAAAAATAGAATATTAAAATGATAAGTACAGAAATGTACTTCAGTTCAAGTAGTGAAAGTGAAGATGAAGAAGAAAGAATTCTGAAAGAAAACTTGGTTATGAGAAGAAAACAGATACGGCACAACTCAAATCCATTCGACTTGCCTGATTCAAAGTGAGTTCACATTTTATCCCAATAGTTCCTTTAAATAAAACTTTTGTACGTTTTAACAGATTCAAGCAGTTCTTTAGATTGTCAAAAGAAGCGTTTAAATATTTGTTGGATGAAATAAGTGAAAAAACAAGGATTCGGCATCGTTCATCATCAATTCCAATAATATTGAGGCTTGCAGTCACCTTAAGAATTTTAGCTGAAGGAAGTTACCAACACGGCGCCGGGAATGACTTCAATTTGGGACTAGCTCAACCAACAGTTAGCAAGTTTTTCAAAGAAATTCTCAATATTATAGAAAGACATATTTGCCCCAAATGGATTCGCTTCCGAATGACACCGGCCGAAAAATCAGAAGCGAAGCTTTCCTTTTTTAATAAGACGAGTTTTCCTGGTGTCATCGGATGTATTGATGGCACACATGTGCGAATATTCACACCTAAAAAAGAATTTCAACACTCTTACTACAACAGAAAAGGTTTTTATAGCCTCAATACGATGTTGGCAAGTATTTTCGTTTTTTTCCAAAAGCAATTTTTTTAATTAAAAATATACATAGGTCTGCGATCATAAAATGCGAATTCGGTATGTTGATGCAAGACAACCAGGAGCTAGTCACGACGCAATGGTATGGAGCTTGAGTGAAGTAAGGGGAACGCTGCAGGATAACTTCAATAGTGGTGAAACAAATACTTGGCTTTTAGGTAATTGAAATTCTAATAATAAATATTGAAAATAAAACACTCTCTTTATCAAAAAGGTGATGCAGGATACCCACTCGAACCCTTTTTAATAACTCCTTTTCGAGCCACGCAAGAAGGAAGCCCTGAAAGTGTTTTTAACTTAAAGCACGCTTCAACAAGGAACATAGTCGATTGGTGTTCTAAAAAATCGGTTTCGTTGCCTTCTCAGCGCACGACAGCTGCATTATAGTCCCGAAAAAGGAACGCAAATTGTGAATGTGTGCTGTGCTTTACACAACATTGCAATCGATTACGGATACATAACAGATGAAACAGAAACAAATCTGTCAGACGATGTAGAAGAAAAGTCGAAAACAGTATTCAGGTATTCAATGACAATAACACTACTGGAGCTAGAATAAGAAACCAAATAATGAATGTATTTGTTAATTCATAAACTTTCTTTATTAAAAACTAGATAAACTTTAAAAAACAAAAACAATCAATTCACTTCACTTAAAGCTAAAAAAACAAAATACAGAAACTAAAAACTTCATAACAAAAATAAATGTTGGATTGGATTGGACTTAATGGCTTATTTAAGATTTAGCTTCTTTTCGGCGATCTCTATTTGTTTTTTCCGTATTTCCAAGTCCATCATTTTTATTTTATTTGTTTCTTTTCTTTGTACTTCTTTTCTTTCCGTCTCTCTTTTATAGATAAGAAGTTTTTCTTCTTCAATTGTGAGACGTTTCGTATCTCTTTTGGCCTTGTCCTCCTCTAATCTGTACCACTTTCTGAAATACCTCTCTATCTCTTTGGTACTTTTTTCTATTTTAACAAGGCTTTCGTTTATTCCATTTAAGGTAATATCTTGAAGTACAGCTTGTTTTCGTAAAAGCTCTGCTCTGTCCTGTTTAAAAGCAGAAGCTCGCGTTCTTTTCCTTCCAGGGGTCTCTAGCGGTTCATTCTGTGGTCTCTGATTTTGCGCTTCCCTCTCAAGAACTTCACCTTCAGATCCGACATACGTTTCTTCCGTATCAAAGACAATGGATTCCAAAAATGTAATCGATGTGTCTTCAGTCTGTATTTGGGATGATGAGGGAACTGATGTGGCAGTTGCCAAGGAGTTAGGAGGCAAAATGGACTGCGATATACCTATTGCGTTTCCGCTCGGGTTTACAACTTTTCCTAAATGCAATAAATTTGCAACATCTTCTTCAAGTGCAGATAAAATTTTTAACTTGTTTGGACCTCCTCCAGTTGCATTTAATTCTTTCGAATTGTGTATCATTTTTTTTTTTACATTGTGCTTCAAGTCGGCCCAAACCTGATAAAGCAAACATATATATATAAAAATGTATACATATAGATTTTGAAAAAAGTAATTCAAACCTTTTGCCAACCGTCTCCGTCTCTTATTGGAGGACCCTTGCTATTAAGCTGCTCCGCTATCGCAGCCCATTGCTTTTTCACATCGGTTTTTTGAATTCCCTTAGAAAAACCTCTCGCTAACTCCACGTTCCTCCCCATCAACGCTCTACGAGCGTCTCAAATTGGTTTTGGTTTGTCAATTTCAACTACAAGTCCAACAAATGTTTTATTAGTTATAAAATTTTTCAAAATAAATTCATTTAGCAAGATTACTTACAGCCATATTATTCACTTATTTCGAAACTAGTTTTTCATAGATCTAGTTTTCGAGTTTCAAGTTTTGAACAAATCGGTATTATTGAAAAACAAAGTGACACATAAAATTCGAAATCGTAAAACTAGTTTTTGATAAAACTAGAAATTCATGAAACTGGAAATATCTAGTTCTGAGGACTTCAAAACTAGTTTTGAAACGTTTTTGTAGTAGTAAAGCAGTAGTAGTAAAGTGTGATTCTATTAATATATAAATAAAAATAGTTTTATAGTTACAAACACAGTTATTTGTCAACAATTTTCACAAAAAGACATTGGCTTATGCCGTCAGCAGAAAAAAGAGTTATTTTATGAAGCAATAAAGTTCTTTGTTGATTTAGTTATCGCGAAATAAAAATACATAACTATATATAAGTTAAATTTTTATTAATTAATTTTCTTTAAAAAAAAACTTTACGTTTTTTTTCTTCTTTTCTTTATTTAATTACTTTATTTATAAACGGGCAGCGATTCTGCCTTCCCAAATATGAATGACAAACTTAGAATAATTCTAACATCTTTTATACCTATATTTTGCTGACCAATCAATAAAGTAGCGTTGGTCGATATCGATGGATGGTTTGGTGTGGCATCTCGTGGGGATTTCTGCTGACTTGCACATTAGATCACGTAGGCAGCTTGTGTGCGGATTTGGTTTGTATTTCTGTGATCATCTCATGGGGGATATTCTGCTGACTTGCAGATAGGGTCACGTAAACAACTAGTGCGTGGATTTGTTTATTTTATGCGATCGTTCGCTGGCAGCTTGTGTGTAGATTTCTATGTCGTCTTCTCTTCGTGTTTTGCCTTTGGAGTAGCTTTTGCTGCGTTTGCAGAATGGGGATGGATTGGAAGACTTTGTTGCGCGTTAATGTATTTGGCGTTAACTCCTCCGGCTTTAAATTTTAACGTCCTCGTTAAAGATTAAAAAATGGAATCTTGCTGACCCTTTCTATTTGTGTAGGATCAGGGATTGTTTCTGTTGTTAGCACTGTAGGTAATTCGATTGAAACAGGAATAGAACGTGAAGTTTCATTTCTTGAGTATTTATTTCTAATTTTTATAATAGCTGCAATAATTATAGCAATAATTATTAAAGTTGATATGCTAAAACTGGTAATATGTCCAACTAAGTTTTCTTCTTTCAGAAGTTGTATTTGATTAGTGTTGTTGATATGAAGTTCTTTCAACGTCTCGAGTGACAGTACTTCTTCGTATGTGCTTTGAATTTCATTTGGTTGTAAAATAGCTGGCAGTGGTTTGAATCTTGAAAGTTCTTCTGAGATGTATTTCTTGTTTCCGATTTGTATAGAGGTGTTGGCAAACTGGATTACAAATGTTCCATTTATATTTCTTTTTTCGTTGTCGATGTTGATGGTTCCATTATATTGGTTTAAAAATATTATTCCAGGTGTTATTTCTTCTACTGATGGGAAGTATCGATTGGTCATTTTTGTGCAAAACGATTCTTTACTATTTAAAAGATTACTTATACAATCTTCATTACTTAACTCAACTACGTCATTATTTTGACAAAGATTTATGTTATTATATGAATTACATTTACTTTTTATTCCATACAATTTTTTGTTGCAATTTAAAATGTTTTCAAAATTTATTTTATTTATAATATTATTCGTCTTTATGGGCTTTATTAACAATATGTCGCAAGTTGTTGCATCCGTTATAGGAATACCAATAATATAAATTATAGATTTATTACTTAAAGCTATTTTTATTGTTGAGAATTCTATTGCTTCGTCAATATTTATGTATTGAATTTTATTTTTTTCAAATATATCATTAACAATTTTTAATTCTGGTTCACTAAATAAAAATGAATTAATTAGTCCTGCTTTAGCCCAATTCATAGCATATTCTATGTTTACAATTTCTTCTCTTATTACTTCTAATTGAAATTTTAAATTTAATGATATTTCATCGGTGATAGTTACACCTTCTTTTACAATTTTGATTACGTGATTCGTAATGTTTGAAATTTTATTTATTCATTCTAAAGCTAATTTATTAATTATTACTTGTTGGTTATTATTTTCCAAAATATTATTTATTTTCTGTGTAAGAATTATAAGATCATCATGGTCTGGATTACCTGCGATCCATTTCCATGTTTTTCCAATAAGATCTATTGATCTTTTAACTTTCATTTTAGGTTTTAATCTTTCTATATGGCTTTTTAATAAGGAGATTTCATGGATTAGGAATGGGTAAATGGTATTATCTTTATTAATATTTGTGTGCATTTTATTCTCTATATTTTTTATTACGTTTTCATATGATTCAAGATCAATGACATGAATCAATCTAAAAGTGCCTGTTTGGAGTTTAGCATTTCCTAGATGAAATGTTACCGCCTGTGAATTTGTGTAGTCCAGTATCTGAACACTTGCGAGGCATGGTGCCAGGATAAATCTAAAAAGATAATAGTTAACTCTTAATATTATTTTTGTGAACAATTTTGCCTGATTGTGTTGTTACTGTCGTTGTATTGTTTTGTTTTATTATTTCTCGTTTAAAACGGGGTGATAACTTTGAGCCTAGTCTTTTGTTTACTTTAACGTAAATTATATCACCAGGTGTATAGTTCCTTGGTTCGTGTTTTTTTTTATTATGATGTTTCAAATCGATATTTTGTTTCTTTTGTAGCTTGATTATATTTTCTTCTCTTGCTTTTTCTAACTGGTTTGGATCGGTACTGACGTTTCTTCCAAAAAATATTTCTATCGGTTTTTTTCCTATTGTAGAGTGAATTGAACAGTTGTACTCGTACACTGCTCTGTCTAGTAATTCTAGGAAGGATCTATGAATCTTTTCTGTTTTTAAGCAACGCATGATTTCTGAGAGTGTGGAGTGGAATCGCTCCACTTGTCCATTGACTGTGCTAGAATAGGGAGGTGTTTTGAAAATTTCTATTCCTAATTGATCATGCAGTAGGAAACGAATAGAGGCTGCGTTGAAGGATTTTTCATTATCAAAGACGACTAGTTTCGGTATGCCGAAAGAAAATAGAATTTGTCTTAAAGGTTCTACGATGTCTTGCACGGCTCTGGACTTTAGTATTTTAGTTTGAGCATATTTGGAGAATTTATCTAATGCGGTAAGAACAAGATGTCCTTCGGTTGAATAGATATCTAAATGTATAATATGACCTGGATACTGGGGAATAGGTGTGGGTTTGAGTTTGGGTTTCTGGGGATGCCGATCATACTTGTGTTCTCGACATATATGGCATTGTTTAACTATTTTGTTAATTTTTGAGTTCATTTGTGGGAAGTAATAGCTTTGGAGTAGTTGGGCTTTATTTTCTCGCGCATTTCTATGCGCTCTGTTATGGGTTTTTAAGATAAGTTCTTCTTGTTCAGTTTGATCAGTTACATCGAGCACTTTTGTTTGTGTGTAGCGGACCTTATAATTTTTGAAATGAAGTGGATATATATTTTGGATAATTCCCATAGTTTCTTCGTTGGTCATTAGTCCATTTATTATGGTAGGGATCAAGTATCGTTTAAATATTGAAATAAGATTTTCTTTACTATATCGAGGTTGTCTAAATATAAGCCTACGAAAATTTGGGAAAGGATATTGGAGTTTAAAGTTTTCTTCTTCGTCTATAAGCAGAATGAGTTGATTTTTAAAAACGTTTATTGGCACTTCTACTGCTGGAATAAGTTCGTGAGATGAACTTTCGTCGCTATGTTGGGATGCTGTAAGAGAATTAATTTGAAGTTGAGTAGTAGGTGGTCTAGAAAGTGCATCAGCAACCACATTAGTGCTACCGGGCTTGTATTTCAGCTCGTAGTTGTATTCTTCCAATGCTGCTTTCCAGCGTTTCATTTTCGAATTGTTATTTTTGCTACTTAAAGCATAAGTGAGGGGTTGGTGGTCAGTCAATATTTTGACTCTTGCTGAGCCATAAAGGTAATTTCTGAAAACGTCAAGAGCCCAAATTATAGCCAGCATTTCCTTTTCGTTTGCAGCGTAATTTTCTTCCGTCTTATTTAGGGTTCTGGAAATAAACATTATGGGCTTGTCTTCTTGTGATAGTACTGCTCCGAGCGCGTAGTTCGAAGCGTCAGTGGTAAGTTCAAATCCCTTGCTATAGTCGGGGTAAGAAAGTACAATGTCTTCCGATGCTAAGGATTTTTTTACTTTATTGAATGCTTCCATTGCTTCTTCGTTTAGTTGAATTAATATTTTGCTGGAGATGTTTTTGGACAATCGTCCATCTTCCCCTCTTAAAAGGGCTGTTAAGGGTTTTGCTAGCTTAGCGTAGTCCTTAACGAAGCGGCGGTAATACCCTGACAGACCTAGGAATGATCGTAGTTCCTTGAGAGTGTTAGGAGGTGGAAATTCAAGCACTGCTTTAACTTTTTCGGGGTTAGTTTTGACGCCGTCTGAGGAAATTATGAAACCAAGGAATTCGACTTCTTTTTTAAAAAAATCACATTTGTCAAGCTGAACTTTCATGTTTGCAGCTTCCAAGGTCTTGAAAACTTTTTCAATATTGTTTAAATGGGTATCTTCATCTTTACTGAATATGATGATATCGTCGATGTAAACGAAACATATTTTCCCTATATGTTCTCTCAAAATATCATCGAGTGCTCTTTGAAAAATAGAAGGGGCATTTTTCAACCCAAAAGGCAGCCGGGTGAATTCGTACTTTCCATTATTCACCGAGAAAGCTGTTTTTTCAATATCTCTTTCTTTAAGTGGAATTTGGTGAAACCCACTTTTGAGGTCGATAACTGTGAAAAGTTTATTTTGACCTAATTGTGCGAGCACGCCGTTAATTTCGGGGATAGGATATCGGTCAGCAATAGTGATGGCATTCAATTTACGATAATCGATCACCAATCGGTATTTTTTTTCGCCGGAAGCGTCTAGCTTCTTTGGAACAATCCACACCGGTGAATTGTACGGTGATCTTGAAGACCTTATTATGCCATCTCTGAAGAGTTTTTGAATTTGACTCTCTACTTCATCTTTAAGAGCCATTGGGTATGGATAGCATTTGGTGTATACGGGAGAATCTGATGAAGTTCGGATCTCACCTTTGACAACGGTTGTGTAAGTTAGTTTTTCGTCTGGGTCATCAAATAACTTGAAGTATCTTTTGGTTATGGATTTGATTGAATCTTTTTGTTCTGCTGTCATGTGTTCTGTTCTTACAGATAAAGTATTTACTGCTTCTGCAGTGAGTTGTTTGATTCGTATCTTTATGTTGTCTTTAATAGTCATGTAAGAATGCTTTGTGTAAATTACGGCAGATAGTTCCTTCAAACTATCATTTCCAAGAATGCCTTGAAAGGATTTTAAAGACGGCATGAGGAAGAATTTAATTTTTAGATCTTTTAAGCCAAATAAGTTAACGAAGGTATGATGGGTTATTTCTATGTTCCCTCCAACAGAATTAGCATAGAATATTTTTTCATTAGGAATAGGGTTTTTTACGAGGGAGGATTGCATATAATTTTTGTTTGAACCTGTATCTATTAAGATTTTTAGCACTTCGCCACCATTTGTTTTAACTTCTATATAGGGCAACGAAGAGCTTGTTAACCTAAAAAATGAATATCGCTAAGTTCAGATATTACTTCAGTATCGTTTACTTCTATTTCCTCTTGGGTTAACGGTTCTATGTAATTACTAAAACTTTGTTCGTGCTGTTGATCAGCTAAGTGTAGTTCAGCGTAATACTGATCTAGTTCCGATTGTTGGGTTGCGGAGTTCTCTTGGGCTGAAGTTCCTAGGTGAAAATTTCTTTGTATTTTATTTGGAAAACTAGGTTGTTGTGGAAAATTATTAGGTCTCTTCGGTGCAGGCGGCCAATTTCTCTGTTGTTGTGTTGGCCTGTTAACATAATTTACTCTAGCGGTGCCCATTGTGGAGGTTTCCATCGGTTCTGGCCTTGGTTGCGGCCTTGGAAATGGTCTGTTAATATTTCCTTGGATTCGATTTGGTAATTGATTTGGGTAACGATTATTGTTGTTACTGAAAGGATGTTGTTTAGGGATGTGGTTATTATTAAATGGGTATGATTGTTGGTTAAAGTTCATAGGTTGAGGAAAATGGGTAAGTTGTGGATAAAATGGTATTTGATTATTATGCATATTTGGATTTGGTCTTCTTGGAGGAAGCATTGGCGGAATTGGTTGATGTAATTTCCTAATTGCTCCTTGGTGATTATGAGCATAATTTGATCTGTAGTTCTGATTTTCTAATTTAAGGCACAGGTAGAGAGCCTGTGGCAGGTCAACGGGTTCACGGATCCCGAGGAGTCTAGGTAGATCTCCTTTAAGACCTCTTACGAAGGTGTCAAGAGCTTTATCTCTATAAGTTTTCGTAAGTAAGGATAGTGCTTCTGGACCGACGTCCATGCAACTAATTTTATTTAAAATAAGGGATAGGTGGGAGTAAACAGCTTGATAGAAGCCTTCCACAGTATCGTTCCCTTGTATGAGGGAAGTCATTTGGTACTCAAGTGTACCCAAGTCGCGTTTATCCGCGTAGTGAAGGGTGAGGCATCGGGAAATGCATCCCCAATCGAGAGGGGTATTATAGGATTCTAACGCAATATCTGCGTTTCCTACAATTTTGTTCCGTATGACGTTTAAGACGCCGAAATATTTTGGTGAACCTTTGACGGGTTCGTAAAGGTGAATAATTCGATCCACGCTCTTCTTCCAAGAACTGAATTCCCCTGGTTGCCCAGAGAATTCTCTCAGGCACCTAACTACATCTGGGACCTTGTCAAGGTCTCCGAGATTGGATCTCTGTGTTGGATCGATTACTTGATCGATTCCTTGAAATCGATCAGAGTTGGGATTTATGATGTTTTGAATGATATTTCTTCCCTCTGTGTTTAAGACATGGTTTACTATGGTCACAACCATATTTTGCAAATCGGTACGAGTGATTGAAGCATTGTTTTGGCTAGGTGAAGCGGTTGGCGGAATGTTTCCGTTCATTTCGGGTCTAATTAGGTTATTTGGGATAGCCATTTTTCTTCTTATACGTATAAAATTTTTTTTTTTTTTTTTTTGTTTATATAAAATCACTTATCAATTATTTTCTTATGTTTTAGTAAAATTGTATCAATTGTTTTTAGAATATAATTTTTCAAATAAATGTAGTACTTATTGTGAAACAAAACAAGGGTAATGGTAATAATAAAAAAATTATAATATAGATTATCATAAGCACTAAAAATTATCGTGTTCGTTGATTATAAACAAATATTTGTTTTTAATTTTTATTTTACTTATCTAATCTAATCTAGACTTACAAAAAGAAAATTACTAGTGACTTCATTGTGGTGCGGCTAGCTTCCTCTGATGCTTCCGTTTTGTCCTGCTAGTTGCTACTGCAAGGCTACTTCGGGGCCCTTTGTGACTTCTGTGTTCACTTTCACCAATAATGTTCACTGTTCACCTTTGTTCTTTTTCTATTAATAGATGAGTGTTTTCAATATTCGCGTTTTACTTTCTTAGTGTTTCTATTTTGGTTTCTTGTTTTTCTTTGCTTTTTAGTTTTTCATTAGAACTTGACGGTATGTTTTTTTTTTTTTTTTTTTTTTTTCAACGAACACTAACGCACTATTGTTTTTTTTTTCTTTTTTTTAAAAAACACGGCTACTTGAGACGATTCGTTTTTTTTTTTTTAAACCACGGCCACTTGAGACGATTTGTTTTCTTTTTAAACCACGGCTACTTGAGACGATTCGTTTTCTTTTAAAACCACGGCTACTTGAGGCGATTCGTTTTCTTTCTAAACCGGTAAGCGAGGATATGTTCGAAAGGACGCGGCTACTTAAGGCGCTTTTACTTTTATTTAGAACTCACACGCAATACCGGTCCCTGCTCGGGCGCCAGTTAAATTTTTATTAATTAATTTTCTTTAAAAAAAAACTTTACGTTTTTTTTCTTCTTTTCTTTATTTAATTACTTTATTTATAAACGGGCAGCGATTCTGCCTTCCCAAATATGAATGACAAACTTAGAATAATTCTAACATCTTTTATACCTATATTTTGCTGACCAATCAATAAAGTAGCGTTGGTCGATATCGATGGATGGTTTGGTGTGGCATCTCGTGGGGATTTCTGCTGACTTGCACATTAGATCACGTAGGCAGCTTGTGTGCGGATTTGGTTTGTATTTCTGTGATCATCTCATGGGGGATATTCTGCTGACTTGCAGATAGGGTCACGTAAACAACTAGTGCGTGGATTTGTTTATTTTATGCGATCGTTCGCTGGCAGCTTGTGTGTAGATTTCTATGTCGTCTTCTCTTCGTGTTTTGCCTTTGGAGTAGCTTTTGCTGCGTTTGCAGAATGGGGATGGATTGGAAGACTTTGTTGCGCGTTAATGTATTTGGCGTTAACTTATACAAAAGTACAATATCAAAATGATTCGTTAATAATTTGTTGTCGATATTTTATAGCGGGTTTCAGGTAGTTGTATAGGATTTTCCAATTTTCTCCATTTAATATGTTTAAGATTTCATTTGATGAAAGAATATTTTTTCCCAAGATAACCTTCGCATCGAGTTCAGGATGGGGCAGATACCAATAAAGTGACATATATCTTCTCTGCATCGTAGGTTGCACAAAATAGTTGGCTCTAAAGATTGTTGATATGAAATCCAGACTGTTTCGGTCATGGAAATAATTTTTATCACCTTGGTCATGACTCACTAGCCTATAGGTACTTCTTGTTTGGCTTTGCTGACTTTGCTCTTTGAAAGCATTCCATATTGATTCTTCAATGTTTCCTAAAAGCATCTACAGGGTGCCACCAAAAGATCTTCCATTGTGTTGGAGAAGTTGAACATCATGGATGTCACTTAATTCGTAAAGAATTGAAGATTTCTTTCTACTATCTTATTGGTGAGTTGATGATTTGGTTGATTCATGATTTTCCAATATATGTAAATATCACGTAGCTAAACCAGTTTCGAGGTGCAACATGTAGGTTGGTGTATTTTCCGATAGTCTGAAGGTTTTCTTGATGAAATATCTAAGAAGCTTTTCTACTTCGTGGAACTCGAAGATACCCCAAACTTGTGCTGCGTAGCACATAAGAGATCTTACTACTTAAGACGTAAAGACGAAACGTTTTTGTATTATTCATCAAAACTTTATTACCTCACATCATTTTCTGCTTTCATTTTGAAGCTTCGTTTCGGCATCGGTTAGTTTGGCAAGTATGTACATCTTCGTATTTGGCTACCCCATACACAGTAAATCACCCCGGATAGGCTATTGACCCAATCAAAAGTCGGTGAAGGTTGGTTTCCGGTACTGCGACATAGGTGAAATATAACTCAGAAACTAATGGCGTTTTCCATTGGTTTCACTCGGGGAAGCACTCATTTTAAAAACCAATGGAACACCTAAAATTGGTTTTGCTCAACTTAACGTGTTGGCTTTGTGTGAGTAAAACACCAATGGCACATAAAAAATATTTCCTGTGGAAAATTTTCTTTTTCACATTTGAGGAACATGTATTAGTGCTTCTTGAGTCGATTCTCACTTCAAATCGAGAAGCGGCTGTCACTCCTCAGAATCATGAGAAGCGATCTTTTTGCACCAATGGAACGGTTTGAGAATGCTTCTGGACGCTCCTGGACGGTTCTTTTCGTCCAATGGAAAATGCCATAATAATTGCAGCACGCATTTTGCAGGACCAAGCTAATGCATTGTGTGCACCGATAATCAACTGTACTTGCTGATTAAAAAGAACTTCTTTGTTGTGTTTCTCCAACTCCAACGATTGGAAGTAGTTTGGCGGGTTTCTGCTACGGAAAAACTGCATTTGACTGCATGTCGCTGGTTAGACAACGTTAATTGGACTTGTTGCTTCGATTTCTGTGCAAGGAAACTCGGCTTGTTACAGAGATTTTTGAGCAAGGTTCACAGACTCTGTGCTGCGGACTTCGAAGTCAGCATTCAAAAGATTTTCCCATTGCTCAGCGATGCAATATTGGAAAGAGTTAGCTACTGCTGCCGTTGGATATTTATCAGCCACAGTCAAAGCAATTGGCAGGGTGTCTGTGCCAGTCAACAAATTTGGAATATCTGACTCTGACCCAAAACCATCTAAACCGAAAGATGAAAAGCATCCGCGAGATCTAACATTATGCTTGTCACCTGAAACCTCAATTTATCAACCTTAGCCCCCCGTTGTTATCATATTACGACGTTCTCGTGCACTATCCGCAAATGTATCAAAATGAATTTGAAGCGTCTTAGAAGGACGGATATGATTCGTGGTAGGGGCATCTAATATAGGACTAAAAGATGTGTTTTTTTTATACCTACTGAATTATGTTAATGTGTTGACACGATTGGACAGTAATCCATTGAATGATTTTTTTTTGTTTAAGTCGCTTTGCTTGTCTACTTGTCTCTTTGAACCAAATACCACTTCTACCATTTGATAAACAAACCGATGCCAGGGTCCCCATTTTTGCTTCGGTCTATATTTTACTTTCAATGATCTTGAACCGTCGCGTTGGTCGCGTCGACCACCCATATGTTCTTATTCTTGAGAAATAGAATGGTTAGTTCAACGCTTACCTATATTATATTTTCATATATTTATACAAACAATCAAACGTTTGCAAATTACAGTAGGTACTGGTACTTGTTTGAATTTTCTATTTTGTTTTCAAAATCAAAACAGCTCTTGATATGAATCTAGTTTCGATATTCAAAACGAGAATCCATTTTCAAAACTTGAACTAGTTTTTCTCCAGAAATCAATAATACCGATTTCTTTTTAAAACTAGTTGATTATTTTTTGCAAAACTTGAAACGAAACTAGTTTTACCTGAAACTAGTTTCATTTCTAGTTTTACGAATTCTCAATAATATGGCTGTTACTGTTTTGCGGCCTTCCATTTCTATGTCGCGATTGAATTTTTGAACGAGACAAATCAACGTTCTTTTTTGTCGTCGTCGTATCCTTTCGTCGTACAGAATGCAGAATGACTGCATTCAACGACATTTGACGTTTACACACGACTGCACACGACATCAAAACGAGTGTGCAAAATCGAAAACGACTTATGGAATACAGATGGTGTCGTGTCGTTTTTTTCGATGTCGTATTCGACATCGGTAATAGGGGTGGATAATTTTTAATTTTCATACAGCCTAGAATTTAGAAAAATGAATTTAAGTTGCAGGAAATAACTTTTTTTTCCATTTTGACCAGTATTTCACTGAAAAAGACAAAAATTAGTAAAAAATTTCATACCGATGCAGGCGTTTTGTTAAGTTTTTACAGTTCATACTAGTGAGCACAGAGCCTCAAACTCAGAAATAGGACGCCATATTGAAAAATTTTTTGCGGGTGTTTCGGGTTGAAGGGGTGGAAGTGGATACTCTGTATTATCTACTCTGTGACCGGAACCCTTTGTCTTTCAGTTTGATATTTAAGAAAAACGTTCTTTCCGATATTCTGGGTTTATTAAAATAAAGAAGGTAGGAAGTTTCAAACGGGCGTATGATTTGATTTAAAGAAGAAGCGAAGAACTATCAACTTTAACTTATCATTTAAGTTGCTTATACTTTTGATTTTTAGTTTTTGAACTGTAAAATCTACATATAAACTGTACAGACTCGAATGAAACCACATTTTTGTTGTAGCTTAGGGGATGTTGGTAGATGGTTTTTATGAAATCTGAAATCGGTCGACCTGTTCCCGAGTTATGGCATTTTTGCTGTATGTCACTTCTGTCCATATAAAAACTACACGAAGTACGAGACCGGGATAAAACTACGGAGCCGTGCAACGCCGGGCGGGTCAGCTAGTAGCACATGAAAATTAGTTCACAACCAATTACCAGATGTTTGTTTTCTTAATTTTGTTGTAATAGTTTTTGTGTATCTATCGTTTTCGTATATGGCCCTGCATTTGAAGTTTTACTTGAAGACGTGTCGTAAAGTGACGGCGACATAAGTAAGTAAGAAAGCGTAATAGATATCGTAACGTTGCTGCTAATGTGTGAAACTCATATTTTATTAATATTTATACTATGAAATTTTCCTCCAGTTGAACAGACTCTCGTTTACATTACCAGATCTTTGTCGGATTACGCATGTCCAACTTCAAAAACATTTGAAAACCAGTCAACAAGTCGGACAAGCGGTCGTTTGAAGGTTCATATTATCCAACATTTGTCGTTCAGACCAAAGTCTGCCCAATTAATTATACTGCTCAATCACCGACAGCGAAATTGGGACTTGCAGTTTAGCTACGTCTTTCTTCTCTCAAGGGAATAATTAGTTAGCTTTATCTCCTGCCAAATTTCATTGTTTTATCAATTCTGTGTTTAAGAAAGTCTGCTTAACAACTCAAGTCACATATATACGTACCTACATAGATTGGAAGTCACTGAAAAGTTTAAAGAAAAGTAAAAAAGAAAGAAAAATAAGCACTTAGGTAATTTTATACTGGTACCGTTTCACCTCACATCCTCACAACAAAATCTTGGCGGGATGTATAAATAAGAAAAAAACTTTGTGTTTATTTTTCGTTTTATTTTTTAATTTTTTGAAAATAAACAATATAAATAAAAAAAAAACATTTTATAAACATTTATAGCGACTCAAGTTCCCTTTTAAGACATTTAAGCTTATAGACTTCCACAACGTTTCATTTTTACAATTCGTCTTTCATTGGGCGTCTTATTTTAGAATATACTCTACCTATTTACTTAAAATCTAACCGACTAACTTGGTAATTATATACAATAAGCAGTCAGCACTTAAAAAACTAGAACAAAAACATATTTTACATACATAATTACAATATATACAACTTTTATCAGCAACATTTTTTTTGTATTCATAAAATAGGACGGCATATTTTATTAAATTAAAATTTAGTTCTGTATTGCATAAGATATGTACCTTCTATACACATTTTTTTTCTTTAATTTAACTGCCTGCAAATCAGGCTAATACGAGATATTATTGCAACAAAAAATATTTGCACTTTATTTTGTTTTAACAAATTAAGTTCTAAATCAGTAACAACATTTATAATGTCTTTAAAGAATATAAATACGAATGAATATTTAATAAAAGTGCAGCTCAGTTTTACTGGAAAGCTACGATTTATTACAGTTATCCAATGTTCAGTATGAACTTAAGACTAGACTAATCAGAGAATAGTTTTCATTTCACAAAGTTCCACATTTATTATTCATTTCTTAATAATATTTTCAACTCTGTAAAATAAATTTAGCAGGAATGGAGTGTTTTATCTTATTGGTCGTAGGGGTGTGAAAAGTACAAATTGGTGCAGCTGATTTCAGTTTTATGTTTGCAGTTATTTTTACAATATTTTATTTTAACCTGCGTATGTAGGTCGGTTTTCTGCCGATTGTGACTAGCAACTTTCAAAAACAACACTGGAAATCGGATTGTTGTGGAGATCGTTATAAGGTGGTTTTTGGCAAAGGTAAATTACATTGACAATGTAAGATTCGAAAAGAAGCAAATCATAGATTAAACATTTATGCATAAAGGTTAAACAATTTTAAAAACAATGTGTTGAGTAAATGCCTACAAATACGGACCACGTATACGATACGACATCTACTTAATCAGAACGAGTCGAATAATCATCAGTCAGAATACTTTTTTAATATCCCTCCCACAGTCAAGGAAAAAAACAGGCAAAATAGGAAGAAAGGAAGGAGTCTAATAGCCGCTGACACCCAAGAGAAAAAAGAAATTTTGAATAACGAAATCAAAAAACTTAAACCAAAGCAAAACAAAAAGACTGCAAGAAAAATAATTCAAGAATTAGATTCAAGTATGGTTCTTGAAATAGACGATGAGACAGATAAGGATTCCGATAATACTAATGATATTAATGATGTTAAAAACAATCAAAGCCTTGAACCAGAGGATCCCATTCGAGATGCTATTCCGGGTGATTTTATATTTTAGTCGAATTTAATTTAAATGAAAGCGAAACTTTATATTATATTATATTATATTACGTTACTGGTTAAATTTTGACGTCTGGTTAAAATGGGATCAATTTTTAATTTTTGCTGTCCGAACTGGGTTAAAATTAAATGGGTTAAATGGGTTATTTAGTTAAAATTCCCCCTAGATTTAAGAAATTTCCCTATCCTTTTTTGTGTATCGTTATTCCAAAACATAAATATTTAAGACAAAATCCAGCTTGAAATGTATTAAAATACAAATTTGGCTCAAATGAAATAGAATAATTTTAAATTCATTTACTTTTGTAGGTTTTGCATCAATTATATCCCCTCATCATTAGGAACAAATCCTATTGTGTATTGCTTGTTAATGAAGTCTGCGAACACTAGTTCTCAGCTGTTAAATGTCAACAATAATGAAAAAAAACTAAACACCCAATTCGTATTAAATTTCATCAATTTTGCAAGATGAATAACAATTTGAGGAAGTATTTCATTTTAATTCATTTATAATTCTTGAAATATCAGCGTATTATTAATAGGACTGCAATAATCCGGAAACGACAACGCGAGGTATGTACATGTACATGAAAATTTAATATTCATTTGTAACAACCAGATATTTATTTTAAGTACTTAATATTATTACTACTATTTTTTCATTCAAAATCAATTACATATTAAATTTCATTAACTTTTGTCAAAATAAAAAAACATAAAGTGGCAACACTTGTTTTAACGTAAAATGTCACTCACACTAAAGTTCACTCAACTATATTAAAGCTCACTCAAACATATGTAAAGCTCACTCAATTATATTAAAAGATTACTCAATATATGTAAAAGCTCTAGTGCCACGAGTATAAAAGAAGCCACAACATCAGTGTAAAATCACTTTAGTTTTGTACTCCAAGTGCGACGTGGTTCTTCAACAGCGCCCACCCAAGGTATAAAATTGAAGTCATGCAAGACATATGGACTTGCCAACTGTTTGGTACGACGTTTAACACAAGCGCCTATCAGCAGTCGTTAGGTACATGTGCCTATGCACTGTACTTATTGTACAATATTTTTACAACAGAGTCGAAAGATTCTTAATAAGCAGGCCTTCTGCCACATTATATTGACCTTTTGTATAAAACATTTTACTTTCAATATAAGGCACTCTGCCAACCAATGTCATATAATAATTTTCTTCTTTTAGTAAATAAACAATAATATTATAACGTTTATAAAAAACAACAGAGTTATTATTTTTTCCCTCTCCTTTTGTAACATTCCTTTGAGACAGTGCCTATCGACGTGGTACTGCGGACTTCGGACCGCATACAGCGCCATAGAGACTAAAACAAAGTGATCTATAGCTAATTAAATCTTGAATTCCTTTTCTTTAAGTGAGAACCCCCCGAAGAATACAAACCCCAGAGTAAAAAGAATCCCCTTGATATATCTCAACGCTACACATTGAAGCAATTAGTCTTTCAGCTATGGAAGAATTCGCGTTTTTTCCGAAGATGTAAATGCAATTCTGAACGGTGACGATTTGAAATGTCGGCAACATTTACGTTGGAAATTTGCCACATTTGGAAGAATTGTGCATCTTATGCCCAATAAAACAAGTGGATGGAATAAGGATTACGAACTCATCGTATTCCTGTATTGGATGGCATCTGGTTGCAGCTATAGGCTTGCAGGAGGATTCGTTGGAATGTGCAGGTCCATTGTAATGGATATTATTCAGAAAATGCTGGACATCTTTTTGAACTCAATGCGACATCTTATAAGGCATGTCCAAGGTGATAATTTTTGGAACAATCGGTTCAAAATTCTGCAGACGCCAGCGATGCAATGGTTTAGAAAACTGCATAGGTGCTATAGATGGGACGCATATAAGGATTCTCTGCCCAATACGGAAACATGACGAGTACCTTAATTACAAACGCTTTTATTCAATACAGTGTCAAGCAGTTGTTGATAGTAAACTTATGCTTAATGACATTTGCGTTGGATTTCCTGGGTCTGTTCATGACAATCGAGTAACTATATTCTATATTGTCCTTTATCAGGAAAATAATAAGTTCTTCTATTTTAGGTTTTGAAAAACAGCCAATTGTACAAAAGCGCTAGTTATCCAACGGAACCTTACTACCTACTCGGAGATAGTGGATATGCGTGTCGTCTGCACCCGATCCCTATTATCACACCGTATAAAACACCTAATTCGGATGCTAAAGCCAGAGGCGCAAATCGGGCGATGCACTCCCTCAATGGTAACATCTTCCCTAATACCATGAGTGAGGTAAAAGCGTAACCCACCCTCCTAAATATTAATCAATGATAAAAGAAATTTGTCAATCAGTAAACAAGAGAAAACTAAAATAGCTTACAGACTTCATGATGGCCACACCAATAGAAGCAATATTCCAAATGTCGACGACCAAAGGGTGCGGTAAACAAAACGAACAGTCGAACACATCCTATTTTTTTTTTGTCATTTATGTTGGCTATCGTGCCATTTCATTTTATTTATGTTGGCAATCGTGCTAATAAATTTTTCTTATGTTGGCTATCTTGCCTTTTTTTTATTCGTAAAAAAAACTGTCAAAGTAAGGTTAGCAATAGCATCGTAAAAATCAAGCTGAGGAAGAAATTACCAATCGGTAAAAATCTTTATAATCTGTCATAAAATAATGTACTAATTGTGACGATGCGTCACATTTATATTTTCTTTTGCCACCGCCGAACCGCCGAATTGCCGAAACCTCACCCTACGACCAGATAATCACAAAGGCCACACGTAAGACATGGGCACATAGGAATAAATTACGCAGCCAAGTGAAATCATACACCGCATCACAACAAACACCGAAAACCCATTGTGTGTGCATATACAGTATTCGGTTGGTGCACATCACGACTGCGGCTCCATGCAAAAATTAATTCAACCCAACAGCGACAAGCACTCTGCCATCTGCGATGGAATTAATTTTTTTCATGTGCGGTGGTAGGTAAACAACGATGGATGAAACAATGTAAAGATTTCGCTTATTCCGTATACCTCACACTCACTTGTGGGGCAAAATATTATAAGTACAGGTGAAATTTGTCGAAAAAGGAGAGAAGCAATTACCATTATTAATTGGGGGAATACCTCTTTAATAATATTGTTTTCGGTTCTCTATCCCTGCTGCGTACCTTGGAGTTATTCGACGGTGACCATTCGGGTCTCTCAAATAATTCCCAATTATTTTGTTGAAATTTGTCAATGGTGACCATCATACAGGTCTCATTGGTAAATTCCCTATTTTTCTCCTCGCCAAATTCGAATTTATCAGCGGTGACCACTCGGGTCTCATTGTTGAAATTCCTTTCCAAATTAGAATTTCTCAGCGGTGACCACTCGGGTCTCATTGTTGAAATTCCTTGCCAATTTAGAATCTCTCAGCGGTGACCACTCGGGTCTCATTGTTGAAATTCTTGTCCAAATTTGAATTTCTCAAACGGTGACTATTCGGGTCTCTTTGGGCTAATTCACCATCTGTGGTTTTTACGATAGCCACTCCGTCCCCCTGTCCATTTCAAGAAGCGGTGCGCCATATTCTGGGCAACGTTCCTAATATTTAAATTTATTTATTTCCAGGAGCGGATCCAGTCTTAAGTAGCTAAACAAGGCCATACCATACCAAGACGATTTCACCGACCTCCATCGATCTAGAAGGAAAGCCAGAGGCCGTACTCGGAGCAATTGTCGCCCCTACCGTGCCAGCAGTTAAGAGATTGCATTTTCCGCCCGACAACAGACTTTTTGAACACTCTTGTAAAGCTTTGTTAATTGAATTATTTACCCAGCTATTAAAAGAAAACCATTATAATTCGTATTTACCGTGTTTCGCCTATTTATTTAGAAGTTGGATTGAAGCAGCCCGAGTCTTCGAGCTTCCTCGGGGACAACCCCTGGGTCCGCTGAGTTTTACCCCAGCCACGGACAAAGAAGCCTCACATAATCAAAATTCTTATTTAGAAAATAAACAACAGAAAAGAGTAAGCGCTTAATTTTCTGGCTATTATGTTCCGCAACACCAAATGCTTATTTTATCCACGGTTTTCTCCTCCTTTAACCTTACCCTGATCTCTAACGTGAATACTAGAGCTTTTTATCTCCCCAAAAATGCTCAATTCAAGGAGATCAATCATTTATCTCCTGATCCATGTTTGTCCACTAATTCCGAGGAAAATGAATCCTCAACGTATCATAGATCCCTTCTGACTCTCTACAAAGCCAACCAAAGGGCCCTCATTAATAAAGCGATCCTCCTCACAGCATATGAAATTAAAACTTCTTGTTACGTGGGTTTTTTTTCGGACACTCAGATTTGTTTACTATTCACGATCACCCATCAGAGCTAATCAACGTCCCTTCTGACAAGCTATCTATAGTTATGTCAGCTCTGAAATCTCTGGACTGGAAAAATCTTAACCCTAATATGGACAATATAGATACTTTAGGTCGACTTAACCTCCTGCTTATGGTTGACAACTCAGATTGTTACCAATATAGTTATCAGGTATAGAATCATAGATCTAACGTGGAGTTTAACAGAATTAATTAATGAGTCCAATAGTAAGCGAGGATCTTTGTCCTGCAAGATAAGAGATTCATCTCTCCTGCTACTTGAATCTTCTCCTCAACAATCTCATAATTGTCAATTAATCAACTTAGGATCTATCTTAGGCTTCGTAACAGTATCCACAGTTCCAAATGATACTTCGATTTATTTGGACATGTTCACCTCGGATCAAAACAAGCTGAAAATAACATTCCCGGACAAGAGTCTAGAATATTGGACCCCAGAGTGTATTGCCAATGAGACCTTCATATGGAAGTCATTTGAAGGGCACCTCTTCAGTCTTGGGGGATGTCCAACATGGAATGGCATCTTAGCCATTGTTGTGTATAATCCGAACAATACATTGTTGTGTAAACAAAACAATGTATTTCCCGATAATATGAAACCACTTATGCATGCTGATGACATATTAATGAATGACCGCATGCACATAAGTGAGTCAGAAAAGAGAATAGTAAATTTTGTTTGTGACCCACTGAACACATTGCACTGAGGGATCATGTTGCACTAGAATGGATCGAAGAATGAGTCCATTCTATGCGAGTGAGAAATTGAGAACCAAAGTGCATATGAGTTCAATTGAGTCACATTTTGTATTTGGTATTATATTGAGTAGAATTGAAAGCAGTATATAAAGGGATGCATTTTGTAAAATAAAGTCAAGTTTTAAAATAGACATCAAACGTTTGGTTTTAACTTCAATCGGCTGGCGAGCTCAGATAATACGTGAATCGTGCACTTAACAGTGCTCGGCAATATAATCGGCTGGAGAGCTAAGGTAATACTCAACCGTAGGGAACACAACCATAGAAATCCTACATAACACCATCTATGGAATACTTCTCTTTCTTTACTCACAGATAACTGGTATAAAATCTGCCTGGTTCGAAAATTTCCAGCCAGGACACAACAACTGTGGGAGGAGAAACTCAATGAGAAACAGAACCCGAAGGAGCTGCCCAATTTCAAGGAGCTAATATCGTTTTTGGAAAACCGGTTCCGGACTCTTGAAGCAGTTGACCAACAGCATCATTCAAGTCAATCCAACACATCGCGAAACTCTTCACACAAACAGACGTTCACCGCTCAGGCTCAACTTGAGGCTTCAAAGATTTCCTGCAAAATTTGTCAAAAGGGTAGACACGGGGTTAGAAAATGCAATAAGTTTCTGAAAATGAGCATTAGTGATCGATGTCAGGTTATAACCAAGTTAGGTTTATGTCCTAACTGTCTAGGGTACAACCAACACGACAAGTTTCAACATGGCTGAAAACAATAGAGTGTACCGTGGAAAAGCTGAAAATCAGAAAGATCAAAACGCTATCCATGCTCCTCCCGCCAAACAGAAACCACAAGCTAAGCCTAAGCTTGTCCACCGTGGGCTGAATAAGCCAACCCAGTTGCATGACACTAGTCATGTTCAACTAACAACCAAAAGTCCGTTCGAAGACTCCGTCTTCTCGAATGGATTCAGTGTTAACGAAGTGGGAAACCGCACAGTTTTCACTCCCAGCGCCCCTGCTCTGATCGAAGTCTCAAGGGATATGACTAACGAGCTCATTACAGATAACCAAAATCTGAGCAAGTTGATCCTGCCTGAGTACATAGATTATTTCAGTACTGCCATGTTATGGTTTAGAATCATAACTCTTAAGAGCAAGAATTCTCAACGTTTGACGCAAGAAGAACAAGAGATACTGACTACACAATTCGCAGTCCCAGAGCCAATAGCGCTCCAACTCCGGTCACTCGGTAATATCGAGACCGCCACTGGTCAGCACCTTGTGCCTGACTTCCCTCCTATGCCTACTGAAGTCCTCAATAGGCTTGGAGGTTACTTCGGAAAATTTTCTGAAGACCATCTCCCTCAGCAGCAACCAAGACCTGGTGCTAACCCAGCTGGAGGAGAACCCGCTGCACAACCACCGGCACCACCCCTTCCTAACACGATCGATAACACAAATTTTTTTTTTGAATAAAAAGTTTTATTGACCTAAACATTTACATGTATACTTCGATTTTTCTAATAAATATTCATATGGTATGATTGTTTTAATGATTTGAAATTCAGCAATTCAACATTAGATTTATATTCGAGATCCTCCTTAATGAAGACCTCAACTTCTCTCCATTGCGTAGAACTCTTTCAGTTTCATATTCGTGATACTCATAGCATTTAATACAGTGTGCGCAAGCTATAATTGCTAGTTTTTTTCATTCAACAAAACAACAACTTAACAAATTCCTTTTTTAATAAAATAAAGTGGTTTCTTTTATTCAACAAAACAACAACTTCAACTTGGACACAACAGAGCGAAGTTAACGCACATCACACAGTATGGGGAAGTACTGAAATAAATAAAGATTCGGATCAGGACTCAAATTCGAGCGAAATTAACGCACATCACATAGTATGGGGAAGTACTGATATAAACAAAGTATAGGATTACGGCCCTAATACGAGCGAAGTTAACGCACATCACACAGTATGGGGAAGTACTGATATAAACAAAGTATAGGATTACGGCCTTAATACGAGCGAAGTTAACGCACATCACATAGTATGGGGAAGTACTGATATAAACAAAGTATAGGATTACGGCCCAAATACGAGCGAAGTTAACGCACATCACACAGTATGGGGAAGTACTGATAACAAAGTATAGGATTACGGCCTTAATACGAGCGATTTAAACGCACATCACACAGTATGGGGAAGTACTGATATAAACAAAGTATAGGATTACGGCCCTAATACGAGCGAAGTTAACGCACATCACACAGTATGGGGAAGTACTGATATAAACAAAGTATAGGACTACGGCCTTAATACGAGCGATTTAAACGCACACCACACACTATGGGGTAGTACTGATATAAACAAAGTATAGGATTACGGCCCTAATACGAGCGAAGTTAACGCACATCACACAGTATGGGGAAGTACTGATATAAACAAAGTATAGGATTACGGCCCTAATATGAGCGAAGTTAACGCACATCACACAGTATGGGGAAGTACTGATATAAAATAAACAAAGTATAGGATTACGACCTTAATACGAGCGATTTAAACGCACATCACACAGTATGGGGAAGTACTGATATAAACAAAGTATAGGATTACGGCCCTAATACGAGCGAAGTTAACGCACATCACACATTATAGTGTAGCACCGACATAAACGAAGGTCATAATCACGGATGTAGATCGAGCGATTTAAACGCACACCACACACTATGGGGAAGTACTGATATAAACAAAGTATAGGATTACGGCCCTAATACGAGCGAAGTTAACGCACATCACACAGTATGGGGAAGTACTGATATAAACAAAGTATAGGATTACGGCCCTAATACGAGCGAAGTTAACGCACATCACACAGTATGGGGAAGTACTGATATAAACAAAGTATAGGATTACGGCCCTAATATGAGCGAAGTTAACGCACATCACACAGTATGGGGAAGTACTGATATAAACAAAGCATAGGATTACGGCCTTAATACGAGCGATTTAAACGCACATCACACAGTATGGGGAAGTACTAATATAAACAAAAAATAGGATTACGGCCCTAATACGAGCGAAGTTAACGCACATCACACAGTATGGGGAAGTACTGATATAAACAAAGTATAGGATTACGGCCCTAATACGAGCGAAGTTAACGCACATCACACAGTATGGGGAAGTACTGATATAAACAAAGTATAGGATTACGGCCCTAATATGAGCGAAGTTAACGCACATCACACAGTATGGGGAAGTACTGATATAAACAAAGTATAGGATTACGGCCTTAATACGAGCGAAGTTAACACACATCACATAGTATGGGGAAGTACTGATATAAACAAAGTATAGGATTACGGCCCTAATACGAGCGATTTAAACGCACATCACACAGTATGGGGAAGTACTGATATAAACAAAGTATAGGATTACGGCCCTAATACGAGCGAAGTTAACGCATATCATACATTATAGGGTAGCACCGACATAAACGAAGGTCTTAATTACGGCTGTAGATCGAGCGATTTAAACGCACATCACACAGTATGGGGAAGTACTGATATAAACAAAGTATAGGATTACGGCCCTAATACGAGCGAAGTTAATGCACATCACACAGTATGGGGAAGTACTGATATAAACAAAGTATAGGATTACGGCCTTAATACGAGCGATTTAAACGCACATCACACAGTATGGGGAAGTACTGATATAAACAAAGTGTAGGATTACGGCCCTAATACGAGCGAAGTTAACGCACATCACATAGTATGGGGAAGTACTGATATAAACAAAGTATAGGATTACGGCCCTAATACGAGCGAAGTTAACGCACATCACATAGTATGGGGAAGTACTGATATAAACAAAGGGTAGGATTACGGCCCTAATATGAGCGAAGTTAACGCACATCACACAGTATGGGGAAGTACTGATATAAACAAAGTATAGGATTACGGCCTTAATACGAGCGATTTAAACGCACATCACACAGTATGGGGAAGTACTGATATAAACAAAGTATAGGATTACGGCCCTAATACGAGCGAAGTTAACGCACATCACATAGTATGGGATAGTACTGATATAAACAAAGTATAGGATTACGGCCCTAATACGAGCGAAGTTAACGCACATCACATAGTATGGGGTAGTACTGATATAAACAAAGTATAGGATTACGGCCCTTATACGAGCGATTTAAACGCACATCACACAGTATGGGGAAGTATTGATATAAACAAAGTATAGGATTACGGCCCTAATACGAGCGAAGTTAACGCACATCACATAGTATGGGGAAGTACTGATATAAACAAAGTATAGGATTACGGCCCTAATACGAGCGAAGTTAACGCACATCACATAGTATGGGGAAGTACTGATATAAACAAAGGGTAGGATTACGGCCCTAATATGAGCGAAGTTAACGCACATCACACAGTATGGGGAAGTACTGATATAAACAAAGTATAGGATTACGGCCTTAATACGAGCGAAGTTAACGCACATCACACAGTATGGGGAAGTACTGATATAAACAAAGTATAGGATTACGGCCCTAATATGAGCGAAGTTAACGCACATCACACAGTATGGGGTAGCACCAACATAAACGAAGGTCAGAATCACAACTGTAGTTCGAGCGAGGTAAACGCACACCACACAATATGGGGAAGTACTGATATAAGCAAAGTATAGGATTACGGCCCTAATACGAGCGAAGTTAACGCACATCACACAGTATGGGGTAGTACTGATATAAACAAAGTATAGGATTACGGCCCTTTTTAACTTGATTTTTGAAATCGCAGCACTCGTCTTCTTCGATTTGTTGATACCAGACAAGTTCTTTGATTTGCCAGCAATTTTTAAAACTCGTTGCGATGGTGGAATTGCTTTTAGGTTTTCGGGTACAGACTTCACTTGATTTGGTTTTTTGGTTTGCTGGATTGGTGGTGGAGGAGGTTTCATTAAAGGTTTACTTGGTTTTGATGTTTGCCACGTATGTGTTGGTGCCTTAAAAGATTGTGTTGGCCTCGTTTTAGATGGTGTTGGTTTAGTTACAGATGTTGGTTTAGTTACAGATGTTGGTCTAGTTACAGATGGTGTTGGCCTGCTAGCAGATGGTGTTGGTCTAGGTACAGATGATGTTGTCTTCTTGTTGCCAACATTTGGAATTCGGGGCTTGGGATCCGACGCTAATGTAGCTTTCATTTTAGTTACTCCTTCTGTGCTGATTGTGGCTTGTCTTAGAAACAGCGGTTTCGGTGCCGGCTTTATCGAAGTAACTTTTGATTCATTGGGATTCTTCTTTTTCGGAGTGGAACGATAATGATATGTGACCTTTTGATTGTCATATATGCATTGAATACTATTTGCACCAACGATCAGAATATTTCCAGGAGGATGAAACGTATGATCTTTTGGCGCAAATGACTTCTTAGAAACATTTCCCGACTCAGCTGATGCAGCTACGCGACATGGTACAACAAAAGGCGGCCGCTTGGACGATTGTATCTTAAGTTCAGCTTGTCTAGCTTTTTCTGTTTTCCAAGCCAAAAAACGTAGCAAATGTGCCTTTTGGCGAGACTGCTTCTCACTGGCTTTAGCTGGTAGTTGGACATTTTTAACCTCAGAGGATGATACTGATGATGATGATGATGATGATGGGACTTCGCATTCCTTTGTATTGGTTGGTTTTTCTTGCGGTTTAAGGGGCGATACAGGATTTGGTGGCTTAAAATTTTCTTTTTGTTCTTCCTCTGCACAATGTGTGATCTTTTTAGGTGATGGACTTAGTGATATGTTTCTGGTTGAAGAATACAAATCACTTCGTTTACTTGATCGAATATTGTTGGCTGTTTTTCTTTTACAAACTTTTTCGCCTAACAATGAGTGATTTGCTTTGAAGAGTAACTGATGGTGCTCCATTTTATTGTAACTAGAAAAAACAATTTATCAAACTACATGCAAAACAATTGAAAAATCTAATTTTATTTCATTAAAAATCTACTTTTAGTTTGTAATCCTTGATTTCATACAGTGGAAGGAAAAATTAAACTAAATAGACTTTCTTTCTTATATTTTTTTATTTTTTGTAGAAAAGTCAACTTACTAGACGTTTTGGTCCCGAAATTGTCTCTATTTTTCTTTTTGATCTGCTCACAGGTGACTATGTTTTATTTTGTTCAACTAAACTATCATGAAACACTTTAAAATGTAGTAAGATTTCACTAAAACTATGCACACTATTGTAGGCAGATTAAAACAATTTCGAATTAGAATTGCTTAAATTACAAGCCTCTTGACAAATATTTTAATTAAAAGTTTAGATTTTAGAAACAACTGTTAAACGCAGAGCGTTTATGAAGATGAACTATGAAGATAGACGACAGAGATATGTATACATTGGTGGAACGTTACTTTTACCAAATGCAAACTTGTATTGAAATTTTAAATTCAAAAATTATAAAATCCAATTGCCACATTTGGAAGAATTGTGCATCTTATGCCCAATAAAAGAAGTGGATGAAATAAGGATTACGAACTCATCGTATTCCTTGCTTGTAGGAGGATTCGTTGGAAGGAGCAGGTCCACTGTAATGGATATTATTCATAAAATGCTGGACTTCTTTTTGAACTCAATGCGACATCTTATAAGGCATGTCCAAGGTGATAATTTTGGAACAATCGGTTCAAAATTCTCCAGACGCGCGCGATGCAATGTTTTAGAAAACTGCATAGGTGCTATAGATGCGACGCATATAAGGATTCTCTGCCCAATACGGAAACATGACGAGTACCTTAATTACAAACGCTTTTATTCAATACAGTGTCAAGCAGTTGTTGATAGTAAACTTAATCAATGATAAAAGAAATTTGTCAATCAGTAAACAAGAGACAACTAAAATAGCTTACAGACTTCATGATGGCCACACCAATAGAAGCAATATTCCAAATGTCGACGACCAAAGGGTGCGGTAAACAAAACGAACACATCCTATTTTTGTTGTCATTTATGTTGGCTATCGTGCCATTTCATTTTATTTATGTTGGCAATCGTGCTAATAAATTTTTCTTTTGTTGGCTATCTTGCCTTTTTTTATTCGTAAAAAAAAAACAGTCAAAGTAAAGTTAGCAATAGCATCGTAAAAATCAAGTTGAGGAAGAAATTACCAATCGGTAAAAATCTTTATAATCTGTCATAAAATAATGTACTAATCAAAATTCTTATTTAGAAAATAAACAACAGAAAAGAGTAAGCGCTTAATTTTCTGGCTATTATCTTCCGCAACACCAAATGCTTATTTTATCCACGGTTTTCTCCTCCTTTAACCTTACCCTGATCTCTAACGTGAATACTAGAGCTTTTTATCTCCCCAAAAATGCTCAATTCAAGGAGATCAAGCATTTATCTCCTGATCCATGTTTGTCCACTAATCCCGACGAAAATGAATCCTCAACGTATCATAGATCCCTCCTGACTCTCTACAAAGCCAACCAAAGGGCCCTCATAAAACTTCTTGAAAACGTGGGTTTTTTCGGACACTCAGATTTGTTTACTATTCACGATCACCCATCAGAGCTAATCAACGTCTCTTCTTACAAGCTATCTATAGTTATGTCAGCTCTGAAATCTCTGGACTGGAAAAATCTTAACCCTAATATGGACAAGATAGATACTTTATGTCAAGACTTAACCTCCTGCTTATGGTTGACAACTCAGATTGTTACCAATATAGTTATCAGATATAGAATCATAGATCTAACGTCGAGTTTAACAGGAGAATTAATGAGTCCAATTGCAGATTCCAATAGTAAGCGAGGATCTTTGTCCTGCAAGATAAGAGATTTATCTCTCCTGCTTCTTGAATCTTCTCCTCAACAATCTCATAATTGTCAATTAATCAACTTAGGATCTATCTTAGGCTTCGTAACAGTATCCACAGTTCCAAATGATACTTCGATTTATTTGGATATGTTCACCTCTGATCAAAACAAGCTGGAAATAACATTCCCAGACAAGATTCTAGAATATTGGACCCCAGAGTGCATTGCCAATGAGACCTTCATATGGAAGTCATTTGAAGGGCACCTCTTCAGTCTTGGGGGATGTCCAACATGGAATGTCATCTTAGCCATCTATGGAATACTTCTCTTTCTTTACTCACAGATAACTGGTATAAAATCTGCCTGGTTCGAAAATTCCCAGCCAGGACACAATAACTGTGGGAGGAGAAACTCAATGAGAAACAGAACCCGAAGGAGCTGCTCAATTTCAAGGAGCTAACAGGAGCTAACGGTTTTTGGAAAACCGGTTCCGGACACTTGAAGCAGTTGACCAACAGCATCATTCAAGTCAATCCAACACATCGCGAAACTCTTCACACAAACAGACGTTCACCGCTCACGCTCAACTTGAGGCTTCAAAGATTTCCTGCAAAATTTGTCAAAAGGGTAGACACGGGGTTAGAAAATGCAATAAGTTTCTGAAAATGAGCATTAGTGATCGATGTCTGGTTATAACCAAGTTAGGTTTATGTCCTAACAGTCTAGGGTACAACCAACACGACAAGTTTCAACATGGCTGAAAACAATAGAGTGTACCGTGGAAAAGCTGAAAATCAGAAAGATCAAAACGCTATCCATGCTCCTCCCGCCAAACAGAAACCACAAGCTAAGCCTAAGCTTGTCCACCGTGGGCTGAATAAGCCAACCCAGTTGCATGACACTAGTCATGTTCAACTAACAACCAAAAGTCCGTTCGAAGACTCTGTCTTCTCGAATGGATTCAGTGTTAACGATGTGGGAAACCGCACAGTTTTCACTCCAAGCGCACCTGCTCTAATCGAAGTCTCAAGGGATATGACTAACGAGCTCATTACAGATAACCAAAATCTGAGCAAGTTGATCCTGCCTGAGTACGTAGATTATTTCAGTACTGCCATGTTATGGTTTAGAATCATAACTCTTAAGAGCAAGAATTCTCAACGTTTGACGCAAGAAGAACAAGAGATACTGACTATGCTGCAGACTACACAATTCGCAGTCCCAGAGCCAATAGCGCTCCAACTCCGGTCACTCGGTAATATCGAGACCGCCACTGGTCAGCACCTAGTGCCTGACTTCCCTCCTATGCCTACTGAAGTCCTCAATAGGCTTGGAGGTTACTTCGGAAAATTTTCTGAAGACCATCTCCCTCAGCAGCAACCAAGACCTGGTGCTAACCCAGCTGGAGGAGAACCCACTGCAAGTGGTTTCTTTTATTCAACAAAACAACAACTTCAACTTGGACACAACAGAGCGAAGTAAACGCACATCACACAGTATGGGGAAGTACTGATATAAACCAAGGGTAGGATTACGTACTTAATACGAGCGAAATTAACGCACATCACACAGTATGGGGAAGTACTGGTATAAATAAAAATTCGGATCAGGACTCAAATTCGAGCGAAATTAACGCACATCACACAGTATGGGGTAGCACCAACATAAATGAAGGGAAGGTCAGAATCACGACTGTAGTTCGAGCGAGGTAAACGCACACCACACAATATGGGGTAGCACCGACATAAACGAAGGTCGCAATCAAGGCTGTAGATCGAGCGAAGGAAACGCACACAACACACTATGGGGAAGTACTGATATAAACAAAGTATAGGATTACGGCCTTAATACGAGCGAAGTTAACGCACATCACATAGTATGGGGAAGTACTGATATAAACAAAGTATAGGATTACGGCCCTAATACGAGCGAAGTTAACGCACATCACATAGTATGGGGAAGTACTGATATAAACAAAGTATAGGATTACGGCCGTAATACGAGCGAAGTTAACGCACATCACACAGTATGGGGAAGTACTGATATAAACAAAGGGTAAGATTACGGCCTTAATACGAGCGAAGTAAACGCACATCACACAGTATGGGGAAGTACTGATATAAATAAAGATTCGGATCAGGACTCAAATTCGAGCGAAATTAACGCACATCACACAGTATGGGGTAGCACCAACATAAATGAAGGGAAGGTCAGAATCACGACTGTAGTTCGAGCGAGGTAAACGCACACCACACAATATGGGGTAGCACCGACATAAACGAAGGTCGCAATCAAGGCTGTAGATCGAGCGAAGGAAACGCACACCACACACTATGGGGAAGTACTGATATAAATAAAGATTCGGATCAGGACTCAAATTCGAGCGAAATTAACGCACATCACACAGTATGGGGTAGCACCAACATAAATGAAGGGAAGGTCAGAATCACGACTGTAGTTCGAGCGAGGTAAACGCACACCACACAATATGGGGTAGCACCGACATAAACGAAGGTCGCAATCAAGGCTGTAGATCGAGCGAAGGAAACGCACACCACACACTATGGGGAAGTACTGATATAAACAAAGTATAGGATTACGGCCTTAATACGAGCGAAGTTAACGCACATCACATAGTATGGGGAAGTACTGATATAAACAAAGTATAGGATTACGGCCCTAATATGAGCGAAGTTAACGCACATCACATAGTATGGGGAAGTACTGATATAAACAAAGGGTAGGATTACGGCCCTAATATGAGCGAAGTTAACGCACATCACACAGTATGGGGAAGTACTGATATAAAGAAAGTATAGGATTACGGCCTTAATACGAGCGATTTAAACGCACATCACACAGTATGGGGAAGTACTGATATAAACAAAGTATAGGATTACGGCCCTAATACGAGCGAAGTTAACGCACATCACATAGTATGGGATAGTACTGATATAAACAAAGTATAGGATTACGGCCCTAATACGAGCGAAGTTAACGCACATCACATAGTATGGGGAAGTACTGATATAAACAAAGGGTAGGATTACGGCCCTAATATGAGCGAAGTTAACGCACATCACACAGTATGGGGAAGTTCTGATATAAACAAAGTATAGGATTACGGCCTTAATACGATCGAAGTTAACGCACATCACATAGTATGGGGTAGTACTGATATAAACAAAGTATAGGATTACGGCCCTAATACGAGCGAAGTTAACGCACATCACATAGTATGGGGAAGTACTGATATAAACAAAGTATAGGATTACGGCCCTAATACGAGCGAAGTTAACGCACATCACATAGTATGGGGAAGAACTGATATAAACAAAGGGTAGGATTACGGCCCTAATATGAGCGAAGTTAACGCACATCACACAGTATGGGGAAGTTGTGAAGGAGTCACAGCCAACGACCTCGTAATGAAATGCTCTATTATTACCATTAACAGGTTGTCAACCCTCGGCTGTACCTCGATATCCGATCCTCTCACATTCAGTCAAATGCATTACACTTGACTTGCATGTGTATCCATAGAGTGCATTGTACTCGGAACAATATGACTCCCAACGGCAGGCCACTGCCAGCCGGCAGAAGTAATAAGGGATCATATTGCTTTGACTGCATGCGCTCTGTATATGTCACAGCAATAGTCTTTGGGTATGAGCATTTGTTTATGATATAGGTCATTGGCGCTCACCCAAAAGAATGTGATGATGAAGCGTTTTAATCGGATATCGAAGTGTAGTCGATTGTTCGATAACCAGAACTCGAGCATAGTAGCTTTGTATAAATAGGGTATGAATTTGGAAATAAAGTCAATTGTGATCGTGAAGTCGATCCGAAGAACACTCTAGTCTTATTATTTGATATATGGCTGTTAGCCTAAAAGTATAAGTCTTCGGTACCACCCTCAACTTTGCAGTTAGTGCGAAAGAGGTTCGAGCGAAAGCAGTGAATGCTAAGCGATTGGTGCTGAAGTACAAGCGACTTCACATGGCGATCCTGCCAGTCTTCAAAAGATAGCATATTAAAAGCTAGTTTTTCCTCCACGGTTTTCTTCAAAGCAAACAAAAACGAAAAGTGTTACTATAGTTATATCATACAAAAATCTTGATGACTACCCAGAGCGACCTAGCAGCGGCCGCAAAACATCTCGCAGAAGCCAAAAACATCCTAGAGAGGGGGAACCAGTCAAAAATCGAAGACAGAACTATTGGCCCTCGCCCTCTGACAATTGAAGAGTATAGAAGGCGAGTCAAACAGCACAGAGCCCCGACCATCATAGTACCCGAACAGAAGAAATCCCGGGGTGGTAGACGAGAAATTAATAAACAAGAACTACGGAACCTATATCGTCTGGCAAATCTGCCTGGTATAAGCCAGGTAGAACGACAGAAGTTCCTCAAGCAGATAAAAACAACCAGACAGAGCCACCAGCGTCAAGAACGAGAGATCAAAGCGAAGAAGCAGCAAGAAGAAAACAGATTCCAACACCTTTTCCAAAAAGTAACAACCCAAATCCAGGAAGGGATTCAGTGCCGCCAAACATAGATTTGTTAAAGAAAGTGTCGAAATATTATTATAGTAGGCTAAAATCACATTTCGCGGGAATGGGGAAAACCCAATCAAAAGAGGAAGTAGTTGTTAATAACAACGGCTCCCTAGAGAACAGTTCATCCACATCAATCCACTTTGGATTGGATGTAAAAACAATAGTGACTGTAATAATCGTTTGTATAATCTTGCATTACGTTTGGAAACACTTAAAAAATAAATTTAGAACAAATGTTAGGAAGCATATGTTGTGTTGTATGAGAAACGCATTAAGAGTTTCATAAAAAACTCAAACAACACAATAAACCATAACCCACCTCAAAATAATTCAAATAAAATATACGAATCAAGGTCATCAAGCGGTTCGTTTGTAAATAAACAAACGAGCACGCTTGATAGACCATTAATAATTCACAAATGCCCGGTCATCGGTTTGTCGCCAAACCGAAACGGAAGGGCAAAAAGAATAATAAAAACCTAGTTGCTGGTTCATATGACCACCATATGAACCAACAACAGGCCAAAGACCTAATGCTGACGAGTTGAATTGCACTCATGAAAGTCGGGCAGTGACGAAATTAGTTTTTGCAAAGAACAAATTCTTGCAAAACAATTAAAGTAAATTCTTGGCTTAGCAGAAAATGAATTGATGTCGATAACATCGATAACAATTCATGGACAATTAATTTCGTATAAATAGTAAATGAAAAATGAAGTCAATTACAATCAGTAACAGTCAGTAACAGTGAGATACAGTCAATAACAGGCAGTAACAGTCGGTAACAATCAGTTGTACATTTTATCAATCAATCATAATAAAGAAGTAAGTTCTTTTTGTAAACAAATAACCCCTTCTTTAATTTCTCAGGTACATTCAGAGATACCAAATGGTATCTCTGCTAAGTAGGCCTCGTCGCCTCCCATATTAATTGGCCCCAGTGTGCCTTCATCCGCTGGCTTTCCCCCTTCCTTTTCCCCTATAATTTTGAATAATCTTGGATCCATGTGTATGGATCCAAATGTACATTGGTGGTCGGGTGCCCCTGACCAGAACTAGGGTTCTCGCCTTACACGGGCCAAGTAGGTTAATTTCATGTTGTTGAATATCAATAACATAACACATATTATGGAAAACAATATTTCCAAACGAAGAATGTCAGTATAATACTTAAAGTAAAACAAAGCAAAATAAAGCAAAAATAATTTTGCTGATATTTACTGATATAAACAAAGTATAGGATTACGGCCTTAATACGAGCGATTTAAACGCACATCACACAGTATGGGGAAGTACTGATATAAACAAAGTATAGGATTACGGCCCTAATACGAGCGAAGTTAACGCACATCACACAGTATGGGGAAGTTCTGATATAAACAAAGTATAGGATTACGGCCCTAATACGAGCGAAGTTAACGCACATCACACAGTATGGGGAAGTTCTGATATAAACAAAGTATAGGATTACGGCCCTAATACGAGCGAAGTTAACGCACATCACACAGTATGGGGAAGTACCGATATAAACAAAGTATAGGATTACGGCCCTAATACGAGCGAAGTTAACGCACATCACACATTATAGGGTAGCACCGACATAAACGAAGGTCAGGTCATAATCACGGATGTAGATCGAGCGATTTAAACGCACACCACACACTATGGGGAAGTACTGATATCAACAAAGTTTAGGATTACGGCCCTAATATGAGCGAAGTTAACGCACATCACACAGTATGGGGAAGTACTGATATAAACAAAGTATAGGATTACGGCCTTAATACGAGCGATTTAAACGCACATCACACAGTATGGGGAAGTACTGATATAAACAAAGTATAGGATTACGGCCCTAATACGAGCGAAGTTAACGCACATCACACAGTATGGGGAAGTTCTGATATAAACAAAGTATAGGATTACGGCCCTAATACGAGCGAAGTTAACGCACATCACACAGTATGGGGAAGTTCTGATATAAACAAAGTATAGGATTACGGCCCTAATACGAGCGAAGTTAACGCACATCACACAGTATGGGGAAGTACCGATATAAACAAAGTATAGGATTACGGCCCTAATACGAGCGAAGTTAACGCACATCACACATTATAGGGTAGCACCGACATAAACGAAGGTCAGGTCATAATCACGGATGTAGATCGAGCGATTTAAACGCACACCACACACTATGGGGAAGTACTGATATCAACAAAGTTTAGGATTACGGCCCTAATATGAGCGAAGTTAACGCACATCACACAGTATGGGGAAGTACTGATATAAAGAAAGTATAGGATTACGGCCTTAATACGAGCGATTTAAACGCACATCACACAGTATGGGGAAGTACTGATATAAACAAAGTATAGGATTACGGCCCTAATACGAGCGAAGTTAACGCACATCACACATTATAGGGTAGCACCGACATAAACGAAGGTCAGGTCATAATCACGGATGTAGATCGAGCGATTTAAACGCACACCACACACTATGGGGAAGTACTGATATCAACAAAGTTTAGGATTACGGCCCTAATATGAGCGAAGTTAACGCACATCACACAGTATGGGGAAGTACTGATATAAAGAAAGTATAGGATTACGGCCTTAATACGAGCGATTTAAACGCACATCACACAGTATGGGGAAGTACCGATATAAACAAAGTATAGGATTACGGCCCTAATACGAGCGAAGTTAACGCACATCACACATTATAGGGTAGCACCGACATAAACGAAGGTCAGGTCATAATCACGGATGTAGATCGAGCGATTTAAACGCACACCACACACTATGGGGAAGTACTGATATCAACAAAGTTTAGGATTACGGCCCTAATATGAGCGAAGTTAACGCACATCACACAGTATGGGGAAGTACTGATATAAAGAAAGTATAGGATTACGGCCTTAATACGAGCGATTTAAACGCACATCACACAGTATGGGGAAGTACTGATATAAACAAAGTATAGGATTACGGCCCTAATACGAGCGAAGTTAACGCACATCACACATTATAGGGTAGCACCGACATAAACGAAGGTCAGGTCATAATCACGGATGTAGATCGAGCGATTTAAACGCACACCACACACTATGGGGAAGTACTGATATCAACAAAGTTTAGGATTACGGCCCTAATATGAGCGAAGTTAACGCACATCACACAGTATGGGGAAGTACTGATATAAAGAAAGTATAGGATTACGGCCTTAATACGAGCGATTTAAACGCACATCACACAGTATGGGGAAGTACTGATATAAACAAAGTATAGGATTACGGCCCTAATACGAGCGAAGTTAACGCACATCACATAGTATGGGGAAGTACTGATATAAACAAAGGGTAGGATTACGGCCCTAATATGAGCGAAGTTAACGCACATCACACAGTATGGGGAAGTTCTGATATAAACAAAGGGTAGGATTACGGCCTTAATACGAGCGAAGTTAACGCACATCACACAGTATGGGGAAGTACTGATATATATATATATATGATTTTGACAACTCTTGCTCTCGTATATCAGCTACAATAGTATCCCAGGAGCAGACTTCAGAGAAAATCTGTTGCGTAACGCTGATCAGATGTATCCCGCTGTCTATTCGGCAGCTAATCTGCGTACTGATCTTCACGCCTACAAAAACCTGTTGACACGTGTCCAACCACGACTCCCGAAACATTCAATATTACGGTATGCATGGAACGGAAAAGCAGCAGTCAGTGGTTTGTGGTCAGGTCCAAGAACGCGTACTCAAGTAATGTCTACTTTCGCACAGTGCGCAATTTCTCGTACTTCTCAGCGTAGAAGAGGTGCTGGAGGACAACAAATTCAAGAGGTTGTTGATGGACCGCAATCCACATACACGGGTTCAATCGTAAGTGGTGAAAGATCAAACTACTAACTACAAACTACTACAAGCACCATGTTATACGCATTCAGCGACGCTCCTAGAGGTTGAGGCCCTCTAGGCGCACAGAAGGAAAAAAATTTAGTAAGTAATTAATTTCGATATTAAACATTTTGGTCCACGTCGAGCCGGGTATATGTATGTATATAGTGCTAGCAGACAACAGTGCGGAAGTTGTAAACAAGTAAAAAAGTGCAAGCTAAAAAAAGAAAAAAGTGCCAGCCAAGTAAAGGAAAAAGTGCAAGCCAACGAAAGCCACAGGTGAATTAGAATATATTAAAATATTATTGAAAGTTAAGATAATCGAAAAGCTATAAAATGTACGATGATAAGCCAAAACAAATTAACTCTAACATGTACAATGTATATACATAGCAACAAGAACAGAAAAAAAAGTTCTAATAGAACAATCGAGACGATTGTTTTTCTTCTTAAACGAAAGCCCCAGCAAATTTATATAAACAAAGTTTTCATGTCGTCAATGGAGAGGATAGCTGCTTACTCAAAACAGCAAGGGTTCGACGATGACGAAAGAGAAATGCTCCAGGTGATGTTAGAGCACCTGGAGGATAACTGGGGAAAGCTGCAAAAGAATTTAGCTAAATGGACAGCGAGTGAGCAAAGGGGCAGAAGGTGTTGACGGAAACGGGATGATGTAGAGAGCTGAGCAAATATATTTCTCCACGAAAGCAAAACTGCGCCGTGTAATAAAAGAGGTGGATCGCGAGCTAGGAAGATATGAAGCGACAGCCTCGACTTCAGCGCAAGCGATTCAGGTGGAAGTAAAGATGCCAGCGCCAGTAGAGGTCAACAATACCTGGGGACAATTTGATGGATCCTTGACTAAGTGGCAAGGATTCCATGATCAATTTGTCGCGGCGGTCCACAATAACGATCAGGTGGCTCCGGCTTTCAAGTTTCAGTGCTTGACAAAGTCGTTGACTGGGAAGGCCGCTCAGTTCATGCGGGCGAATGGCAGCTGACGGCGAGGAATTACGCCGAGGCATGGGAGAGGTTGCAGCAGCTGTACGACAAGAAATACCAAAGCTGTCGTGCCTTCACCCAATTTCGAGGCTACACCAAAAAAGATGGTGATACAAAAATGTCGATTCAAACTGCAGCACTTCTCGCAATTTAAATTGGACCTCCGATTTTACCTCGGCGCCTCCTCCCGCTGAAAACAATTTTTCATATTTCCCTATTTCTCCGCTAAGCTCTCTTTCGAACTTGGCATCCGGTTCTGCTGTAACCTATATTAAGGATTATTCACTTGAGAATGTGGATATGTCCACTCCCATTACTCCGTCCCAGTTTCCTTCGTGAGGACGCTATTCTTATAGGATGAAGCGAAGACTCAAGCCTTCTTGAGCGGTGCCTAGGTATATTTTCCGAACACCGAAAAAATTGAAAAATAGATGCGACTATTATTTAAGAATAAATGTCGAAAAACAGACGAAGGAAGCAACGAAAGAGTTGCAAACTTTCATTATGGCACAATTGTTCTATAAAAGCAATGCTATGTGGACATCGGATGGAAGACATTTGATCTTACAACTCTTTTATCATGCACCAGCAAGTTAAGAATTTCTTGTAAAAAAAAAATTCATCATGCCAGCGGTAAGCACAATTTACCGTTGGCATTGGGAAAACCGGCTATCTAGTAGATTCAGCGAAAAGATCAAGGACAAGCTCAGTTTCAGAGCAAAGGAAATTACAGAAATGGAAAAGAAATGTGTCCTAATCTTCGATGAAATGCCAATCAAAAGACAATTGGAGTACAATTCAAGAGATGACAAAATGCATGCAGTAACGGAATTTGGCGAGTTTGGAAAGAAGAACTCGATTGCTTCCAAAATAATGGTTCACTCTTCGAGGGTTGAACCATAATTGGAAGCAAACAATCGCCTACTACGTAGGATCACCGAAGGGCGAAAGTTCTTTCCAATATGTTGAAAGGTATGCTTACCAATGTCTTCACAAGTGGACTTAATTTTGTCGCCGTAAGTTGCGATCAAGGATCAAACAACGTCTCCGCTTATAAGAAAGTAGCACAAGAAGTGGAATTGAAAACTTATGTTGATATTGAGGAGAAAAGAGTGTTCTTGCTCTATGATTATCCACACCTCTTCAAGAGTGTGCGAAATATCCTCCTCGAAAACAAGATCAAAATCGAAGATGGCTGGGTTGATTGAGATGTGATTAAGAAACTCTACGAAGAAGATCGCAAAGGGGTCATTCAAGTTTGTTTTAAGTTGACAAAAGCCCATACTGAGCCAGATAATTTGGCAAAATTTAATGTGAAGTTGGCAACACAGATTTTTAGCAACAACGTGTATACGGGCATTATGGCTGCCATGAACTGCAACGTTTTCAAAACGGAGAAAGAACAAGAAGTTGCTCTGTCAACAGCCTCTTTCATTAAAAAAAATAAATGATCTTTTCGATCTAATGAACACACAAAAGCTGTACTCTAAAAACCCAAACAAGAAAGTGGTTTCAAACGTCACCGATACTCTTGACTGCCTTGAATCTGCAAGAGAATGGATATCCAAATGGAGATCAACGAGCAGGTGGGTAATACCACCTTGCTTCAAAGGATTACAGCAAAATCTAGTGGCCATACCCCAGATGTGGGACCATCTGCAAAGCAAAGAGCAAAGCTTCCTTCTTCTTGGTCATTTAAACACTGACGTCGCAGAGAACTTATTTTCAATGTTGAGAAGAAATAAAGGTTCATAAGAAGTGAATCCATCCGTAATGGAAATGGATATGATTTCGCAATCGAGACACATTATTGATGGACATAACTACGCAGTTAGATACACAAAAGCATTAAATGCAAGGAATGCAATGAGTTTAGATCGACAGATATTCCAGGTGGCCGGAAGCATTTCCTATTCCAGATATCACTTCAGAAACTGTATCGAGAGCATTCATATCTGGTTGGATTTCCCGTTTTGGAATACCTCTACGAGTCACTACAGACTTAGGCCGTCAGTTTGAGAGTAATCTATTCAAGGAAGTAACACAGACCTTTGGCATTAAACACCACATTACTCCCAAGAAACAAGTTTTAAGTCTTGCCAAAACTTAAGTGATTTTCAGCTTCAGCGAATTTACAAGTCATCCAAACTTCAGCGAATTTATCAACTCAGCGAATTAACAATCCTTAACGATTATGTCATGGACTCTTTCAACGTGCTCCTACGCCGCACTATCGACGAGGTTAGGCCAGGCCAGTGGTGGTATACTGGGGCATATGAGACCTTCAATCCTCCTGCAACCGTCATCGAACAAATCACCAACCGCGTTGACGACTTCATCCGACCGAGAAAGCACCCAATCATCGAGGGGATCTTATGGATCGTCTCCGGGCTGCGGGGCACACCTGGTGATACCATTACAGGCGAGCCGCCACGCATGGGTTGGGCGCGTCAAGCCTGGATTGTCACTGGTGAGGCTATACGATCCTGCCGGCGCCCACTGCTTGGAGGTCTATACATCTGTGTCATATCCGCCACTGCTGGTGCCGCATTGTTCTGGTACATCCGAACCCGAAACATCCGAAGTATCACCGTCACCAACACCGGGACAATGTTCTCCGTTACGAACATGCGGCGGTATTTTACTGGTCGCACAGCCCGTCTCGAGGCTGGACTTCCGGTCGCGGTGCCTGGTCGCCATGAACGTATTGCTGCGGAGAGACGAGGCCTCGAGGATATTGTCTGTTCCTGGTTTCAGGTCAACAATGCACGGTTCCGTGACGTTGGAGGTTCCAGAACACGGGGTTCCGACTATTCCGCACTCAAACACCTGTGCAACCCCATCCTGGACAGCACGGACATTTACAGGGATGCTAAGACGCCTCACCCCGGCTTCCACCAATGCCATCAGACCGGCCAGAAGTGCCGACACAAAGAGGCATTCCCAGCGGCGTTGCTCACGCACTCAGACTACTATATGGACCAGAACGATTTGGCCGACATTGTGGTGTCTCACAGCTTCATCATCACTCATAAGTTTGACGGTGATAGTGGCGTTATTCATGACGAAATGAGGTGGACGAAGAATGCCGACCGCATAGTAGCCACTACTGATGACGGGACCACATACCGTCATCATTACAACCTGTGGCAAAACGAAGGGTGCTGTGTGGGCAAGCGGAGCGCGTTCGTGTACGCGAAGATCGCCGACACCGAATACTCTGTGGTGCTCTACGCATACCCAGCCCCCGGAACCTACACTACTGACGATGCTAATCGGCTATACCGCTCCAGCGAAATTGTGAAGGTGCCACTGTTAAACAATTGCTATGCAATCATGAGAGGAGGACAGTTCACGATATACTCTGAGCACCATGGACAACTGAGTTTGTAAAAGACCTACGAAAATTCATGTCAAACATACGTCCAACATCAACGTCAGCCCACAACAAAACCAACGCGTTTATTCAAAAGAGTTTAAAAAGCGCAGACTATGTTTTTATTCGGAACGATGCTGTCAAGCCGCCGCTACAACAACCGTACGATGGACCGTTTCAGGTAATAAGCAAACAACGATAAGTATTTCAAGATAAAAGTAAAAAATCGAACGGCAAAAATATCAGTAGTTCGTCTAAAAACATTTTTTTCTCAAAGCATTTTTGCCTGGTCATACAACTGCAAGCTATTCTCCTGATGCAACAAATCTACCAACAGGTGTGAATGTTCAACAAGAATCAACATATACAACGAGATTTGGTAGAAGAATAAAGATACGAAAGCCGAATTAAATTTTCAATTAACTTTATTTATTTACGAAAGCCGAATTAAATTTTCAATTAACTTTATTTGTATAAAATTTTTTTATAGTATGTTAATTTGAGGGGGAGTAATGTGGCGAACCCTAGCTTTCAATTATGTAATTAAAAGTAATTTAGTTCTTAATCTATTAAGCAGAAGATATGAGTAAATGCCGGAAAGCAGACAGACATTTTAATAAATACCTATTCTTCTCTTCGCTTACCTCGTGCTGAACACACGTCTTTTAAAGAACATCATTTATAGTAAATTGTAATTAGTTTTTAATAAAGTGGACTTGAGTAAATTATATCATATCTTTTCATTTTAAAGTGATTAAAAGATATTGCGCTTAGACATCCACAAAAGCAATGCTATGTGGACATCGGATGGAAGACATTTGATCTTACAACTCTTTTATCATGCACCAGCAAGTTAAGAATTTCTTGTAAAAAAAAAATTCATCATGCCAGCGGTAAGCACAATTTACCGTTGGCATTGGGAAAACCGGCTATCTAGTAGATTCAGCGAAAAGATCAAGGACAAGCTCAGTTTCAGAGCAAAGGAAATTACAGAAATGGAAAAGAAATGTGTCCTAATCTTCGATGAAATGCCAATCAAAAGACAATTGGAGTACAATTCAAGAGATGACAAAATGCATGCAGTAACGGAATTTGGCGAGTTTGGAAAGAAGAACTCGATTGCTTCCAAAATAATGGTTCACTCTTCGAGGGTTGAACCATAATTGGAAGCAAACAATCGCCTACTACGTAGGATCACCGAAGGGCGAAAGTTCTTTCCAATATGTTGAAAGGTATGCTTACCAATGTCTTCACAAGTGGACTTAATTTTGTCGCCGTAAGTTGCGATCAAGGATCAAACAACGTCTCCGCTTATAAGAAAGTAGCACAAGAAGTGGAATTGAAAACTTATGTTGATATTGAGGAGAAAAGAGTGTTCTTGCTCTATGATTATCCACACCTCTTCAAGAGTGTGCGAAATATCCTCCTCGAAAACAAGATCAAAATCGAAGATGGCTGGGTTGATTGAGATGTGATTAAGAAACTCTACGAAGAAGATCGCAAAGGGGTCATTCAAGTTTGTTTTAAGTTGACAAAAGCCCATACTGAGCCAGATAATTTGGCAAAATTTAATGTGAAGTTGGCAACACAGATTTTTAGCAACAACGTGTATACGGGCATTATGGCTGCCATGAACTGCAACGTTTTCAAAACGGAGAAAGAACAAGAAGTTGCTCTGTCAACAGCCTCTTTCATTAAAAAAAATAAATGATCTTTTCGATCTAATGAACACACAAAAGCTGTACTCTAAAAACCCAAACAAGAAAGTGGTTTCAAACGTCACCGATACTCTTGACTGCCTTGAATCTGCAAGAGAATGGATATCCAAATGGAGATCAACGAGCAGGTGGGTAATACCACCTTGCTTCAAAGGATTACAGCAAAATCTAGTGGCCATACCCCAGATGTGGGACCATCTGCAAAGCAAAGAGCAAAGCTTCCTTCTTCTTGGTCATTTAAACACTGACGTCGCAGAGAACTTATTTTCAATGTTGAGAAGAAATAAAGGTTCATAAGAAGTGAATCCATCCGTAATGGAAATGGATATGATTTCGCAATCGAGACACATTATTGATGGATATAACACGCAGTTAGATACACAAAAGCATTAAATGCAAGGAATGCAATGAGTTTATGATAGACAACACGGGTTGTGAGCAAAGAAAAGATTCATTCCTGATAGAATTGATAGCCAACAATTGCTTTGAGTAAACCTCGGTGTTGGGATCCCTACACGTTCCATCGGTAGACCTTGAGAGAACGGTAGGTGTAATTCAAAAGAATTTTGATAAACAGTTCGAAGACAGATTGTGCGATGATTGAGGTAAACATGGATTTCGAGTATATGTTTACGAATCACAACTCTCTTCTTGAGCGCTGGGATGGATGAAGTAGTTTCAAAAATCCGCGAATTCCTCCTAACAGAAGACCGCATAAAAGAAAAAACGATAAAGGACGTTCTTGCAAAATTAGAATGCACTGATAGTGGAGAAAGTAAGTTCAATATCAATATACTATCAACTCTGAATAAATCGGAGATTTCGGTATCATTCCATTCCTTTTATTTTGTTGCCTTTCGTTAAACATTTTTGAAGCTAGTACCTCGAAATGGTAGCAAAAAAAATGGCATGAAGAGATTTTTTTTCTATGGATATGTTTTTAGAAACCGTCAATCTACAGCCTTATTTTTTTTCTGGAACTGATTCTTTACATTTTATGAATATTTTAGCAAAATTTGATGCTGCAGACGGACGATTTCATAATTAATACAAACACTTAACATTTCCTCATACTATTTTTTTTACTACTTTTTTGGTAAAAGTTTTGGACGTGGTCTCCCGTACTTAATGCACTTCACACGATACGAGTTTATTTACATTTACATTTACATTTACATCACACTGCTCCGCCGATAAATCGTACGGACTAGTAAAACTGCAGCACGGGTGTCAAAGACCAAAAGGCTTATACATCACATAACATTAATACAAGTGAAAGAGAGACAGATAGAGACATACAAAGAAAGAACAGATAACACAAACCTACATGGCAGCAGTGGTTGAGACTCAGTTGGAAACTGTCTCATATTATCGCAGAGGTGGCTCCGGTAAGCTAGCGCTACCAACTGTGCCAATGCCACCCCCAATATGCGTTTATATTCTTGTAATTTTATACTAAATTTAAAATTAAATTAAAATTTATACTAAATAACTAAATACATACATATATCGCAAAACTATATACCCATGTTTTCATATTTATTTTCAGACTGCCGGGATGCTGCTCTCTTGTGGGCGCTTCATGGGTACTTGGTCCCAACACTTAAATCAGTGCGAAAAGATCGGAAGGGGTTGAAAACCACGGTGAAGCCAACAATAAAAGACTCCCAAGAATCATTCCTTTTCGTCGGATCAACAATGCAAAATATTGAAGATCACATTCAATACATCAATACAAAAGGTGATAGCGTGCAACCGTTCATTATTTTGGTAGGCACAGATTTGCTCAATTTTAAAGACATTTTTTTATATTTCGATGGTGTGAAATTCCCTTTTATAAGTTTCATCCGCGCCGTCGATATTTGTTTTAAAATATTTTTCCTTTTTAATTTGGAATTTCCAAATTCAAGTTCCAATTTCTGGAACTTCATTAATTCACTTTATTTTAAAAATAACAAAAACAACTGCTCAAAAGCACACATATTACTTAATGTAATTAACGAATAGAAACACTTTACTTTGCTCTAAAGCAAACATTTATTGCTAAATTTTATTAACGATGTAACCAATTTGTTATTTCATGTAAAAACACTAAAAACATATCATTGTCATCCTAATTTCAATACTTTTTTTTATTGGACTTAAGTGGACTTCTAATTTCAGGAACAAAATCTTTTAAATTTCAGAGAAGGTTGGAAAGAAATATAAAACGTAAGTATACATTACATGCTCTTGCCACAATAAATCATTTAAGCAAATTTTAGTAATATATTCAACAATTTATTTACTTATGTATATATATGTTATGTATATCATCAATGCTTATGTTTATTGGTAAATAAAAATTTAAGCATTTGGACACGCTACACGTACACCATTTTTTCTAAAATAAATTAATACAATAGTCACACATTTAACATTCAAAGAGGTAAGGGAAACATTTTCTTATATATTACTTAAGAATTAAGCATAACGTTATTGCGGCAATAAACTAAATTCATTGCAACAACAAATTCGATTGTTGGAGCAATAAACAATTTAATTGCGCCAATAAACTGAGTTCATTGCACCAACAAACGAATTAGTTGCGCCAATAAACGAATTAATTGAGCCAATAAACAGAGCGCGGGCGAGTACCAAAACAGCTGGCCGAATGCCAACCGCCCTGCCACCCAAAAATGAATAATCCTTCGGTACCAGCCGGTAAGACAACTGCAGCTCAGCATAGCATCTTTAGCTCCATTCTTTGATGAAAAAACAAAGCTAATTAAAGTTGGTGGGAGACTTAAAAACGCGTCAATTATGGTGGATGCAAAGCATCCAATCTTATTGCCAAACAATCATTGGATAACAAAGCTGTTTCTAATAAATTTGCACAAAACTCATATGCACGTAGCACCTAGAGCGCTCATAGCAATTTCAAGGCAAAATTATTGGATTTTAAGTGTTGGCAGAAAGGCACGAGAGACATTTTTCAAGTATGTTGAATGTTTTCGTTCTAATCCAAAACCTACACCACACCATCCCGTCCGTTTTATTACTGCGGGGTTGATTTTTGTGGGCCTATTAAAACGCACTACAGTATAAGAGTAAAAGGTCTGCTTAGATCATATAAAGACTCATATTAACGATCAACTGAAGCAGATAGCTTATCCGGCCCCTTCATGTACTTGGCTAAGAACGGACGCCTCTGCAAATGACTTGTTATAGTCACCTGCAGTCCAAGTGCAGAGAAAATTTAAAAGTACTATGGAATCATATTGCAATTGAATGGATTGAACCAGAGGTTCAGTCTATGCAAGTGAGAATTTGAGAACTAAAGTTCACTTGAGTTCTAGTGAGTGGTAAACGGAGAAATTGAACAAGAATTGAAAAATAGAAACATTGGTTGAATGTAGTATATAAGGGTACACGTTTGAAAATAAATTTAAGTCTAATTTTGATCAAACATTGTTTTACTTCAACAAAATCGTGCACTTAACAGTGCTCGGAAATATAAGCGGCTGGAGAGCTTAGAAATACTCAAAATTAGGGAACTTGACATAACATGGCGATCCTGCATTAACGACGAACTGGAACTTATGCGATACGATTAAGACTTTGTATCCACACCCTACAACGACAACTTGCGCTGCTTGTTCTATAGTGGAAGTCAACTCTAGTATAATCTGATGTCAACAATCGAGGAGATAAATGAAACAGTCAAGAAGTGGGAAGAACTTCTAAAATACATCCCAAAATCGACAAGTGAACCGAGATCTGTGCCAGTTTACATTCCTACACCGATCACATCTGGGCCAAAAGCCATAACAATAGAGCAGTACCGACCATGCATCATCTCTGACTACAACGTGACCACTATACCATCGGTAATACAGCTCATCCAAGTACAGGACTATTCATCAGTAACAGTTGTCTCTAAAACAATTTTCGTTTAAGTGTTTTACGTTAATCTTTGTCCGGTTAAATCAATATAAAGTGATCGTTATTTTAATGTAATTACTGTCGGAGTTAACGCAGTTCAACAACAAAATTTGATTGTAGTTGTGAGCTGCTTAATAGAACTCACACACTTTACTTAAACTTTACCAAAAATGTGTCGGTATGTCTACAAATGAATTTCAACATATTCTTGTAAGAAACGCACTTAATTTTTTAGAACAAGAAATCGACTTGGTAGCATTAAAACACATGACTTCCCGGCATGTATACAGGCTATTGGACGGGTTTGCTTTAGGAATATATTATAAAATTCGAGCATTCATTGAAAATGTGGCAAATGACTGATTTGTCCATCCTTTCAAGTGATTACAGAAATCAAACACCAAATGAATTCATCGCTGATTTGGTGAAAATTTCAACTAGCCCAAACGTTCAGCCCAAGGAAATGGACTTGGAAGAAGTTCTCACCGACAGCACTCAAGGAAAGGGACTCCTTGAAATGTCAAAATTAAATAAAGAGCTGAACGATACAACCCGAATCGTTTTAAGACTTAATTATCGAATTTTTGATCAAAAAAAATATCAAAATGTCCGTTGCCTTGGCGGAAGACTTGACTTGGCCACGAAAATAAAACTGTTTTTCCCTACGGAGACCGAGGTAAAAAAAAAAACTAATTCTTTTTTTAAAATAAGAATCGTAAAAATAATATCGCTAGGAACTCTACTTTATAAGACAGCCGGGAAAGGCTCCTTCCGGCAAATACGCGAAGTATTATAATAAAATTAGAATTTTAAAAAGCAGTGGTCTCTTTAAAAAGTCTGGGACCCAGCGAAAATTAAAGCTACGAACAGAAAAATCTTTAAAACCACATACTGGATTTTTTTTAAAATCCTTAGTTCCGGAGGCAGATATTGAAGAACACCTTGAAGCCATCTTATCTGGGAATTGCTCCTGGGTAGATTTGGAAATCCATTGGGCAGCCACCTCTCAACATCGACTAAGCGAAATCAATAATGCCACTACAACACAATAAATATTGGCGAAATGGAAGGACTACAAGCGACCATTAGGATATAAATTGGTAAGTATCTCAGTAACTTCAATTTTTTATTAGGAATGTAACTTTTTCTAAATTTACTTCTATATTTTTTTTTTTTAAATAGATCAACATAGACTTCGATTCTTCCCGATTTGGAAACAAAATGTTCAAATATACACGACCGCATTATCGAAATGAGGCAGTCAAAATTAAAAGATGGAAGCAATACCGACCTTTTAAAAGAGTTGAGAAATGCACCCAATATTTCTGAAAGTAAGTTGGCTAAAACGAGCACTTTTTGTTTATTTCTTTATCATTTTGTATAAATTCTAAACAAAAAACATCTTAGACTGCCATAATTTAATGTTCTAACATAGATAGCTATCGATAGGGATACGTTGAAGTCTGTTGTCGAAAGTTTGATAAGCAACCCTCGCGTCATTGATGTGATTCTTGAGATATTGAAAAGGGTTCGCAGTTTGAGGATCATCGCGCTTGACGCAGAGTTTTTCAGTGGGATCATTGTATCATATAGACGAGACGAGACCTTTTGTGAGTCTTTCTAAGTTGTTGTTTAGGTTTAGCAAATGTGACAGAATAGGAATTGACAAATTTAGCATTATACAGACCATGAGTTCCCTAAAGATGGATTGTTCAGACACGCTAAAGAAGGCTATGACTTCCGCAGTGTTGAACAAGGAATCGCCATATCATGCTAGGCTGCTCGATGAATTGGTGGATGCTGTTGCTAAGAGCGGTACTCATGCTGAGAGGATAGTGATTAAATATTCGCTCTCTGACTCCCAGAGATTGCTGTTGCAACAGCACTACCCGGAGTTCAAAGTGGACTACAGTACGAGACCGCAGGGTCATCGTCATGCTGGCACTGGAATTGCAGAAGTGATTGATGTGCCTCGATTATAGAATGTCAAAAATGATATAGCGCAAATCAAGGACGTATACCAACTGGCGATAAGATTGCGCATCGTTGACGATTTTGTTGAATACGTATCGACTTCTAGGAATGACCAATCCGTCCCAGCTCATACGGTGGCTATTCACAGAGGATCTAGAGAAGGAGATTTTAATTATGTTTAAATCGAAAGAGGAATACGATTTAGACGCATCTAATTTCCCATATCAGGTCGACCTTGGCTTGGTCGCGAAATCAGCCTGTTCTTCGGTTGTTTGCCCCGCGACTTATTTTTTATGTAGCGTAATACATGCACTAAATGCAAAGGAGCGTGGTCTTCGTGCGAGATTCACTTTAGATAGCAACATTGCGAATATCTATGCTAATGCAAAGTTGATCTCATATGTGTTCTCTTCGTCTACGGTGCTGGAGATTCGGGCTGGATCAAAATTAGAAAGGGACAATGCAAGAATCTCAAACGCCGGTGATGAGACACCAGTTGATCAGGATAATCTTGGGGTCACTGTTCATCGTCCGGCAACAACAGTACCGGTAGACTGGCTCATTTATTACAACTCAAATCCTCAATGCTCTGAAAAAATCGAGGCATTTGTCCAGGCAAGAGCTAGTAAAATAGACTCACCTCGGAGTACTTTAACTCCGTCGGTGGTACTTAAAAAAAAAAAAAAAAAAGTAAATAATTTGTAAACTGCCGCACATTAATTATAATTTAAGGGAAAGGGCGTGGCGTCCCAGTATTGGCGAGCACGTATATAAGAGAGTTAGAGTACTCTCCTCCGCCATCAACCACATCACCGAAAAATTAGCGCCGCGGTACGAGGGACCGTTTGAAGTTCTCCGTTTCGATTCCCCTGTCATCGTTGTGTTAAGAAACAGAAAAGGGAAAGGGAATCTCATTCGCTCTCACGTAAAGGATTTACGAGGTTTCTCTTCACCCGATGCAAACGACATAAAAGTGGACGATCTTGCGAATGTAATTTAGTCAGTAGCAAGCAAGTAGTCATCGCGATCAGATGCTGGAAAACTTAATCATCGAATCTGCGACGGAAGAAGAAATGGATCCCAGCCGTGGAAGAGGCAAGTCACGATGCCTCGCAAAGTAACCGCTCCGACACGCAACATTATTTTGCTGCCAGAACTGCCCGCAACTCCAGTGAATACAAGCACCACTTCAGGAAGAACGCGGAAACGAATGGCGCAAGCCCCCGGTACAATGCCGAAAACTACCGGCCCCATCGAAAGTACCAGCCAGCCGACTAAGAGGAAGGAGGGCGCCGACGCAATCCTCATGGAGTTTGGTCCGGCCACCAGTCACAAACCGACCACCGTACCAGTCGGTCTCGTGCTAAGTAGCCGGATGCCCATCGATGCCCGCAAGCCAAACGGAATCCCCCCCCCCCCAGCAACAGCCGGTAAAACTGCGGACTTGGGTAACCCTCCTGTACCAGCCAAAAAGGCCCCTGCAACTAGAAGCCACGTGTTTGACCTCCAAAGCTTGGTCGGTCCAAAGTAACCGGAACCAACACAGGGATAGCTGGAACGCACCAAATGTAGTACTGGGTAGTTAGGATCTAACACAATAGAACATATTGAAGATATTTTATGGACTCCTCTTAACCCAGATGCAATTGAATGTGATTATCCCAGTGCTGTTCCAAAACTAAAAAATGCGACTAAAGTCTCAGGTTATACACCCATTTTGAGAGAAGAATATTTTATATCAGGATATTTTCGTTAAGGATTACGCACCAAATGTAGTACTGGGTAGTTAGGATCTAACACAATAGAACATATTGAAGATATTTTATGGACTCCTCTTAACCCAGATGCAATTGAATGTGATTATACTAGTGCTGTTCCAAAATTAGAAAATGCGACTAAAGTCTCAGGTTATACACCCATTTTGAGAGAAGAATATCTTATATCAAGATATTTTTGTTTAGTGTTCGGTCAACAACCGAATTCTCACCAGACGCAGAATGCTGACGACGCAACATTTAATCGTCAGCCACCAAAGCCAACCACCTACACCAGCCACCCTCACCTCAACGTATCTATACATACTTGCCAGCCGCCTCACATTGTGAAGGGATCGCACTAGTGATCATTTCTTATCTCGTACTTTGATAATTGAAAACTCCCAACATACCTCATACGTACGTACATACATACATACACCTTACACTGAGCTAATGACCGAAAGCAAGCGCCAAACAGCAAACGATAACACTAAGGGTTCATGTTACCAACAAATGTATTTTGAATACCTACTGCGTGGTCTAAATTTGTTAATATAGCAATGCATTCGAACGTTGAAGCAATAATGCTGATATGGCGATATGCTGGCGTGAGGTGTGAAGTGATTAAGGTTCAATTATTATCAAAGGTCGGGAATTTACGAAAATTGAATGGATTAGTTGAACGAAACTGATCCATTATATAGAGGCAAACGACGGCGTAATAGCCAACGTTTTGAGTGCTAGAGCAACCAGAATTTCCAATAACCTGGTTCACTAACAACCAAGGTCGGAAACCGTCGGTAACGGTTCGTACAATGAAAGATTCTAATTTATCTTTAGCCCGAACTTGTGTTTATGACTTGTTAACAGGAGGAAAGGCTCCCCCGTTTGTTGCAGTGATGTACTTCTATCGAGTGCTAGGTACGATTAAAGAAACGCTGGATGAAAATTGGAACACTTATGATTGGAGTCTATTAGGTCCAATAACGCCATTGTCCCTCCTTGAAGTTAAGTTGGAAATCACAGATGTGACTCACACCCCCAATACGCCCAAATCATTTGTAGAGGGAGACCAATCAAGCGATATATAGCTCTTGATTATGTTGACTGGGTTGTATAGGTATGCTCACTGTAATGAGCAACAGAAAGCGAACATAGCCGAGAAGATCAAAATCACAGCCTCGCCCTTTGTCCCTAGCGCTGATTATATAAGATTTGAGGGCTATTAAAACCACATTCAACAAAAAAATTCATTAATTAATTACCATCTATTTTACCCTTTACTATTAATCAACACCCTTATTTTTATCTAAAACAATTTTTGAAATTTCTTTTTAAATCTTGAAAAATCAGCTATAATTGCACCGAGACGACAACCCTCCATCTTTTTTGACCTTCGACAGACTTCTTGGGTACAATGAGCAATGGAGAATTCCAAGGAGACTTACTTTCAGAAATTATGTCTTGAGCAAGCATATCCTGGACTTGCCTCTCTATTTCTTTTTTATGCACCTCTGGAGTTCTATATTGCTTAGTATTTATAGGTGCTTGATCAGACTTGATACGTATGCTATGTGCCAAAACGGGTGTGTAAGTGAGAGGATCGCCTTCTAGTAAAAATATGAATATATACCAAAAATGTTATATATACTTTTCTAATCACAAATCCAAAACAACCGCGCACTTGAATGGTTAAACTACAACTCGACTTATCGTGTCATAGAACCGATCGCGAACTCCAAGTTCAACATTGGATAGCCGATGCGTTTGAAAACTCAGCACAATTTGGTGACTAGAATGCATACACGTTTTACCCAATGCAAGGCATTGGGCAATCGATGTGCAACGAGTCAACTCAAATTGCATTGAGTTCAACGCACGACGACTTCCTCTGAAGGTGTGGGAAATTAAAGCATAACATCCCTCCCTACCTGGGAAAAGTTCGCGACCAGCCGAATGACAATCGATAACCATCCATTCATCTACAAGTGCAATGGAGAACAATTGCTTGGATACACATTTGAATTCCCCTTTAAGCTTGACTATCACCAAGGAATGCCTCAATCACGTCATCAAAGATGATAACAACTATCGCAATAACCAGATTAAAATTAAGTCCTTACATTTAAGGTCTTTTCTTCGATATCTTAAGATTTCGCCTACTCGAGTCAATTGGGATAGGGACATGCAATCAGATATAGGATCTATATTTAGAATTGCAAATTTGTCAACTCTCACACCTGAGACTACAGCACAGTTTGACAAATATTGGGCAGGATTACTATCTTATGTTCCTTATAATCTTCAGCAGTTAAACACCAATATCAACTCACACGAATATAAATTAATCATGGAAAAAGTGAGATCTCATGATTTTTATCGAGAAATCTTACACCTTTATTCATTAAGATGCTTCTTTGATGAAGGTGTTGTTTTATCCGCAAGACCCGAATGCACTTTGAATCCAGAGCAGAAGGACAAATCATTAACTTGGACTAGCCATCGAATGGAAGAGATTTCGTCATGGGTACATACAGGAACTATGTATTCCTCTTGTGGTCTAATGAAAATATCTGTAACTAGAAACCATTGTTTCTTAGAAATTTTAGGTAACAGCTATTTGTTGGACAGGAATTATCTATTGCTTCTCAGTGACATAGTCTCTCAAAGATTTTTATGTTATCTAGCCAGTGTATTAGCGGAGTCTTTAAATCGGGACAACTACCCCTCTTGTTATGATTTGAAGTTATTATTCTCCATGGGAGATACACTTACACATAAGTTTGGCAATAAGGGATATAATACACTAGCATTATGGGAAGCACTTGTCATCTCTGAAGTACTGATGAGAGAAAAGGATTTTGCAGTGGACAATACTCTATTTCGACAAAACATCACCAAAGAGTTTATAAAATCTCAAACCGAGGAGGATATTTCCTATTTACGAGGTTTTTTGGAAAAAATAACAATCCCTTGGTTAAAATCACGGCCAATGACATCTATATTCCAACTATTTGGGTTGTATAGGATATGGGGACACCCTACCATAGATGAGATAGAGTCTGTCAAAAAACTTCAGTCTATAGCATGTACACCAAGAACAGTAAACTATACATACATTAACCTGGTTCATTGTAAATGGCGTGAATATTTCAAGAAACATGGTAAATGGCCTAATATAAAAATAGACGACACTGCCCCAAATTCAGTCTTAATAAATGCATTAAGACAAAACATATATGTTCACGTAAAACAAATTGGTTATAATCTAAATGACTGGTCCCACATCACTTTTGAACAAACTTTTAATATACCCGAAAAGCTTGAATTATCAGAAGTTGTAGCAGACAAAGCGACATCTTTAACTGAAGAAGAGTTGGCACAATGGTGCATTAAGCACGGAACTATTGGACCTGCTGAGCTACGCAGTGTAATTATTCAATGGCTAGACACCAACTACAATAATCCTGAACTCTTCTTAAAATACATCGATGAACACGGGTTTCCTAAAGGGGAAACTGTGGTAGGTTTACATCCGAAAGAAAGAGAATTAAAGATTTTCGCTCGATTATTTGGCCTTTTAACCATAGGTTATTTTATATCTTTTATATTTTCTTTCCCTTACTCTATGTTTAATACCGTACCTATTAGTAAAATCAATTTTCTCTCTTAAATCTGTTTACTTATTTTGAAAACTACAACTATAAAAATATTATTACATTAATTGAAAAATGTTTACGTAAGCATGGGGAAGGGGGTATGTGCTTTGCTTACTTTTGCTGACAAGGGGGGTGGGGGGGTCAATAATTGTAATAATTCTGCTTACGTAATACTTGAATGACCCCTTATCCTTTCTACAAATTTCCTGCATATACACATAAATAAACATCATCCAATAACGGTAGACTTTCAAAAGTTGAATTGAAAACAATCACTTTTATTTTTCTTTTAAATTTTTTTAATTTCTATCCATAGCATGTTCGTGAAATACTAAAATTATCCAATCCAGGGCAAGGCTTGCTCAATTATTACAATGAACACAATTTTCTTGAAAAAGATCAACGCAAAGTACTCGTCAATTGTTTAGTTGAATTTTGCTACGATTTTAATAGAAACTTGTATATCATACCTAAGTCACATCAATTGGAAAATTTTGCAAATGAAATAGTTGAAGTATTTCCCACTGAGAAAAAGGAAGTTTATTTTATTTCCCGAAGGGAAAACAAAAGGCCAAATCCAAGTGGGCTTCTATTCAATAGGTTTAATAACATCAACAGGAATAAAAGAAAGCTTCACTGTAGACATTCCTTGGAACTAAACCCTACATCGACTGCAAGAGAAGAGTTCAAACCCAGTGAGGACAACGTTTCCATCAAAAATAAAATGCAATATATGCAGATCACTGAGGGCGATTGGCTGTCATATTGAAAATCCACGCATGACTTTCGTAAACAGGAGATTTCCAAAAATTCCTTAGACAGAATGTTGAATGAATGGCCTTTTTACAAGCAAGCTGGAGGAGAAAAATGTGTACGTTTGTTTCATATGAAGAAATACTTTTTTATTAATTTATATGATTATTGTTGTGACGGACAGCGAATTTTATTTCTTATTCCCAATGTTTATACAAGAAAAAAATTTAAAAATAGCAGACAAATTTCTTTCTTCTTTATTCATTCACGTTTTATTCATACACAGATTGAACTGGATTTCGAAGCTATGTATCCTGGGAAGCAATTCCACTTGACGAATAAATTTCCAGAATTAAAATCATCACTAGCCAAGTACTACACCAATTACATAAAGGATAAACTTTATAAGCAGATGTTTGACAGTATTTATAATACTTCAACCAACAAAGGTACGATTATTAAGAAATTCTTCAAAAAATAAATATTCTAAAGTAATCTTTTCCTTCTTATTATTAGATTCAAAAGACGCACTTTTTGTAATATTATTAAATACAGTGCTGAAACCTACAACACGTAGAAAAATTAAAGGCCAAGGGACATCATCAACGCACAAAATTACTATTAAAGAAGCCATTGACAGCTGCATCACACACATTCGGCAAATCAACGATCTCCAAAGGACGAGAGAGGAGAAGTTAAACCAGCAAACAAGTGTTAAAGGTACAATTCAACCTTATATGTTAGTTGTAGGAGAAGAACTGACTCAATTAGTTGAGTTTTATGTTATTGTTGGGGAAACTATCTTTAAATTTTCATCATTTTTAACTGCGTTTGAGATGTGTTTTAAGTCGTTTCAAGTATTTGATTTAAAATACCCAAAAGAATCAGAATTGTTTTGGGTTTTTATTCAAAAATATATATTTGATATTGAAACTGTCCACGACATAAGAAGTTCAATCTTAACTGAATTTATGGAAAATTTAAAAAACTTTTAAAAATTGATAACTAGCTGACTTGTTTTTCAATCTCATTTCTTTTTTTCTTTAACTGCCCTCGTCGAAACTTTTTTACTCCACGTTTCATAATGTTTGATATTGAAAAGTTGCATGATTTAAGAAGTTGAACCTTAACTGAATTTATAAGAACTTTAATCTTTTCTTAATTGATACCTGGTCCCTTATTGACTATTCATTATTCTCTCGTGTCCTTTTTACTTCAGCTAACTGCATTGAAACTATTTATCTCACTTTTTTATAATGTGAATAAATATAACGGTTAGCTTATTAAATTTCCTGCGTTGAAATCTTCGCTCCCTGGTTAATACAGCAAAAATATTAATCAACTCTTACTTTCGTGTAGTCTCATTACGCTTTTTATTATCCCTCCGATTAGGAGCATAGCAACTTTTTTAAAAATCAAGTTTATCAGATATAAGATCAACGGAAAGTACTCCTCAATTCGTCGCTACAATGCAGAACTAGCCTAAGTCCAATATTTCTCTTTTTTGTTTTTATTTTATGAAAAGAAAGCCAGTTGAATCCTGCACATGCCAGTGTGATGATCGTGTTCGTACGTGCAGCAGTTCGTTCTTAGTTTAAGAATGTGTGATATAATCCTATGTCCAATCTATGATTTTTTATAGTGCAGAACTAATCTATGTCCACTTTATGGACTTAGGAGTTTTTAGCTTTACAAAATTGAATAGCCTATGTCCACAAAACGGACATAGTTTAGTTCTGCACAAAGAAACTTAACAAAATGTTTTCCTTTTTCATAGTATTTGTAGTGACATAGTATAGTTGTGCCATTGCGCGAAATATAACTTCGTTCTGTGATAAAATGTTTAACAACATGTCAAGAGGCCAAAAGATGCTAAGTCTTGTTTTAAAACGACGGGGTGATACAGGTTTGTATTACTTTTAATTAAAATAAGAGTAATTTGGGAAGGAAGCCTTGCGCAAATCAGCGCGATAACGTCGTGCGATGCGATTTCTGTCAAAATAAAATACATGTAACCTTATGGAGGTTTGACTTAACGCAATCGCATCGAACGCACTTATCGCGCTGGTTTGCGTAAGGCATAAAACGTTTTTAAAATATAAGACAATTTTGTACAAGGAGAATAAATATATATTATAATCTTTAAGATTCTTTCGAAGTCCTGACTGAGCCAGGACCATTAGAAGTTGAAGAAGTTGAAGAAACTGGAATGGGTGAACAAGGTACAGTAATTATTGAAATGCGATAACTTTGTTTTGGGCTTAAAAAAACAGTTTCTACTTTCTTAGAAAACAATTCACAGGAGGTCTTAAGTGACGAAGATGATCCTTTTCATACCGATGATGATGGTTCTGATTATTGCCCTTCGTCCTCATCTCATTATCATAACTTGCACGATGATGCTAGCGTTTCAAGTAAAGATCCCCCCAGCAATCAACTTTCCACTAACGAGGAAAACACAGAAGTAGATGATATAGTTTCAGGTGAGCAAAACTCTGTTGTTTCTAGAAAACGCGTTCGTAAAGAGGCAGAATGGACTCGAAACAAAAGAAAAACCCTTAGAAACAGTGGACAAAAATACGTGAACTGTAAAAATGAAACGGTTTGTGAAAGACTAATGAAAGCTCCTTGCCATGACAAATGTAGGCTGAAATGCAAATTAAAAATCGACGAAGCTTCTAGACAACATATTTTTAATGAATTTTGGAAAATGGGAGATATAAACCGGCAGAGAGATTACATCTCAAAATATGTTGAAGTTCAGCAAAAAAAAAGAGAACGGGTAAGGCAAAATACTTCTGGAAATGAAGAAAACTCTGAGAGTCGAAGAAATCTCTCGTATTATTATTTTATGCCAAACTCTGATCAAAAAATTAAAGTGTGTCAAACTTTTTTTATAAACACCCTATCTATAAGCCATCAAATGGTTAAAACTGTGGTGAATAAAACGTATAAAAAAGGAAAAACTGTGGTAGAAGGCGATAAACGAGGACGCACTAATTTGAATTCACTTCTTCCACGTTCTGTAAGAGCTTCAGTTCGAGATCATATAAATAGTATTCAGAGAGTAGAAAGCCATTACTGTAGATCCAACTCACAAAGAGAGTATCTACCGGCTGAACTGAACATAACAAGACTGTATCAATTATACAAAGAGAATGAAAACGTCCATCAAAAAGCATCCTTTTCCATGTATCGCCAAGTTTTTATAACTGAGTTTAATTTGGCATTTCATGTACCCAAAAAAGACCAATGCGATCTGTGCAACAAATTTAAGAACTCTATAGGCCAAGAGAAAGAAGGTATGGAAGAGATTATGGCGAATCATCTTAAGGCTAAAGAACTGGCAAGAGATGAAAAAAATAAAGACAAAGTCTTATCTGAAAGCTTTCCTGATTTCTGTGTTGCTGCTTTTGATCTGCAAAAAGCACTTCTGTCCCCAAAAGCTGAGATCTCGCAGTTATATTACAGACGCAAGCTATGTACTTATAATCTCACCGTGTATGATATTGGTTCCCGTCAAGGTTATTGCTTTATGTGGCATGAAGCTATAGCATCGAGAGGGGCTTGTGAAATAGGAAGCTGTGTACTCTCCTTCATAGAAACAAAAGTTGCTGAAGGGAAGAAAAGGTTTAGTTTTTATTCCGATAACTGCAGCGGACAAAATCGAAACCGGTTCCTGTTTTGTTTGTACCAACATTGCACAGCCAAATTCAAGGTAGAAATCAAGCACAGTTTCTTAGAACCTGGTCACACACAAAACGAAGGTGACTCCATGCATAGTGTTATCGAAAGAGCCACAAAAAACATCACAATTTACTGTCCAGACCAGTGGTATAATGTTGCGCGGACTGCTTGCAAGACTGTGACGATGCGTCACAATTTAATTTCCGCCCCACCTCCAAACCACCGCATCAAAACACTCTACGTGTTCTCCGTTTAGTTCTCGTTGCCCACAGCAATTAAATTACATTTATTACAAGGCCAAATGACATCACTATGAGTGCATCTCCTTGTGGGGGAATGCATTGGCAATAACCAGCCGTTCTTTTTATTCGCCGACTTACAGTTCACACTTGGTTTCAGTGGAAAAATCAATAAGTAGAAGTGATTTTTGCACTACAAATCAGAAAAAGATTTACGGGTTCTCATACCTTTAACGTAAACTTTACTTTTTCTCTCGCCATTTTAGGAATTTACATTATTGCGGTGTTTGTCCACCGAGTGTGTAAACGTTCCTCGCCGATTCAGTTGCCCTAAGGTAGATCTATTCGATTGCGGTGTTTGTCCACCGAGCGAGTGGATTCTTCTTTTTGGTAAATCTCCCTCCCGTTTTTAGGAATTTACATTATTGCGGTGTTTGTCCACCGAGTGTGTAAACGTTCCTCGCCGATTCAGTTGCCCTAAGGTAGATCTATTCGATTGCGGTGTTTGTCCACCGAGCGAGTGGATTCTTCTTTTTGGTAAAACTCCCTACCGTTTTTAGGAAGTTACATTATTGCGGTGTTTGTCCACCGAGTGTGTAAACGTTCCTCGCCGATTCAATTGCCCTAAGGAAGTTACATTATTGCGGTGTTTGTCCACCGAGTGTGTAAACGTTCCTCGCCGATTCAATTGCCCTAAGGGAGTTACATTATTGCGGTGTTTGTCCACCGAGTGTGTAAACGTTCCTCGCCGATTCAATTGCCCTAAGGAAGTTACATTATTGCGGTGTTTGTCCACCGAGTGTGTAAACGTTCCTCGTCGCCCCAGTTGCCGTAAGGAACTTACATTGCTGCGGTGTTGTCCACCGAGCTTTTGAGCTTCTTTCTTCAGTCAGCCTTCATAGCGAGGGTCATCTTCAACCGCAGACTTTTTCTACGTAGTCCGCCGCCGCCGACAAAGTGTCGTGCCCTAAGTAAGCGCACACACTTACTACGAAGTCCGCCAAAGCCGATCGATTGGTCTGCCGTTTGCTACAACGCAGGCACTTCCCACGTAGTCCGCCCCCGCCGATAGATTGTTCTGCCTTTCCCATAACGCAGACCTTTACTTCGAAATTCGCGGTCGCCGACAGAGTGTCTTGCCTAACGCAGAGCCAGTCAACGATACACCAGTACCGGACAGAGGACCCCAAGGCCGTAGCGTCCACCCCCTAGGAAAAACGTCACCGCGACCTCCGAGAAGACCAGCCGTCCCGAGAAGACCAACCATCTCAAGAAGACTAGTGCAAGGGACAAAAGAAGGAACCCCCTTAGCTTGCATGCAACATCGTTAAACATTCATTTGTAAAATTTGTAAAACTTAGAGACCGAATCCTGAGAGAAATTGAAAAAATAAATTTAGAGTTATTTGTAAAATACCCGACCGTTTCAGCGTATTCATTTCATTTTGAGAAGTTGGACCGCCGAAAACCCAAGTCTTACGAAGCTTCCTTGGGTAGACCCTGGACACCCTGAGTCCTACCCCAGCCTCGTAAAAGAAGCATCACAAATTGGCGCCCGAGCAGGGACCTGCAGAAAGTTCAACCGTTTGCCGTACCTGTCCAGGAGCTGACGCAGAGTCCACCGACCGACACCGAAACCTGACCAACCAGCTTCTAAAATGCCTACCGAGACCGACCAAGTACCTGAAGAAGATGCCCAGGGATTAGAGGAGAATTCGAATCCATACCAGAACTTAGGATTCATCTATTTCCTGAAAAAAAACGAATTAATAGAGACGCTGTCCCAGCGTGGACAAGACACTAGTGGAACGGTTCAGGAGTTACGCCAACGCCTGAGTCGCCACCTAAAAGAAGCCCGTACGCACCGCTCAACACAGAATCTGTGCGCCGAGTGGGAAGACAAGGTAGAAGAGAGGAACAACGCCGATCCTTCGGACGAGGAAGCCCATGCTACTGGATCGCATATACAGCCGTCCACGTCGGAACACAAGCAGCAGAAAGTGTTCCAAAGCAGACTTCAGGTACCAGTGTTCCAGACACCAGCCATGCCCGCACCCATTTCTGCTCGAACAGCAAATTACTGTCCCCCCGCTAGATCCGAACGAGCAGTTTCCGCCCCTCCGCAAGTCGAGCCACACGACGGTCCTCATGCATATCAGTCCGCCGCCCCATATCCGCCACCTGGCCGTTTCGGACGCAGTTTCGAAGCCGAATTGATGAATACGGTGCGCAAGTGGGGATTCCGTTTCGACGGCTCCGGGAAACCTTTAGAATTCTTGGAGAGAATCGAGGACCTGGCAGCGTGTTACGAGATACCATTAAACGGCATGCTCCGGACACTTCCCGAAATTTTCCGCAATACGGCTCTAGAATGGTTCAGGATCAATCGAGACGCCTTAACCACTTGGGCAGCATTTCGCCAGGCCTTTCTACGTCATTTTCTGCCAGCACGGTATTTCCATAAGCTCGAAGACGAGATAATGCGCAAAAAACAAGGCCCCAAGGAAAAAGCAAAGGACTACGTACGGTCCTCTCAATATTTGATTCGGCAGCATCCGCGCATGACTATCGAGGATAACGTAGACCGCATCTATGACGGACTACGACCAGAGTACCGACTCTACATCAAGCGTATTGAATTCACGACTTTGGATGAATTGATGGATCTTGCGGAGGAATACGAGTTCGTGCGTCAAGAAGATCGAAACTCTCGTCCTGCCTCAAGTCATCAACAATACCAGTACCCGACCGCACCTGTTCCTCGACTGCAAGTACAGTCGCCTTCACCCGCCTTCTATCGCCAAGCCGTCATGCCTCGAACACCAGCACAACAACCAACCGTCCCGTACGACCGAAACACTCATTGTTGGCAATGTAAGCAGAGAGGGCACAATAAAAAAGACTGCCGACGCCCCTTCAGGTTGTTCTGCTCTTTCTGTGGGGAAGACGGTCGCCTCACCAAAGATTGCACTTGTCACCGCAGTTCCAACGCCGTTATCCGCCAACCTGGCTCAACCAGTCCAACCGACCCCCGACCGTTCGTGCCTATCGAGGCTGGCGAACGAGTTTATTATGCCTTAGTTGACACCGGTTCTTCGCGATCTTTTATCGGCCCTGGCGTACGGGAAGAATGCCGCCGACTCGGAGCAGCTAGAAGAGACCAGCCGCATGCCGTTGAATTTGCTGACGGTCGAACAGTCGTACCGTCCGAGCATTACGTCCTGTCTCTAAATTTAAATGGTAAAATAGTGCAGGGAGAAACTATTTTCCTACCCACCTTGGCAGAAGACGCCATATTAGGTATGGACCTTTTAGGAGAGGCAGGATGCACGCTAGAGCTAGGAGGCCGCAAACTTGCTATGCCCACAGCTGCTACAAATCAAGCATGCATGCGAGGTCCGAAAGGAGCCGCACCAGCAAAAATAGCATGTCTTACAGATACTAACAATAACTCAGCCGATATTGAACCGGCGGTTTCGAATAAAGAAGACCTCAGTCGATCACCAACTGTAGTAAGGCAAAGACCTTGTGTAAAGACTAACAAAATGAATTGTGTGCAACGACTACCGGAGATGAAAAACATAAAAGACTTATCGATGCCGGCTTTTAGAACTGAGCGTTCGACATCCACGGCCAAAAGACCACGGCCCGTCTCTCCGTACACTCCCTGTAAGAGACAACCAGGGCAACCCCGTCGACCACATCCTGGAGTCCGTCCGGTCGTCGTACAGTTGACAAAGGCCGAACCAGCTAGCAAAACTACTATTCGCCGTGTGAGCCGCAAGCCCGTGCATCCACCAGCCGTGCTCATCCGACCTCCGCCAGTATCCAAAGTTCAGATGGTGCATGTTCAATCAGTGAGAAACAGTGCGAACTTTCTTTGGGACGAATACCAGAAAGCACTGGCCGAAAGTCCTCACCTGTGCAATCGTGAAATTTTGAACAATCCGGCATCCGAATATTGGTCCCGGAAAAATCACCGACTCTACCCACCGAAAGAGAAACCAACAATGATGCCCGACATCCAGACCCCCAGACTACGGGAAACCCGAGAGCAGCCTCCGCTCACCAAGACCCAGCGAAGGCGAGCCATCCGGCTAAGGAACCCAGAAGCGGACCCGTTCCGGGGCATCACGTCAGTGTTCCGCCGCGACACCAGACCCTTTGTGATACAGAACAGGGGCAGAGGTATCAACGTGATTCCCAACGACACTGGGACCGAGGCGATGTTGTCGTTCCTGGATAGGAACAAAGTGGTCCCAATGGAGATGCGGAAGTAGTAGGCCAAGCAAGCTGCATTTGTTTTTTTATGATCGTAGGACGATCGGATTGGTTTTTTTTCGCATGATGGTACTCTCAGGATAGGGATTTAAGTTTAGTTTTGTTATCCGAAATTTATTTTAATTTGTTTATAACGTTTATGAAAAAAAAAAAAAAACAAAAAAAAAAAAAAAAAAAAAAGGGAAAAAAAAAACAACAAAAAGAAAAAAAAAACAAAAAAAAAAATATATATATAAAAAAGAGAAAAAAAAAGAAGGGCAGGATTTAAGTCCCTCAAAACGAAAAAACATACACGAACTCTCCTAGTGCTAGAGGGGTCTGGGACGAGAGGGTTCTCGTCTTTCAAAGAAGGGGGGATCTGTGACGATGCGTCACAATTTAATTTCCGCCCCACCTCCAAACCACCGCATCAAAACACTCTACGTGTTCTCCGTTTAGTTCTCGTTGCCCACAGCAATTAAATTACATTTATTACAAGGCCAAATGACATCACTGTGTGTGCATCTCCTTGTGGGGGAATGCATTGGCAATAACCAGCCGTTCTTTTTATTCGCCGACTTACAGTTCACACTTGGTTTCAGTGGAAAAATCAATAAGTAGAAGTGATTTTTGCACTACAAATCAGAAAAAGATTTACGGGTTCTCATACCTTTAACGTAAACTTTACTTTTTCTCTCGCCATTTTAGGAATTTACATTATTGCGGTGTTTGTCCACCGAGTGTGTAAACGTTCCTCGCCGATTCAGTTGCCCTAAGGTAGATCTATTCGATTGCGGTGTTTGTCCACCGAGCGAGTGGATTCTTCTTTTTGGTAAATCTCCCTCCCGTTTTTAGGAATTTACATTATTGCGGTGTTTGTCCACCGAGTGTGTAAACGTTCCTCGCCGATTCAGTTGCCCTAAGGTAGATCTATTCGATTGCGGTGTTTGTCCACCGAGCGAGTGGATTCTTCTTTTTGGTAAAACTCCCTACCGTTTTTAGGAAGTTACATTATTGCGGTGTTTGTCCACCGAGTGTGTAAACGTTCCTCGCCGATTCAATTGCCCTAAGGAAGTTACATTATTGCGGTGTTTGTCCACCGAGTGTGTAAACGTTCCTCGCCGATTCAATTGCCCTAAGGGAGTTACATTATTGCGGTGTTTGTCCACCGAGTGTGTAAACGTTCCTCGCCGATTCAATTGCCCTAAGGAAGTTACATTATTGCGGTGTTTGTCCACCGAGTGTGTAAACGTTCCTCGTCGCCCCAGTTGCCGTAAGGAACTTACATTGCTGCGGTGTTGTCCACCGAGCTTTTGAGCTTCTTTCTTCAGTCAGCCTTCATAGCGAGGGTCATCTTCAACCGCAGACTTTTTCTACGTAGTCCGCCGCCGCCGACAAAGTGTCGTGCCCTAAGTAAGCGCACACACTTACTACGAAGTCCGCCAAAGCCGATCGATTGGTCTGCCGTTTGCTACAACGCAGGCACTTCCCACGTAGTCCGCCCCCGCCGATAGATTGTTCTGCCTTTCCCATAACGCAGACCTTTACTTCGAAATTCGCGGTCGCCGACAGAGTGTCTTGCCTAACGCAGAGCCAGTCAACGATACACCAGTACCGGACAGAGGACCCCAAGGCCGTAGCGTCCACCCCCTAGGAAAAACGTCACCGCGACCTCCGAGAAGACCAGCCGTCCCGAGAAGACCAACCATCTCAAGAAGACTAGTGCAAGGGACAAAAGAAGGAACCCCCTTAGCTTGCATGCAACATCGTTAAACATTCATTTGTAAAATTTGTAAAACTTAGAGACCGAATCCTGAGAGAAATTGAAAAAATAAATTTAGAGTTATTTGTAAAATACCCGACCGTTTCAGCGTATTCATTTCATTTTGAGAAGTTGGACCGCCGAAAACCCAAGTCTTACGAAGCTTCCTTGGGTAGACCCTGGACACCCTGAGTCCTACCCCAGCCTCGTAAAAGAAGCATCACAAGACTAAGCCCTATATAGTGAAAGAAATGTATGCAGAGAACATTTTTGACCTGAAAAATATGCTTTTGGACACAACCAAAAATTGGAAAAAAGATGAGCAAGGGGACAGCGTTAAATGGAGCAAAGTTAAAGTTATTCAAACATCTCCAGAAAATCCCATTTTCATACATTTCAAATATGCCTTTGATAGCGAAATGAAAACTATTAATACAATGGAGAAAAAGAGAGGAACTTTACAAGATTTAAGCACCTACAATCTATTACCGTTGAGAAACAACCAAATTCCTATTCAAAAATTGAAGTATAAGGATCTTATGCATCTTTGTCAGGAAAAAGTTATACCTGAAATATACCACCCATTCTACAAGAATCTCAAAGAAGGAACATCACAAGATATGGGAGTGAACAACAATGAGTTCGACTCAGATTAGTTTCTAATCATTATGCACATTGCACATAGTACATTAGTACAGATTAATTTTAAAACAAAAAATGAATTCAATGACCTGATTATTATTAATGTTAGTATAAATACATATTTTTATACTTAAAGTGCCAAGAATATGCATAAACTTTAATTTTTTTAATGAAGGCTGTTAATTTTTAATAACTATTTAATTTATAGCATTATATCAAAAACCTTCATATTTATTTTTCAAACATAAAATGAATTCAATGACCTGATAATTACTAAAGTAAGCATAAGTATGTACATATTTTTTTACTTAAAGTGCCTTGAATATGCATGCATTTTATTTTATTTTTTTAATGAAGACTATTTATTTTTAATAACTATTTATAACTACTTATATATTTATATCGTTTAATCAATAATAAAATTGTTCATACTAAAAAAAAATTCTATTATTTTTAAATTTTTTGTGTACTATTGGTTTGATCCTATGTCCACTCAGAAAACGAAATTTTTCTAAATAATTAATCCTATGTCCACTGTCATGAGATAGGCTTTTTCTGCACTCAAACTTTGAATGGAGGATAATGCTATGTCCAAAAACCAGCCTAAATAATAATGCGTCATGCAAAACTGTAATTCTATCAAAAACAAATTTTAAAAATAATATATATGTTTTTTATGTCACGTTGTTTTATTAAAAAACCTAGTAGTAAATACATTTTCAGTTTTTAAAATCGCTCTCCTGAAAAGTTTTAACATTGTGACTTAGACTAGTTCTGCATTGTAGCGACGAATTGTTTAGTTGAATTTTGCTACGATTTCAATAAAAACTTGTATATCATACCTAAGTCACATCAATTGGAAAATTTTGCAAATGAAATAGTTGAAGTATTTCCCACTGAGAAGTTTATTTTATTTCCCGAAGGGAAAACAAAAGGCCAAATCCAAGTGGGCTTCTATTCAATAGGTTTAATAACATCAACAGGAATAAAAGTAAGCTTAACTGTAGACATTCCTTGGAAGTAAACCCTACATCGACTGCAAGAGAAGAGTTCGAACCCAGTGAGGACAACGTTTCCGTCAAAAATAAAATGCAATATATGCAGATCAGTAAAAATATTAATCAACTCTTACTTTCTTTTAGTCTCATTACGCTTTTAACTATCCCTCCGATTAGGAACACAGCAACTTTTTTAAATAATCAAGCCGAGCATCTTTGTTTGTAAAGGAGCACCTTTGTTTGTAAAGGAATCGGTCCGATTTATTTTTTAGGTTTGGCAAATTCATTTTCCTTTTAAGTAAAGCGTTAAGACTAAAAATGAAGGTTCTTTGCTTTAAATGCTATTGTGCTTTTGATAGCATACAAGAACTCAGTACACACTTCAGACTACTTCATGGGCTTACATCAAATGATGTTTATTCATGTATGTTTACAGACTGTTATCAACCATTTTCGTGTCTAAGTTCTTTCAAAAGGCATTTAAAAAAACATTTCAAAAACAATGATTCAGTAAAGTCTACTGACTCGCCGACACCAAGTTCATCCCAAGCTAATTTAAAAAAAAATTCTAATGTCTCACTATCATCGTCACCAAAATACACATCCATTTCCGAAGAGATGTCTTGTCAAACGTCATCTAACTCAGACTATACCTCTTGTAAGGATTCTATTCTGCATATTTGCAAAAAAATTTCAATTAATTTACATACAAAAAACAATCTCACTAGAAAGGATGTTTTAAGTATACAACAAGACATTGCTGAAATTACATTCAAAATATCTGAGAGTATTAAAAGTAAGGTTATTGATATGATTCCCAAAGCTGATCAAAACAATTTAATAGATTTTCTGAAATATTGTGAGAACCCGTTTGAAGATATCAAATCAGAGTATAAACTTTTCCAGCATATCGAAAACTCTGATCAGTTCGCGAAACCTGAGATATTTACTGTTAGTAATGAAATATCTGAAATTATTTTGAAGGGGCAACCAACCTTAGATGCCAGTAACGTTAAAGGTTGTATAATGCCAATTGAATTTCAGGTACGTAAATTTTTTGAACTTCCTGATGTTTTAACAAAAACACTTAACAATATCAAATTCTTATCGGCGGAAACCGATATTACTCATTTCGTTAACTCTTCTTGTTTTAAGGAAAAGTTGAACCATTACAAGGGAAAAACTATAATCCCACTTTTTTGTACCTTGACGATTTTGAAATAAACAACCCGTTAGGAAGTCATGCGACAGTCGATTCAGTTTGTGGAGTGTATTATAGTTTTCCTACTATACCTCAGCATCTCTTGTCTAATTTGAATTTAATTTTTGTGGCAGCCTACTTTAAAACAAAAGAAAAAAAGATTTACGGTAACGATCCCTTTCTACGTTCATTAATAAAAATTTTTTAAATCACTTGAAGAAAAAGGAGTTAGTATTAAGACCAAGGATGGATCTCATCAGATTTATTTTGTCCTTTCAACCGTTGTTGGCGATAATTTGGGCCTTAATGAAATTCTTGGTTTTACAAATTCTTTTAATTCATTGTATTATTGTCGGTTCTGCACAAGAGAAAAAAGTGACATGCAAATTGATTGCGTTGAGTTTCCAAACTTTTTAAGAAATGAACAAAACTATAACATTGCTCTGACAAAAAATGATTCAAAACAAACTGGTATTTTATCAGCTTGTTTGTTGAACAACTTGCCTACCTTTCACGTTACTAAGAATTTCGCTGTAGACATTTGTCATGACTTATTTGAAGGAGTTTGTAGGTACGACGTTTGCGAAATACTGTTACACTTTATTTTGAAGCTTAAACTGTTTTCAACCGAAGTGTTTAATTACAGAAAACAAATGTTTAACTATGGGGAAACTGAAATAGGAAATTTATCGCCTCCAATTGAGATTGTGCACTTAAAAGCAAACAAAGTTAAGATGTCAGCTCGAGAAATGATGACATTTACTCATTTTCTTCCTTTAATTATTGGAGATTTGATTCCACCTGATAATGAAGTTTGGAAGTTTTTTTTAAATCTTTTGAAAACACAATTCAAAATACACCACCCTTTTTAAAAAACCACTCAAACCCAAATTTCACTTCTTAAATCATTACGTTGGAATTCTTAAACAAATTGGCCCTTTAAAGCATATTTGGACTTTTCGTTACGAATCAAAACATAGAGAGGCTAAAATGTATGCTAGAAATATTTCATCCAGAAAAAACATAACATATACACTCAGTATAAAAGCATCGCTAAAGTTCGCCAATTTTTTGACAGAATATAAACATGGTTTCCCTAATGAACTTCATTATATTGAGTCAGACTGTTATTATTTGCATATGAATGAAATAAAATTAAATATTGTTAACTATGAAAGTATAAAATATAAGTTTCCAAAACTTTTAGCAGCTAAATCTTTTGTTTATAAAGGTACATTATATAAAAAAGATTATTTTCTCACTATTAAAAATAAATTTAAAGTTGAGTTGTATGAGATTAAGGAATTATTACTTGACAATAGTCAAGAAGCTTATGTTTTGGTTCAAGAATATAAGATTGAAAAGTATTCGGAACATTATCAGTCTTACTCTGTAAATTCTAAGTTTGATTTTTATAAAATCATTGATTTGAAATTATTCACTAGCCCACCAATTCATTTATATTACATTTCGGATGGGTCAGCATTAATCCGTAACAAAATGTTTTAGTCAAGAAATATTTTCTTAGAAAAATGATTGAAATGTAATTTAAATTGTTTTTTGATTTGTGATCGTAAAAATGCATGAAAAACATCATTGTAAAATACATTTTATTCAAGTAGTGCCCTAAGTTAAGATAATATTACTAATACAGTTACAAGAATAAAAAATGTTAATTTTAATTATTAGAAATGAAATATTTTTTATTTGTAAGAACAATCTCTGTATCTTACTGTTTTTTTCGTTCGTTTCTGATCCAGAAGGGAAGCTTTTCTTCTAATAAATGTGACTTTCAATTGTTCAAATGAAATGTCATATTTGTTTAGCTGCTTAATTTTAAAGGAGATGAACATATAACTTAAATAAAGGTAAGTAGTTTATTTAACATTAATTGGTACTTTCGTATTCAAATGATATTTTCTTCTTATCAAACAGATATTTTCTTCGTATCAAACTATTACTTTTTCATATCAAACTGGCGTTTTCTTCATGCCAAACTGATACTTTCTTCTTATCAAACTATTTCTTTTTCCGTATCAAACTAAAATTTTTTTCGAGCCAAACAATATTTTTAATATCAACCTGATAATAAGAAATTATCAGTTTGATACGAAGAAAGTATCAGTTGGCATGAAAAAAAGCCAGTTTGATATGAAAAAGTAATAGTTTGATACGAAGAAAACATCAGTTTGATACGAAGAAAAAATCAGTTTGATATGAAAAGGTATCAGTTTGATGTGAAGGAAATATTAGTTTGATAAGAAAAAAATATCCATTTGATACGAAAAAATATCAATTTAATACAAAAAAAAATATTAGTTTGATACAAAATCATATCAATTTGATACGAAAAAATATCAATTTGATACGAAAAACATATAAATTTGATACGAAGAAAATATCAGTTTAATAAGAAGAAAATATCATTTTGATACGAAAAATATCAATTTGATACGAAAAAAAATATCAATTTGATACGAAAGAAATATCAGTTTAATACGAAAACATATGAATTTGATACGAAAAAAAATATCAACAAAAAACTATCAGTTTGATACGAAAACATATCAATTTAATATGAAAAAAAATATCAGTTTGATACGAAAACATATCAATTTAATATGAAAAAAAATATCAGTTTGATACGAAAACATATCAATTTAATATGAAAAAAATATCTGTTTGATACGAAAACATCAATTTAATATGAAAAAAAAATATCAATTTGATACGATAAAAATATCAGTTTGATACGAAAACATATCAATTTAATATGAAAAAAATATCAATTTAATACGAAAAAAATATCAGTTTGATACGAAGAGCCTATCTGTTTGATACGAAAAAAATATTGATTTGAAATGCAAAAATATCAATTTAATACAAAAAAATATGAATTTGATATGAAAAAATATTTGTTTGATACGAGAAAATTTAATTTCATCGAAAAATGTTTCAGTTTTTCTAGAAGAAAATATCAGTTTGATACGAAAAAATATCAGTTTGATATTAAAAACAACTAAACGACAAGAACTCTCAATAGAATCCCCAGTATAAAAATACCGGGTTTTCTAATGTAGAATTAACATTTTTTCGTATCAAGCTGATAAATGCTTGATTTCAAAATGATATGACAGTCTTATCAATATTGATATTTTTCTTATCGGCTGAAAATTGTAACTAAAAAATATCAATTTGTCACCGAAAATATAAATTTTTTTTTTCGGTGTATTCTTATAGGATGAAGCGAAGGCTCAAGCCTTCTTGAGCGGTACCTAGGTATTTTTTCCGAACACCGAAAAAATTGAAAAATAGATCCGACTATTATTTAAGAATAAATGTCGAAAAACAGACGAAGGAAGCAACGAAAGAGTTGCAAACTTGCATTATGGCACAATTGTTCTATAAAAGCAATGCTATGTGGACATCCGATGGAAGAGATTTGATCTTACAACTCTTTTATCATGCACCAGCAAGTTAAGAATTTCTTGTAAAAAAAAAATTCATCATGCGGTCAGCAAAATTTACCGTTGTCATTGGGAAAACCGGCTATCTAGTGGATTCAGCGAAAAGATCAAGGACAAGCTCACTTCAGAGCAAAGGAAATTACAGAAATGGAAAAGAAATGTGTCCTAATCTTCGATGAAATGTCAATCAAAAGACAATTGGAGTACAATTCAAGAGATGACAAAATGTATGCAGTAACGGACTTTGGCGAGTTTGGAAAGAACACGATTGCCTCCAAAATAATGGTTCACTCTTCGAGGGTTGAACCATATTGGAAGCAAACAATCGCCTACTACGCAGGATCACCGAAAGGCGAAGTTCTTTCCAATATGTTGAAAGGAATGCTTACCAATGTCTTCACATGTGGACTTAATTTTGTCGCCGTAAGTTGCGATCAAGGATCAAACAACGTCTCCGCTTATAAGAGTGGAATTGAAACCCTATGTTGATATTGAGGAGAAAAGAGTGTTTTTGCTCTATGATTACCTACACCTCTTCAAGAGTGTGCGAAATATCCTCCTCGAAAACAAGATCAAAATCGAAGAAAACTGGGTTGATTGAGATGTGATTAAGAAATTCTACGAAGAAGATCGCAAAGGGGTCATTCAAGTTTGTTTTAAATTGACAAAGGCCCATACTGAGCCAGATAATTTTACAAAACTTAATGTGAAGTTGGCAACACAGATTTTTAGCAACAACGTGTATACGGGCATTATGGCTGCCATGAACTGCAACGTTTTCAAAACGGAGAAAGAACAAGAAGTTGCTCTGTCAACAGCCTCTTTCATTAAAAAAAATGAATGATCTTTTTGATATAATGAACACAGAAAAGCTGTACTCTAAAAACCCAAACAAGAAAGTGGTTTCAAACGTCACCGATACTCTTGACTGCCTTGAATCTGCAAGAGAATGGATATCCAAATGGAGATCAACGAGCGAGCAGGTGGGTAATACCACCTTGCTTCAAAGGATTACAGCAAAATCTAGTGGCCATATCCCAGATGTGGGACCATCTGCAAAGCAAAGAGCAAAGCTTCCTTCTTCTTGGTCATTTAAACACTGACGTCGCGTCGCAGAGAACTTATTTTCAATGTTGAGAAGAAATAAAGGTTCATAAGAAATGAATCCATCCGTAATGGAAATGGATATGATTTCGCAATCGAGACATATTATTGATGGACATAACTACGCAGTTAGATACACAAAAGCATTAAATGCAAGGAATGCAATGAGTTTATGATAAGACAAAACGGGTTGTGAGCAAAGCAAAGATTCATTCCTGATAGAATTGATAGCCAACAATTGCTTTGAGTCCACCTCAGCCCCGGATCTAGGGGGGGGGCAAACAGGGCACGTGCCCCGGGCGGCAGCTTCAGGGGGCGCCAAAATCATCTCTATATACTACACTTTTATTTTTGCCATTGTTCTTAAAATCGTTTAAAAGGTAAAGATCTGCAAAAATAAAAAATTTTGAAGTACTAATGCCAAGAGGGCGTCTCTCAAGTTATATGCCCTTTTGGTTTTAGGAAATTGTCGGCGAAATTGGGCATATAATTTGAGACATATGTATGAGCACTTCAAACCAAAAAAATGTATGGCCTCATACCTCACAAAAGACATAAAAAAATTCTACCTTCCTCCCACCTAACCCAAACGAAGACAACTGCATACAACCATACTAAAGCGAACTTCTCTCTTATAAAATCGTGTTCTATGCAATGCATGCTTACATTCACTACACTTACACTCACTACATTCAACTACGTCTCAGTCTCTTAACTTTACAAGTATACACTTTAACAGCGAGATCGATCCGATGATGTCCGAAGTATTATATGACCATCGTGAATGTTATGCGTTTGTATACAAAAGAGAAGAATGAAAATGAATGTATGAATGAGATTTTGTATTACATTAGAGTTACGGGACACTTGCGGTAAGTAAAGAAAAGGGTTTTATCAGTGCTGCCGTTTCTACTGTCATGGCAGTAGACTACTGTTTTTTCACTCTAAAAAGGTCCAATCTCCTGTCTCCTGTTACCAAGGCATTTTTTTCAAAATTCTACTGTTTTCTGACTTTTCTAACTATTACATTGAGTAACTCAGTAGTCAAACATTTTATTACTTCATTAAATTTGGCTTGAATTATTTCAATGAATTTATCGCATTGTTCCAATCTAAGAAAGTTTTAATACATCGGCTACAGATGGAATCTGAGAGAATTTTTTTTTTAAATGGCTAATAATTTCATTTTGCCAGATAAATTAAATATTTCTGTTGGTATTTCAGATGCTGATAATTATAAAAACTTGTCTCAGATTTATTTGGGGGCCGAATGTGAGGAATTTTTAAGAAAATCAGTTATTTTGATTGAAGATGTTGAAAATATTCGGGAAAATGCTTTAAATTTCTACATTAAAGGATGCAGTGAAATAAAAAAACGTTTTCCAATAGATAGTTTACTTTTCAACAGTTTCAATTTGTAGATCCTTGTATAGCTCTTAATTTAAACAGAACACAAAACTTGAATTCTTTGCAAATACTTTGTAATCATTTTTCAAAATTGATAAATACAGTTGATCTTTTAAACGAGTGGCATAGTTTGCCTACGTACTTTAAAGAAGAAGAAAGACAAAAAATAAAAGACGCTGGTATTGAAGAATTTTGGAACATGATTGCAGGTATCAAAGATTACAACGATGAAATAATTTTTAAAAATATCTTTAAATTGGCTGAGATTGTTTTAAGTTTGCCACACTCAAAATGCAGAATGTGAGCGAATTTTCAGCATTGTTACCGATGAAAAAACAAAAAAACGAAACTGTTTAGGGAATAAGACTCTCAATGCTATTGCTGTCATAAGATCGCACTTAAAAGAAGATGATTTGAATTGTACGACAATCCAAAATACGGAAACACATTTGAATTTAATGAAAAATCAATGAGAAAATATGTGATTATATTTTAAATAATAATTTCAACTAAACGACTGATATATTGTCCTATTTTATTTTAGTTTTTAATTCGTTTTTGATTAGTAAGCCATACATTTAAAAATATGTAATTGTGAACATGAAATTTTTTTGTTTAGTTTTTGGATAATTTTATAAGTTATTTATTTTGTTTGCTTTGAATAATAATTAAGTTTTGTTTTGAAAAAATAAATAAAAAATAAATAAATGAATTTCCAGTTTAGTTTGGTGAGACCAAACAGAAACCTTAGATTTTTTTTCATTTTGTAAGGCTGATGTATCGAGTTTTCAACTCTCTGCATAGCATTCTTATACAATTTAGAAGAAACATTGCTAAATCTTTATTTGACTTAAGGTGATGCCAGCACGTTATTGATAAATACCGAAGTAAGCGAGGTTCACTAACACATTCGAGTCCAGTTGGACGTTCTATTCGAAAAAAATTAAATCTCCTGTTTTTTCAACCCGTTGAACAGGAAATCTCCTGTTTTTGTCAATTCATCGAACGGCAGCACTGGGTTTTATATTTTGTATTTTGTTAGGAAATATGAATGTACGAGTACGAGTATGTATACCTGTCGTATGGTGCATGCTAATGCTAGATAAAGGCGGATGGAGGAGAACGGATTATGATTAATTGAAAGAGTATTGGTATGAGAGCATTTCCATTTGTTTTAGGATGAGAAGTGGAGAATTTCATGTCATTAGTCAATAAGTCAATTAGTCATAAGTTCTTTGTCCATTGTCTTTGCCGGATGTGTTTTGTTTTTTGTGAAAGATAAGTAGATCGTAGAGTTTTCATCAGTTTTTTTGGGATGAATTTGGATGCAAAGCTAAAATGGAAAGAGCATATCAAAAAGAAAAGGGAAGAGCTCAACTTGAAATATAGAAAAATGTACTGGTTACTCGGTAGAAATTCGGACTTATCTGTCGAAAATAAAATAATGCTTTATAAACAAGTACTTAGACCTGTTTGGACCTATGGAATCCAATTATGGGGCTGTTCAAAGAAAACAAATACTGAAATCATCCAAAAGTTCCAAAACAAAGTCCTTCGTGGAATAGTAAATGCACCATGGTATATAAGAAATAGCGATTTACATCGTGACCTACAAATAGAAACGGTTACAGAAGTTGTAAGAAAACATGCTGTATCACACAATCAGCGACTGCATAGTCATATCAACTCTGAAATGGAGTCCGTATTAAATACGAGAGGCAATGTTCGGAGATTAAGAAGAACCAAGCCACACGAGCTAATGGCCTAAAAGTCATGGGAAGCATTAAAAGTTTAAGCTTCCCTTAAAGAGATAATATTATTGAGAAAGAAAAATCTGTTGTCGATCGTTATAGATTGGTTCTGATTATGTGGAGTTTTTAGTGGGTAAGAATCCCACACTACTTGGTATCGAATACTACTAAGTGTCTTTTGAAGATTTACTCCTGACAAAAAAAAAAAAAAAAAAAAAAAAAAAGTTTTTTTTAAATAAAGAAAGAAAAAAGAGTTTTGATATTAAGGAGATAAGGTATTTGTAAGGTAAGGTGTATGAACTAGGATTTATCAAAAATCTTTAGTTTATAGTTTTGCTCCTTAGTGTTCAGTGAGTAGTCAATACTTGCTTCCTAGTTCATATTTCTTTCTTTCGCGTTCGCACTCTACTTAACGCTGTTAGTTTTATTCTATCTTTTGTTATGTTTTGTTGGTTTCTTTTTGCAATGAGTAGGTACTGGTTGTACATCCTATTTGAGTAAAACTTTATAGCTAAAGCACAGAACACTATTACATTGTTATTTGTTATTCAGTAAATTCTGTGTTAGTGAATTATGTTTTATGACTGTGGAAGTTTGTTATTGGTATTTTTACTTTGCTAGTTAATAGTTTTTTATGCTGTGTAAATATATTATGAATATTTTTTAGGTTGTAAAAGGTCAACGATGAGCGCACCAAGAAAAAAGCTTTCTGGGGCTGAAAATAGAAAAAGAGCTAAAGACAAATTTGAAGAAGTAAGTAAATCGGCTTCTAAGATGCGAAAATGGCTTTACGAAGCAGGTCCATCTTCAAGTTCCACTGATACTTCGGATACGGTTTCTGGTATTTCCAATAACTCTTGTAATTTGGACACTCAAGTTGATTCGACAGATCTGTTGAAGCTTCAAGGTTTAGATGATAGCATTGATGGCAAACAGTATCAATCGTCTGTATTATCTCAGCAGGGAGATAACGTTCAACTAGCATCTAGTGACTTATTGCAGTCGAGCAGCAAACACGAAATTACAGATGTAATGGATCCAGGTACATGGCCGAGCCAAGAGAAAATTACAGATCAACAAAGGTCATTCTTGAGCAAACAAGCTGTATTATTAAATGATGAACATCCAAATAACGTAGAATTTAGGTCCACTGAACGCAACGGTAGGCATTTGACACATAACATGTGGTTCGGAACAATGGCAAATAAGGAAATTATTAAAAGATCCTGGCTTGTTTACTCGAAAACAAAAAATGCACTTTACTGCACTGTCTGCAAGTTATTTGCCAGCACTTCTACATCAGGATCAGCGTTGTGTACAGAGGGTCTCATTAATTGGAAAAAGACTTTAGAAAGATTAACTGAGCATGAAGTATCACAAACGCATAAAGAATGTTTTATTAAGTGGAAAACCCGCCTGCAGCAAATGAAATTGTCCCACGGCATTGATCACGATATAGAGCGATTAATTCACTCTGAGAAAGAAAAATGGAGACATATTCTACATATAGTAATGGACGCTGTCATGTATCTTGCCACAAACTGTCTTTCTCTTAGAGGTACTAAAGAAACACTGAGTGATGTCACTGAAAATTTTCCTCAACCTAGTCAAGGAAATTTTCTTAATTTGATAAGTCTACTCGCTAAATACGATCCTACTCTCAAGCATCAGTTAGACCACGTCAAAAAAGGACAGGTATCCTATTTGTCGAAAACAATACAAAATGAAATTATCGATATGATGGCAAAAAAAGTTCGAAATACCATTATCAATGAGATCAAGGAGGCCAACTACTTTACCATCATGTTTGACTGCACTCCAGATGTATCTCATTCAGAACAAATGAGCCAGGTTATTCGATATATAAAAATAACAGAAACTGGATGTACTATTAAGGAAAGCTTTATTGATTTTATTGAAGTAGATGGAAAAACTGGAGAATATATCACACAGCGAATTCTAGAAAAACTAGAAGATGATGGTTTGGATGTGCAAAAATGTCGTGGACAATCTTACGACAACGGATCTAATATGGCTGGCGTATACAAAGGCGTCCAATCCAGAATTATGCAAGTGAACGAGCTGGCAGAGTTTGTACCTTGTCTAGCACACTCCTTAAATCTTGTGGGCGTGCATTCAGCGTCATCATGTCCAGAAGCAATTAACCTATTTGGGCTTATACAAAAACTTTATTGTTTCTTTGTTGGATCCACCACGCGGTGGAAAATAATGCAAAAGTGTACTAAAACAAACTTAAAAGGAAGTAGTCAAACCAGATGGTCAGCTAAACACCAAGCTGTTACTGCTCTATTAAATAATTTACCGGAAGTTGTCAAAGCTCTAGAAGAAATTGAAGAATCCTCTTCAGCCGCAGAATCAAAGTATGAAGCTGGTCATTTACTACATGCGATGATGGAATTCAAATTTATCCTCAACTTATCAATTTGGAATAATATTCTTCGAGAGATTAATAGAGTGAACGTTGAAATACAAAAAGAGGATATTATCATTTCGCGTTCTGTGATGATAATGCAAGGTCTTGTTAAGATCATACAAGGAATGAGAGAAAAACCAATAGAACATTGGATCAAAGAAGCTGCAACTATATCAGAAAAATTGAAAATCGAGCCAGTCCTTCAAAATAAACGAATTTCCAAAAAGAAAAGGCAACACGACGAATTTTGCGAAGATGAATCAAGAACTCTAGACCCGAATGGGCTATTTTCCAAAGATATAAAAGTAGTATTTGACAAAATTTTAACGGAAATAGAAACAAGGGTAGAGAGCGCAAAGAGTCTGCATGAAAATTTCGCCTTCCTCAGTGGCCACGCGTTTTTAAATATGTCGACTGATGATCTGCAGAAAAATGGAACCGATCTAGCACGAAAATATTCAAAAGACTTGAATGCAGTTGATTTTTGCCAGGAACTTTCTGTATTCAAAGACCTAGTAACGGAAATTAATGAAAAATCAAGTGCATTCGACCTGTTACAACATCTGTGTAAGAATGACTTGCAAGAAGCGTTTCCTAATGTTAGTATAGCTTTAAGGATATACTGCACATTACCGACGACATCTGCAAGCTGTGAGCGAAGTTTCAGCAAACTGAAAATAATTAAAACCTATCTGCGTTCAACAATGAGCCAAGAACGTTTATCTGGCCTCGCGATTCTAGCCATTGAAAATAAAACTGCCTTTGAGACGGACTTTGATGAGCTAATAGATTCTTTCGCGGAAAAGAAAGCACGCCGTGTAAAGCTGTAGTAAGATAAGAGAGAAAAAAAACGATGAGAAAAATGTCTTGATTATCGGTTGCCTTGTTATATGATTGCTATATTTAATTTGATAATAAAGAGTACAAATTTATTAAAGAGTATTCTTTCGATCACAAAAAATGCCACCTATTATATATTAGTGTTAATCAAACGCTCACGAGAGGGGGCGCTATATCAAGTTCTTGCCCCGGTTCGAAAAAATCGTAGATCCGGGGCTGGTCCACCTCGGTGTTGGGATCCCTACACGTTCCATCGGTAGACCTTGAGAGAACGGTAGGTGTAATTCAAAAGAATTTTGATAAACAGTTCGAAGACAGATTGTGCGATGATTGAGGTAAACATGGATTTCGAGTATATGTTTACGAATCACAACTCTCTTCTCGAGCGCTGGGATGAAGTAGTTTCAAAAATCTGCGAATTCCTCCTAACAGAAGACCGCATAAAAGAGAAAACGATAAAGGACGTTCTTGCAAAATTAGAATGCACTGATAGTGGAGAAAGTAAGTTCAATATCAATATACTATCAACTCTGAATAAATCGGAGATTTCGGTATCATTCCATTCCTTTTATTTTGTTGCCTTTCGTTAAACATTTTTGAAGCTAGTACCTCGAAATGGTAGCAAAAAAAAATGGCATGAAGAGATTTTTTCTCTATGGATATGTTTTTAGAAACCGTCAATCTACAGCCTTATTTTTTTTCTGGAACTGATTCTTTACATTTTATGCATATTTTAGCAAAATTTGATGCTGCAGACGGACGATTTCATAATTAATACAAACACTTAACATTTCCTCATACTATTTTTTTTACTACTTTTTTGGTAAAAGTTTTGGACGTGGTCTCCCGTACTTAATGTACTTCACACGATACGAGTTTATTTACATTTACATTTACATTTACATCACACTGCTCCGCCGATAAATCGTACGGACTAGTAAAACTGCAGCACGGGTGTCAAAGACCAAAAGGCTGATACATCACATAACATTAATACAAGTGAAAGAGAGACAGATAGAGACATACAAAGAAAGAACAGATAACACAAACCTACATGGCAGCAGTGGTTGAGACTCAGTTGGAAACTGTCTCATATTATCGCAGAGGTGGCTCCGGTAAGCTAGCGCTACCAACTGTGCCAATGCCACCCCCAATATGCGTTTATATTCTTGTAATTTTATACTAAATTTAAAATTAAATTAAAATTTATACTAAATAACTTGTTCGGTCAGTCAACCGATGACAGAATTAATTCTCCAACGGAATGCTGAGGATGCATTCCACTTTTCCATCAAAGCCAACAGTCACCACCGCCATCCGCATAACATGGATAATCGATCGCCTCAAATATCCACATTTGACGACCCAGCTATCAAACCATATCAACACCCACTCAAAGTACAGAGAAATGTATCTGCCAATGACTTGGCCCAGATACGATCGTTCGTCTGAGGGTATCTACTACTTGGTGTGGATATCCGATACACACCGCTGTCGATGATGTCATACGATGGCAGTATTTATGATGTATAAATACTGTCGCATCTATGACCTGCCACTACTTTTCGTTTGCAGTATGATGTCTCTCCCACGGATCGTAGCATTAGTTGCAGGGGTCGGCACATTCTTTCTGTTGTGCCGTTGGACAGCCAGTGCATGGCATTGGTATCAGCTACTGGACTCCCTAAACGTGTGGGAGTTTTGGTAAGTCAGCAGTTTGGACGCTGTGGACTACTGAAGGATGGTGGTTGGTGGCTGGTGGTTGACATTTAGTCTTATTCGAATCTTCAATTCGACGTGGTCGTTTTTCTTGGTTACTACTGGCAGTACTACTCGATTCTACTTGGTGCATTTCAACGACGTGGTCATCTATCTTTTGTACAATTATATATAGAAATAAATACTTCAATCATTAAATTAACCTGTTGTTCGGCAAAGTGCCCTCTCTATTGAAGACCATTTTCAGGTTTCACCCCCTATTGTGTTTTGGTTTCGGAAGCCCTCTATAATTCCCGAACATAACTAAATACATACATACATCGCAAAACTATATACCCATGTGTTCACACGACTCCAGTGTAAACAGTGCCACTCTCAAAAAACTAGGGTTTGGTACCAATTGATGGTTCGCCCTCTTAAATTAAATAGTCAATGTACAAATTTAGTACTTTTTGCTTGCAAATTGGTTCGTCCGAAATTTCATAAACGCATTGATTAACAGTACTATCATCTCAATTCCATAGAAATGAGCTTTCTCTGACCCAAATTCATAGAAAAGACAAAACTACCTTTCCAAAATGATATATTTGCATTTCAAAAACATAGAAAAACTATGTGCTTCTGGGCCATTTGTTAAAAATTTCATAAACGCATTGATTAACAGTACTGAGATCATCTCAATTCCATAGAAATGAGCTACTTTTTCATTCAAAATCAATTACATATTAAATTTTATTAACTTTTGTCAAAATAAAAAAAAAACATAAAGTGGCAACACTTGTTTTAACGTAAAATGTCACTCACACTAAAGTTCACTCAACTATATGTATGTAAAAGCTCTAGTGCCACGAGTATAAAAGAAGCCACAACATCAGTGTAAAATCACTTTAGTTTTGTACTCCAAGTGCGACGTGGTTCTTCAACAGCGCCCACCCAAGGTATAAAATTGAAGTCATGCAAGGCATATGGACTTGCCAACTGTTTGGTACGACGTTTAACACAAGCGCCTATCAGCAGTCGGTAGGTAATTGTGCCTATGCACTGTACTTATTGTACGATATTTTTTCAGAGTCGAAAGATTCTTAATAAGCAGGCCTTCTGCCACATTATATTGTCCTTTTGTATAAAACATTTTACTTTCAATATAAGGCACTCTGCCAACCAATGTCATATAGTAATTTCCTTTTCTTTTTAATAAATAAACAAAAATATTATAACGTTTATGTAAACAACAGAGTTATTATTTCTCTCTTTTGGAACATTCCTTTGAGACAGTGCCTATCGACGTGGTACTGCGGACTTCGGACCGCATACAGCGCCATAGAGACTGTAACAAAATGACTTCCCCACTGTACATTACTTTGAAGTAGTGCCTATCGACGTGGTACTGCGGACTTCGGACCGCATACAGCGCCATAGAGACTAAAGCAAAGTGACCTATAACTAATTAAATATTGAATTCCTCTTCTTTAAGTGAGAACCCCCCGAAAGATACAAACCCAGAGTAAAAAGAACCCTCTTGATATATCTCAACGCTACAGCTTTCTCTGACCCAAATTCATAGAAAAGACAAAATTACCTTTCCAAAATGATATATTTGCATTTCAAAAACATAGAAAAACTAGGTGCTTCTTGGCCATTTGATAAAAATTTCATAAACGCATTGATTAACAGTACTGAGATCATCTCAATTCCATAGAAATGAGCTTTCTCTGACCCAAATTCATAGAAAAGACAAAATTACCTTTCCAAAATTTGCATTATTTGCATTTCAAAAACATAGAAAATCTAGGTGCTTCTGGGCCATTTGTTAAAAATTTCATAAACGCATTGATTAACAGTACTGAGATCATCTCAATTCCATAGAAATGAGCTTTCTTTGACCCAAATTCATAAAAAAGACAGTTCGTTCGTTCCATCATTCTACTTTCAACAGCCAACCAACAAACTTCAATTTAATTTTTACGCTTGGGCCTTCTGCCATTTTGTCTTTTCTCTGGGCTGAATTTTTCGTTTAAGAAAAGGTGTGCAATCACCAACTAAATTTATAATTTATATTCATGTAAAGTAAAAACAAAGTAAAACAAAATGTTCACACGAATCCAGTGTGAACAGTGCCACTCCCCAGCCTAATCAAAAACTAGAGTTTGGTACTTTTCATAGTTCGCCCTCTAGAACTAATGAATCAATCAACAAATTTTGCGTAGAATCTACTACATTTTTCTGGTAAGTGGTTCGTCGCATAGCGACGAAGTCATTCTACTTTCAACAGCCAGCCAGCCAACACATCTTTGTAAATTGCTTTTTGGGCCATCTGCCATTTTCTTTGTGCTGAGTTTTTCTGGACATTATAAAATTTTGCCTTCAAAATTAAAAGTTTGCTTATTCGCACTACAAAATTCGTGTGTTATTCATTTACATACATATTTTATAAAAAAGGAAACAAACAAAATAAAATCACTACGTGCATCATAAAGAAAAATTAAAAGGCGTATTTTTTTTGGAAGGAGGAATTCGTGGTGGTGCCAGTGTGGCATTATTTGTGTCTGTGGAAGTTTTGCTTGGTGGAGTAGCATTTGTGGTCATTTAATCATTTGGTCCATTCGGGCGGATATTAGACGCCATCGACGCTGACCACGCCACCACGCGCTGCCCACGCCAAAAAACCAGCACGCTGCAACATCAATCGCTGCCCACGCCAAAAAACCAGCACACTGCAACATCAATTGCTGCCCACGCCAAAAAAAACCCGGCACGTGGCCAACACAACACGCTGACCAAAAATCACTACGTGCTACGATGTCATAAGAAAAGGCGTTTGTTTTGAGCATGTGGCAATCCACATACATGGTTGTGTAGCATTTGTGGTCGCAGTTTCATTTGGAGTTCCGATTCTTGGACGGATTAGAAATTGAGCAGTTAAAATTTAAGTGTGGTCCATCCGTACAGTGAAGTGTGTTCCAGGGAAAAAAAAGTAAGTGTGGTTGGAGGTTGGGTTGATCACATGTTTTCATATTTATTTTCAGACTGCGGGGATGCTGCTCGGGGTTGAAAACCACGGTGAAGCCAACAATAAAAGACTCCCAAGAATCTTTCGTTTTCGTCGGATCAACAATGCAAAATATTGAAGATCACATTCAAAACATCAATACAAAAGGTGATAGCGTACAACCGTTCATTATTTTGGTAGGCACAGATGTGCTCAATTTTAAAGACATTTTTTTTATATTTCGATGGTGTAAAATTCCTTTTTATAAGTTTCATCCGCGCCGTCGATATTTGTTTTAAAATATTTTTCCTTTTTAATTTGGAATTTCCAAATTCAAGTTCCAATTTCTGGAACTTCATTAATTCACTTTATTTTAAAAATAACAAAAACAACTGCTCAAAAGCACACATATTACTTAATGTAATTAACGAATAGAAACACTTTACTTTGCTCTAAAGCAAACATTTATTGCTAAATTTTATTAACGATGTAACCAATTTGTTATTTCATGTAAAAACACTAAAAATATATCATTGTCATCCTAATTTCAATACTTTTTTTTATTGGACTTAAGTGGACTTCTAATTTCAGGAACAAAATCTTTTAAATTTCAGAGAAGGTTGGAAAGAAATATAAAACGTAAGTATACATTACATGCTCTTGCCACAATAAATCATTTAAGCAAATTTTAGTAATATATTCAACAATTTATTTACTTATGTATATATATTAGGGTGGTCCTTATTTTTCAACTTTCGAATTATCCTCCGGGCACTTTCTTATTTGATTATATACCTCTAAATACGAAATAAATGTTTTTTTGTTTTTGATTTTGTTAAGATTTAGAGGTCGCTACCAGCTGTCAATTTTTTACAAAAAGTGTTCAAATACAGCTTAAATGGTGATTCCATTAATTTAAAATTTAGGTACATAACATGTTACGTGCGAGTGAAACTAGCATAGACTATACCTTCTAATCCCCCTCCCCCCTCTCCGTTCCTCGACCCCCTCATTTGTACTACGATCGCCCCGCACTTCAGTTCTGTTAAGCAACAAGAGCGCACGTGTTGTTTTCGTAAAAGTTACAGTGAAGTGTTTCAATTTGCAATGGCGTCTACTAGTAGCGGATTCAGTATAACTACTAGAAATCAAAGTGAGATTTGGCTTATCGGTCAATTATTATCTGAATTAAGCCAATCAACCTTACCATCCATTGGCGAAGTGTTGCGATATTTTTTCTACTACAAAAATGAAGAAAAGAAATGTATTCGTGAATCTGCGACTTTGACGGCTTGTGGGGTTATTAATTTGTGGGAAAAAGCTGGCATACCTATTCAATTAAAAAAACATGTCATCAGCAAAATTGAAAAGCTGTTCAAAGAATGGCAGAATCTAAAAAAAAATAAAGAAAACAAGAAAAAACGTTCAGAAGCATTGAAAACAAAAGAACAAAACTGGCAACAAAAGTTAGAAGATTTATTTGACATCGCTCATCGTGATGCTTTAAATATTATGACTTTAGAAGAAGATAAACAGTTTTTGTTAGCAGTGCGGCAAAATCGACGCCAATTTTTGATTGGTTCAGTCGACAGAAAAAGTTTAAACAAATGTAAGAAAATAAAAGAGAAAAAAGAACGGCTTGATAAATTGCGCGAGCGTGAAAACAAAGATATCTCGTCTATAACAGAAAAATGCTCATTGTCTTCATTATCATTTATTTCGTCATCGTCTGCCACAATAAGTGGGGAAGAAACTCCATCTGACTCCGAATTTATATCAAAATTGACGAAGATGCAACCACCTCAAAAACGAGCTCGAAAAAATATTATTAACAGTCAATTAGCTTCCAGTCTTGATGTTTCTAAATTGAGTGACAGAAAAGCAACTATGGTCGTGACATCTACTTTGAAAAGCGCAGGCTGTGATCCATCAGAATTTAATGTCAATAGATCTTCTATTCGTCGGCAGCGTGTCAAAAATCGCAAAGCTGTTGCAGAGTCGCTCAAAAGCGAGTTTAAACCTAGTTCGTCTTTAACAATTCATTGGGACGGTAAACTTATAGAAGATATTACTGGACACAAAACTGTAGATCGGCTGCCAATTTTGGTATCAGGACATGGAGTCGATCAATTACTCGCCGTCCCAAAATTAGAACGTGGAACAAGCGAAGCTTGTGCGTCGGCTGTCTACGACGCTATAAATTCATGGAATTTGAGCGATAAAGTAAAATGTTTGTGTTTTGACACTACTGCTGTAAATACCGGCTTAAGAAGTGGAGTATGCGTTCTCTTGGAGCGCAAAATGGATAAAAATATGCTTTGGTTTGCTTGTCGTCACCACATAATGGAAATTATGTTGTCAGGTGTAGTGGATCAATCGCTTGCCCCATCTAGTGGTCCTGATATACAATTATTCAAAAGATTTAAGAACAGTTGGGACTCTATTGACCAAAGCGACTTCAAAACAATAACAGATGACGCTGAGGCAAATATTCTTGCAGAAGTGGCCGCAGACAGGATTTCTTTTGCCAAAAAGCAACTTCAAGTACATCAACCTCGAGATGACTACAAAGAAATGTTAAATCTTACAATCATATTCTTAGGAGGTGTTCCTGAAAAAGGCGTTTCATTTCGGAGACCTGCTGGTCTACATCGAGCTAGATGGATGGCAAGAGCCTTGTACTGTTTAAAAATTTATTTATTTAAGCATCAGTTAAAGCTAACGAAAAAGGACGAAAAGGCTGTGAGAGAAATATGTATTTTCACGGTGATGATTTATATCAAATATTGGTTTCAAGCCTCTACCAGTCAGTCAGCACCAAGAAACGACTTACAATTATTAAAAGACCTTAAAGCTTTTGAAAGTGTTAACAAAAATCTAGCTACTATTGCGCTGAAAAAGATTTTAAATCACTTGTGGTATTTGTCGGAAGAGCTGGTTTCGCTTGCATTTTTCGATGACGAACTTTCAGTCCAAGAGAAGAAAAAAATGGTAGAAGCACTCAAAATTGAAGGCACACATGATTGCTTAAAACGAATAAACCTTGACATGGCGACCATCCACGAAAAAAATATAGAAAACTTTGTGAGCAGTAATTCTTTAAAATTCTTCCAGGTCCTAGGTATCTCATCAGATTTTTTTTATAAAGACGTTGAAACCTGGAACGAAGACCCTGATTATATAGCTGCCAAAAATATTGTTCATTCATTGCGTGTAGTGAATGATATAGCTGAGCGTGGTGTTGCTTTAATGGAAGAATACAATAAATTAATTACCACAAATGAAGAACAAAAGCAATATTTGCTTTTGTTGGTAAAAGAGTATAGAAAAAAGTATCCCAATACTAACAAGTCAACCCTTGCATCTTAAAAGTAAATCATTCAGATTATTTTATTTCATAGCATCAACAAAAATTGTGTAATATTTTTAAGACCTGGTTAAAAAAAATAAAGGATTCTGAGAAAAACAAATTTTGGCTTTTTATTTAAAATTTAAACCTTGGTAGCGACCTCTAAATGTTATTAAAAAAATTCAAAAAAATTACTGTAATATTTTCTTAAGGTATATAACCAAATTACGTGGTGCCCCCCGAAATTAAAGAAAAAAAATATTTTCCTTAAGAATAAGGACCACCCTAATATATATGTTATGTATATCATCAATGCTTATGTTTATTGGTAAATAAAAATTTAAGCATTTGGACACGCTACACGTACACCATTTTTTCTAAAATAAATTAATACAATAGTCACACATTTAACATTCAAAGAGGTAAGGGAAACATTTTCTTATATATTACTTAAGAATTAAGCATAACGTTATTGCGGCAATAAACTAAATTCATTGCAACAACAAATTCGATTGTTGGAGCAATAAACAATTTAATTGCGCCAATAAACTGAGTTCATTGCACCAACAAACGAATTAGTTGCGCCAATAAACGAATTAATTGAGCCAATAAACAGAGCGCGGGCGAGTACCAAAACAGCTGGCCGAATGCCAACCGCCCTGCCACCCAAAAATGAATAATCCTTCGGTACCAGCCGGTAAGACAACTGCAGCTCAGCATAGCATCTTTAGCTCCATTCTTTGATGAAAAAACAAAGCTAATTAAAGTTGGTGGGAGACTTAAAAACGCGTCAATTATGGTGGATGCAAAGCATCCAATCTTATTGCCAAACAATCATTGGATAACAAAGCTGTTTCTAATAAATTTGCACAAAACTCATATGCAGGTAGCACCTAGAGCGCTCATAGCAATTTCAAGGCAAAATTATTGGATTTTAAGTGTTGGCAGAAAGGCACGAGAGACATTTTTCAAGTATGTTGAATGTTTTCGTTCTAATCCAAAACCTATAGCGCAAATCATGGGCAATTTACCGAAAGAAAGAGTCACACCATTTGTGGGCCTATTAAAACGCACTACAGTATAAGAGGAAAAGGTCTTCTTAGATCATATAAAGACTCATATTAACGATCAACTGAAGCAGATAGCTTATCCGGTCCCTTCATGTACTTGGCTAAGAACGGACGCCTCTGTAAATGACTTGTTATAGTCACCTGCAGTCCAAGTGCAGAGAAAATTTAAAAGTACTATGGAATCATATTGCACTTGAATGGATTGAACCAGAGGTTCAGTCTATGCAAGTGAGAATTTGAGAACTAAAGTTCACTTGAGTTCAAGTGAGTGGTAAACAGAGAAATTGAACAAGAATTGAAAAATAGAAACATTGGTTGAATGTAGTATATAAGGGTACACGTTTGAAAATAAATTTAAGTCTAATTTTGATCAAACATTGTTTTACTTCAACAAAATCGTGCACTTAACAATGCTCGGAGATATAAGCGGCTGGAGAGCTTAGTAATACTCAAACATTAGGGCATTTAACATAACATGGCGATCCTGCATTAACGACGAACTGGAACTTATGCGATACGATTAAGACTTTGTATCCACACCCTACAACGACAACTTGCGCTGCTTGTTCTATAGTGGAAGTCAACTCAAGTATAATCTGATGTCAACAATCGAGGAGATAAATGAAACCTTCAAGAAGTGGGAAGAACTTCTAAAATACATCCCAAAATCGACAAGTGAACCGAGAGCTGTGTCAGTTTACATTCCGACACCGATCACAGCTGGGCCAAAAGCCATAACAATAGAGCAGTACCGACCATGGATCATCTCTGACTACAACGTGACCACTATACCATCGGTAATACAGCTCATCCAAGTACAGGACTATTCATCAGTAACAGTTGTCTCTAAAACAATTTTCGTTTAAGTGTTTTACGTTAATCTTTGTCCGGTTAAATCAATATAAAGTGATCGTTATTTTAATGTAATTACTGTCGGAGTTAACGCAGTTCAACAACAAAATTTGATTGTAGTTGTGAGCTGCTTAATAGAACTCCCACACTTTACTTAAACTTTACCGAAAATATTATCTCTTATTAATAAAGATGCCTAGGTATTGCAACGATGATCGGGTTTTCACCATCGTTACAGTATGTCTACAAATGAATTTCAACATATTCTTGTAAGAAACGCACTTAATTTTTTAGAACAAGAAATCGACTCGGTAGCATTAAAATAAATAAAAAAAATTAAAATAAATAAAATAAAGAAATATTATCAAATTCGAGCATTCTTTGAAAATGTGGCAAATGACTGATTTGTCCATCCTTTCAAGTGATTACAGAAATCAAACACCAAATGAATTCATCGCTGATTTGGTGAAAATTTCAACCAGCCCAAACGTTCAGCCCAAGGAAATGGACTTGGAAGAAGTTCTCACCGACAGCACTCAAGGAAAGGGACTCCTTGAAATGTCAAAACTAAATGAAGAGTTGAACGATACAACCCGAATCGTTTTAATAAACTTAATTATCGAATTTTTGATCAAAAAAAATATCAAAATGTCCGTTGCTTTGGCGGAAGACTTGGCCACGAAAATAAAACTGTTTTTCCCTACGGAGACCGAGGTAAAAAAAAAACTAATTCTTTTTTTAAAATAAGAATCTTAAAAATAATATCGCTAGGAACTCTTCTTTATAAGACAGCCGGGAAAGGCTCCTTCCGGCAAAATATACGCGAAGTATTACAATAAAATTAGAATTTTAAAAAGCAGTGGTCTCTTTAAAAAGTCTGGGACCCAGCGAAAATTAAAGCTACGAACAGAAAATAAAGTCGAGGAAGCGAGTAGTAGTAGTAGACGGAATAAGTGAAAAATCTTTAAAAAAAAAAATACTGGATTTTTTTAAAAATCTTTAGTTCCGGAGGCAGATGAAGAACACCTTGAAGCAATCTTATCTGGCAATTGCTCCTGGGTAGATTTGGAAATCCATTGGGCAGCCACCTCTCAACTTCGACTAAACGATATCAATAATGCCACAACAACACAAGAAATATTGGCGAAATGGAAGGACTACAAGCGACCATTAGGATATAAATTGGTAAGTATCTCAGCAACTTCAATTGTTTGTTAGGAATGTAACTTTTTCTAAGTTTACTATGGCGTGTGGCGAGCATTGTTTTATTATTTAAAAACTTGATAATATATAATATCCTATCACATTATAAGTCATCAATAGAAGAAATCATATAAAACTAAAAATATTAAACTTAAACTGTTGTTCGATTCCATTTAAAGCTCTTGTATTTATATGTATGTATGTATATGTGTATAAATGATAGCTCAGTTCCATAAAGAAATAGTCCTTATTAATAAAATTTTGAAATTGAAATGTTTTCTGGTTTTTTTTCAATTTTAATTATTTTCAGGTAAATCTTCGGGAAGATCATTCTTTCACTTTTTATCATTTTCAGCTAAATCTTCGGGAAGGGCATTTTCAAGAATAAAAACTTTTGTTACAAGCCCAAAAATAATTCGTTACATTAACAAAAATATTGTGTTACATTAACAAAAATATTGTGTTACATTAAGAGGATATTTTTGTTGATATAACAAAATTTATTTGTTAATATAACAAATTATACCTGTACATATCACAAAAAAAAAAGTCATATTGACAAAAATATTTTGTGGATTCAACAAAAAAAATTGTTATATTGACAAAATATTTTTGTGGATACAACAAAATGTTTTTGTTAATATGACAAAAAAATATGTCATGTTGATTAAACGTTTTTGTTGAGCTGACAAAAAGTTTATCATATTGACAGAACATTCTTGTGGATTCTGTGGATTGTGGATTCAGATAATTGATAGAAAGTTTGTTGATATAACAAAATGTTTTGTTATATTGATTGAATAATAAAATTTTGTCACATCAACAAAAACCTTTTGTGAAATTGACAAAAGAAAATTTTTTTGTAATTTTTATCAGCTTGATAAAACGTTTTTATTGGACGTATTTTGATAAAAATTTAATCAATATGATCACGTTTTTGTGATATTGACAACGTTTTATTTTCAGTGTAGTTAGGATCAAACACAATAGAACATATTGAAGATATTTTATGGACTCCTCTTAACCCAGATGCAATTGAATGTGATTATCCCAGTGCTGTTCCAAAACTAGAAAATGCGACTAAAGTCTCAGGCTATACACCCATTTTGAGAGAAGAATATTTTATATCAGGATATTTTTGTTTAGTGTTCGGTCAACAACCGAATTCTCATCAGACGCAGAATGCTGACGACGCAACATTTAATCGTCAGCCACAAAAGCCAACCACCTACACCAGCCACCTACCTACTGCGTGGTCTTCATTTGTTAATAGCAATGCATTCGAACGTTGAAGCAATAATGCTGATATGGCAATATGCTGGCGTGAGGTGTGAAGTGATTGAGGTTCAATTATTATCAAAGGTCGGGAATTTACGAGAATTGAATGGATTAGTTGAACGAAACTGATCCATTATATAGAGGCAAACGACGGCGTAATAGCCAACGTTTTGAGTGCTAGAGCAATTAGAAGCTACAAGTAGGGACAAATATAAACAGCAAAACAGCATCTAAAAACTGATAACCATAAAAAACATGTCGATCTTTTCTGACGAAGTTTTTGATATCGCGGAGAATGCAGTTGTGAAAATACCTCAGACAGACTTTGCCTTAAAACCAGAATTTCCAATAACCTGGTTCACTAACAACCAAGGTCGGAAACCGTCTGTAACGGTTCGTACAATGAAAGATTCTCGAACTTGTGTTTATGACTTGTTAACAGGAGGAAAGGCTCCCCCGTTTGTTGCAGTGATGTACTTCTATCGAGTGCTAGGTACGATTAAAGAAACGCTGGATGAAAATTGGAACACTTATGATTGGAGTCTATTAGGTCCAATAACGCCATTGTCCCTCCTTGAAGTTAAGTTGGAAATCACAGATGTGACTCACACCCCCAATACGCCCAAATCATTTGTAGAGGGAGACCAATCAAGCGATATATAGCTCTTGATTATGTTGACTGGGTTGTATAGGTATGCTCTCTGTAATGAGCAACAGAAAGCGAACATAGCCGAGAAGATCAAAATCACAGCCTCGCCCTTTGTCCCTAGCGCTGATTATATAACAGATTTGAGTGCGAGCAATGCTGCAGGCGTGGTGGTAAAGGACAATGCTCACTTTATATGCCTTCTGTCTGCCCTCGATATGTTCTTGAATAGGTTCCCCAAGAATCCATTTGGTAAAGTTCGAGTAGGAACTGTTATAACAAGATATGCAGTCTGTTCAGGATTCGCTAATCTCGAGTATTTCGCAAAAACACTTGGTTATGATAAAACCAGCCAAAGTTAGCTCTGGATCTTTCTCCCAATTATTAGGAAAGAGGTCAAGGCCATGTTACAGGTGACACCAGATCCGGAGATAGAGAATCCGTATTCCTATTTCCCATATATGCTAGCGATGGACGCATCAAAGAAAAGCAACACGTGACGAAGAAAATACTAAAAAAAATATGCAAATAAGCTTTAAAGCAAAGCTTTATAAACTTTTGTGTGACAATGATATGCATAATCATTTCCGAATGTAAGCATTACTCTAAAAATGTATTTAACTGTGATGACAACAAATTGTACGAGCGAAAGAGCTTTTCGAAATAGAAATTGTTACAAGGAAATCTCAGAACATGCATGAAGCAAGATAGATTGACAAGTTTGACGGTCATGAGCATGGAATCTGATCTACTAAATGAGTTAAATTTCGATTACATAATTGATAGTTTTGCTGACGAGAAAAGTCGAAAAATGATTTCAAAATAATATTTTGTAAAACTGTAATTCTTAAAGTATTGTTATCTTTTATTAATTAATAAAAAAAAATATTCAACTGAAATGGTCATTTTCCCGTTCATATGAAAAAATTTCATCATAAAGGGGCCCTCCACAAAAATTCCGCCTATGGGCCCTAAAAAAGTAAATCCGGCACTGGTCCAGACCTGGCGCGGGTTAATTTTTAAGCGACGATGTGGAACAATCTTATGCCGGGTGATGAAACGAGGAGGACCCATCCTCACCCACCTGCCGACGGGATAATCTAAGCGGATTGTATTCGAGCCATGAGAAGTTTTGTTTTTTTTTATACTTATTGTTGTTGTTTTTTTTTTTTTTTTGCCAAGAAGACTCCTTTTGTTTTTATGGTTAAATTGTTTATAAAAAAAAAAATATATGTATGTAGGAATGGCCTATCTCGGCGAGTCGCCCTGTAAATGACATACGAAGAACAAGACAAATGACTACCACTAACTAAACGAAAGACGGACAGACGACACAAAGCAAAACACACGTAACACATTCTTTCATTCTCGCGAGCAGTCAGCTGTCAGCGAAACGCGGTATAGTGCGCAACAAGATAAAAAGTCATTGCCTCTTTGTTAGCTTGAAATATAATGTGAATTACCTTTTTTAATTTCAAATAAAATAACAATTTGTCATTAAACAAATAAAGAAACAATCCTATCCTGATTTCGAAACAATTTTAGTGAATTTATGTATAATTGTTGAGAAAATTAATGTTTTAAATTTACTTAATATAACCCATAGGTTAGAGGGAGATAAAAAATGGCAACTTTAGTCAAGATGGCGCATGATCAAAGCTGCGCGAAAAATGAAAAAGTGATGCCAAACAACAAATTAAAATCTTATCTATTCACAAATTCAGGTGGATTGCAATAGTGATGATGAGTAGGTAGCATTGTCACTGCCCGAAAACGGTAGAAGTGGAGCAAAATACAGTATAAAAGGCCCAAGATTTTCTACAATCCGCCACTCTAGTCCCTGACCTCAAGGAGAAAACATCAAACATCAAGGTAAATTGTAAATTTATAAATCAATTGGAAATTGTTCAGCTAACTATACGCTAAACAAATATATTTTGATATTTAAGTAGAAATTTGTAGTAAGTTGTAAAAGAGAGAAGGAATCAATTTGAAGTCGGTTGATGACATTATACATCATTCGAACGTGATTTGAAAACTTATCTCTGTTGAGTAAAAACGTAGTAATCTTAGAGTGAATCAATTGGAAAACGTTCACACGGATACGTGGAACAAATGTCATTTGAGGACAATCTAAGAAATAAGTGTGAATAGTGGATAAGTAAAGATTGAACAAAGCTAATTTGTTTTAAAATAAAAAAACAATCAATTGGAAGGCGTACACTATAGTACATAAGCGCATATCAATTGACTAAACAATAAAACCTATCCATAATTAACAAATCAAATATCGGCAATAAAAAAATTTTATTAATTGAAACATCACAAAAATTCCAAATCTTTTCATTTTTAAAGTTTTTGCTTGAGTTACGTTTATCAAAGAAAGGTAAGCATCAACGTTGGGCAAAAAACATTGGATCTAGGTGTTGTTTTTGATAAAAAATTTAATTTTAACAATCATATCGACTATATTGCAGCCAAAGCCAATTCCATGTTAGGTTTCATTAAACTTAATTCAGTTGATTTCACGGACCCATACACCCTAAAATCTCTGTTTTCAGCCTATGTTAGATCAATCTTGGAATACTGCTGTGTAGTTTGGAATCCATACTACAAAACTCACTCCATGAGATTGGAAAGTATTCAAAGAAAATTCACAAGGTTTGTGGTATGGAAACTTAATTGGAATATTGAAATGCCTTCGTATAGTACCAGATGTCAACTTATTGGCATACAGTCGCTTGAGAATCGACGTAAAATCTTCTCCATTAGTTTATCAACGATATTTTAACAAATCATATTAATTGTCCGCATCTTCTATCTCTTATTGATATTTATGCACCATATCGCCAGCTAAGACAACGTAATCTTTTCCGTGAAAATATTCATAGGGTTAATTATGCATTTAATGAGCCAATAACTCGCTGTGTTAGAGAAACAAACTTGATCTCAATAGAAATTGATTTTAATTTCCATTACAACAGGGCCATTTTAAAGAACAAACTCCTGTTTCATTTTTTAAATAATTAATTGTAACTTACAAAACACTCATTATTAAACTTTATTCAATTTGTAATAATACATTTGTAGAAACCTCTTGCTACACCAAAAACAACTTTCCATCGATATTGCGATTTTCATTGCAACAGCAATGTGTATCCGCCTTCAACTACAGGCGCTCCGAATTTGGAATTCTGGTCTAGGAAAACCTTTCGCCCAGATTATGGCGGAATTTTAACTATCCATAGATGGGTGAGTTTTGACCAGAAAATTATAAAACCGAGTTATTCATGAAGAATAAATCATTCCTTTTCAAGAAAGTCAAAAATTTAAATTTTGTGGTCAAAATTGAACTTGCTATCTCGTTTGTAGTTTTCGCTATAATTCTGGGCGGGAGAAATATTTGAATAGTCCCTATCGTTGTTCAACTCAATTTGGATGCAAATGAAGCTACCTGGGAGTTGAGTTGAAACTGAGTCGTTTTCACCAACTTTATGTATCGAAATATTCAGAGAGAAAAGAATACACAACAGGGATTTCATCACTACCATTTCTCTACGAGTGCTTCAGAATTGCCTCTTTAAATTATAAATTTATTAGAAAACGACCTAGTGTACATAGATATCAAAAGATTTTTTTTCCCTTCTCAAAAATTTTCATTCCAACTTAAACTCAATCTCCGTGTAAACACCGATTCAACTTGTCGCGCAAATTTATAGCGACAGCGAGGTGCGATGATATGGAGAAGTAACGCCAAGGTAGAAAGAAGGCAGACACCAAAAAGATTTGGGCAAGACGATTAATTTTGGATTTGATTTGCTCGTGGTCGGTCGCCGTGGAAAATAAAATAGAAAAGTAAAATACAACGTAAGCGCACGTTGAAATAAAGAAATAAAGAAGAAAAGTAAAAGTAAAATAAAAGTGCGCGCCAGAGGCAATAAAAGGAAAAATAAAAACCTCTGTTGACCGCGTAGTTAATACCTGAAAAGTATCTCGTGTGCCGTCCCCAAAGCAAGGGAGAAAATTTTCAATTATATTGCTGGCTGTGACGATCCGATTGTAAAGCAACCCATGCAATCGAGGTTCCACATAAGCCACCGTACACCTTCGAAGCCAAGTAAGTAGCAAAAACTATACCTACTTAACCACGTGCAGCGCAATCGTCGTCGTCTGCCTACAAAATTTGCCTACCTGCAATTGCGCTTTCTACTAGCGGTGACGATCCGATTAAAATCTCAATCGACGTTCCACCCCAGCCACGGAAGAAAGTGATAGTCACCACCAGTACCTTCTGCAGCAGTTTGTGAAGAGCCGATGGTTAATAATCGAAGTGCCACAGTACTCATCGACCGCCGCTACTTACAGCGTACGTAAACATCCCCATCATCAACACCGCCGTCGTCATCCGTCGTCTAACTACCTGAAAGTGGCTGACCTGCAACTACAGCTACGACTGGCTGCGATGACCCGATTGCATGTCGATCGACGTTCCGCATAAGACCATCGACTTTCGCACGGCAACCAAACAACAAAACCACCACCAGAGTAAGTACTAACCACCAACGCATGCCAAATCTTCTACTAGCTGTGACGATCCGATTGAAATTTGTAAATTTCAATCGATGTTCCACATAAGCCTAAGCACTATAGTATAACCCGAGTAATCTACACTTGCGTTGGATATACATGTACTTTTGGTTGGTTTGGTACATACATACTTACGAGTGGTACCTTGGCTGGTTTCACACCTAAATTTGGTTGGTTTGGTTGTAGGAAATTTCAAGGGTGCCTTTCCCGTTCACTTTTGGAAATTGCTACCCTCCATCTCGCTGTCGTCGTCGTCGCATCGTCGCCATCTAATGGAGTATATTAAGTATCGTTAAAGTTTTATATTTTTTTTCCAATTGGCATAAAGATTTTAAAGCGACCAGACTGTATCAATGTAAACTTATTGCAATGCATTTCTTTTTAATAACCTTTACTAGATAAAAGAGCTTCGTCAATTCGACCCGGAAAGGAATGCGGTGCACCTCATCTCCCCCTTCTTGGAAGCGAATTGGGAAAAAGGGAAGCCTGTACTTAAAGAAAGTAGTGAGTCCCATTGAAACGGGTAAGTCGTTTGATGATATATTGGCTAATAAAAAGAAACATTGGAATTAAGTTAAGTAAAGAGTTTACCAGGTCGATTTTACAGTCATTGCTTGTTTCAAACTAAATTTCTCATTGCTTGTTACATACTCAATTTTTTTCCGGTTTCGAAAATTGAAAGAACATATTAATTAAAGATATGATTGCTTGTTACATACTAAATTTTTGCTAGTTTCGTAAAATTGAAAGAACATATTATAAGAAGATATGTTTGCTTGTTACATACTAAATCTTGTTTTATCTATGTACGTAGGTACTACCTAAGTCAAGAATGTTTGTAGTTTGACCCAAATAAATAGAATTCTGAATATTTTGTATACATCGTAGTTCATATTCCGGTTTTGATTTGATGAGAACGATCTTCGTCGGTTTTCGTGTTCAGGTAGATTTATTTGTGGATATGAGTTCTAGTTCGCAGTAAGGGGCAATAGAGGGATGTGTAGGGTCGAGGTAGGATGGTAGGGATAGGATAGTTTTGCGTATGTGATCGAGTGGTCGCATGCGTTTGTATAAGGGGCCGTTGTTTAGTAATTAGAGCATAGCAAAGGCGTAGGATGAAGGGAAGGGATAGCTCTGAGAGGATATTTACAGCTTTTCCTCTCACTAAAAATCAATGACAGTTTTGTGGGTGATTGTGAAGCGAAATTCGGGCCGTAGGAAAGTAGAGTTTTGGTTAGACTTAAGCAGGCAGGAAAAAACAAGTAACCCATGTCTGGGGCTAGCAGCAAGATCCCTCACCCATCGATGAGCTACCGGGAGGTGAATTTTGCCTGAGCTGCAAGTGCCTAGACACCCTTTCATCACTTTTGGCCTAAGGTTCCTGTTGCTTAGGTCAGGAAGGCAAGTAGAAGTGATAAGAGGTTGGCGGAATCGGCTTTGGGATTAAGTTCCGATTTAGGTCGAGGACGTTCGTTACACATTAGTTAGATATGTTTCTAGTCTGTAAGATGATTATTGTAATCTCTGATTGATGCAAATAAACAATTAACAATTAACAATTAACAATTAACAATACTGTCGCATCTATGGCAATGGGAATAAGTATAAACAACCGAAAAGAAGAGACATAAACAATGACGCCCTTACGAGTCGGTGTTGTAATTGCTGGAGTCGGGACATTATATTTTATGTGCCGTTGGATAGCAAAGGCTTGGAGCTGGTACCAGCAATCCCCTAGCCATCATAGAAGCAGAGTGGCGCAGTGGAAGCCTGCTGGGCCCATAACCTATTAAAGTCTTGGTTTTAACGATGAAAAAGGATAAGTAGTTTATTTGAATTTATAAATTAGATGTTGTATTCACAACGTACAAAATCAGAATGAGAAAATTTATGACAGTAAATTTTCTCTAAAATAATAAAAAACGATTGCTACAATCCTCGATACGTTACAGTTCTCAACAATAACGAAGTAGTCAATTCATAGACGTGGTTTAACAACGTGGTGTACATTGCTTTTACTGTACTAACTCAGCGACTTGGTCGTCACTTTGACTCAACATAAATCTTGTGAAATAAAGAAACATTTAAAGAATACATATAACTTGTTGTTCGGCAAAGTGCCCTTTATAACCTTATTAATTCCAGCTTCTCCCCCCCCCCCCCTGACGCGCTCGGAAGTCATATTCCCGAACATCTTGGTGCCTCCTGTGAGGACTGAAAAGTGCGTGTTTGTGAAAGTTAATGTGTTTGGTAAAAGTTACCACCCTCGGTTTGTGCATATTTGCATTGTTAATTCTCGTGCGCGTGTCGTGGGTTATTCTGTGGTTCCAGTAACCAGTAAACTAAAGTGAAAGACAATTTAAGACGATAAATCATGGCATTAAACCGAAGGTCGTCAGTGTGCACCGCCATTAAAAGGCTCCACACAGCAGTCATGGCAGAGGAAGCGGAAGATTGGGATTTGGCGACACTCCTGAGCTATCGTGGGAAGCTAACAGACTTGTTTGCGACCTTTGTCCAAACTCACATGGAACTCGTGTCGGGCGAGTCAAGCAAAGCTAAATGAATTTAAAATATTTTTATAGATTGTGAAATTGATCGAGAGGCACTTTTGAAAGCCACCCCATTACATTTGGACCGTTTTTTGTTTCACACAAGGACATACCCATTGGAGTCCAAATTTTATCCCAGCAGCAGCTAGAGATCTGGCAAAAGCTCAACAAAACTAAGTGAGTTTATTTTTGTATCTTAAGTTTATGTATGTTATCAAATAAAGTTTTTCTGGTGTTTCCCCAAAACAAAAATATTATATGTATCTATAAAACTTTTATAAATTCATAGAGGCGGCTTTCCAGACAGTCTGTAGAGACAGACTGTGTTAGATCCTTGGTAGCCCACTTAAGAATTTTCCATTCTCTTCGTGCAGACAGTAATGCTGCGCAAATGCATGTGACCAAGCTTTTGGTAATGTAAATAGCTTTAGAAAACACTTAAAAAGACAACACAAATCCGAAGATCTTCGTGCAGATGGTCATGAAGATAGTCACCTAATTTTAACTGAGCAAAAAAAAAAACTAATTGCAATCAAATGATAATTTAAATTTTTTTCCGCCCTTGCCTGTTGTTCGGTCAACGACCGAATACTCATCGCATCCATAATGCTGACGACGCAACATATAGTCGTCAGCCACCCAAGCCAACCAACTACACCAGCCACCCTCACCACCTACATATCGATCTACATACTTGCCAGCCACCTCAGATGACAACACACGACGACCGATCGTGAACAGTCACCCTAGCCGCAGCATACTGTGTATATGGACACACAACCGCACATAGAAAAGTATCTGCCAATGCTTTGGTACGATACTTGTGCTTGAGACGATTGACCCATATCGCCACTACTTGGCTATGGGTATCGAATACACATTTGGGTTCCCATATGCCATAGGATGGCAGTGTTTATTCTGTATAAATACTGTGGCATCGATGGCAATGGGAATAAAAATCTAAAGTATAAACAAACGAAGAGGAATAAACAATGACGCCCTTAAGAGTCGGTGCCATAATTGCTGGAGTCGGCACATTATACTTTATGTGCCGCTGGATTGGCAAAGCCTGGAGCTGGTATCAGCTATTGGACTCCCTGCATGTGTGGGAGTTATGGTGACACGGCACATTCTTGGACTCTTGGATGGATGAGAACCAGGGTAGTTGGATTTGGTGGCTTGGCTTGGATTTTACTTCAGTTCTATCTTAACCTTCACTCGACACAGTTCATTTTTAATACTTACGCGACGTGGTCGACTTCTAGTACGAAGCAACAGTCTTACTCGAATCTTTATAGCGACGTGGTCCTCTCACTGGTGTACTTGGCATCTCATTTGTAATTAATCTTGGTCAAAGCTTGGCTATTATTGCATCATTTCATAACTATCAGAAAGAAAAGAATAATTTGTGAACCTAAAGTATAATAAAGAATTTAAACCAAGAAAGGTGTTGTTCGGCAAAGTGCCCTTTGGTTCAACCGCTTATTACTTTCAGCTCTTCCTCCTTCCCCTGACGCGCTCGGAAGAATAAATACCCGAACACCTGTTAAAACACTAGAAACATATACCCGAAATGAAAATTTAATTAGGAACGAAATAAGCGAATTCGCAAAAATTTTGTATAACTCTGCTTCGGGAATTTAGTTTATACTTAAACGATTTCAGCAATTTTAGTAAAAAAGATATTGAAAAAATTCAAAATAAAATTAAGGAAGATCTGATGAATCCAATAGTTAACTATCTCAAACATGATGAAACTATTTTATTTCCATCCAAAGAAAAATTTTGTAATACAGTTTCAGATCCCTTTAAATATTCCTACAATGATTTATCAATTGAAAAAATGGTTGCCAAAAAATAACTTAATTGATAATATTCTACACTTTTCAATTAACAATGAAATTGGTCTAGTATCGCATAATGGAGAGTCTCTTTATGCTGAAATTGATACAAAAGCATTTCTGCTGCCAATGAAGTTTCAAATACAACGAATTTTTGAGCAACAAGATCTTTTGAGAATATATTTAGAAAACGCACAACAAAATATTCAAAATGATGATAACTTGTCCAATTTTATGCAAGACAAACTCTGGCAAGAAAAAATATCCAAAAAGACGAAATTTGCGTACCATATTTTTTGTATGTAGACGATTTCGAAGTTAATAATCCCTTAGGATCCCATAAGCTTCCGATTTCCGGAATTTATTACAATTTCCCAGGAGTAGGAAATATTTCAAAACTTCGCAATATTTTTGTAGCAGGGTTTATGAAGGCTGGAGATATAAAAAAATTTAGGCAATGAAACATGTTTCAGTTTCCTTGTAAGAAACCTCTCTATTTTAGAAGAAGGTATTCTAATAAATACAGCAGACGGACCTCAAAATGTTCATTTTATCCTTGGACTCATCATAAGAGATAACGTAGGTCTCAACCAAATTTGTGATTTCAGCAAATAATTTTCCAGCAAACACTTTTGTCGATTTTGCAAATGCTCGAAACAAATTACTCAAACACTATGCAAAGAAGCATTAGATCAACTCAGAACTCCAGCAAATTTCCATGAAGATGTGATCGAAAACGTTTATGAGGATTATGGAATTTTTACCCAGTCAGTGTTCAATCGAATTGAATCATTTCATGTCGTCAATAATTATTCAGTTAATATGATGCATGATGTTTTTGAAGGTGTTTGTCATTACGATATTTGCCACATTATAACATACTATACAGAAATCGCTCAGATATTCACGCTTAAGACACTAAATGATCGAAAAAAAAAAATTTTATTGTGGTTCATCAGAAGTTGGATTCAGGTCCTGTTCAAAGAACGCATTTGCAAAAATTTCATTTACAAATGACTGCAAGTGAAGTAAAGTGTTTCACGCATTTCTTACCTCTCATGATAGGTTATCTGGTGCCAAATAATGATGAAGTCTGGAACTTTTTCAAAATTATGCTGGAAATAATTGACATTTTGTTATCAAATACATACTGCAAACACCATCATTAGATCTGAAGAAAGCAACCGCTTACATACAAGATACTTTAACTGTGCTTTAGAAGAAAAGAAACGATGCTGATCCTGTTTTCCAACGGTTGTTTTCTGAAACTGAAAATCTTGCAACACAGTTGGGTGTCGAGTTGAAAGTACCACGCGTTGTTTCTCGTCAAAAACATCGAGATAACCACCAAACAGAGCAAACCCCGGAGGAATATTTTAGAAGAGGAGTTTACGTTCCTCTTTTAGACAACGTTTTAACGGACCTCAACGAAAGGCTTGCAGTGATTCCGTAGCCCTAAAGAGTGAATTGAAAAATGCTACTATTGCAAGTTTCAAAAAAGGGTTAATGGATCAAACGCTGCGTCAATTCGTACTCACGGTCAACCAGAATGATTTGCAGACACTAGCAGACACGGTGTCAAAAACAGCTGACTTACTGCGGCCGGGTTACTCCGCGAACACGCAAGTAAACAGCTATTTGCCGCATCTTCATGGCGCCACATCGCGCCTCGCATCACCACATCTAAACACACCCATATACATCTTGTTAGCCCATATAATCACACTTACATGAATGACTATTTCAATCACAATCCCTCCAATGCTTACGGTGTTAACAACAATTTACACTCCATGCCTTCTGTGAACAGTAGTTCACATTTTCCGCCTCCACAAGCAAATGAACAAGATACCAGACGACATCCTCAGATAAAATGCGGGTTTTGTAACAAGTCAAACCACACCTACGCAGAATACCGACTGAGGAAGAGCACGCCCTATTGTGAGGCTTGTACCTCTTATGGGCACAGTAGAGATGTTTGCCCAAAATCTAGTGTCTTTACTGTGACGAGAACTACTCAGAAGACCAAAGTGAAGTGCAAGTGGTGCTCCAGACTGGGTCATGTGGAGGACGACTGTTTCTCAAAGAAAAACTACTTGAAGGAACAGTCGGGAAACGGACCGGGGGTCAGTCTAAGAAAGTAGGCTGCACCCCGAAAAATTTACTGTCTACAGAAATTAAAACAAATTCCCAACCCCCAACAAATTCACAACCACCTAGCAACGAAACATTAAAAACAGAAAATGAAACTGCATCCAAATATAAAAAAAACCACAAAACAAAGCCATCGCTGGGCTCAAGCAACAAACAGCAACGAAAAGTGAAGAGTTGTCTAAATGTAAATGACCGGGAGTCAAATTTCTTCACTTTTCAGTCAGTCTGTATAACAAAACAGAAAAAGAATGAGGTACACAGAAATAAAGTTAGCCTGGATCAGGCCGATCTCTGGTTACATTTTTGTTTGTTTTTGAATGAGTGCTTTAAGCTTAAGAAATGGACTGTCTTTGTGATGTACAAATTACGTTCATATTTTTGTATTCTTTTTGCAAAATTAATTGAGGTAGGCAATAAAAATAAAGACGGAAAGATATTGTACACATACAAAAACACTCGTAACCATGACGTGTTTGTGGAATTGCCGATGTCGTTGGCCAAATCCGGAAAGAATCTGGTACTTGTCGACACGGGAGCAGACTCGAGCTTGCTAAAACAAAGTTCGTTAAACAATGCGTGCAATATCAACATCCGCGAAACTAAGCAATTGGGTGGCGTTTTTGGTGGTATAGGCTCAACAAAATTCCTTATCATTCCCCAACAATAAGTTATGTACTAAGTGGAACGTTGTGTCTCCAATTTTCCCACCCCAAAGACAGTAAATCAGGTACAATCATTTTTGGGGCTTGCGAACTACTATAGAGAGTTCATACCTCACTTCTCTCAAATATCCGCTCCAATCACGAAGCTATTGAGAAAAGGGAAGGTGTTTGAATGGTCCCCAGATTGCGAAAAATCGTTTAGGTTTCTTAAAAGAGCTATTTCTTCACCACCTATTCTGATATATCCAGATTTTTCGAAGCCGTTTATCTTGACAACCGATGCGAGTAACGAAGCTTTGGGAGCCGTTTTGTCTCAGGGCAAAGTTGGTGAAGATAAACCTAAAGCTTTTGCTAGTCGATCTTTAAATAAGGCCGAAAAAAATTACTCAACCATAGAAAAAGAATTGCATGCCATAGTTTGGGCCTGTAAGCATTTCCGAACATACCTCCTTGGTCGTAATTTTACTATCTATAGTATAGATTCTATACGGATCATCGCCCTCATCGCTATTGGATTCCACACCTGTTATCACATCTAAATCTGGAACAGCTAAATTAGGTAACTGGGATCATCATTTAATCAGAAAAAATCTCATAATGTAAAAAAGTTTTTTAAGGGTATAGTCCAATCTACAGAATCAAAAGAACTGGAAAGTTCTATCCCGTCGTCATGTCAATCCTCACTATTAGCATTACCATGGAAATAGATTAAGAAAAAAAAAAAAAAAAAAGACACACCACCCTCACTGTAAATGGAACAGGATAACAAGATAAACAAAGGTTGGTAAGTACGAACAAATTTTTAAATTATAATATTTCGCAGTAAATAGCTATTTTTTAGGTTTTCAGTACTTAACCAAACCATGGTTATAGGCTACCCATAATGGATAATTTTCGGGCCAATTACCCAGGTAAGTTTAATGTTTTGCTCTTTCCTAGGAATTTTGTCACAAACAAACAAAAAAGCTCCTTTATATATTAGTAATTCTAAATAATTTAATAATTAGTACTTGAATGGTCGTTATATAAGTTCGGCAGAGGGAGCTTGGCAAATCCTTGGTTTTAGTATCCATATGCGTCATCTAGCAGTAATGCATCTTGCTGTTCATTTGGAGAATGAGCAACGGATTTATTTAAATTCAAGTAACCTAGCACAGCGGGTTGAAAGTCCAACTAAAACTACGCTAACAGCATTTTTTGATTTATGTGCCAGTGATGAATTTGCCAGAACTTTATTTTATAATGCAGTTTCTTCTTATTATACATGGAAAAATAATAAATTTGAAAGACGCAACAGAGGCGCAGAAGTTCCTGGATACCCAGAAATAAGAAAAGAAAGAAAATTGGCAGAGTATACACTATCCATCCGAGTTTAACCGAATGCTTCTACCTTAGAATGCTTTTACACTATGTCAAAGACCCGTGTTGTGTATGCATCCGATTGATACATTGTTGTGTAAACAAAACAAATCATTTCCCGATAATCTGAAACCACTTGTGCATGCTGATGACATATTAATGAATGAGCGCATGCACATAGTCAGTCAGAGAAGAGCATAGTAAATTTTGTTTGTGACCCACTGAACACATTGCACTGAGGGATCATGTTGCACTAGAATGGATCGAAGAATGAGTCAATTCTATGCGAGTGAGAAATTGAGAACCAAAGTGCATATGAGTTCAATTGAGTCATATTTTGTATTTTGTATTGTATTGAATAAAACTGAAAGCAGTATATAAAGGGCTGCATTTTGTAAAATAAAGTTAAGTTTGAACATAGACAAGTTACGTTGAGTTTTCACTTCATTCGGCTGGCGAGCTCAGTATATACGTAAAATCGTGCACTTAACAGTGCTCGGACACACAGTCGGCTGGAAAGCTAAGAAAATACAGGGTGGCGCACCAATTGTGCTACAAAAATAAAACGTAATAACTTTTTTCTGTGTGAGTAATCGGCTTATTTTTTTTTTTATTTTGTAGGTTACTATTTAGATTTATAAAAATGGATGCTTGGGATACGGAGAAAAGAATTTGGATAGTGCAACGGTACCATGCTTTGCAGTCCGTCATTTCCGTCCAAAGGGAATTTAGGCGGGAGTTTGGCGGTAATCCCCCGAGTAGATGGACCATTATGAGGTTTGTAAACATGTTTGCCGAATCTGGAAGCATCGCACGAAGGCCGTACCATCGAGATGCCAATGTTCGGGTTCAGGATACAATCGCATCTGCAATACAGGCCAATCCGAACGTTTCGACCCGAAACTTATCGGGGCAAATTGGAATTAGTAGACGGTCATTACAACGGATACTTCATGACGATTTAAACTTGTTTCCGTACAAAGTCCAAATTCCTAGCAAGTTAAACCCTCAGGATTTGCCTGTTCGCCTGGAATTTTGCCAAAAAATGATGTCAATGGCCGTAGAAGACAACACATTGATCAATTGTTTGTTCATGTCTGATGAGGCCCATTTTGATCTTAACGGCAATGTAAACAAGCAAAATTGCCGTATATGGAGTGAATCTAATCCAGAAATGCTCCATGAGACGGAACTGCACCCAGAACGAGTCACTGTGTGGTGCGCAGTTTCATCAAGGTGTTTGACCAGGTGCCGCATATGCGTGGGACAGCGTGGAGGTCATTTGCGGTCTATAATCTTTAAAAACAACTAACTATTTAAAATAAAATTTAATTTTCTAACCAATAAAAATAGCACAATTGGTGCGCCACCCTGTACTTCAACAGTAGGGAATAACAGAAATTCGTATAATAACATCCTACATAACACAGCACAGAAATTAACATAAATTAAAGCAATTTTGCAAAATTGGGTAAAAGGGTTTTGATTCAGTGGAAGTTCAGTAGTGTTGAGCAAATTAATACTCAAGGTATCATGACAAGTTTTTAAATTTCACTTTTTCTATCTTTCATGAATCCACCACACCTCCAAATGGACTGAAACAAGCCAAATGGCAAGGATGCAACCACGAGAAAAAACGGAACACAACTGCACGAAAGCCACTATAAAAGGGGAGGAACCAGCAGTCCAAAATCACTTCAAGTTCCTGAAACAGCGAAGCAGTACCAAGCGAACCAGTTTTTCTTCAAGTGAATAATTATCAAAGTGAACCAGTTTTATCAAATAAATAAATTAACTTCTCATCAAGGGTAAATCATAATTGAAATCGATCTAGTTCGATCGAACATATTTTTTGATAACTTGTCAACTTGTCTATAACTGTTGTAGTGTGGTTTAATCAAACTCGAAATCGTTCAGCGCGCATAAACGCTGTGCGAACATAAATTGATTATAACTGCAAGTAGTAGCTTATATGTACATTTAAAAAATATATATCAAGTGGAAGTCGTTTAGCAAATATATACGCTATACGAACGTAACTTGATCTAGGTAATTGAGAAAAAAAAACAATAAAGACTAAAATCGATTAATGAAAACAGACACATTCCAACTTTCTTTTCAATTATAAATATTTGGAAGCATTTGTACTTTACAGATTTTGTAAGTAAGTTGCGCCAGAAACATTGGTGGTTGGGCGTGAAGCCTGCCTGGCAAGTGAAAATCAGCAGCAGCAACTACATCAACACCAACATTAGCAGAAAAAAATCAACTTCAACAACTTTAAAATCAACAACTTTAACAGCAACTACAACAACCCCCAACAGCAACCACAAAACAAGTAAATTCCATTTTTTATTATTTATCAAAAAGATTTAAGTATATTTTACCATCTATTAAGATCTAAATAAATTATTAAATTATTATTAAACAATAATAGCAATAACTTTAAAATAACAGCAACAAGTGTTTATTAAATTTATTTATCTTGTCTTCTACCCGAACCCCAAATTAAACTCTTTGTTTTCTCTCGTCTCTCGATTTAATAAGCTTATCCACAATTGCTACCCGCAATCAAAAACTAAAAGTTAGTTTATTCGAGCATTTGCCTTTTCATTCAGTCTCTGACATTTCGGAAATGACAGAATATAAAATGAATTTTAAGGATATCATTAATATTGTCCCGACTTTCGATGGAAGGTCGGAAAACCTAGGGAAGTTTATAGCATGTGGAGATATTTTGTTCAAGTCAGTGAAACCTGACGAGCACAAACTTATCCTCAGCATAGTAAAAACCAGGCTTGAGGGACAAGCTTTCGAATTGATACAATTCAAGACTGTGGAAAGATGGGAAGATCTTTGTTCAGTCTTGAAAATGGAATATTCATCGGTAAAGTCAAGGTCCTCAGCTCAAAATGAGTTGATTTCAGCTCGACAACGAGCAAAAGAAACGATTAAAGAGTTTGGCAAGCATTGAGACAGCGGGCCTTTTACAACAATACAAATAAACTAAACTAAAAACAAATATTAAGTTTCTTATTTCGACTCTCCGTCACCTGCTCTTCACTTCATACAAACAAGGAAGCACGGCAGAACGAAACACTTCTACATATGTAATTACAAAATCGCCTGCCAGTTAAATCGATTTTGATAAAATTAAACAATAATTTTTATTTTGAACCCTACATGTATGCGGGTAAGGCCACTCCATCAATAACAGCAATAGTATCAGCAGGTTGACACTTTGGCCAGTATAAAAAGTGGTTTTTTGAATGAAATGACACTCAACGAATGTTAGAAGGAAAATGCGATTTTTAAAGGGATGACAACAGAATGTATTTGCCCTAATTGATATATTTGAATAGCCAAAAGTAAACGGTGTGAAATTTCTTCTTACAAGAAACTTTAAACAAGATTGTTTAGAAAACACATTTCGTGTTTAACGCAATCGAGGAGGAAATAATAAGTTGCTCACGCCTTTTTAATTCACAATGTTCATTCATTCAAAAGATATTACCCAAGGAAACTTTGAACCAAGCCTTGCAATTTCGAGATGTTGATGTGAAATTGAAAAGAACGAAGGAATAAAGTAAGATTCGAAACTGAATCTGACCATAAAACTGAGAGTTTATATTTTTTAAAAATAACGCCAAAAACATAAGTGTGAAGTGAAATTGAGTGCGCAAACTAACATTTCCTCCATTTTTACTGATTTTAACGAAAATAAAGGTGCGAAATTGACGCAACCTATGCAAGAATTTTCAAATGCGTTAGACAACCTTGAAATCAAACTTATGTCTTTCTTGCCAAGCATAATAAAAATAACCATAAAATCCCAAATCTCGACAATGAATCCATTGTATCATAGGAGTCCATAAAACCCAAAAACATAAGATGCTAGACAAAGAATCTGTTGTATCGACAAACGATACACAGAGTTCTAAATGATCGGAAGAGACCTTGAGAATCTTCCAAGAAATGGATCATTTATTAGGATTCAACAACTGTATAGCGAGAACCCATGAAATGTTTGAGCTATATACTACGTATTTAGCGGATGGAACATTCATCCCTACTATAACTCGGCAGAGAAATTCGTATAAAATAGAACCGTCTAACTTTACATGGACTGGTCATTTGGGAGGAATAGAGGCCATGATATCTGATGTTATTGTTAATGCTTTGCATATTACACATAAGAGGGCCAAACATTGGAAACATTGTATCAACGAACACGAAAGGTGGAGATGAAAAGATAAAAATTATAATGAACACTTTCACTACTTATAAAATTAAATCTAAAGTTGGATCATCAAAGGAAACTATTACACTACCAAGATTATCAATGCCCCGTCGCTTCTTTAACGTACGACATAGTTTCGATTTCGATAAGTGTGTCATGCATTGGTTATGTCACAACAATAACAATGCATGTCATGCGAACCGAAATACGTTATCAAAGAAAGCGACGAGGAACATACTGTGTAGTGTCACATTGCAGACCAAGCAATTGTGAGAAATAGCACACACATATGGTTTGCACATGGTGGTTGCAGTCTGTGTGGCCCAGATTGCGTGGTTGACCTGGAACCGATAGTGACGATCATAGGTTATAAGTACGTAGCGCGAAAGAATGAAGAAGGCACTCTTACTCTTATTCTAAACGTGAACAGTAAACCTTGTTTTGTTTTAATCTTGTTGTGCAAACTAACAGTTCCCTCTACTTTCATATAAATGTGCCTCAACTGTTGCAAGCAAAGATTTCGTCAATAAACCAGTGAGTGATTCTGAGCTTGGAGTATCTACCTTTGGACTAATTGGATGCAATTTTGTGCCTTGTTTGTTATTAAATATAACAGATCAATATAGGTGCTGTATATTTATAATGCATTGTGCTCATCAAGCACTTCTATCCAATAAGACTATGAAACCATCTGAGAGATCAAAGAAAACATTGAATGGTCTATTCAGTGAAGCTACCAATTACTCTATGCTAAGCTACAAGGGTACAATTGCAACAGAAGAGGAAAAGAAGGAATTTGACAAATACACACAAGGTCTTAGAAGTTTAATCATAAATATGACTTCCTCAATTCTGGCCAAATTCTTTGGAGATAAACCCATAGCCGATATTGATTCAACTGTCACTCCAATTCACAAAGAATTGTCTAAATTATGTAAAGAGGCGAAAACCTTTATGGATTTCACTATGCCAGCATTTAATTAATATGATCATCTAATATAATATTTTCAGGTATTCTGATTTGTGAAGTGAATAGTGAACCTCAAAAATTAATATATTTTTATTATTGTAAAGATGACAAATCCCCAAATTGTATGTGCTATGGGCTGTAGCACTTTTAAACTTCTTTATGGAGTTAATCCAAATGTTCGATCCAACTTATAAAGTAATCGAAGCAACTTTAAATAACAAAAAGGAAAAAGCTGAAATAACAATGAACAACCTAAAGAACAACAATGTTACGAAGATGACCGAGGAAGAGGAAAACCTCCTCCTCGACCCATTCTCCAAGAAGAAAGACTGGAAGATGGAGCCAGTGGTGAGGCTATCATTGTTGATGACATCAGTGATGCCAGCTCCATAGCGGACTCCGATACCTCAAACCAATCGTGCGTGTCCAGGCGGAGTAAAATCTCCAACTGCAAGCGCACGGTCAAAAGGCTGGGGAAAGTTGACTGGAACGAGATGACTGACATTGAACGGAAAAGACTCCATAACGCACGAGCCTTTTTAGACAGGGAGAACTTGGGAAAATACGGGCCTACTGCTAGTCTAGCACTGACAAGACTAACCAAAACAAACCGCACAACACACGAGCCTTTTTGGATAGGGAGGGCTTGGGAAAGGATGGGCCAACTGCTAATCCAGCACCGAACCCTCCCTCCCTTCTAGGTAAGAGTGCTAAGACTTCGATGGGTCCGCCTGCTACTTACGCTGATAAAATTCAGGCGAAGAAAGGGTCAACCCCATCGATGGCTGGTGCAGGGACTACAACGAATACAGGACTTAACACGAAGGACAATCAGACAGACCCTAAAGTGCGGAAACACAGCGGAACTTCTCACCCAGAAATGGGAAACGAAGTCTCTGCTGAGGGGAAGGAAGAACGGAAGCGTGAAGGTAGTGTAGAAGGCCATAGCCCTCCGCAAGACCTGAACGTGACTGAGGAATCCAACCCCGAAAATCCGGCACAAAACAAAACGACGGACAGTCTGGCAACTGTCATCGACAGAAATGCCGGACAACGACGAGCGAGGGTCCTCAGCAAAAACGAACTACAACTGAGACAACGACGCAACGCGGAAAGGACCATCAGAAGCCTTTCGAAAAAGAACCCCGACTCCTTAACGGAAAAAGCCAAAAGGGCTAGTCAAGTCCGAACAAAGACTACGGACAGTGACACCAACAGACATAACAAAACGAACTGGACAAGACCCGACAGACAAAAAACGATCTGGCTGCGGAGCAAATACCGGAACTGGTGAGGTGGCCTCCCTGCCCCTTGTCGACCCCGATATGCCGAGCTGCTCAAAAAGAGCAAGAAATGCCAGCTCCTCCTCAAATAACTCCTCACCCAACAGGATACCTAAGAGGATGAAGACCTCCTCAGTCCCTGCTGCAAAGTGCCACCCAGTTTCTTATCGCCGACTTTGGGAAACCCGACCGCAAACTGAGTGAAGACGAATGGCAGTTACTTGAGCTAAGGATCCTGGAAGAGGTAAATGAGGCGATCGTTAAGAGTAGGCAACCACCACTCTTCGAGGACCTCACTACCGTCCATGGTTTCAAGATGATGAACTGCGAGAACGAATGGACCCTTCAATGGCTCCAGGAGTTCGTGAAGAAGACGGCAGCTCCCTGGCAGAATGCCGATTTACGGCTTGTGACTGCCAATGAGATTAAAGATCTAAACCGACCAATAGGAAAACTGTTGGTCAGAGGCCCCGTTATTCCCCGTGATCGGCTGGAAAGGTACATCCTTTCACTAAATGCCGAACTTCTGAGCGACCAATGGAAGATCATGAAGGTGGAGAAAACGGAGACAGGCACTGAAGTGATTGTGAGATTGAACCACAACTCCATACCACTTCTAAGACGAGTCAGCTTCAAAGTTCGCGTTGGCATTACCCGATGCAAACTCAGGCTGATAGCTAGAATCAAAAAACAGGTTAATAAGGCGTTGTATAAAAAACAAAATATGCCATGGAATTGAAGTTTATACAAATAAATCTCCACCATAGTAAAGCCGCCTCCGCCAACCTGGTCTACCTCATGGAGAGTAGACAAATTGATGTAGCCCTTATACAAGAACCTTGGGTCGCAAGAGGAAAAATTAAGAGCCTACACTCCAAAGAACTTACATTGTACAAATTTAATTTTGTCAGCCCAGACAGTAACCTCAGAACATGCATAGTAGCTAGAAAACAATTAATCTTTTTCTTCTAACTACTTATAGCACAATAGACCAGACCAGACCAAACAGAAAAAATTATGTCGCATGTTCCCAATGAGTAATGAGGGATTTCCAACCATAGACACAGCAATTTCATCAATAACAGCCAACTCTTCTGCCGCCTGTTCATTTGTAATATGGTAGGGGGTGAAGGATTGTAAAGAAATAGGTAGTGGGAAAGGTAAAGGTTAAGGAAAAGGTAAGGTAGTTTACGTTTTGGGTTCATTATTTCAACGCATTTTTTTTTTTCCAATACAGGTATCCATAACAAAACACCGGCGTAGGAGACTACCTCGTAGTAGACTCAATCGGTGGCAGGATGGCTTATATGTCGCATGTTCCCAATGAGTAATGAGGGATTTCCAACCACAGACACAGCAATTTCATCAATAACAGCCAACTCTTCTGCCGCCTGTTCATTTGTAATATTATAGGGGGTGAAGGATTGTAAAGAAATAGATAGTGCGAAAGGTAAAGGTTAAGGAAAAGGTAAGGTAGTTTACGTTTTGGGTTCATTATTTCAACGCATTTTTTTTTTCCAATTGTACAAGTACGTACATAATCTGTGCTGACAAGGCATCTGGGCTGTTTGCATTTGTTATGACAACAAATGCCAAACGAGCGCATACCAAAAATTACACCAGACACCACCAACTGAATGAACAACAACAGGTGAATGACCAACAGGCAAACGAATACGACACCTCCTGCAACGATCAGCATTTATTATGCTCGCACGAGTCGTTGCACCTCATTTAGGCATATGTTATTCTTTATTGTCTAGTAAGCACTTAATATGTATAAATACTTTGAGCTAATAATAAATAAAACACTTGCAGTTAGAACGGCAATCAAACCAGTGTTTTTCTCATTAAGTTCTCCCCACCAGCGGTAAAGAACGGTTTGCTAAAGTTATTGAGTGCATGCTATTAATATCCCCCCACCAGTGGTAAGGTGTTAATAGTAGGTCCTCAACATATGGTCCTTCGAGAAAAAATTTAGAATCAGTGAAAAGTGTTTAAAAAAAAAAAAAAAAAAGTTAAGAACAAGAAAAGAAGACGTTTAGAACGAGTGAACGATAATAACGAGTTGAGAACGAGAAAAGAAGACAGGTGAACGAAAAACAACGAGTAAAGGCGAAACAACAAAAAGTGAGAATGGATACTTTCGACGAACTTATCCAGAAGCAGAAAGAAACTGTTGAATGGATAAAGAAGGTATCGGAAAAGTATACGAAAGAACCAAAAGTCAGGCGGACACGTAATTTCATTCAAGAACGACTGGATGATCTGGGATTTCATTGGAAGGACTTCCAAGAAAGGCATACGGCAATAACGGAACACACGGATTACAGTAAAGCACATCCATATGTTCAATCAAAATATATTGAACAAGTGGAAAAGACAGTGCTGGAAATAAAAAATAAGCTCAACATTAAAATGAAGGAGCTTGATGAAGAAGAAAAACGAATGATTGCAGCTGCAAGCCAGGCACAATCAAGAAACGATAGGTACGAGCCAAACGAGGAACAAAAGAAGAGAATCAAACGGCAAGAAGCACAAAAGCAAGCGTTCTTCCGATCATTGGAACGTATGGACCAAGCGGGGCAGGTTTCCAAAGCCTATTATTCACAAAAGATGGCAGTCATAAGCAACTTGTGGGAGATCATTACCAAAACCCATAACGACATCATTGAGCACGCAGATGATGATGCTTACTACGCGGAGCTGTTAAGAGACCATGAAGAAATCGAGCAAATTTACGAAAACATAATGGTAAAGCTCCAAGAAAACATTGACGATTTGCTAAAGAACGATAAAAGTGAACCAACCTCCAACAATTTCCCAAAACAAAAGGAGCTGAAGTTGCCAACCATCAAAATACCAGCTTTTGACGGGGATTACAAAAAATGGAAATCATTTATTGATCTTTTCCAACAAACCATCGACAAAAATGAAAATTTAGGTAATGTACAAAAACTACATTACCTTAAAACGAATCTGACGGGAGAAGCAGCAAAAATGATTCAACATCTCCAGATAATTGACACCAACTATACTATGGCGCGCGACATGCTGATAAATAGGTATGAAAACACCAGACTACTAGTAAATGCACAACTACAGGCTTTACTTAATCAACGCGACTGTCCATTCGAGTCAGCAGAACACCTGAGGCGATTACACGACACTACAGCAGAATGCGTCAATGCATTGAAAGGTTTAACAATTGATACTGGAACCTGGGACCCAATGGTAGTCTTCATAGTTTCACAAAAATTGGACAACGAAACCAGAAAAGCATACGAGCAATCGTTAAGCAACCCTAAAGATCTACAGGGTCTTGACGAGTTTCTGAAATTCCTAGAAAATAAATTTAACGCACTCGAAAACTTAGAAGGAAGAAAAAACAAAGGAGAAAACACGAAAGAGCTGAAACAACCTAATTACGCTCAAAAATCGCAGTACAGAAAGCCAATGAACAGAAGTTACCATGCTGTCGCCACGCCATGTTGTAGGTTATGCAAAGGACCTCACTGGTTGCATGTCTGCAACAAATTTGTTACGATGCCGACCACACAGAGACAAGAAGTTGTTAAGAGGGAAAAATTGTGCAGAAATTGTTTTAAGAGTGAACACAACACAGCAATGTGTACATCTTTCAAAACGTGCCAAATCTGCAGGGGGCAGCATCACACGCTTCTTCACGCTGCAGAGGTAGGAAGAAATATGCAATCACAACAATCAAACTTTGCGGATACAATTCAAAACACGGTGCTTTTGGCCACAGCCTTAATAAAAACAAATTGGAATGGTGGAGAATTCGTTCTGAGAGCTTTAGTTGACCAAGGCTCTCAGTCATCTTTTATCACGGAAGATGCAGTGCAACGGCTGCAACTAAAGAAGAGGAAAACATTTGCATCAGTGACTGGTTTGGGTTCAACTAAAGCTGGAACTGCGACAAGTAAAGTGGAACTGCAAATAAAATCGATATATCCTTCGACATTTCAAACATGGGCAACATTCCTTGTACTTCCGAAGCTAACAAAAGTACAACCGGACAAGTCGTTCATTGAGAAAAGATGGGACCACATTGAACATCTTTCTTTAGCCGACCCGTCATACAACAAAAGAGCAGCAATAGATGTATTAATTGGAGCAGACGTTTTTCAAGACATAATTATCGACGGAGTAATTAAAGGCAACCCTGGCTCTCCGATAGCTCAAAACACGAGGCTAGGTTGGATATTATCTGGAAGTATCAATCAAACTAGCAACAACGAATCATCAACCTGTCATATTACAAATGTTGAGCTCAATGACCAACTTAAGCTGTTTTGGGAAACAGAGGAGATACAAGAAAAAACTAATTTGACGATGGAAGAACTGAGATGCGAAGAGATATTCATGGACACACATAAAAGGGAACCATCTGGAAGATACGTTGTTAGACTGCCATTCAAGGAAGGTGCAGCAGAACTAGGTGAATCGAAGAAAAAAGCTTTAGCCCGCTTTCTTCAAACAGAGAAGAGGTTCTCACGAGATAAACAGTTGCATGAAGATTACAATGCCTTCTTGCAAGAATACATTGAGCTCGGTCATATGGAATTAGTAGATACCTCTATAAGCACCAGAAAAAATGAAGTATACTATCTCCCACATCAAGCAGTAATAAGACCGGAAAGTTCAACAACAAAACTTAGAGTTGTTTTTGACGCATCTTCAAAAACCAGTTCAGGGCTAAGCCTCAACGATAAAATGCTGACAGGTCCCATAATACAAAATGATCTGTATAGCATAATAACCAGATGGAGGAAACATAAAATTGTATTCCGGGCAGACATTGAGAAAATGTACAGGCAAATACTTGTTGCTCAAGAAGATCAGGATTACCAACGAATACTATGGAGAGAAAAGCCAACACAAAAAATTAAGGAATACAGACTGAAAACCGTAACGTACGGAACGTCCTCCGCTCCGTTTTTGGCTACAAGGGTTCTTCATCAATTAGCGTTGGATGAAGAAGAAAAATTTGAACTTGCATCAAAACTTACTCGTGAAGATTTTTATGTCGATGACTTGTTATCGGGAGCAGATACAATAAAAGATGCGCAAAAAGCCTGTACACAGCTAACGCAACTAATGACAAGTGGTGGATTTAAACTTAGAAAATGGTCCGCTAATTCAGAAACTATATTAAAAAACATTGCAACCGAAGACCAAGACCAAGGGAGATTTAAATTAAATGCATAATATCCTGTCAAAACCTTAGGCATATACTGGCGCCCAGAATCTGATACATTTGAGTTTAAAACACATCTAGAAACAGCCAACGAAAAAATAACGAAAAGAATTATTGTATCAGAAACAGCAAGCCTTTTTGAGCCGTTGGGTTGGCTAACCCCTATTATCATAAAAGCCAAAATAGTGCAGCAAGAGCTTTGGAAGGAAGATAGAGAATGGGACGAAATACTACCTGAAGAAATCATAAGCAGTTGGAAAAAATTCAAAAACGAGTTGAGTTGCATAGAAAACATAAAGATACCACGATGGAGTCAGTTCGAAAGGAAGCACCGAGTTGAACTGCACGGGTTTTGTGACGCATCAGAGAGAGCGTTTGCTGCAGTTATTTATACAAGGGTGATAACAGAGGCTGGAACTGTTCATGTAAATGTATTGTGCGCTAAATCAAAAGTTGCACCGATTAAAAAAGTTTCAATACCAAGGCTGGAACTATGTGGAGCAGTATTGCTAGCAAAATTGATTAAAAAGACGGTGGTGGCGCTTTCAATAGATGAATTAGAAGTACACGCGTGGACCGACTCGAAGATTACTCTTGCATGGTTGAATGGAAATCCATTTAAATGGAAAAATTACGTCGCGAATAGAATCGAAACTATACTGAAAGTAATAGATTCAACAAAATGGCATCACGTTAGTGGTAATGAAAACCCAGCAGATTGTGCTTCGAGAGGTATAAACCCATCACAGCTTAAAGATCATCTTCTTTGGTGGAATGGTCCGAAGTGGCTCTCTCATGCAGAAGTATTATACAATGATAACAACATACACAGTACCGACCTAGAAATTAAAAAGGTCAACATTTGTGCGATGATGAGCGTACAAGAAAATAAACAAGATTTAATAGGACAAATGACAACACGACACAGTTCGCTCAAACGTCTCACAAGAATTCTTGCATATTGCGAACGATTTCTGTACAACGTGAAATCGCACAGCCAAAACAGGAGATCGGGACCCTTATCGAGTGATGAAATAGAAAGTGCGAACAAACTTCTAATAAGAAACACCCAAAATACACATTTTGGTTCTGAAATGAAAGGTCTTAAAGCTGGAAAAGATGTAGAAAAGAAGAGCAAATTACGATGCCTTGTTCCATTTATTGACGAAGACGGAATTATTCGAGTTACAGGAAGACTGACGGAAGCTAAACTTTCTGAGTTACAAAAACATCCTATTATAATTCCACACAAAAGTGATCTTACCACGCTTCTCATTGACGACGCTCACAAATCAACATTACACGGAGGAAGCCAGTTAACACATTCCTATATACGACAGCGTTACTGGGTTATCAATGGGTCCAGTGCAGTTAAGCAACGGCTTCACGGATGTACTATCTGTTTCAGACATAAATCAGATAGAAGCAAACAATTGATGGGAAACCTTCCTCAACCAAGGGTAAATCGAAGCAGGCCTTTCCTACACACCGGTGTCGACTATGCTGGACCAATAGACATCGATATCAGCAAAGATGGGGACCGGCTGTTCTTATGTCAAGAAGACTTCGAATTCTTCTTATTAATGGCTATTTTAGCAAATGATAAACTGCTTACACCAGAAAACAGTGGATCAATGTCATCAAGATATACTGCTTTCTATATCCAAAACCAACTGACAGCGGCTCGCGACCTACCTGAAGTCTTCCAGTATTTCACTCAAAATCGTCTAGCAGCATTTCATGGCTTCATCCCCGATGTTATTAAGCCGGGGTTAATTAAGATTCTCGAGTATGGAAGCTATGGAGCGGTCTGTGGTTACGCTTATCGTCTTCTCGAAGGGTCAGGAATGACAATGATCACATTCACGGACCAAATCCTCACCAGTTCAACGAAATTGAGGGGATTCATGACCACTCGGATTGCAACTGAGATCATAAAATTCTCCGAGTGGGTTACAGGGATGAAACTTAAATATGGTAAAGATTACATGTATTTGAAATACGTTTGTCCTGAGGAATTGAGGTCAATGACTCAGGATACGTATAAAAACTTGTTCGCCCTCATGTACAAATACGGTTTCAATTCTATGCTCAAAAACTATAGGTCCAAATTATTGGACACAATCAAAATTGATGATAGCTGGACTACCCCTCTCACTGGGTACGAGGATGATTGTGAATCATTGGACCCCAAGATCAAGGAAAGGGTAATGAATCTTTTACAAATTAAAAAGATCAACTCTGAACCTAAGTCTGTAGATATGAGCGCACTGGCAGGATTATTTGAGCTTGCGAAATCAGTCCAACAACAACAGAAGAGCTCATAGGCTCCTAGTCTGGTTAAGATAGGTTGCTTTAATAAAAAAAAAAAAAAAAAAAAAAAAAAAAAAAAAAAAAAAAAAAAGAAGCGTTACTGACAAGATGGCAGCTATTGGAACGGATGCAGCAACAATTTTGGAAAAAATGGAGCCAAAGTTACTTGACAACCCTTCAACAAAGACAGAAATGGACGCAGAAGACTAGGAATCTGAGTCCTGGTAACATTGTGCTGTTGAAAGATGACAACCTTCCACCAACAAGGTGGTCTTTGGGTATAATTGAGGAAACCCATGCGGGAGACGATGATTTGGTACGAGTTGTGTCTGTAAGGACAAAAAATAAAATCTATAAGAGACCTATAGGCAAACTGTGTCCTCTACCAATTATCGATAATAACAATGTCGAAGAAATAAATACAGAAGCTGCAAACACTGTCATCGAGCTGCACAGTCCAAACTTGGCCGGGCAGAATGTACAAGTACGTACATAATCTGTGCTGACAAGGCATCTGGGCTGTTTGCATTTGTTATGACAACAAATGCCAAACGAGCGCATACCAAAAATTACACCAGACACCACCAACTGAATGAACAACAACAGGTGAATGACCAACAGGCAAACGAATACGACACCTCCTGCAACGATCAGCATTTATTATGCTCGCACGAGTCGTTGCACCTCATTTAGGCATATGTTATTCTTTATTGTCTAGTAAGCACTTAATATGTATAAATACTTTGAGCTAATAATAAATAAAACACTTGCAGTTAGAACGGCAATCAAACCAGTGTTTTTCTCATTAAGTTCTCCCCACCAGCGGTAAAGAACGGTTTGCTAAAGTTATTGAGTGCATGCTATTAATATCCCCCCACCAGTGGTAAGGTGTTAATAGTAGGTCCTCAACATATGGTCCTTCGAGCCAATAGACATCAGAATGTCAAAGGGAAGAGGCAACAAATCATACAAGGGATACATTGCAATTTTCATATGCCTAGCAACAAAGGCTATACATATTGAAGTTGTGAGCGATCTAACGGCGAACGCATTCATCGCAGCTTTCAAAAGACTCTGTGGGCGAAGAGGTCATGTCGCGCATCTGTATAGTGACAACGGAACAAATTTTGTGTCTGCAAACAAAATTCTCCAACTAAACGTGAAAGCCCAAGAGAAGTACAATCAAGACATGTCAAATATGCTCATGTCTTGTAGTACGGAGTGGCATTTTATACCCCCTGGAGCCCCTCATTTTGGTGGGTTGTGGGAGGCGGGAGTGAAATCGATAAAGTATCATTTAAAAAGAACCATCGGAGAGCACAAACTTACATTTGAAGAACTAGCAACATTATTAACGCAAATCGAGGCGTGTCTTAATTCACGGCCACTTTATCCACTCTCAAACGATCCAGACGATCCAGATGTACTGACGGCAGGACACTTCTTAATCGGGGCAGCCCTACTAGCACCACCGGAAAAACATAGACTTGACGAGAAAGAAGCGTTACTGACAAGATGGCAGCTATTGGAACGGATGCAGCAACAATTTTGGAAAAAATGGAGCCAAAGTTACTTGACAACCCTTCAACAAAGACAGAAATGGACGCAGAAGACTAGGAATCTGAGTCCTGGTAACATTGTGCTGTTGAAAGATGACAACCTTCCACCAACAAGGTGGTCTTTGGGTATAATTGAGGAAACCCATGCGGGAGACGATGATTTGGTACGAGTTGTGTCTGTAAGGACAAAAAATAAAATCTATAAGAGACCTATAGGCAAACTGTGTCCTCTACCAATTATCGATAATAACAATGTCGAAGAAATAAATACAGAAGCTGCAAACACTGTCATCGAGCTGCACAGTCCAAACTTGGCCGGGCAGAATGTACAAGTACGTACATAATCTGTGCTGACAAGGCATCTGGGCTGTTTGCATTTGTTATGACAACAAATGCCAAACGAGCGCATACCAAAAATTACACCAGACACCACCAACTGAATGAACAACAACAGGTGAATGACCAACAGGCAAACGAATACGACACCTCCTGCAACGATCAGCATTTATTATGCTCGCACGAGTCGTTGCACCTCATTTAGGCATATGTTATTCTTTATTGTCTAGTAAGCACTTAATATGTATAAATACTTTGAGCTAATAATAAATAAAACACTTGCAGTTAGAACGGCAATCAAACCAGTGTTTTTCTCATTAAGTTCTCCCCACCAGCGGTAAAGAACGGTTTGCTAAAGTTATTGAGTGCATGCTATTAATATCCCCCCACCAGTGGTAAGGTGTTAATAGTAGGTCCTCAACACCAATACAGGTATCCATAACAAAACACCGGCGTAGGAGACTACCTCGTAGTAGACTCAATCGGTGGCAGGATGGCTTATATGTCGCATGTTCCCAATGAGTAATGAGGGATTTCCAACCACAGACACAGCAATTTCATCAATAACAGCCAACTCTTCTGCCGCCTGTTCATTTGTAATATTATAGGGGGTGAAGGATTGTAAAGAAATAGATAGTGCGAAAGGTAAAGGTTAAGGAAAAGGTAAGGTAGTTTACGTTTTGGGTTCATTATTTCAACGCATTTTTTTTTTCCAATACAGGTATCCATAACAAAACACCGGCGTAGGAGACTACCTCGTAGTAGACTCAATCGGTGGCAGGATGGCTTATATGTCGCATGTTCCCAATGAGTAATGAGGGATTTCCAACCACAGACACAGCAATTTCATCAATAACAGCCAACTCTTCTGCCGCCTGTTCATTTGTAATATTATAGGGGGTGAAGGATTGTAAAGAAATAGATAGTGCGAAAGGTAAAGGTTAAGGAAAAAGTAAGGTGGTTTACGTTTTTGGTTCATTATTTCAACGAATTTTTTTTTCTTTTTCCCAATACAGGTATCCATAACAAAACACCGGCGTAGGAGACTACCTCGTAGTAGACTCAATCGGTGGCAGGATGGCTGGACGTGGGGAAGTACCCACAACAACATAGCCGGGCATCGGACTTACAAAAAAATATATAACTGCGAGGGATTATCAACATGTACCTAATGGAATGTAAGTTGTTTTTTTTTTTAGTAGACGTAGTTAACTTTTTGTGTTGAATCCAATAATTCCATTTTTCCTACAGTCATTCTGGTATACATATATTTTCAGACATTCATTTCAATACTCTTACCTTGGTTAAGGAAAAAGTAAGGTAGTTTACGTTTTGGGTTCATTATTTCAACGCATTTTTTTTTTTTCCCCAATACAGGTATCCATAACAAAACACCGGCGTAGGAGACTATTTCGTAGTAGACTCAATCGGTGGCAGGATGGCTTATATGTCGCATGTTCCCAATGAGTAATGAGGGATTTCCAACCACAGACACAGCAATTTCATCAATAACAGCCAACTCTTCTGCCGCCTGTTCATTTGTAATATGGTAGGGGGTGAAGGATTGTAAAGAAATAGGTAGTGGGAAAGGTAAAGGTTAAGGAAAAGGTAAGGTAGTTTACGTTTTGGGTTCATTATTTCAACGCATTTTTTTTTTTTCCAATACAGGTATCCATAACAAAACACCGGCGTAGGAGACTACCTCGTAGTAGACTCAATCGGTGGCAGGATGGCTTATATGTCGCATGTTCCCAATGAGTAATGAGGGATTTCCAACCACAGACACAGCAATTTCATCAATAACAGCCAACTCTTCTGCCGCCTGTTCATTTGTAATATGGTAGGGGGTGAAGGATTGTAAAGAAATAGGTAGTGGGAAAGGTAAAGGTTAAGGAAAAGGTAAGGTAGTTTACGTTTTGGGTTCATTATTTCAACGCATTTTTTTTTTTTCCCCAATACAGGTATCCATAACAAAACACCGGCGTAGGAGACTATTTCGTAGTAGACTCAATCGGTGGCAGGATGGCTTATATGTCGCATGTTCCCAATGAGTAATGAGGGATTTCCAACCACAGACACAGCAATTTCATCAATAACAGCCAACTCTTCTGCCGCCTGTTCATTTGTAATATGGTAGGGGGTGAAGGATTGTAAAGAAATAGGTAGTGGGAAAGGTAAAGGTTAAGGAAAAGGTAAGGTAGTTTACATTTTGGGTTCATTATTTCAACGCATTTTTTTTTCCAATACAGGTATCCATAACAAAACACCGGCGTAGGAGACTACCTCGTAGTAGACTCAATCGGTGGCAGGATGGCTTATATGTCGCATGTTCCCAATGAGTAATGAGGGATTTCCAACCACAGACACAGCAATTTCATCAATAACAGCCAACTCTTCTGCCGCCTGTTCATTTGTAATATTATAGGGGGTGAAGGATTGTAAAGAAATAGATAGTGCGAAAGGTAAAGGTTAAGGAAAAGGTAAGGTGGTTTACGTTTTGGGTTCATTATTTCAACGAATTTTTTTTCTTTTTCCCAATACAGGTATCCATAACAAAACACCGGCGTATGAGACTACCTCGTAGTAGACTCAATCGGTGGCAGGATGGCTGGACGTGGGGAAGTACCCACAACAACATAGCCGGGCATCGGACTTACAAAAAAATATATAACTGCGAGGGATTATCAACATGTACCTAATGGAATGTAAGTTGTTTTTTTTTTTTTCAGTAGACGTAGTTAACTTTTTGTGTTGAATCCAATAATTCCATTTTTCCTACAGTCATTCTGGTATACATACATTTTCAGACATTCATTTCAATACTCTTACCAAATTTTTCTCAGTTTGAGTTCTTATCTCCCTCTCAAACTGGATTAAAGAAAACCAAGTTTGTGATTTCTCCCTCTTTGAGCAGCAGAAGAGGAATTTTTCAATCTAAAGAGCTCTACACTTTTATGAACATTTTCCCCAAAATTTTGGGAGGATATCCTATAGGATATCTAATCCAATCACTAATAAAAGGACTCCCTGATCCATTGACAGAAAGTCTCTGTGTGTTGCAAAAATTGAGGCCGTTATTGATTAAAAAAGAACTAGAATTGTTTGATAATTTTATGAATTTACATCTTGACCCGAATACCAACTTTAGATATAGTATGTCCAATCCCACAGGTATAAATATGATAAGCCCCACCACTCCTGGTGACACAGTCAAGTCTTCGGTATCCAGATTCGACTAATTAGTATATTTTTAATTTGTATTTTTTAAATAATTTTGAAATGAAAATGTTTGGTGTCCTAAATAATGAATAATGCAATTATTGTTAAAACAACAAACAATTTATAACAAAGTTTTATATATACGAGTACGAGTGTATCAAAAAATCAAGCAACAAACAAAAATACCTTAGTGTAACACATGTGTGCTCCTTTGTTGAGGGTGTACCTACTAGGTATGGAATTTACGATCATAACAGACTGCAAGGCATTCGAAGCTACGATGAAAAAAAGGGACTTATGCCCGCGAGTAGCGAGATGGGCAATAATGCTACAAGAGTACTCGATGAAAGTCATCCACTGAGCAGGCACGTCAATGAGACACGTAGATGCTCTCAGCAGATATCCCATGGCAATGAGGATAGAGGACGGACTCGTGCACCAGATAAAAAACGCACAAGGTAAAGACGAATTCTGCCAATTAATTCTTGATATAATTACAGCTGCAGGTGCATATAAAGATTACGAAGTAAGAAGCGGGTTACTCTACAAGTTCGAAGGAGGTGCTCACTTATTAGTTGTTCCGAAGGCGCTACAGAAAGAAATCATCCGTAACGTGCATGTGCAGGGACACATAAGTGCAAGAAGAGTAGAGGCCATAGTAAAACAAGATTATCATATACCAAAAAGTCCAGCAATCTATAAACTCAACGGTGTCGCGAGCCACAAAGAGGAGCCCTTTCCAACTGATGTTCGGGGAAACGATGCGTCGAGCGGAAGATTTGGAGATAAGGAAACTGGTAGAAGAGGTAATCTTAGATGACTTCGAAGCGAACCGAGACGAAATGAGAAAAACGGCAAAGGAAGAAATAAGCAAAATTCAAGCGGAAAATCAAAGAACTTATAACAAGAAAAGGAAAGCTGCGCACGAGTATAAGGTTAACGATGTAGTGTGTTTATGTGCACACGATATATGCGCGTGTCAAGCGACGAATTCCACTCGTCACTTGATACGCCGCAATGTGATCTTATGCACATCATCACACCATAATCTTCCCACGAATAATTTCCCATGAATAATTTGCTGACTCCTCTTCATGTATGAATGTGGAGTCATAGTTTTACTTTCTAGAGTTAGTTACTTTAAAGACACAGAACAATAAAGATTGAAATAAAGAATCCGCAATGACTTTTATTATTACAACGATCTAGTGGCTATAAAAAGGACGCAGTTTGGAACTGGGCTGAAGTTACATGCCAATTTCCTAGGACCGTACGAAGTAACAAAAGCAAAAAGAAACGAGAGGTACGAAGTAAAGAAGGTTGGCCAACATGAGGGGCCTAACATCACTAGCACAGCGGCCGACTACATGAAACCATGGCTAACTGACGGAGAGGAGATCAAAGATGACCCTGAAGACGAAGACGACATCGACTGAGGGCAGTCGATTTTCCTTAGGATGGCCGAATGTGGGATCCATAGAACAATAAGCTAAGTATAAAATAGATAAGATAATATAAAGTAAATTAAACAGATTTACTACTTCCAGACCGTCGTCACCAAACTTACATCAACACATTCCTCCCATTGATATGACCAGAATACTACCCGCAAATATCAGCACATTCCTCACATTTGCGTCAACTACCCTACACCAACCACAACGCAAAGTAATGACGACCAACCATGAGTCAGTGCCATGGTCAACGTGGGGCAACGTACGAGAAGAAACATGACCTATTTAAATTGGTTTAAATAGCCAGTCATGTTTCTTAGAAAACAACAAACGATGGGGAGAGTCACAAGCATTGCTGATCGCTATTGGAGTAATTGGAGGAACAATGATACTGAGCTGGGCCAACAGGGCGTTGGCATGGTATCGGCTGCTGAGCGGGTGGGCGATATGGGACCTGCTGTAAGGCCAACGGAGAACATGGCATTCGGAAAAGAAACACAGAAGACGACGACGACGGTCTGGAAGTAATTTAGTAATTGTAATTGTACTCACCAAAAGGTGATGTGTTTTGTTTGTCGAACCAATGTATTGTACATCAGAATTTCATTTCTTAATATAATAAGTATAGCTTAGTAACTGACGTGTCGTGTTATTTATTTCGATCTACATTGTTTTATCTTTCGACCTACATGTATTTATACTCTATAGTATCTATAATAAAAAAGACATATTGTACTGGTGGCGCCTGTTTGTCCCGTAGGCGATCTTAACGTTGGTCGGGGATTGTTTGATGCGAACAGAGAATAACAAACAACGAATAACGTCACAATCACAAGTTCATCCACCTCCAATGTATCAACAGTTGCCTGCCCAACCTGCACAACCTATTAAACTCAATGGATAGACTAAGTGTGGCTTCACAAAGGAAAGTTATATGATTTGACCGCGATCAGTATCAGCAAGTAGTTAAGAGAATTTAAGAAAAGTAGGAATCATACAAAAAAAAAAATCTTCACGATTGCAATAGTACCTATAATCGCAAGTAAAAGCTGCTAAAATAAATATAGTTTTAGAATATGAATTGGTTTTAAATTATACTCGGCAGGGTGAATAAAAAAAAACAAAACTACACATTGAAATTCTCGCAGTGGCAACATTAACTAATTCTCCACCCCTACGACGAAAGATTGCACCATAAATTTTTTTTTTTTCTACCCAAAAGTAGAACTTTGTGGCTAAGTGAAATGAAAACTTTTCTCTTAACATTAACTTTTTTAAACACTACATACAAAAACTTACCCTATCATAAAGTTAATCTTCAAAAAATAGTATTTCGAGAATTCTTTTTTGAACGGTTTTCCGACGATCTTTGTTCATTTTTAGCAGCTCTGATGTTACCAGTTCGCCGAGTAGATGCTCCGAGCTTCTGGCTGATGTAGCTGAAGCATTAGTAATGTTTCTTTCTTGTTGTACAGCTGCAGCTGCCGCAGCCGGAGTCATCTGCTGGTAAAGCGAGAATAAGAAGTCATTGCTTGTTGGAAATAAATTTGTAGATGTTGTATGATTCATGTTGTTCAAATTGTGTGTAGCGTTGCTTAGCATCTTATTGTATTGATGTTGTTGTTTTTGCTGATGCTGTAAAAGCTGTTGTTGCTGTTGTTGTTGATGATCATGTGATTGACGCAAGTGAATTGCATGTTTATCGTTTACCATAGCTGAGTGCCGCATTGTTGACCCTGGGCTTGTGTTATCATCCGAATCTGATGTATCCAAGTATTGTTTTGTTATTTGAACGCGGGGCTTCTTCATACTGTTACCGCCATTTGTAAGAAATTGGTTATCACTACTCATGGCGGGTGACACATTGTTGTCATTAATAGCAGGTGGTGGCGGTGGAGGCGATGACGACAATGGTGATTTCATGGATGAAGATGTTGACGAAGCCACCCCATTGCCAACATTAGACACACTAGCAGCCTGTGGATCGTTTTCTCGATATTGATCATAGTTATCCAATGATGCCTTTCCAACAGTGTTGCCATTGTGATTTCCATTAGTGAGAACACCAAGTTGTGTCGTATTGAATGCCGGATGATGTGAATTTATTTGTTGGAGATGTTGCGAAGCAACAGCCGCCGCAAAATCCCGGAACGTTTGGTCTTCTTCGGTTTTTATTACATTGTCTTGTGAATAAGCAGCCGAATGTGGTTGCTGCTGTTGTTGTTGCTGGTGGTGTGGCAGGTAAGAATGATTTTTAATTGAACCATTTGACTTTGAAGAATCCATATTATATTCGCAGAAAGAACTGTTGGCGTTGGGAGATGTTAGAAAATTTGAAACATTGCGATACGATTTGCGTGGCTGAATGTGTTGGTCTAAGAATTTCATTTTTTCCAAATACGGACGTGAGAGGTGTTCGTAAACGGGTGGATCGCCCTGCTTGCGTTGAGAGACATAACGTTCGCGTAAGTATTTCCAGCGTTTCTTGCATGTTTCCACTAAAATAAAAAAATTAATTCATTAATTCTGTGTTATTTGATTTAGTAAAAAAAAAAAAAAAACACTCATTCAGGCAATCGTTTAGCTTTGAGGTGTATTTAGCTTGCTCATCACCTACATCTTCAACTTATCGTTTATGGTAAGCTTTAAGTAAGAGTCACCGTAATGAAGAGGAGAAAAAGAATCTGGTGAAGCATTTCACATGCAGGATGTGCAAATAAAATAAGAATCTATACTTGACTGCAAGTCCGAATTACGGCTAAGTTGCCATTTCATTGTTTGTACAAAAAGCATAACAGAGAGTGGAACAGGTAATATCACACCGATTTCCAAGAAATCAATCAATCCTACAATTTAACTCTATCAGTCTTCACGCTCTCTTTTGTACCCTATCAATTAGGCGCAAAGATGTTTGAGAAGCACCTGATTAGACATGGAAATATATACACTTTGATTGTTTTAGGACGATGATGATCTAATTTTTTGCTGTTTTCAATTTGATAAGTACCTCAAACACTTTCAGTTATCTATCGCTCATATCGCTCTCTTAATTTTGTAGAAATTCAAAACTATGTTGGAAACGATTACTGGAACGATACTCTATACACAGTTAATGTTGACAGCAAAGTTTTGTTGTTCAATAACTTGCTAAATATACTTTTTGATCATGTCATGTCGGTATTAGCGGCAACTAAGCAGCAGACGCAGAAGCCAAATCAGCTATAAAAGAACCTCTAAAAATATTTATCCAACATAATAATAAAGATATTTCGAACTATCTCCGTGAAAACTGGAAGTATAAAAGAAAAAACTCATGGACAAGATACAACCACTCCTATAAAAACGCTAACCCCAACGGAGATAGAGCAATATACCCCAATAATACATCTCTAAAAAAACTAAAAGTATTCATCAGACTCAGACTTGGTCACACCTACATTACACACAAACATCTCTTCAATAAGGAGCTTCCCCCTATGTGCCACCTTTGTCAAGATAGTACATCCACTTTGACAATTGGCCATCTCCTTTCCTGTCCGAAAGTCCTATCAACCTGCGCAAGGCTATCCAACAACAACAACTTACACAACCTTTTGAAAGATATCAACACCAACAACATAAATCTAGTTTACAACATAATAACGAATTTAAAACTTGAAAAGAAGGCTTCCACGGATCTTAGTACTTCTAATTCGATCAAGCTTTGTTACTCCTGCTGTCATCCGAAGCATCTTCATTTCGGCTGCCGTCAATTTGCTTTCATACTTTTTGTACATTGTCCAACATTGTGAACCGTATGTCAGAGCTGGACGGACAACTGCTGTGTAGAGTCTTCCCTTCAGCTTAGGGGGCATTTTTCGATCACAGAAGAGGAGTTTTCTCGCCAATTCATCCACCCTACGCTTACTCGATGATTGATGTCGTCATCACAAGTTGCTTCACTATTGATCATAGATCCCAGATATTTAAACTTTTCACACTTGGTAAGCTTTTAATAATATTATAATAATTTAATACTTTTTGAAACCTATTGTTCCGATAGTAACTAATCAGGTCAAAAGATCTAGAAATTGCCCATGGTATAATAGGGGTATTGAAATACAAATCAAAGAAAGAACGTTTTCACAAAAGATATAAGAAATACCCCTCTGAGTACAATAGACGTCAATATACTTTTGATAGAAACAAAGTTGTTTCTCTTATACGTTTAAGAAAGAAAACTTATTTTCTACAAAAACTTGATGTTTCGTTAAACTCTAAAGTGCTTTGGAAGAACTTAAAAGACATTGGTATTACTGGAAATAAAAATAAGCAACAGTGTTTGTTAGATCCAGAAGTAATTGAGTCATTTTATGCTCCTCACTTACAAAGTACGAGATCTTCTTTAACTTTACCCGAAAACGAAGTTGGCTTATTTTCATTCAACCTCGTCGATGAAATTGAAATTATTAGCGCTGTAAAGTTGGTGATATCGAATGCAGTCGACTCAGACAAAATTTCTCCAAAATTTATTCGTTTAATTTTACCAGTTGTTCTTCCACCTTTGAAACATATTCTTAATAGTTGTTTGTATAGAAGCGAGTTCCATGAACCTTGAAAGGATACAATTGTCTTACCTATTCCCAAAAAAAGCAATTCCTGTGAGCCCTCTGACTTCAGACCAATTAGCCTTTTGCATTTCTTTGGTAATGTCTTTGAACGGTTGATGGCTACTCAAGTTCTTGACTTCATTCAATCTAACTACAAAATGTCTAAATGGCAATCTGGTTTTCGCAAAAACCATAGTTGTGAAACTGCGGTAGTTAAGGTCACATCTGATTTCCGTTTTGCGCTAGATAGTAATCAGCTGGGTACAATGGTACTGTTGGATTTCTCAAAAGCTTTCGACTGCATTGATCTCCAAATTTTAATTTTGAAACTTTGTAACAACTTCAATTTTTTCAATACTGCTCTTAAGCTTTTGAGAAACTATCTGTTAAACAGGCCCCAAAAAATGACAACAAGTCAAGGTTCTTCAAGATCATACATTGTCAACTGCGGTGTACCGCAAGGCTCAATACTAGGAACGCTTCTCTTTTCACTTTTCATAAATGACCTTCATGCAATAGTTAAAAACTGTTATATTCATATCTATGCAGATGATGTATTGTTATATATTTTTAGTGAATTGGGTTCAATGAATGATTGCGTTGCTCGGATCAATGAGTATTTAGTCAATATTCAAAGCTGGGTTAACTCCAACAAGCTACAACTAAATCTTTCAAAAACGCATAGTATGGTATGCTCAAGACGTGAAATTAATCATTTGGACTTACCAAGAATTGCTTTGAATACACAAATCATTGAATACGTTAGCAAAGTTAAATACCTTGGTTTTACAATTAATAATAAATTGAGCTGTTGTGATGCAATATCCGAAAGCATAAGAAGAATATACAGCAACTTACACTTCTTGAGGTGTTCATCGGCTATTTTGAATCTTGCCTTGAAAAAACAGCTGGTAAAAAGCCTAATCTTGCCTTACTTCACTTTTAACAGTGCTGTTTACCCTAGTCTTGACTATGATTGTAAGCGTAAGCTTAATGTAGCATTTAATCAGCCCTATCACAGATTCCATCGTAGAAAACTTCCACACGGAAAGCTAAGTTACGATCTACGAAAATTTGTGATCACAAAATACGAATGGAATCGAAGAAAGCATTTCCAGTTGCCACACTAAATACCGCCATGCTGGTTATCGAACTCAGCTGTTTTACACCAAATGTGCAAGATCATTCACATTTTTCTGCAAAACACAACTTTTTTCGTATATAAGGACGACGATTTTACATTCCACTTGGATTTGGTGATGCTGAATCTACGAATTTCGAAATTCGTTCCACTCCGAATGAATTATGTGATATTAACATCGGGAAACTTCGACTTTTTTCGATTACGATGGAATCTGTGATAGGGCTGAATGACTGCTTGCGTTTCATTTATGACAACCCTAGGTATGAAAGTTTCATTTTTACATGATTCTTTGTTGGGACTGAATATAGATAGATATATTTTGTATCGAAACATTTCACTCCTTTATAACATAATACATGGAAGGTGTCCAGGGTACCTAGAAGAAATGCTTCATTTTGCACAGTCTCGAAGAGGACTTAAATTAATCCTGCCGCGATTTGCACACACTATTGCTGAACGATCTTATTTTGTCTCTGTGATCAGGATTTGGAATAGTCTGCCCTCTGAAATTCAAAGAACTTCTACATTGAATTCTATGCAACCGCTTAGTTCCAACTTCTGAACAGTTTCGTGAATTTGGAATATGCTGAGGGCTGAGTCGTCGGCAAAGCAATTATAGGGCCCATACACTACTCATGCCTGCATGTACAATAGAGTGTCCCGTCAAATTTTTTTGTGGCGTATCCTTACGTAAGACCCCTCAAAAGTTGCGTATTCAAGAGCACATCACGGGAAAAATACTAAAAAAAAATATTCTATGGTACTTTTGGGCCTCTACCAGCCGTTGAAGTTTTGAAAAATAAGCGACTTTTCAAAAAAAAATTTTTTTTGCCCTATTTATGCAATCAAGTTTATCTTGCTTTTCGTTGTTAATTCATGTTAATTTTACCATTTTTACCACTTTAATGTGTAACTTACGTTCTCACATAGATGCAAAAAAATTACCTTTATCATAACTGCAAGAAATGACGCGAATATTGCATTTTAAGTTAGTCTATTTATTTCATTTATCTCAGCCGCATACAATACATACATAACTAATTTACTGCAACTGAAATTATAGAACTCGACTAGCTCAAGGTTCCTTTTTGTATTTTCAAAAAATATAACGGATCTATCTAGTTCCCCCCACTATACCATCCCTAACACAAATTAGGTTGCAACGTCACAATGTGATCTAAATGTAACACGTATTCGATACAGTATAGTATATCAAATAATAACTCTTCTATTTTCGATGAGTTAGTTTATGAACTTTGTAAACATCTTAGAGGAATAAAGAACAAGAGGGAAAACCATTACCTCTCAAGAGTTTGTGACAGGTATGGGCTTTCTGTTCGTTCTGCTGCAGCAGTTGCTTCTGCAGTGCTTCAGGACGCTGGTCTTGTAAACGAGAAACGACATTAATAATACTACTCTTGTTATTGACAAAAATAAAATTCATCGAGCTTTGTGAAAGTCAAGAGACAGTCTTTCAAACCAATACGATGGTGTCTTAGTAAAGTATATATTTTGATGGACGAAAAGATAAAACTCTTGTTTACGAAACAAAAGATGGACGCTATTACCGGAAGGTGGTTCTTGAAGAACATATTTCAATTCTTGCTGAACCAGTATCACTGTTTTTGGGCCACATAACTCCGAAAAGTGGGACAGGAATAGAAATAAGTAGCTCAATAATAGACTTTTTAAAAAACAAAGGATTCGATTTGAAATCTATTGTCTGCATTGGATGTGACGACACTGCAACAAATACTGGTTGGAAAGGAGGTATTATATCTTATATGGAAAAGGAGCTTGGTCTACCTTTACAATATGTTTACTCCACGCAAATGAATTGCCACTAAGACACCTTTTCACCAACTTGGATGGATCAACTTCGGGACCTCGCGAGTATTCTGGCCCAATCGGTAAGGCACTAGCTGATTGTGAAAATACCACTGTTGCTCAATTTTCACCGAGCAAAGAATCGTAGATCAATTGAGTACCGAACAAAAATATATCTTTGAAATGTGACAAGCGATCAAATCAGGTTACCGTGCTCCCGTATTAGCAAATCGACAGCCTGGGAAAATGGCACACTCACAATGGGTCACCACACCACTGCGAACAGAATATTAAGACTGTATGTAGGATCCAGTAATCCATCTGAAAAGTTAAAAATTTTTGTAAGGTACATAGTCAAAGTATACGCTTTGGCGTTTTGGCTTTCAATTCGTAACAAAGTCAAGGGATGGACTCATAAGGAGCAAGATTGAATCCAGAAATAAAGTGCCTTCTTTCAACTTAAAAAAAAAAAAAAAAAAAATAGGGTGGCGCTACAGAGCAAGGAGCCCGTGGGCCTAGCGCATTTCTCACAACCATGCCTTGTGGGGGAATGGAGGGGACCTACAATTTTCTGCCGGTTCCGAACGGCTAATTGAGAAAGCGCTTTTCATGGCAATGAATACTAACGGAGGACTTGCCAATTCCTCGGGAAAGGCGATACCCGTGGAAAAAACATTTTTGCCTCTGTTGGGATTCGAACTCGAACCTCTGGATTAACAGGCGAACCTGCTATCCATCACACCACGGGTGAATGTGAATAGAAAAAAAAAAAGAAAAACTTCAAAAGCCAATTTAAAATGTGAATAGGTATATCTGTTTTTAAGCGTTTCGTGCTTCCGTTAACATTTTTATTTTGTTTGAGAACCCTAATAATTTTTTTTAAACATTTTAAATAACAAATACCTACCTTTAATTAAACTAAAAAAAAGATGAATTGGAATAATAAAAAGTGACATAAAATATGTATGAAAACAATTAAGAATTAATTTTTTTTTTACATTTAAAACCGTTTGTAGAGGCCCAAAAGTTGTATCGAAATAAAAAAGGAAGTATATATTCTTAATCTACTCGTCAATACGCAACTTTTGATACCTATTACGATACAAAACTCGAACATTTTTTTTCCCCCATACATGGACGGGACACTCTAATGTACAATCATAAATGATTGGGCATGTAGATTGAAAGTGTATGGTGTTGATTGAGTGATTGTGCATGCTGATTGAGCAATATCAGAATTTTCTTGTTTGCGCAATAATGTATGTATCGTGTCTCGTGTGTGGGCAAAAAAAAGCAACAGCGGAGTTTTAGCTTGACATCTTTACAACTTGTCTACACGGCTATAAAAATACTAATGAAGATTGCGCATTTTGCATGAGTAGTGTAGGGCGAAATCCATATTGCGCAATTTTCTGATTGAATGAAATATCAAGCGCAAAAATTTAACTTTCTCCAAAACAGTGTAAAGAATGTTTCCACTTTTCAGTGAAACTTTCATCAGATCATTAGCGGAGCTTTTGATACGAGAGCTGTCGGTCATCAAGAACCTCTCTTCTCTTAAGAAATTTTACGAGTGGCCTATTTGTCAGCGTTTTCATGACCTTGGAAAAAAGGGGACATAATTGAAATTGCAAGAAGATTCACTGACAGGTTGGAAAAAATGTAATTCTATAAGAACGTTTGTATATACTACATTCGAACAGTGTTTTGTATACTTTCGGATAATCGGAAAACCTCGAAAGTAGAACGCAAATCGAGTAAAATCATTTGATATCAAATGTGTTTGCGAGTAGACCTAAAAAGCTTTGTCTGCCTCAGTATACGAATAATCTTTGAAGGCGAGTTAAAAGACATACAACTTGGTTGAGTTTTTAATATTCTTTACCAAAAATATTGACTTCCATTTAAAATTAAGGAGTATTTTTTGCTCCACTCTTTGGCCATACATATAAAAATTTGGTCTTATTAATCTGAACATTACAAATATTCCTGGCCAGTTAAAAATCTTCTTTCGGTTTTTTTCTGAAACCTGTGTCATTTTGCACTTAAGAAAAACAGTTTTCTCATTTCCAAATCACCTGCTTACAGCTTAAATCAAACCAAAAATAATCTTTGGATATGATGGCGCCTATCACAATCACAAGGCCCGTCGCGTCGCGTCGTCGTAGCGATTTCGGACTACGAATACCACAACAGAAGCATCACAGACGCCTTTGTAGTGAATTTTTTGCCACAAAATTTGTTACTATTAATAAAGTTATTCATGCTTATTTTGACATTCTATTCGATAGAAAATTAGTCGAATTCGAAAGACGTGCATTTTGAAACTTGAATGTTAACAAGTTACAAATATCTGTTGCCAAGCGTTCATTACGATTTTTAGTCATTTATATTTGACATTCGTAGTCCGATTCCGATATTGCTACGACGGGGCCTGTGATAGGGGTGGATACTTTTCCAAAGTTAGAGGAAAACACAGCTGCATCCTCTTTTCAAATTTAGCCATACCTAAAAGCTACAACTCTTTAAAATTCCCATTGAATCGCAAAAAAATTGCTATTTTTCTTAAAATCAAACTTTTAAGATTTCTCGATTCTCAGATTTTAAGGGAGTGCATTATTAAAAGACGAACTGCGCTCAATTATATATAAAAAAGTATATTAAAATCAGACTTTTCGTCGTTGTGAATTCGGAAAACTTATTTGGAAGTAATTAAAATCTAGTTGTCTATCAAACAAAAGTATCCGCGTGTGAAAAAAAACGATTAGCTGTAAAGGAAAGTAGATCTATTTAAAGACTTACCATCGGATCGCAATTTTATTGCAATTATTTGCCATGCCTCATCTTTGGTCTCGTACTTGTTAGTTTCGTACTTGTTAAGTCCATTACCGCTACTACTTCCGCCGCCGACACCACCCATATTGATACAATATTTTTGCCGATTATAAATGACTCCATGTTGTTCCACTTCGGCAATTAGTTGCTCGTCAATCATTTTAAATAATCTTTCCTTTTTGTTGCAATATTTACACATATATTAACGCAACAAAACCTAAAAGTATAAAACAAATACATTTTATTAAGAGAATAGAAGATTAAAATCGACATTGTAAAACCAATTCATTAGCAATTAAAAAAATTACCATTGAAAGAAAGTGTAGGTACAACTGCGCGTTGATATTTTAGCTGCGACTTGCAAGACGGTACGTGAGTAGCAAATTAGGTTATATCTCTTCAATTACTTTTCGTTTCATAAGTAATCAAATTATTATTTTTGAAGAATAACTCACAGATAATCATCTGCTCTTTTTAATAACTTTTTCAGTGTTTTATTGTTAATTAATAAAGAAAAATTTAAAACAGCCCAGCAGCTGTGCACGGTGCACCAATGCAAAATGGCGAAAATAAAAGCCGAGGAGGGTAGTTTGTAGTAGATTTTATAGACTTCTAAGTGCTGCCAAACTCTAATGATAGTGGTGATTGGGTGAGCACTGAAAAGATAATACAGAGCCTTATGGTGGACACAGAGTAGTTATAATCTGTGATGGTGATGTGGACTTACATGCATCTGCAACACTCTGTGATCTGCATGTGCAGGTGAAAAAAGGAAATAGAAACAAGATGTAAAACTCATACTTGTCTGATAGAGAGAGAAGGCACTTTTAGTTATAGGATGCGGATGAAAACATGTTCATTTGCACCTAAAATTTTTCATCTGCAGCCATAATTGCCTCTGCACTCCTTTTTTGAAAACATGTCGTTTGTGAAAACGTGTGGTTTAAGAAAAATGTATTGGAAACCTTTTTTGCTTTTGGGAATTTTTGCATAAACCTCGTTTTCGTCCCGGTGGGAATAGGCTATAAGGCTGTGGACATTTTCAATTGTTACAATCCCAAAAATAGCGAAAACATTATCACTTTTTTAAATTGCTTTTAAACCAGCTGACAAAAAAATGGCGACGACTGTTCTCGATCTAATATAGCTTGTGGACAAAATGGAAATATCTTGCTTCAGCAGATTCCCAGGTTCTACTCTGTGGATATTCATCATTCCCGATATTTTCGGTTTTTGGGTGTAAAGAATGTTGAAAACTTCATTCAAAACTGCAATAAGGATTATTTAAAATCAAAGCAGCCGGATATAACCGTTGATTCAAATTAGACACTTTCTTGCTTGACCACAGAAAAACATTTGAATGTGTTTTACTTTGTGGTAATTTCGCATGCCCACTTCTATAAAATACTTCTAAGTTTTAAAATCATGTTAATTATGTACTTTATGAAATCATTTCCTCAATAAGGTGTAGTTATACTTGTTTAAAGAGCAACCAACACCTTAGCGACAGTCCTCCGAGAGTAATGACACAAGAATTTCGGAATCGGTATGAGATTCTGGGTCCTTGCAATGCGTTAGGCCCCAAGGTTCCCATCCTATGATGCGGCACCCTTTTTATTTACTTTTCTTTGTGATGTGATATTTGCAAAAAAAAGATATTCATTTGAATTTTATGAAAGAAGCCACAATTCTTTCCGATTACAAACAACCCCAACCGTATTGTAAAATAGAACCTGTACAATCCGATATATTTATAAATCCATACTCCTCACTTACTCAAACAACAATTTCAATCAAATCCCATCAATGCTATGTAATAAATAATTATTCAGTTTATTTTCTTCCTAAGACTGTGCAATAATGGAAAATGGTCAAAAAATACACCGAAGAAAATTAAAACAACTTATGTGTTGAGGGATGATTATGAACATCCAACATCACTTTCTTCACCGCCTCCAAATAATTCATTTTTAACTGGTCTTGAGCTTTCGATAACGCTTCGCTTCTTAAGACAATGATTAGAGTAATTTGTAGTTTACATTGGCTGAATAAGCATAAGTAGGTCTTCTTTGAGGAAGTTCTCATCAGTACCGGTCATAAGAGCGGACGAAGCAATGAAGAGAAACGTCACACTCGGAATGAGTCTACAAAAAGAAGATTGATAAAAATAATTACTAGAAAAACTAATTTCCTTTGAATTTCACCTCAAGTCGTATAGAGACTTGTCCATGTCCTCGTCAGAGAACTGACTTCCACTGAGTGTTAGGCTAAACTCTAGTGCCTCGTCTGCTAGACAGGACTGCACAAATTGATAAATGTCGTTTAGTTTTTCATAAACATTGAATGTACCCTAAAGAAAAACAATATAACTTTTTTGCTTAGTAAGATTAGACCTCAAAAGCAAACCTGTAAATAAATTCCATTGGGAAACTTAATTCGAATCAACGCAAAGCGATACATTCGCAAATTACGTTGTTCTTCACGTTCACGCATTGCTTTTGTCTTCAATATCTGTGCACTCTCGATAGCTTCGGTTCGCAGTTGTTGTTCGCGTTTTATCTCCTCTGGACTGATGCGGAAAAAGTCGTGGGGAAGTTCGGCACGTTTGGCTTGCACTGGCAGCAGAACTTGAATATTTCGATCTAATTCCAAGAGAATAATTTCGGCATTATGAAGCGCATCGAGTAGAACTGAAAGATCGGTATCGGGCTCAAGATTTTCCCTGGACCAGAGAAGGAATGGCTCGTTGTCAATTTCTTGTTCCCTGAATCCTGCGCCGTTGAGGAAATCAAGTGCCCCTTCAACATATCGAACTTTCTCACAGAAAATTCTAAAATCAGCCGGTCGATTCAGTTATCCGTGAGGGCTTATTTATAGAAAATTTACCTGTTGGTCATTCGTATTTTGTAGTACTTCTCGTCGTCCGGATGATTGATGAGGTTCTCTATATATTTAGAGAGCGTCCCAACGCAATCCTCAGCCTAAAAAATAAATGATATTGAAAATAAAGCTGGACACTGAAAGGCAATGGTAGACTCTGAAGAAAGCCCACAGATGGACTGAACCTTTCAGCTGGTTTGTGTACAGGGGATGTTTAATTTTGCACATCCAGATGAACTTAACCCACCTTTTCTTTAGTGTTGCAGTTGTATATGATGAGACAAGCGGTGAGTGCTCTCTCCGCTTCCAACTGTTGATACAGAAATTCTTTAATTTTCTGTTTCCACTCCTTCTTGGGTAGGATTTCATCCCCAATCATTGGACAACGAAAGAAAACCCCATGGCAAGCTAGATTCTTGTTTTCCACTACTTCCTTTGGTACTTCGACACTGCTACCACCAGCAGCTGTTTCCTCTTTAAGTTTACGTTCAGCTTCTAGTTCACGTTTTGCTTGTGCCTTGATTGCTGCCAACGATGTGTTAAATTCTTTATTGTCTTTCTTTTGTACTCGTGCGAGGGCAGCTGCAGCTGCAGCTTTTGCCTCTTCGGTCAGTTCCTGGCGCTTAGGTGGAATATAAACGTCTTTTGGAGGAGGTCGATTAGATGATGAAGCTGATGGAGCATTTAACTGATGTCCTGTACCTATATCACCTACTTTCAACTAAAAAACAAAAAAAAGGACAATTTTGATGATGCAACAAACTTATAATCTTACTTTGAATTTTGCTTCTTCCTTTTTTCTGGAGAAAAACTTTCTTATACGATTCGACATTTTTAGATTCTTGGTGAGTGCTCCTTGGGTAGTTTTAGCTTGGCAACAGAAAGCTTAAGCTCTTCAATTTCTTTCAAAGTGCCTGTAAACAGGAAGAAAAAATAAATTGTAAAACCACAACCCTCTAAGCAATAAGCCCTGTGTCGACTTACTCGGTTCTACGAACTTCTCAGTGATCACTTCACCGTATTTTCGCCAAGCAAAGCCGATCAAAATCAAATTGGTTACCAAAATCAAGAGCAGCACCTTCAACAGAGTTAACTGCAGTTCAGTGAACTCGATTGGACTCCGGAAGGTGTTAGTGGTCTGATTAAATTGTGAGCGTAAATTAAGAGCGAATTTTATTGAAACATTTATTAGTTTTTCAGTATGCAATGCGAATCCTTCTAGCGATTTGTTAAAAGTTTCGTAAAATGAATCAGCTACATTCATTTGTTAAATTTTAATTAATCAAAACAAAAGTATCAAAGAAATAAGAAAACAACATGAACACAAAGAACCGGATTTTTTTGTTCTTTTGCAACAAATGGTGATGTTTAGCGTATGTTAAATTAATTTCAGTTTTTCTTTTTTTGCAAAAATTTGTTTGACTCAAAATCCAACCTGTGACATTTTTTTTGCAGACAGAAGATGACGTTTCGTTGCTGTTGTTGTCATCTGTCATGTTCTGTTTCAATTTTCAACTGGAGACCGTTGGAATGGCAATATAAAGTGTTCGTAGATGTGTAAGAAAAGTAGCACTCAGGAGTTTTTTCGTGAGCATTTTCTAATAATATTGCATTTTTTAAATAAAAAAGCTTTTTACTTCAGCCGCATTCTATAGGCGCGTTTTATCGAAATTCTATGTGCACTTATGTACACTTCAGTAAAACATCGCTCATGGGAAAACAACAACTCCTTATGTCAATAGCCTAAGTGCACATAAATATCGCAGTAAGCTAACTGCACACAGGGATGGTTGGTAAATTTCTTTTTTTGGCACCCAGAGGTTGGCAGTCTTTGGGTTGTGTTCGTTCATATTTCTGATTTTCGACAACAGATTGAATAAGTCTGTTTCTTTACTTTTTGTGCACAGAAATTTTTTTTTTAAGGAGTGGTTGTAAAATTCTTTCAGAAAATCTATTAAAGAGCGTAATTGTCTTAAAAGTAAAGAAACGCCTTGAACAAACCATTCGCAGCAACGCAACACTTGGAAAAACGTCTGTTTGACAGTTTTTGTATTTGTTTTGGCTGTGCACGATTTCTGTCCACAGAAATGTTGGTGCCGGAAATTCGCAGGACGGGGAAATTTTTTTATTCTCTCGAGAGCACTCTCTTTTTTGTGCACTGCTACGAAAAATCGGAACGGGATTAGACTGACTTTCGCCGAATTTCGGTGCATTTCGTGCGAATTTTCAGTAAAGAAACACACCTAATGGCTAATAGAAGAGTCAGGTGGTGACTTAGTGGGGACATAAATAGACACGCAGTTACTAACACACACACACACACACACACAAGGGAAGTTTCGCAATCGGTCAGAAAAAAAGAACATCAGACAGAACACATAAGAACATCAGAACCAAGGCAACCAAAAACATGAGTCACAAAATGAATCTAATTGAACACAGCCATTGCGAAAAAAAATTAAAGTGACATTTGTTTGTTTACCTCGAAAGTAAAAAGTTGAAATGCGGCAAATAAATTGAGAATCGAGAATTAAATAGAGAAAAATACAAATGGAAAGTAAAAGGTATGCATTTATATCCTTAGAATGCAAATTTTTAATGTTTCTTATCCTTAGAACAATTGCAAAGGGTGCCAATACTGAAAGTGAAAATTGAAAGTGACGTCCGAAGTGAATATAAACCAAAAAATCGTTTTATTGAAAGTGTACATAAGTGCACATAGAAAATTTTCAATAAAACGCGGCTTATATCATTTTAGAAGGCTATTGTCTGAATTTTTAGCATTAAAAAACGTATTTAAGACCCTGAAAAAGTTGCTAAAATTAGAAGGACAGTAGTGAAATACCTTTCCACCAACCATTGAAAGGAAGATTATATGAAACAATTTTTTAACGATACAATCTACGATAGACGATTGAATGATAATCATCTGAAAATTAACGGAATCTGGGCCCTGTCCAGAGAAGTCAGGAAGTCACTTTCTGACTTAAAGTGAGAATCTAAAGAACATTTTTCATGAGCTAGGTGCTATATATTTCACTCACACAATGACGCTATGTCTCCACTTAATTTACATTCATAGCAGAAAGCAGGAATATGACAGACACAAGAAAGCAGAGAAACTGACAAATTTTGTGTTGTGGGCATTTTGTATGTGCCTGTCCAGACGGGTTATTTCAATAACGTTATGCTGTTAACGCTAGGTGTCTACACGTTGTTATAATTCCTCGCACAAGTTCTCCATTTTGTGTTGGAAAGTGTATTAAAAAAAGCATAACGTTATGAGTATAACCCGTCTGGACACGCCAAGTGTACTGCTTAGGCAGATAAATCTGATTTCGTTTTGCGCATCCAACCTCTTTCTTCCTCACCCCTTTTGCCTAGGAAACGACCGATATAACGTTATGGGCATAACCCGTCTGGACAGGGACTATAGCATACTCGAACAACGAAGTAACAAAATGGTGGAAAAACCTATACAGATGACAGTTCCCTTTGCTTTATTAGCTGCGATAGATACCCTGCGATAAAAGTATGCTATCTATTGCAGGCTATGAAGGTAAAGCTGCTATAACGGTCTCCACTTGCGATATTCAAAGGCTGATGTAATAGATGCGATAGATTCAAAGCATGTGGAGACCCAGGAGTGACTGTTGGGCAGAGATAAGAAATTAATTAGATGGCAAACTTCACACACACATTGAAACTGCCTACAAGCTGATTTACCGAAAACCACCTCTACTACTTTGAGTACAGCTTCCAGTCCACACACAAAATCTAACTACTACCACTTTGAGTACAGCAATTCTCACTACTACCACTTTGAGTACAGCTTTCACGTATTCACAGACAGAGGATGAGATTACAAAAACAACAATGTAAACAAATGGTTGTTGCGGGGCAAGAGAAGTAAAGGATTGCCATCTAATTAATTTCTTATCTCTGCTGTTGGGTCTGTTTCTTTATGCTGGGTTTACATGCATCTGCAACTGCGGAAGTGCAGAAAAGTAAAGCGGGACGGATGAAGATTACAAAGCACAAAAGTTAAAAAGAAAGACGAATAGGATTATGGTTGCAGATGAAAAATTATGGTTGCAGATGAACATGTTCATCTGCACCCATAATTTTTCATCTGCAACCATAACTAGGAAGTTCATTCCCTCTCTATCAGACAAGTATGAATTTTACATTTTGTGTCTTTTTCCGATTTTCATCTGCACTTGCAGATGCATGTAAATCCACCATAAAGCGGGACGGATGAAGATTATAAAACACAAAGTGCCTGTCCAGACGGGTTATTTCAATAACGTTATGCGTTAACGCTAGGTGTCTACACGTTGTTATAATTCCTCGCACAAGTTCTCCACTTTGTGTTGGAAAGTGTATTAAAAAAAGCATAACGTTATGAGTATAACCCGTCTGGACACGCCAAGTGTACTGCTTAGGCAGAAAAATCTGATTTCGTTTTGCGCATCCAACCTCTTTCTTCATCACCCCTTTTGCCCAGAAACGACCGATATAACGTTATTGGAATAACACGTGTGGACAGGGACAAACAACATGAACATGTTCATCTGCACCCATAATTTTTCATCTGCAGCCATAACTAAGGAAGTGCAGATGGTGCGTTCCCTCTCTATCAGACAAGTATGAATTTTACATCGTGTGTCTTTTTCCGTTTTTAATCTGCATTTGCAGATGCATGTAAATCCAGCATTACTCACTTGTGAGCTCTCTCTTTCGTGATAATTTTCACTAAAAACACACCTATTCTTTTGATACCACATAACTTCGTAAAAGTCGTATTCTCTAACACTCACTGATCTATTTCCATTTCATTAGCCGTATTTTATTTTCCTTGTGATCTGATCCGGATCAGATTTGCTTTGAAAAATATATGTATTTGCAAAAACAACACAAGATCTAACTTTTTTTTGGATCACAATTCCAGATCCAGTTTTTAGTTTCAAGTCTAACACCTAGGGCTATTTTTTCATCGCATATGTTGTCGCCTTTATTTGAAAGTGAGTGAAAAAAAACTACTCACTTGTGAGCTCTCTCTTTCGTGATAATTTTCACTAAAAACACACCTATTCTTTTGATACCACATAACTTCGTAAAAGTCGTATTCTCTAACACTCACTGTTCTATTTCCATTTCATTGTCACTTTATACAGCACAGCCAACACATACGAAAGAAACAAGAAAAAAAAATATTTTTTTCTTCAACAAACTGTCACATGATTTTCACCTGACTGACATTTTTCTTCAAAAAATCGAATCCGAAGTGTTTCACACTAAAGAAAACTACATTTTCCTTCGATTTCTTTGCAAGATTTATCAATTTGTACAAAATGAAAATCTGTGGACCTAAATTATCCCTTTGCGGTCTCATCATATCCGTTTGGGGAATCATCCAATTAGTAAGTACCTACACTCTGACTACAGTCGATAGCACAATTCCTTGCCTTTTGAGTTTATTATACGCACAAAATCATTCTTTATGATTACTCATTATCATAAATCCAATAACTTATGATTTAAGAAAATATCAGTTAGCTAACTAGATATGGAATTCTTTTTCGTTTTAAATTTCAGACACTTATGGGATTGTTTTTCTACATCCATAGTGTGGCACTAATCGAAGATCTGCCTTTAGGGGAGGAACCATACACAAATCTTGAGGATTTCTATGCTGATGCAAATGCTGCGTACAATCAGGTATTTTTTTTTATAAAACACAATTATCTTTAATTTACATTAAGTTAAAATCAATTCGAGTTGAAAACTTTGATGGCGAACGTGTGATGTGATTCAAGGTTTGTGGGTTGTCATCGTTTAATTTTGCTGTCAATTAACGCCCCATGACTTTGTAATCGGTAAGATTATCAAAATATTTTGATGCTCTTTTGGCCAATGGGTTGATTGGTATGGGTTACTTACTATCGCAAACACAATGCTCCTGGATTTGGAATTCTGGATGAATTTTAGGATGTTCTAAGTGGAAGATTTGAGATGTCGTTCAGTTTGTCGAAGAAGTATTCTCCAATTTCTGTTTTAGTTTCTTTTTTGAATAACAAGCCAAGCGTCCTTACAATGTTTTTTGGAAAGACCCTTTTTAGCCGGAGCGTTGGTGTTCGTCCTTTCTACGCGCCCCAGCCATGGTAGTCACGATATGTGTGCTCGTATGGCTATGTGCAATTGTCCATGTCGCGTTACAGCTCATACAGTTCATTGTTGAATCTGCTCCTCCACACTTTGTCTTCTTGATGGACGGGATCAAAATCAATCGCAGTCCTTTCCTTTCGAAAACACCAATAGTTTCCATTCTTGCCGCTTTTGTTTAAATGCTCACAAGAGCACCTATGACATCAAGGCTAGTTTTTCCCATTACGGCAGTATCGTAACTGAACAGACTTTTGAAAGATTATTATTCTGGTGCTAAGCTTTGAGCAATCTTTTCACGTTTGATGTCAAAGAAATTGCATGAAATTTTGTCGCCTTATCGAAAGCCCTTGTTCTGATATCAAAGGTCTTGGTGAGCTCTTCGGCGGCCTTGATGGGGCAGCTTGAACTATCCAAAGTTATCCTGCATTGTCGTACAAGTTTTGCAGCGATGCCACAATTTGGCATGCCTCTGTGCAGCTCGTTTACTCTTGAAATAGTGTCTGCCAAACGTGACCTTGAAATTAATAAAATGATGTTGTATATCGATACAGTGTATTCAGGGATTTTTTCAAGATCTGCTGTTATAAGAAGATTTGGTCGATTGTGGACTTTTGTGGTTTGAAATCGCATTAACAAAAGACTTATCAAATTGTTGACGTGGTGTTTCAGACGTTCACCTTTTACAATAGAGAAGAAGAGCTAAGGCGACTTAATCCCTTTATAAAGGGCCCGACACATAGAATCCGTTACGTCCGTTGGCTGCCGGATTCAACTGACGGCAGTTAGTTTTACCGGACACAATGGATTGGGGTGACCCATAGAATCCGTTGCGGTGTGAAGAGAAAACTTCAAATTGGTTTTGACTACGCATGTCATCAGTTCTGCCGGACGCAAAAGTTAAAAGTTGGGCTACTTTTTCCGTTGCGTCCGTTGCATCCGATGCTTATGGGTCACCTCTCATAAGATCGTGTGTATTTAATCGAGCTGTCAGTTGAATCCGGCAGCGAATGGACGCAACGAAATCTATGGGTCGGGGCCTTAATTTTGGACTAACGATGAGGTTCCATTCTTCGGGTATTTCTTCCGTCTTCATATCATGTAGATCAGCTGGTGCTTGCAAATTGCAACAACTGATGTCCAGCTTGCTTGAAATGCTCAGTGTCAAGGCCATCTGCACCTGCTGCAGTTTTACTTAATTTAAGCTTAAGAGTAGGAAGTTTAACTTCTTTTAGGTCGAGAGCACGCCATTTATGATCATCGTCCATCGAATTTAAAAAGTCTGCATAAATGGTATTTCTTGATCCTCACAAATTACTGCGTATTCTCTGCTGGTCTTTACCGACTTGGAATCGAGGTTTCCTTTTAAAAAAAAGTTCTCACTTATTATTTTATTTTATTTCTATTAGTTATTAGTTAATGGGCCAACAACAATATCGGTCATGCTGACATTCTGAACAAATTTGGAATTCCCAAATTAAAAACAGATTACACCGCACCCAAACTCGAATTTGACACAAATTTCCGGCGACCAATCGTTCTTGGAAAACGAATACGTCCATTTTTATACGGACGCGTCCGGACGGTTCGAAAACAAATGAAGGAGTAGGTTGTGGTGTCTATTCAGACGAAATGAAATTGAACATCTCGCTTCTTCATCCAGATCATTGAAGCTCTGTCTTGGCTTAGAGAAAACATGATATCCAAAAAGGATATGCATATAGATCTTCTCAGGCAGTCAGGCGGCCATAAAATCCCTGTCATCAAATTCCTTCAACTCTGTTCGATGTTCCGATCATCTATCAGGGAGATGTCAGAGCGGTTTAACATTCATCTGTGCTGAGTGCCGGGGCATAGAGACATTCCAGGAAACTGCAAAGCAGGATGAACTCGCCAGAAACGGAGCACTTCTGCCCTTCTCACCGAAAATGGAGAGTGTCGGTATTGGTACACCGACACTCTCCATTTTACGCTACATACAAACTCTTGCTCAAGCAGGACGCATACAAGAAAACTAATCTGAGTCATGCAGTTTAACGTGTAACGCAACGAAACAGATCTGGCCCAAGTTAGATCTTAAGCGGTCGAACGGCTTGATCTCTCTCAAAAGAAAACACATTAGTGCGACGATAGGTGTCATCACAGGAAGACACGTGGAATGCCGCAAGTGTAGGAGTCGTCTCAAATGACTTTTCAGAAGCTGTGTAGATGAGGAGTAGGAACAAGCAATCTATTTCCCACCTTCTCTGTTCATGCCCAGCTTTAGCTCACAAGGTAGGATACCTCTAGGTTCGTATTTCTTTAATGACCCTAGTAATTTTACTCACATCGACGCCCTGCGTCTCTGCCACTTCATTGTAAGCTCGAAATGGTTCCATTAGGATAAGGATACATTAGTTTCAGTGTTTTATCACAATGGGCCCAACGGGCCTAAGTGTGTTAGCCGAGCTAACAGCCACTTTAACCTAACCTAACTTATTAGCTAACTTTGTTTTAATTTGCAGTTCATTGAGTTAATTTAATAAATGAAAAAGATCAAGAGATCAAGCGACCTGAATTCCAAAAAGTTAATTTCTCCAGGGCAGGATCGTGGGCTCGTCAGTTAGATGCTATAACCTTCTCAGACGAAAACTTAACTGCATGTATATGCCGTGATTTTTACAAGTGTCGTTGCAAACCAACAATCCGTTTGTCTTAGAAGGGTATGATAGATTATAATTGATAAACCGATTGTGGTACATAGGCAAAATGCACTTTTTGAACTTGAGGTCACTTGATCTTTTGGTTTTCCCTATTTCCATTGCTCTATGTACTTCAAAGTCTAAAGTTCGCCAAGCTCTATCAACTAACTTGTATAAAATTGATGAGACTGAAAACATTTTCTTAAAAATCAATAAATCTACGCTTTATTTTTTCGTTACACGTAGTTTATATGAAAATTTATGGCGATCGGCCATCTGCAACTGTAGCTTGATGTACATTCTTATGACAAGTTCAAGTTCGTCTATGCATCTCTCAAACGAAAGTTTATCAAACGCTTCTTTTTGTTAATGTGAACATTATGTACTCCTTGGTGCCTCTCTCACAGATCATAACATCACATTCAAGCATACAACACATTAGACATCCAGAACATTTCAGTGCCGATCAGTGACTCAACATAAGAACACGCATCGTGATAAGTTTACGCACTTTTTTAAGCAAAAGGTGTACTAGTGATTTGATGGCTTATCACACCGAAAAGTGGAACCAATCTTTACATTGTTTTGGAGAAAGTAAGATTATTGCGCTTGACATTTCTAAAGCATTTGATAGAGTTTGGCATCAGGCTCTCTTATCGAAAATGCGTGCTTTTGATATCGATGGATTCGAAATCACCTTTCAATACAAGTTGTGTCGAATGGTTTCAAGTCTGATACTCACCTTATAAATGCTGGTGAGCCCTAGCCCCTAGGGCTCTGTTTTGCTCCGACTCTCTTCCTTATTTTCATAAGCGATCTCTTGTCTAAAACTTCTAATCCTCTCAACTGTTTTGCTGACGACTCAACCCTCAGCTTCTCATATTCGTTTCCAAATTCCCGTCCTTGCTCTTCGGATATGGAACTGGAACGGTTGTGTATGATAAGTTAATTGAGTTCTGACGTTGACAGCATTGCTACATGGGGTAGTAAAAACCGAGTAGAATTTAATGCTTCGAAAGCACAATGTTGTCATTTGTCGTTAAAGCTTAACATCGCCCCATTATCTATGTATGGTACCTGCATCCGAGATACCGAAAAGCGTCAGCGAATTTAGGACAAAGAAAGTATGTGCTCTGAAGTCGATTTCGGCAAGGCAACATAGAACTGGAACACAATTTTATACTACATTTTGTTTGCATTACTTAACACTGTAAAACTTTACGCTCATTGCGTGTAAGGCCATTTTGCTTTAAAAAGCTGCTTTTTACACGGTTTGGATGGAAAACCGTGTTAACCTGTGTATTCAATTTGATCTGATAGGGTTTGATCAGTTTACCATTTTAAAGACCAAAAAGAAGGAAATAACTGAAATTGTACTTATTGGTGCAATTCGCAGAGCAATTATTACTTGGTGAATATTCTCTAGATAAAGGCAAGGCGTACTTTCATGGTCCAGCAATAAAAACTTGGATAGACGATTGGGTAGCGAACACAATTGTTTTGAATACATCGTCAAAATTCAAACAAAGAAAACCCACTGCTGTTAAGGAGCTGTTGCTCCTAACCGATCTTCGTGTCAGTGACTTTATTAGACTTCAAAATTCGAAGACATTTCCTTATTACACAATTAGTAAATCGTATTTAAATTTTTATTTTACAGAACGCCTATAACTGCTGGATTGCGGCTTGTATCTACGTTCTGACGTTACTCCTGTCGGCCCAACAATTCTACGCGAACAGTCGGGTGACCGCCAACTAAGCACCAAAATTAAAAAAAGATCAACATTAAGGATGCGCTTATAGTTTGCTTAATAAATTTTAGTTTTATTTTGTTTCCTCTTCTTGAAATGTCACCCTTTCCCCAATCATTTGTGTTATTTGCTTAATTCGTAAGAATAAAATTATTAACGATCATCACTAAAACATCGTCTTACATAAGATCAATGCTTTTTTGTGTGTATTGTTAATTTGAGCTGTAAATTTCTTAAAAAATACTCTCGTTTCTTTTACTAAATGCCTTGTTTTTTTTTGCTTGTAAATGATGGCTATTGATTATGTCTTAATAAAGCATACTTTGCGTAAACATTCCTTTAAACTGTACAGAGCGCGCAACCCCAAGCCAATACCATCCCCAAAACAGAGGAGCAAATGCTAAGTATTTGTTTTATTTCATTTATTATACCTCCTAATTGTCTTTAACCTAATTGTGTATATTTAAAAGTTTTTCTTTGTCTAATTCTACAAATATTATGTAAAAAAAAAAATAAAACTAACATACAAACAAACATTTATTATCATAAAATTAAAGAATATTGAATATTGAACGTTCTGTAACTGCCAACGCAGATCTATTTAGTCATTATCATTACTAAATTGTGTACACAAAACTCAAGAAGTTTCCTTCAGTTGAGTGAAATTGTTTTCCTTTCATTGAAAATAAATGTTATAAAGTATTATCAGTTCAATTGGGCGTGTTTATGTAAAATTTTTATTTCAGCTGGAAAATCGAACAAAGGGTACTCACAGTGAATCGTCAAAGCTGCAAAACGCGTTGTTTTTCCATTTTATATTCTTTGTTGCCATTTTTTATCGTTTGTGAAAAGCCGGTCGTCTGTCGAAAAGAAACCTCTCAGGTGAACTTGTTCTCGATTTTGGAGTATTTTGCGGATTAGTTCGACGTGTAAGAACATTTGTGAACTTTTACAGTCGATGACGAACGAAATTTATAGGGCAATTTTGGAATTTTGAGGAGTACTGCAAATTTTTGGAGGTAGCTGCGATTTTTTGTCCATAATTGTGGACTTTTACGGACAATCCCGCACTTCTGCTGACAATTCCGCATTTTCATGGAAAGTTCCGCATTTAGTTACATATTTTTACGAACAATTTTGGACGTTTGCTGGCGACTCTGCAGTTTTGCGGACAGATCCGCAATTTGGGGTGACTCTTGATTTTTATTTACAAACACGCAGTTTTTCGGACTGTTCCATACTTTTTTGTGGATACTTGGAGACATTTGTGAACCTTTACGGATACGGACAGCTCCGAGTTTTCACGGGCAACCCCACACTTTTGCTTTTGACCATTCGGCATTTTGAGGCCGATTCCTGTCATAAAAAAAATACATGCCATTTAACAGCCCTCAATTCGCCACAACAAAAACCTAAGGCGAGTTGAGGGAAAATCTAGGTCAACCCTAGGGCTCAAAAAACACTCAATTTGACATTCAGGACGACTTAAGGTTTCTCAAAAAAACGCTTTGTGGCGACCCCAGGGTGTCCGGTGTCCCTATGGCTTCAACGAACAAACCTATTATTATCCGTTCGGAAATAAGAACACACTTTTTCAATCCGTATGGACTCAATTTCGGTTCTCGTTTTTAATCTGGTAGAAAATGAGAACAGCCATCGTTTTTGTTCAATTAAATGCTTTCTGAGGGCCTTGTTTTTTACCCAGTCAAATCAAAACCTTATGCTACTTTATACTTAATATAGCCAATGCTATAATTGTGAATTTGTAAATATATGTAACCTATTGTAAATATCAAATAAAATCACATTCTACTACTACTGCTACTTTAAGACAAGTTGAGGCGAACCTCAAGGGATAATCTCAGTGTGAAATTTTCTAAAAATCGTTTACAAACATGCTGTTAAATTTTTAAATCGAAATTCGAATTATTTTCGTCACTACAGCATTTCTTTGAGAAAGGGAACGGAGCGTCAAACCTGCTGATCTCAAAGTTTAAACGCGTTTTTCTCGGAATGGTATTTTTTAAAACAATGTCCGCTGCCAAGAGAAGAGTTTTCAAGCTATCGATTTCAAAGTCTTACCGAACATTCTTCTTGTCATTGTCATTCTCAAGAAGGAATGTTGCAGGAGTTCGTCGAGTTGTGTAACTAACATGCTTAATGCATACCATTTTCATATTCAAATATACACATTGAAATGTCAAAGCATTTTGCTCTTTACTTCTATAGAAAATTATATTACCAACAGTGTGTAAATTTACGCACTTATAAGTTATGTTTTTGTATTTTTTTGTGTTCTTTGTGTACGTCCTATGGAACCTTCCTTTAACAACCTTATGAGTTGTCAAAAAAACCTGGGTTTTCCAGTCCTCAAAAAACGCTAAACCACAAATCACCACACATCCCTGTCATAATGAAAAAAAAATACATGCCATTTGACAGCTCTCAACTCGCCACAGCAAAAAGCTAGGGCGAGTTTATGGAAAACCTAGGTCAACCCTAGGGCTCAAAAAACACTCAATTTGACATTCAGGGCGACTTTGGGCTTCTCAAAAAACGCTTTATGGTGACCCTAGGGCTTCAACGAACAAACCTAATGTATATTTTTGAGCCAAAGTCAGTTTAGAAAACCAAAGGTTAAAATTAGCCAGCCATGTGACGAAAACATTTTTTTTTTAAATAGTCGGAGTTTCCCAACTATAATATTTAAATGTGGTACTTAGTCCGATTTCTAAAAAAACATGCCTTGTCAATCCCCCGATTTTAATTAAGTATTCAGGTACAGTTTAAAAAAAACACACCTTAAAATGAGACTTAGTTAGGTACTCTTTATTTATTTCTAGACTTTCTTTAGAGTCACTTTAAATTTGAAATTTGAAGTAACACCTCAATTTAATTATTTTCAAATCTTCTGACGTTTGTCATTTGCTGGACATTTTGTTTTATTTATTTTAGAACTAATTTAAGTTTTGAATCAAGTAATAGAAACAAAACTAGACAATCCGCGCTACTTCCAAATAGTTTTTTTTTTTTTGTTATTGAACCCTTTTGTTTTTTGCGTAGTGTAGTTTTAGTTTGGCTTTTCATTCGTTCGTACTTCTCTTACAACATTTATGTATGTATACATACTCATACATACACAGTCAAATCATAAAGCAATTTTAGTTGATTTGAACCGTTTGCTTTCTACTTTTTCTGCTGGCCTGGTACTACAGTCTGATTTTAGACTGGGAGTAGCGTCACATTGGCTGGTTTGTTGATGGCAAAAATTTGACGGGCTATCCTAATGAGTTTTCTGTTCGCACACAGAGCAAAGAGGAGATTCGGTTTTGATGACTGTGTTTGCCTTCTGTTCTCCTGTTGGCCTGATACTTCGCTATAAATCGCGTGAAAGAACGAGGAAATGTTTTTGTTTTTGGGTATTTGTTATGCATACCAATATGTTACAAAACATGTGTATGAATAGGTGGAAAGTATATCAATGTATTGTTTAATTGACAAAGAAAACGTCCGTCTCTCGGAGGCAAAGCAAGTTAGGCCCGAAATATCAAGTTTTAACATTCACTATAGTCTACCGGAACGAGTTTCCTCCGGTAAATACGATTGTAAAATAAATATCACGTTCGGAACTTCTCTCTGGACATCAGCTACTCCGATTGGTAATGATGAAAGATCAGAGTGCTTCTAGGGCAAATAGGGCCTTGCAAATGAGCGAAACGAATATTTTGTATACCTTCTGGCAAAAATACAAACCTCGATTTTCAAAGGATTACCACAAAACAAACCAAATTATATTTTTAACAGAAGTATTTATTTTATTTCACCTTCTCTCTAAAAGCACAATTATTTTAATGTTGTAATGTAATTAGTTTTGTGTTTATTGCATAATTAACTATTGATGTATTTTAATTTTCATTAAAAATTAAACTAAATAATTTAAGTCTTATTGAAACACTCTTGCTAACAAGAAAAACTAATTTACAAAATTATAACCCAACAGTTAGTAAAAAAAAAGAAACAAAATATTCAATACGTAGATAGCTAATCATTTATAAATACAAAAATAAAACAATTTTTTCTTAAATAAAATGTACACCGCGTCTCACTTATTCGAATACGTAATTTTAATTTCGTTTTCATTCAATCAAATAATAAATTATGTGAAAATATTCAATGACGATACTTTAAGGATATTACAATTTTGCTTAGCTTTACTTACATTAAAATTTCAACATAGATAATTACACGTTTTACTTATGCTTTAGTAATAAATATTTATACTCATTTTGTTACACATTTCGCTTACAAAATTACAATTTTTTTTATAGAAAACCGTTTAAAAATATTTCACAAGGAAAATAACGACCATATAACAAATAAAAGCCACTAATGTGAGTGGATAGTTTGAAACAAGTGAATATAAAAAAAAAAACACAAAAGCAGATCGAAATATATTATAAAAGACTAGAGAATAATGATTTCAGACGTTGAAATCGAACTTCTTTGGGGGCTTCAACGAACCATTTTGGAATTTTAATTGTTTTTCGAATTTTTTTGTTTTGTTATGTTTTAGTTTAACGATCGAATTTATCCGGAGAAAGTTTTTTTTGGATATTTTTATTTTTAATTAGACTTAAGAAGAATTTATATCTTTAGGCAGGCTAAGGTATTTTTTTTTGGGGGCAGAGTAAGAGAATTTAGTTGATATTTATTATGTTTACTGTTCGTTCTTGATTCCGACTCGAACTTCGAGATGATTTTCGATTGATGGATTCCAAGTACGCGGCTGGGGACCAACCTTCAGAATTGGTATCTGAAAATTTGAGAGAAAATAAATTAAAAATATAATTTTGGGAATTAAATAGCGATGAAGTCTTGTGGTAGAAACAACGAATACATGCAGAGTTAGAAAATGTTTTGGATTTTTTTTTGTCTAAGAGTAGGTATGTCTGGGTTTTTGCTTTTTAACTTTTTCTTTACTGTGGAAATCCTATGTAAGTATTTGCTATTCTTAAGAAAGTATTTGGAAACAATGGAAGAAGAGAGAAATGATTAATAATTTTGTTACTTGAGGACCAGGCTGTAAATAACTTCAGCGGCTCAGGATAATGAAAAAAAAAAAAAAAAAAAATATAATGGAAAAGGTTTGGAGTCACATAGCCATGGACATAACATGGACGTTCAGAACAGCGTAGAGCGCGTAATCCATACAACGTAATATGTTTTACTGGCTGCCGTAGCCTGAGAGATTTCCGGCACGCCTACACTGTCATAAGGTCCAATTATTCCAATGAAGAACATATCTACTATTATGATTGCAAAATTTCCGAATCAGCATAATAAACTTAGTGGAGAAAGGAAAAAGGCAGGTGAAGCAAACGACTACTTTTTGCAGTCTTTAAGATTTGAAAGAAACTTAATAAACAAACAGGTCTAAGCTAGCCAAAGTGGAAATAAAAATGTTGTCGTTGGGCGCCACTTAACAAAACTCGAAACACAAACATCAAGTGCCTGAACTGTTGTTGTCAATAGGACGCTTTTGCGAAATATTTTGAAGGAAGCTTCTGTTAATTATTATTGGAAAACGATTATGGACGTATACAAACGGTTCAAAAACAAATGAAGGAGTAGGTTGTGGTGACAAAATGAAATTAAACATCTCGCTTCTTCTTTCAGATAATTGTAGCGTGTTCCAAGCGGAGAGAGATGGTAATTAGAAGCTCTGCCTTGGCTCAAAGAAAACATGATATCCAAAAATGATATATGCGTCTTCTCAGACAGTCAGGCGGCCATCAAGTCCCTGGCATCAAATTCCTTCAACTCTGCTCTAGCCCTTGACTGCCGATCATATCTCAGGGAGATGTCAGAACAGCTTAACATTCACCTGTGTTGGGTGCCGGGGCATAGAGACATTCCAGGAAACTGTAAAACAGATTTAATGCTAGAAACAGAACACTTCTGCCTTTCTCATCGAAAACGGAGAGTATCGGCTTACCAATCGCTACATACAAACTCTTGCTCAAGCCGGACGCATACAAGAAAACTAATCTGGTATGGCCAAGCAATTCAACGTGTAACGCAACGAAACAGATCTGGTTAGATCTTAAGCGGTCGAAAGGCTTGATCTCTCTCAAAATAAAGCACATTAGTGCGACGATAGGTGGTATCACAATGGGCCCAAAGGGCCTAAGTGAGTTAGCCGAGCTAACAGCCACTTTAATCTAACCTAACCTAAGCTTCTGTTGGTTTTTGCTCTGATATGAAGTCCTTGGAATGTCTGTAACATTATTTTTGTTTATGTAATTCTTTATTTGAATTTATACAAAAATATAAAGTTAAACTAAAATAAGTATGCAATTAGGTAGCGTTTGAAAAGTATTTAAGTGAATCCTCTGTAGTTTTTCACGAATCACGGTATGAAGGGTGTGGGTTTTTCACAAGGTTGATATTTATTGCAGATAAATCGATCTCATGTGAGTCATATTTGGAATCTGTTTTTATAGCTCAAGATTGTCTGATAGTAGTCTGGCGTTGGGCGCCATTTTGAAAGAGACGGTTCACTTGGTGCTTTATCCATGGGATTTTAATCAATTTGTCAAAAAGCCATTCCATATCACACATTTAATAAAATACAAATGCATGCCTTGGCTAACAAGGAGTTGGTGCGGGCTTCTACCTCTTTTTTCTTATATAAGTTTCTCCTTCAAATTCAAGCCATATAATAAAACAACTATTTATAG